>JAFJYJ010000108.1:0-1230000 GCA_019022615.1 Acacia melanoxylon
TCCCACAACCTTCTACGAGGCCAAGAAGGTAATCAACAGATTAGTCCGAACCATGAAAATCGATGTCCGTCCCAACGACCGTATGCTTTATTGGGGAGAGGATGTCAGAGGAGACTTGTAGCATGTCACACTTCGAGGTTCGTGATGCTTCCTGAAGGGAAAGAAGTAGAAGAAGAAACCCGTAAAGATTTTAAGGTACTTCTCTTTAAAACCTCGCTTACAAAGACCGTTTATGTCGTCTAAGACGGCGAAGCCCAGTGGTGGCATGAAGGGAGCCGACAAGAATGAAGATGGTAAACTCAAACATGTATGGGATGTCAAGCGTGAAAAGCGCTCGAACTCGGACTTTCTCTCGATTTTGCGGCAAACCCTAGAAATGTTCGTCTTACTTGGCGACCGACGGTTTAATCCGTTTGGGAATCTTAGCACAAGCTATAGTATAGGCGGCCGCTGTTTTGATACCTTACAACTTGCCGCCTGTGTATGAAACAAAGCTACTTCATTATGTCTATGATCATTCGGGCAAAAGGCACCGAGAAATGACATCGATGTGTATCTCAATCGCTTATCAGGAGTTAGTGGAGTTGTGGAATGTTGGCGCGAAACATATGACGCACGAGAAGACATCTGTTCAACTTGCATGCGGCATTGATGTGGACTATCAGTGACTTCCCTTGATTGGGAACATTATCCTGGGTGGAATGTGCATACCGGCCGCACACGTGTCCAACTTGTAATTTTGACTCCGACTCAAAGGCGCTCTCCCCATACTAAGTGTCTTCGTGGGTCATCGGTGAGGTTTCACGATGTACGACGGGTTTAGGTTGCAACGCAATTGTTTCAATGGGCAGCGGGAAAAAAGATGACCTCCTCGGAATTTATTTGATGCGTAAATCATAGAGCGGCTTGTGGATGTTGAATTTGAGTATGGGAAAAAGACGATGCGAAAGGCCGTCCAAAGACTCGGCCCGGGGCTTCCGGTTCCGTGCCAAAGAATGGCGTGAAGATCTTACTCTTCCGTATTGGAAAGATAATTTGCCCGGCACGTACTCCGGATGTCATACACATTGAGAATAATGTGTGCCACAATGTGTTGTACACGATTCTCGAACGAACCAGCAAGTCAAAAGATCATCTTCAAGCGAGGAAAGATTTACGGGAGATGGGGGTTCGTGGAGACGCGTGCGCATGACAGCATTTCAACCTACAAAATTCAACCCCGAGAAAATCGAATAATGAAATCTTCCTCACGACGTTGAAGAAGATAAAGTTCCCACGAGTATTCAAGCAACATTTCACGATGTTTTGACGTGTGCTCGAGTTGCTTCTTATCGGGTCAAGAGTCATGACTACATGTTTATGCAACAATTACTTCCACCGGCCATCAAAAATACGCCGCCACCAGATGTCGATTGTTTTGGTCGAGCTTTGTACTTTCTTTCGTAAGTTGTGTTCCAAGGTTTTGATCTTGGAGGAGCTCGATCAGCCGCATAGAAAATCATTCTTACATTGTGTCATTTGGAGATGATCTTTTCTCCGCTATTTTCATGGTCATGGTTCACCCGAGCAAGACACCTTGTTCATGAAAAAAGCTTGTCAGTCTGGTTTGCTACCGATGGATGTATCCTATCGAGAGGTACTCATTTAAAATTAATTACTTGAGCATTACTTCCCTAGTCACACGCTTCCAACCATTGATGTATCGACATTTTCCTTCATTACTTTATAGGTTTCTTGGGAATTTGAAGTCTTACGTGAGGAATAAGGCGCGGGCATGAAGCGTTCAATAGCCAGGCGCTTATAATGGGACGAGGTCTTGTATTTTTGTTCCGTGTACTTTGATGACATTGAGACGTCATTCAACCGACCGCCTCGTGTTGACGATTGTCCGGAGCCTGCAGCCATCGTAGAAGAGTTGTTAGTCCCTCGTGTTGGTAAAAACTACTATTGGAAGTGAAAACTTCAAACTCACGACACTTGAGAAGATTCAAGCACAGACATGATACGTTCTCGACACCGTACCAAAGTTGAACCGCACCTTCAGTATGATTACACATAGACATATATATATATATATATATATTATCTTATTTATTTAGTTACATTTTATACTCACATTTCATGCTTGTCATCGCATTGTTTAATTGTAGGGAATTCAGATCATGTGAAGGCCAATCGAGGATCCGTACGCACATCCTCCGAATTGATAAAAGGTCCAGAGAATTCTGCAACTTGGTTTAGGAGGAGAATAATGATTGACCACAAGCCGCACTCACTGACCCGAGTTTCACTGCCCGCTTTGATCACGCCCAAAGATTTACGGCATACAATGTCAATGGTTTCAAGTTTGCATCAAGCTAATGCAGATCGTGGATTGCCGCGACCCAAAACTCTCGTGTATATGGCATCATCAGACAAGGAAAGTTACATGAGCAACAAGGATTGGAACATGCTCGATGACGTCCCGTATTATGGAAGGCTGCTTGATGTGGTCCAAATAACTTACCAAGGCTTTTCCCCGTGACGTTGTTCAAGTGTTTGTGGGCGATCACAACAACGCTGTGGACTCACGACCGACGACTTAGGGCATCACATCGGAATTTCTCCCGCCCTCATTCACACCGGTCCTGCCCGAAGATGATGAGACGTATATTCTGCCTCGTAGGCCCAACATGTTTATTATGTCGCTGATGAGAGGCACATGGATTGGAATATGGTGGTTCACTTAAAGCCTCGGGACCTTACGACATGGGCGATGGTGATAACGTCGCCTATGATGGGTGAAATGCTCCACCAAATGGGCCCAATTTCAAAACTTCTTCCCGTACGGCGATGACAATGTACCTATATTTCGGTATGTTTTTTAATATACGTTTATGAAATAATAACATTTAACCAAAGTTTTATTTGTGTTCAAACATATTCAACTCACACGTAACATTTTATACAAACTTTGTGGATGGTGTTGAAGATTGAGAGAAAAGATTATGCCTACGATGTAATTTGTAATCTTCTTATTATTATTTTTTAAAAAAACCACAATACTATTTGTAGCGGTTTTACAAAACAAAACAAAAACATTACAAAAAACTACCGCTACAAACGGCGCATCACTTAACCGCTACTAAGTAACACCGCTACAAAAAGTGACAACTCAACCGCTACAAAAATGATGCGCAGATATCAAAATAAATACCCCCACCAAACTACATTTAATATGCTTCGGTTCCTTTTCTACACACGTTTTCTCCCGTCTTTTCTCATAGTTTGACGTTTTCTCAAAGAGGTTAAGTGTTTGAAGGGGATAAGTGTCGTTCAACCGGATCAAATCTAATGATTATCGAAATATTTCTTTTTTCTTCTACCCTGTTGATACTAACTTTTGTTATTTTACAGTTGCATTACGTATTTTTTTTACACTTTCTTTCTACTTTCTCATACATTATTCGATCCACCTTCTCATACATTTTTTGTATAAGTAATTATATTTTAATTAACTCATAATTAGTTGTTAATGTACTTACATATTCTCATTGTTTTCTACTATATATTAACTTTATATAATCAAATATCATATTCTAATATAATTTATTTTCACCAAAAATATAAATTATTATTAATACAATATTTAACTAATTACTTTAATTAATATTTTTTTTCAATTTCATTTGTTTGTAGCGGTTAATGAACCGCTACAAATACGAACAAAAATATGACAACGAGCCAAAACAACAAAAAATGACGGAATATTTTGTAGCGGTTGTAAACCGCTACAAATATAAAATACTGAAAATTGCCGCCAAAAATTTTTCCCAAAAAATGGACGGGATTTATTTATAGCGGTTAACAACCGCTACAAATATCGAATCGCAAAAATTTTTAACTAAAATTGGCGGGAATATTTGTAGTGGTCATGTAACCGCTACAAAATATTTTGAAACCTTTGGCGTTACTTTTTTATAATTAGTTTCGGTTACGTAACCGCTACAACCGTGATCGATCTCAATATGTAGCGGTGTTCTAACCGCGACTAATATTCAAACAAGGAGTCAACCTGTCCTCATATAGTGGCGGTCATTTGAAACTACTACAGATACAGTAGCGGTCATGATATATGTAGTAGCGTTTTTTTTTTTTAACCGCTACAAATAGGTTTGCCTCAGTGGATTTTGTTGCGGTTTGTTTAACCGCTACAAATGTCATTAGTAGCGCGAAACCGCTTACAAATATGTCATTTTAATTACTACTAATGGTCTGTTTTTTTGTAGTGATAGAGTTTGCTTTAGGATTTTGTCTTTAATCTTTTTACCTTACGTTGAAATCACTCTATACATGAACAATGGAATAATATTCCAAAATCTTTCTAAAACAAACACGAAATTATATATATATATACACACACTTTTGAGAAGAAAAGAATTATCGCTCATTTTCGTACTTGATTTCTTCAACTTTTTCTCTCACAAGAAACAGAACTTCAAAAGGCATATCATTTCAAGGCCTTGACTTATGTCATATACACTGAATCTCTGTGTGCAAGTCTAACTCTCTTATCTTTTCCTATTTTAATTAGTAGATGAGATGAAAAAAGAGTTGTGCATATATATGTGTAAAAGGGCAAGAATCTTTATCCCTCATTTTATTTATTGCCAAAAAGATGGCTATTTTGATGGTAGCAATAATCAACACAAGAAGTATTATTGTGCGAGAAGATGATTGTAGTGTTGGATCAAACTATACATAATCATCATTTGACCAACAACAGTAGTGAGTTGGGTGGATTACTGAATCAGCATAATTTAAATTGTTTTTATTGAAATTTTGAGATAAACTAGCAAAGAAATATCAATTATTTTTTTCCTCGATAGACTCCACATCTTTTCTGGCAATGAAACTGATGAAGATGGGTTATGGTTTGGAAAGAAACAGTCAAGAACATGGGGAGATGAAGGGAGGACGGAAGAGATATTGAGACAAAAGGAAGATGGATTGATAGGAAGGGAAGAGGGGCGGTATAGGAAATTACAAAAGCCTAGGCATTTTGTTTTTTTTAAAAACATATAGATTAAAGTTGCTCTGTCAGCATCGTACAGTCATTTTTTTAATTTTTCTTAGTCAGCATTTTTCCTCCGTAACATTAACGGTGTTAACTTTTAAGGACTAAAACTGCATTTTACAAATTTAAAGGATTAAAATGATACTCTCTCTAAACTTAAAAGATCAAAAGTATATTTTAGCCTTCAAACAATAAATACTAAAATCAAAGTCAATTAAAGGAATGTTCTCCATCCGTTCTAACATACTACTTTTTTATTATGTACTGGAAGTCTAGGAGTCAAATGGAGATAGCTGAACTCGGTTGCATGGTTAATGGATTTGGGATCATTAATTTGTGCATTAATAATAATCCACCTCTGTTTTTTGTTCAAAAAATAGAGATTGACAGAGCTATAACTCAACACCTCAATCCCAATTAACCTCGCTGCCGCCAAACCCTTTGTTAAACATCCGTCTACTTCAAGGAACAGGCTCCATAGAAAACTTAACGATGTTAATGACAAATCATTAGACTTAACTACAGGACTAACAGTTTTAGACAGAGTAAATTTGAGGACCAAAACCACTTGTTTAAAATTGTAAGGACCAAAACTAAAATGGTTGCAAACTATAGGAACTAAAGATGATATTAACCCTTTTTGTTTTGATAAAAGGGAGCCTATAAGATTATGTTGAGCAAAACAAATTAAACTAGAAGTATTTCTTCTCCCAAACGGACCAGGATTATTTTTTTCTTGGTTTGTTTCAAGGGCTATATATAAGAGAGCCCAAAATTATTATATCAGCCACTAAATCTAGATATATGTCTACATGAATTATTTATTCGTGTTTTTAAGGGCTATATATAAGAGAGTCCAAAACATTATATGTATACGAATTTTGGCCTAATGACTAAATGAAGGGAACAATGTAGATTACCTGTCCATCCAATTACAATTCCAACAACATTAAAGGAAAAAATTCAGGCCCCCAAACTCTAACATTCCATAGTACATTGTCATGTTTTCAAGGGGAAAAAAATAAAGCTACAAAATGTAACTTGGAACTTGTGGGTAGAGAAGCTATAAAAGAAGAAGGAAGGACCTCAATGTTAATATAATGAGCAAATGATGATCGAGGAACCCAGATGAAACCCAATAGAAATAGAGCAAATGATGATGAAGAAGAAGCTATGGCATGAAAGACGCTCAATGTGGAAGCAAACAAGTAACTTGATGGCTCATTGTGAAGCCATAACACAGATCAACTTAATTACACAATATTTAATTATGTTTGGTGGGTCCTTATTCAAAAGCTAAAACATCCTTTCAATACAA
This sequence comes from Acacia melanoxylon, assembly GCA_019022615.1. Taxonomy (NCBI): domain Eukaryota; kingdom Viridiplantae; phylum Streptophyta; class Magnoliopsida; order Fabales; family Fabaceae; genus Acacia; species Acacia melanoxylon. The sequence goes on from JAFJYJ010000108.1 coordinate 6,375, forward strand.
TACAAGTAGAATAGGAGAAGAACGCATAAAGTATTAAGATGATACATCACACATCACATAGCGATACAATATTATTTTTGGTCGAGATCTCTAACTCATATGACCCTATGGAATGGAACCAAAAAGATGTGATCTTGGCATCGCAAGCTCATTGCATACTTACTCCATGGATGGGCGAGTATGAGGGTTTTCATTCAAGCAAGTAAAAGCTATTCTTGCAATCAACACCACCTTCTTAGCCACTGAACCTCGCGGATAAGGTAGCCTTTGGTCTAACACTTCCTTCAAATTCAAATCATGAGCAACTATTTTTGGTGCATCAGTAGAAGATATTATGAGATCTCTTGGATGCTTTCCCATAATTATTTCTAAAGCCAACACTCCAAAGCTATAAACGTCACATTTCTTGGTTACTTCCATTGTATAAGCAAGTTCTAAAAAAAATGATTATCATAAAAAAGCATTGTTAGTGATAAGTTTTAATTGCCAAATAAATGAAACATGAAATATAGCACCATGTAATTCATAAATAAATAAAAATCACTTTATAAAAATTAAAATATCCTTAACCTGGAGCAAAGATAGCCAAAGGTACCAAAGAAATGAGGTCCAATTGTTAGAATCTGGATACAAAAGCTTGGCTGTCCCGAAGTCAGAGATGTGAGCCTCATAATCCGAGTCTAAAATAACATTTTTGCTTGATATGTCACGATGAACTATCGGAGGTGAGCATCCGTGATGAAGATAGTATGAAGCATTAGCCACACCTTCAACAACTTTGATTCTCTTATTCCAATCCAATGCAATTTCTTGTGCCTCATCACTTAGTATCTTATCCAAGCTTCCCCCTTCCAAGAACTCATAAACCAAAAAGGAAAACTTTGAATGCCAGCAAAACCCATATAGCTTGACGTTATTATGATGCCTAGTTTCTGCTAAGGCTTGTATCTCACTTATGAATGCTTTTTGATGACATTGATCTCTCGTCTGCACCGAATGAAACTTCTTCACGGCTACAACTTGACTCGTGGACAATTCAGCTTTGTAAACGCTTCCAAACCCTCCAACCCCAATGAGATATTTTTCGTCAAACCTCTCGTGGCTTCAATAATGTTTTCATATACTAATTTCCCATCATAACTCCATATTTCAAACAAATTTTGAATTTGCACTTCTCTTTCTTGAGTTTTCTCTTTCTGTGCATTATAGTGGCAAGCAATATATGAAATTCCCATCAATACTATTGCTAGCAACACAAATCCGAAAACCAAGGGATAAAGCAGAGATAACCACTTTATTTCTCTTATGATGTCTTGGACCATAAATTTTTGGTGGGCAAATTGGCAAGCCTGATACATTTCCACATAAGCCTTTGTTGTCTTTCAATGTCTCAAATGAAGAATTACGAAAGGCCAAGCTATTTGGAAGTGAACCTTCTAATTTATTGTGTGATATGTCAATCATAGTCAAGCTTTTCAAATCATCAAAAAATGAAGGAATCATGCCGTAGAAATTATTATGCGAGAGGTTCAATGTTTCTAATTGTTGAAGTTGTGCAAGCATTGTTGGGATTCCACCGAAAAAGGAATTTGCACTCAGATCTAGAAATTCGAGATGTTGTAATTGGTTGAAACTAGATGGAAGTCTGAAGAAGTTATTTCCACTTAAGCTCAAATTCCATAACTTGATCAACCCTCCAAATTGTTCTGGAATTGAGCCACTTAAATTATTGTTAGCTACACTCAATTGTTCAAGGTTCTTTAATAAGCCTATATCAATAGGAATGTTTCCTGAAAGTTGATTGTTGTTCAGCCCAAGTTTACTCAACAATGACAAGCGACACAATTCCTTGGGAATATTTCCTATCAAATGATTTGATGAAAAATCTAATCCCTCTAATTTTGTTGCCTCGCTTAGTTCCGGTGGTATGCCCCTCGATAAGTTATTATTAGAGATCTTGAGGCTTGTAAGGTTATGGCATTGCCCCCATGTAGGCGACAAGTGACCATAAAATGCATTGTTACTTAAATCAATGTAGTTCAAGTTTGGATATACACCAAAAGCTTCAACTATATTGCCGGTCAATTGATTGTTTTCAAGCCTAACTCTATAAAGGGTAGAGCAATTCTTCAAACTTCTAGGAATGGGACCAGTGAACAGATTGTTATCTGCAGTGAAGTTAGAAAGTAATCCTCCAACACAAATATTTTGAGGCAAATGACCTTTGAAATTATTGTCTGAAATGAGCAAGGATTCCAATTTTGTAAGGTTATTAATTTCTGATGGAAGATTGCCACTAAGTTTGTTTTGATACAAACTTAGTATGGAGAGCTTAGTCAAGTTTCCAATGGTTGAAGGAATAGATCCAAAAAGGTTGTTTTTATACAAAACTAACATTGAGAGCTTTGTCAAGTTTCCAATGCTAGAAGGAATCAATCCAGAAAGTTTGTTTTGAAAAAGGCGAAGGTCGCTTAGATTGACCAAGTTCCCTATGGAAAGTGGGATTGACCCCAATATGTTATTCTCTAGCAAATGCAATACTTCCAAAGAATAGAGTTTCCCTATTTCCTGTGGAATTGACCCTGAGATTTGGTTGGCATAGAGATAAAGAAATTGCAAACTAGACATGTTTCCGATAGTACTAGGGATGCTACCAGAGAGATAGTTTCCTGACATGTCAAGTTGCTCAAGTCTCTTTATCATTCCAATTTCATGGGGGATAGAACCAGTAAATTGATTATCTCCAAGTTTCAAGAACCGGAGGCTAGTCATCCTTCCAATTTGGTGTGGAATATGACCAGAAAAGTAATTGGAATTAAGCTCCAACGATGTTAATTTGACTAAATTTCCTATTGTTGCTGAAATATGGCCGAAAAGTTTGTTGTCATGTAGTTCAAGCCATGATAGGTTAGTCAAATTTCCTATTGCTTCAGGAATATGGCCATTGAAATCATTATAACTTAAGAATAGAGAATTAAGCCCAGTCAATTGTGTGATCCCATCTGGAATTGCTCTAGAAAGATGATTTTCTTGCAAAGAAACAAATGAGAGTGTGGACAAGTTGCCAATACTTGTTGGAATACCACCAGAAAACTCATTATAGGACAAATTCATAATGCTAATTTTAGAGAGTTCACCAATCTGGGGAGGGATAGTCCCATGAAATGAGTTGTTTTGTATACGTAAGAATTGGAGATTGAGAAAAGATGAGAAATTGAGACTATCAAGCGTACCTCTTAACCCAAGATCTCCAAGAGATATATTGAAAATGGAGTTGAACTCATTGCATTCAATTCCAACCCAATTGCAAGGATGACTGCTATTATCTCTCCATGTTGATAACAAAGTTTGGCTTTGGTTGTCAAGGCTGGCCTTCCATTTTAGCAAAGTGTTTGCTTCACTATTTGGTGAAGTAATGAAAGATGAAACATGAGATGGGAACAAGATTAAATAGCCAACTAACAGTACCCACAAAAGTGTAAGCTTCTCCGACAATTGAGGTTTTTTGTAGAGGAATGCCATGGCTATGAAGGGAATTTTAAACAAAAGGAGAATGGTGTAGTACACACAATGGATGTTAAGAGAGAGAGAGAGATATATATATATATATATATATATATATATATATATATATATATATAAGCACATGAATCAACACTTGAAAGTCATTTATTCACGGCTAGGTGTAGACAATAACGTCTCTAATGGTGCGAAAGGGGTTCAAATCTTCTCCAAACTTATGGAAAATATCATAGTGCTACTAAATCTGCCAAGATTCCAATATCAGAGTACTACAAATAAGTCCTTATTTTAGACTTATATATTCTTAAAAATATTTTTTAACTCAGATTACCTAAGAATTTTTCGAATGGGAGGGGAAAGCAGTAGTAATTAGGGGAGAGAATCAAATGAGAGGTAGTAAGATAAAATTATCAAATTCTTAAATCATATTTTAAGACATAAAACCTAATTTAATTAGGATTTGTTTAATTTAACAACCCAATTTAAAATTTGAATTATTCAGCTGTCTTTTAAAGGATTTTTTTTTCTATTTTTTTAGTTAATGAAAGGAAAATGAAAAATTAATTTTATTCTTATAATTCAAATTTTCTAGCTTTATCAATCGGTAGTTTATCAAATGCAATAAATTCTTCATTTAGAATTAGGATTTATAGAATTGAGCAACAAAATTAGGATTTATAGATACGTAAAAAGAAACTTCACAAACTCTATATTATGGTTAACTTTTAAAACTTTGAAATAAATTTACTCCGTCCTTATTATAAAATACTAACTAACAAATATTTTTAGTTTTTTTTTATAAGCGCACTTACAAGTTTCCAAGGAACCTGTAATTTACTTTTCCATGTATGTCCATATTTAATAAGGGTAGTAGAAAAGAGTAACAATTAATATAATATTTTAGTGTAGTTGGTAAGGGTAACATTGAAAATCACTTGAACTTTATGACAATTTAAATGTTATTAATTTTTTTATTAGTTTGTGAGAATTGATATTTGGTGTCTTATATTCCTTGTAGTCCTATTTATAATTATAAGAGCCTAACTGTTAATTATTCAAAACACAGTCAACTTTCGTCAAATGTGGAAGAGTTTCAAACGATGGTGATAGTTTCATGTGAACTTGTCTAAAGAATAATGCAACAAGAAATGTATAAAATCTAATTATCTAATTGATGAATTTAATTTCTTTGATTGGGACGACAATAAAGATAATCGTAAAAATCAGCTTGTGTTGGAGATGACAAGAGACCATTTTCATTAATGATAAATACATTTTAAGGATATAAGCACTGAGACTTAATTACAAGAGAATAAATATCTAAGAGAAACACACGTAAAATGGTGTTGTTTTATCAAATCCGAACCAAGTATCTCATTTTTGCTGAATATTGTTTTATTTTCTTTCTTTTTGTATCTTCTCTTAGTCATTGTGCATGAAGAACACAAAATGAAACACGACTTTGAAAAGTGGGAGTGAAGGGGACATTACAAAGAAAATGCATGGCCAAAGAAAGGGTCAAGGACCTACGCCTCAGGGTTCAGATTGCTTTTAACATTTTCCCACATCTCTTTCAACTATCCAGCTTTTCACTCTTTCCCATAACCCCGTACTCGCATCCCGTGTCACACACATCTTACTTTTTCCTACTTCCAATAATGACACCATTGAAGATCCAGCATGCATTTGTCGCTTTTGTTTTACTAGACCAATGGGAATTAGTTGAAAACTTTGGGATAATTCCAGGATCAAGTTACGAGTATATATCCATCACGTTATTAGTATCGTCTTATTTATTAGTCTTTTTTTTAAAAAAATTTAGTTCTATTTATAAGTCAAATTTTTAAGGTAGTAAATAAATTTTTGGTACTTTTACTCATATTAATTGTACTAATAAAAATAGAGAGAGAATAAATAAATGAAAAATACTTATTCATAAATGAGGGCAAAGTTAAAAATTTACCTCATAATTATTGAGTAAATTACATCTCCTTAGTATATGTGATTTAGTTAAAAATGACTTATAAATAAGACCAATAATATTATATTACTCTTTATATACTGGAAAAATCTTCAATAAAGAATTTTAAAAACAATAAAAGATAAAAATGCATTTCAAATATTTATAATATCATAGAGATGTTATGTTCAAATTGTCTTTTCTAAAATTACAAAGAAATGACCAAATTACCCTTAAATATGTATTTTTTTTTAATAAAAATTACCCCCATTGTTGTTGTAGCCGAGCTCTGGGGAAGCCGATCATCGGAGCTCCGACTAGAATATTCCAAAGGAGGGAGAATATTCCATGGGGATTCAATACTCTCAAAGTCGAGGGTGGGATTTGAACCCCTACCACTTGCTTTGCCAAAAATATTAGTTTTTAATAAATATTGAGCAAGCAAATATATATAAGCTAATCCTTTAACTTTAAATATAATTCTTTCACAAGTTTTATTAAGGAATTGACAAACATTTCACCGAAGTTTTTTGCAAACCAAGTGGTGGGAGTTCAAATTACACACTTGGCATTTTTGGAATATTTATTCCCCATGGAATATTCCCTCTTATTGGAATATTCTCGTCGGCTCTAGGTGTCGGCCATGGTACCCATCCTTATTGTCCTCCCAAAAGATATGCTGACTATACTTATCATATATCCTCATTTGTGTCCTACCAACGTTTGTCCCATGTTTCCTCTTCCCTTGTTGCCACCCCTTGAGTACATCCTTACCCCTACCACCCTTCACCAAGCCTTGACTCACCCTAGTTGGCGTCCGGCGATGGAAGAATAAATGATGGCCCTTGAAAATGCCGGTATCTCGGACTCTTGTTGATCTACCTTCCGGAAAGAAGGCCATTAGATATAAATGTGTGTTTGTTGTTAAGACTAAGGTTGATGGTTCCTTAGCACTACTGAAAGCTCGACTTGTTGCCAAAAGGTATGCTCAAACTTAGGAATTGATTATTTCAAGACTTTCTCCTACGTGACTAAGCTCACTTAGTTCATCCTCTTGTCTCTCTAGATGCCACCTATCATTGGGATGTGCATCAGTTGGATGTTAAGAATGCCTTTTTGAATCATGACCTCCTTGAGAAAGTTTATATTGAGGAACCACATGGGTTCATTGCTCAAGGGGAGTATAGGAAAGTGTGCTACCTCCAAAAGTCATTTTGTGGTATGAAGCAAAATCCACGTGCTTTGTTCGATAGATTTTGTGGAGTGGTCAAGAAGTTTGGGTTAAGCCAAAGCTAGTGTGATAACTCGAATTCTACCGGTTGTCGATGCAAACATGATTCTTCTAGTAGTGTATGTTGATGATATTGTGATTATTGAGAGTAACGTCTCGGAATCTTAGAACTTAAAATCTTCATTAACTCCCACTTCCAAACAAAAGACTTGGGACCATTAAAGTATTTTCTTGGTATATTGAGGTTTTGAGATTTAAGAAGGGCATCCTTTTGACTTAGATGAAGTACTAGAAAGCTTGGAGCTACACAAAGAAGCATTCCCATTATTCCGAATCCGTTCCTGGATCTTACTGATAGCATATTTGATGAACTTCCTGATGACTTAAAGAAGAAGATTGATCCAGAGAAACTGAAGTTGTTTCCATCTCTTGAGAGATACAGAAGACTCATTGGGAAGTTGAATTATTTGACAGTAACTTTGCTTAATATAACCTTCTCAGTCAGTGAACTTAGCTAGATCATGGCATCTCCAACTATGGCACAATGGGAAGCATTAGAGCCAGGGACGGAACTAGGGGCTAGGGTTGGCTGCCTCCCCCCCCCCTAAAATTTAGACTCGGTAGTTTCATTTTCACAGTGGCAGTGTACTAGATTACTTGATTTGAAAATGGGGAAGGAGATTTAAAGCAAAGTTTGTGGATTTTGGGTATGGAGACGATGTCTTTGTTGGGTGTTGTTGGTGGTTCATTTTGCCTATTACATGACTTTCATACAAAGTTTCATGAGGTTGAAAACAAAAAAATTGTTTAATTGTTGCGGAAACCTGTAACTCCTTACGGTCCTCATGAATTATTAACCTTAACTCATTACACTATTAGTTATTAATTATTAATCCGTAACTCTTTACGGTACTCATGAGAATTCATAACAATTTATAATATTCATGAGTTTCAAGATTACTCATTAAAACAACTATTGGGGTTTAGGAAAATTTGATAAAATGATTGTTGGAGATCAGAATTATCTTAGATCACTCAAAGACTTCAAGGTTGTTGATGTCCTCTAACATTGATCCACACGGCTATCCCCCGATTGCAATGAAAACTCCTTCTCTTGAAACCTCCTACTCCTTGGATGCTTGCTAGGCGAAGACAAGGTTGAGTTTTGGTTTCCTTGGGTTTTTAGCTTTTCAAGAAAGTAGTGGTTTCTTAGAATTATGTTAAAGATAGGATGAATAAGGTTGGAACCTTACCCTTTTATGGATGACGCCTTTTTCCTCTCTAAACCTTTGGTAAAGACCGAAATTTATAGAGCATAAGGATGTCTTGAAAAAAACGTCCAACCCTCCCCTTTTTATAGCCTTGGTGGGGCAAAAATTCCTAGTCCTAATTGCCTTAGGAATTTTCAGCTTATGCACTAAGAAAAAGATTTTAGGTAATAAGTTCACTAATTGTCAACCAAGTCACATTAAACTCACATCTTGATTGATTGATTGAATTGAATATGATGAATCATATTCATATCTTGATTGTTGGATTGATTTAAGATGATGGATCACATTTATTTCCTTTTTTTCCTCAAAAAATGTCTATAAAAAGGGCACATAAAAAATCAGTACTTTATAAGAGTCTAACCCTAATTTAAGTGCTCGATCACAAGAAATTCCATTCCAAACTTAATTTGGAAAATCTAAATCATAATGAATTAAATTCATATCTTGATTGAATAATAATTTAAGATGATGAATCACATTCATCTCTTAAACTAAAATTCAAAATCATTTTAAATCAATCCTCATTTATTATTTCTCCTATCTTCATCCAATCATTATTGGATCTTAATATATATATATATATATTAGATAATTCAGAATTATCTTTTATAACCTAACCTTTTGAATTAAAATTCAAATTTAAATTTTAAACTTAAATTCAAAATTCGAATTCCAAATTCAACTTGGCCGAAGACCTTGTTGGGTCTTCCAACACATTTGAGCCCTTTTGTGGAGAAATTGATTTCCCACTGGGGACACCATATATGATGCCATTTTCTCCTCATTGGGCTTAGAGTCCCACTCCAACCCAAATACACATTTACTCTTGATAAAGCCTAATAACAATTATTGGCCCAAGTTTGCTAATTTTAAACAATCGGGAATAACCTTTGTGTGTGACCCATAAAACCCAATTAGTCACCGACATAAATAAACTTGAACCAATTAAAACTCCTTTAACGAGCCCAATTTATTTAATGACCTCATAAGACACTAGTAATGCTTTGCGGCCCCAAAACTAATTGATGTGTGACATCGCTTACAAGTCTCCACGCTAGCATTGTCTCCCCAATGTAGCATACAATCGTTCGGGAATGCATCAATATTTTGGTAGTTCAAGTCCAATCTTTTAATAATCGTCTTTGCCTCGTAGAACGACGTGGGAATCTTCAAGCTAGGGAATGCAACTTGTAATAATTCCAACCACATCGACATTCCCTTATCATTGATTCCACACAAGCACTTGATATGATACAATTTGATAAAAAAAAGAAGAAGACGATTTTGAGTATTTTCCACAACCTAGATACAAAGGATTATCTGTTTCATCAATTATGTGGAAAAAATCTCAACATGCTTCATCCCTCAAGAACACATAGTGGTAAAGATGATTTATAATTCCTTCACACACCCCCATCTTTAACTAGGCGTACTGCCTCGTCTTGTCTCGTTCGGAAAACTTATCTTACATCACAAAATTAAATACATCAATAACAATTAAATAAATTATAATTTAAAACAATTCATTAATTAAATATTTGATTATATTAAATTAGTTACCTTAACAATCTCGTCACATGCCTCCTCCTTCAGACTTCTTCCAATCCCGGAAGTGGATAGGGAGACGGAGCCAATTCCCACCTAGCTCATTCAGATAGCGGTTGAATAGATGACCACCACTCTCAATCAGCTGGTCCATGGCCTCATTCCATGGAACTGCTATACATAGCCCTCGACTGAGCTTATTTAGACTACTACATCCAGCCTCCTGTTAATGATGTTTCCCTCCTCATCTGCATAATTGATCATAAATTTTAATTAAATATAATTTCAAATTTAATCCGCTTTAATTAAAATATTAACTTATTAAAATAATTACTTATTTTAAACCCGCACATCAAATCCAGCCGCTTACAAACACGATTGTTGTGGGTGATTCTAGCCCCTAGCCTCCTTGGTATCAAGGAACCACTCCGCCTCGTTGATAGAAAAATTGATATCAAACTCCCTCTCATCGTCGTAGTCACTCACACTAATATGCACCTCTGGGGGGGTCGCTTGGGGGGTCACCTACTGTGGTCGCCCTGTGGGATGTTGTCCCCAATTACTGCCCCTTCTCAAACCGTATAGGGTTCGCTCATTTGCCTCCTTCCCTTTCCCCTTGTCTCTCCTGGAAGACATTATAACTACAATTATTCCCTTTTTCAAATCAATGCAACCTTTTTTATATAAGGAAATTAATACAAATATAATTTATTATAATTTCTCACTTAACCAATTAAAAATAAATTACAAAATAAACTACAGTCACACCTAACCAATATTTATAAAATAGTATTATAATAATAACCAACATTATAAAAAAAATGACATCATAATATTATAATAATATAATTACACATAACCAAACAAAATAAAAATGCATGGACAAAAAAGGGTAAAAAAACATTAAAAATGGAAAAATAGGCTTAGAAACTCATAAATATTACAAACAAATATTTAAAATAACAATAAAATCACTAAAAATAAAATAAAATAAGTAATTTTACTAAACTCGAGTGCCGAACTCCTTAAATCTTCAAATAGAACCTCGAGATATAATGAAAACTTCTCAAAGCATGAGAGAAAGGAATTTTCCAAAAGTGATAAAATGGGGGGCGGCAGCGCTTTTATAGCCTCGTCATTTATAGCAGTTCCATCAAAAACCACTACATCAACCGCTTTAAAACACAAAACCCTACTTCGGTTATCGTGACACTTTATAGCGGTTTTTTGAAACCGCTAAAAACATGCAACCATTTACATTTTGTAGCAGTTATTGCCTCAAAAACTGCTACAAGTCACAACATAGTATGAAGCAGTTCTACAAACCTACAACATTTTGTCTTATGTACCGGTTTTTCCTTTTAAGCTACTACAAACTCACAACCACATCTTGTAGCATTTTAATAATCGAACCGCTATAAATTCACCACTACAACTTTGGAGTGCCAAGTTGGCGCCACATTTTATAGTGGTTTATATGATCCAACCAATACAAATTACCATGGCTTACCAGCACGTCATTTATGTCAAGTCATACCGTTGCATATTTGTAGTTATTTGCCTTAAAGCCGCTACAAATCTTTATATTTGTAACAGTTTTTTTTTTAACCACTACTAAAAAGGCGTTTTTTTTTTTTGTAGTGTAAAAGGTTGTTAATTTTATAGTAGAGTTAATAATGTTTAAATTTTTTCTTAATTTCAATAAAAAAATGTTGAAATTCACTTATATTAGTATATAGGACAAGAAGAGTATATGCTAAACCTATAATAAGTGAACAAGAAGGAAAATGAGTGGGAAAATAATTAATATTTCAAAAATTTATTTAGAAAGTTTAAGATCTATCCATACGCATGACTGCATGAGTCCTGTCTGTTGAGCACGGGGTGATTTACCTTTAAGGAAAGTGATTTTGCTTCTTCACTTTCCAATTATTATTGTTGTTGTTTGTTTTATTAAAGATGTTTTACATGTGAAAAATTTAATTTTACAAGAAGATTAAAAGTATTAAAATATACGTGTATTTGATAATATTCTAAATGATGTAACTTTTATATATACTACTCTTATTTTAAAAGTAAATGCATTTTGTGTGTAATATACAATATTTAAGGAATAAATCAGATTATTCACAATCAATAAACAATACAACTTATTATAAATTGTAGATTATGTAGTGCTATATTAGTATATTGATGATAAAAAATGTTAGAACAAAATAATAATTAAAAGATAATCATATAGATGTTGTAGGGATATCTTTTTAGGCTACTTTGGATGGAGAACCAATTCCTTGAACTTTATTATGCCAACTTTAGTTGTATAATTTTTTTTTCCATTTTGTATAATTAATTTTTTAAAAAAGAAAGAATAAGAAACAATTCATGCATCTTTTGATTTCTTTCCTTTTTCCTTTTATCGGGTGGGGGGGGGGGATTGCAACCACGTCCATAAATGAATGAGGCCTTTTTCCTGTTCAATCACGCTTTGTTGTAATTTGCTATTAGTAAGGCCTTGTAGTCCTAACACTTATGAGGAAAATTATACAGTTATTAGTAAGGCCTTGTAGGCCTAACACTTATGAGGAAAATTATACAGTTGAAGTTTTTGTTGAGTGGAGATTGAAATAATTAAACATAAGTACTCCTAATAAAGTTTCTATCAGAATTTTTTTAATATAAATTATTGGAAGAAATTGCAAATCCATTGTCATTGAAAAACGATTTCACAAGGACATTTTGTACAAAGCTAGCTTTACTTCGGGTTTAAGATAGGGAAAATTCCATTAAAAAACCATTTGAATGCAAAACCTCCAGGAAGTCTTCCGAATTTGTAAAAGGACTGAGAGGTACCAAGGACCTATGAGGGATATACAAATTCGGGTGAAATTACCATTTTACCCTTACTTTTAAATAAATTTTAAAAAATAAAAATACCCTCACGGGAGGGCCGCCGCCGGCCGGCCACCGGAGGACCGCTGCCATCTAGGCGCCGGCCGGCGGCCACCGGCCAACGGTGGGGGCTGGGGTTTTTGTTTTTTTTTTGGGAGTGGGTTTTTTTTTCTTGGAAAAAAAATTAATCCTTGAAGTGTTGAGGGTGGGGTTCGAACCCCCACCCCTCACACATGCATGGGACCAAGTGGGGACCAAGTTGGTCCACAAGTTCTTTTAATATATATATATATATATATATTAATAAATATATATATATATATATAGCGATGGTTGATTTGTAAATAACAAAAAAGGAAAATTTTGTAATTTTGCATTATTTTTTTTTGTTTCCTTTCTTGCCTCGAGGAAAAAAACAAAAATTTTTTTTCAAAATTTTCATTGCTATTTACAAATCAAAGAAACGTTTTGTAAACCTAAAAAAAGTTTTGTAAATAACAAAACGTTGTAAATGAAAGTTTTGTAAATAGCGATGGTTGATTTGTAAATATGCATTATGTAATTTTTTTTTTTTTTTTCTCGAGGCAAGGTAAGAAAGAGAAACCTGTAAAAAACAAGTTTTATAAATAACGATGGTTGATTTGTAAATAAAGTTTTGTAAATAAATAACGATGAAAGTTTTGTAAATTGCCGATTTGTAAATAGCGATGAAAGTTTTGTAAATATGCATTACGTTTTTGTTTTTTCCTCGAGGTAAGAAAGGGAAACCTAAAAAACAAGTTGTAAATAGCGATGAAAGTTTTGTAATTAACGTTGAAAAAAATGTTAAGAAGAATATATATATATTTCTTAATGTATATATATTTATATTAAAGAAACCAAGTGGCCCAACTGGTGGACCACTTGGTCCCATGCATGTGTGAGGGGTGGGGGTTCGAATCCCACCCCCTACTTCAAAGATTAATTTTTTTTTCCAAAAAAAAAAACCCCCCCCCTGGTGCGTGGCCGCGCCCGGCGGTGGCCCTCTGGCGGCGGCCTCCGGTGATGGTATTTTTAAAAAATTTATTTAAAAATAAGGGCAAAGGGTAATTTCACCCAAATTTGCATATCCCTCATAGGTCCTTGGTACCTCTCAGTCTTTTTACTAATTCAGAAGACTTCTGGGGGTTTTGCAAATTCAAATGGTATTTTAATGGAATTTTCCTTTTAAGATATTTTAATTTGTTGGCCAGACTAATTAAGAAAATTAAACCAGTATTGTTATAGTCTGTATCTGTACTAATCTTTAAGATGTTTTGGATTGAACACAGAGTTAATTAAACTAATTCCTCAAAGTGATAAGTACTCATTCCTGTGCTTAATATAAACATTGTTAACTGATTCACACAAATCAAAAAATGTTAGTTAAATTATTTAATATATTTTAAATTGATAAAATTTATCTATTTTACCCTTATTAAATAATATGATTTTGAAATATGCATTTAATATTTGTTCCCTTGGTCACTGTTTTGCAAGTGGTAAAAGTGAAAAAAAAAAAAAAAACATTAATTACCATGTCAACCTCTTATATTTTGGATCAAAATTTTCTTTTAGAGGACTTCTTACATTATGGATGATGGGGAGAAATAAAAAATATAATATAATAAAACAATTTCAAATATATCAGGAGATTGTTTTATGACTTATCTCAGAAGAGTTTTGCTATCCTCCTGATCGATCTCTTTTTATCTTTAAATCTATTTACTTAATTATAGTTAAATAATTTATCTAAAAATAAAATGGAAAATCCTATATATATACACACACACACACACATTATTGGTACGGTTCAACTCATTGATTTGTTGGTGTAAACTTTGACATTTGTGATGCTATTTCAAGTTTGTCGAACTAATAATCCACCTGATACATTTCCAAGAACGTAACCTACTACCCAGATACCTCATCTCACAAAAGCGAATATGATAAAGATCTACGAAAGCAACTTTACTATATATAAGTTGTAAAACACAAACAAGTGTTTTTTTTTTTTTTTTGTTGAATGAAGGTCAATATTATTCAGTAAAACAAGATTAGTACGCTAAAAAAAAGATCCTGCCTTCACATATCCGCATGGATTGTGTAGCAAGAACTTAGAACAGAACCTAATAGATGGTCTATGTTACATTAAACTTCTCGTTGTTGGGTTCATATGTATATTGTAGATGTTGCACATCGTTGTTGGGTTCATATATCCATAGAACCGTGATGACTCTGTAATATTTTATTGTTTTTTTCTTTGATAGAATTAGGTCTAACTAATTTATAAAAAAATAATTAGGTCTAACTAGGTCAAAGCAAGCTTACTCCCTTAATATAAGATATATTTAAGGAATTGATCTTGTTTAAATATAAGGCATATTTTTTATATTTGTCAAGTATTTTCCTCATTTACCCATATTGATCTTCATCAACAATAATCAAAGAGGAAAATGAATTAAAGTATATAATTAGGGTATTTAAGAAAATACATGTTATATCAATTGAGTTAATTAAACTCCTTAATTTAATCAAATTAGATAAATATATCTTATATTAAGAACATGAAGAAGTATTATATAAAGAAAAATGAGACATTCATGCGCATAATTTTATTTATTTTTATGTTTATAATAAATAAATATTATTTCATCATTATACTTTTTTTACATGTTTTCTATCTTGTGGCAACATACACGTCATGTAATCAGCATCCATATTAGCTCTAATTAAAAAATATATATGTATACATGCTAATACCTATAATTGAGAAAACTGAGAACTTAATAAAAACAGACCTTATTAAAATAAGGTAAAATTACAAGGACTGGTGAATTAATTTCCCTTAAAAATATTACTTCTTCATACAGAGCATTAAATCTAAAACAATAAACAAACTTACTTTAATTGTATTCATATAAAAAGGGCAACTAATAATTAAGGACTCTATGCACAGTTCCCTCCTCTCCAATAATATCGGGGCCAACTACGGTCCACTGACCGTTCACTGCCCCCAAGGCAGTGAAATAATATCACGAAGGCCAATAATTAAAAACCTGGAACTTCCTTCAATTATATACTTTGATCCACGGCAACATATAAATTTGCAGGCACTGCTTCACTTGTTTGAATCACGACACGATTATCCGACACATTCCTTAGAACATAACTTGGAAAAGTGTCGCCTTCGAAGCTCAATGAATACTGCACATGTTTTATAAGGTTAGGAAAAAGCAAAACATCATTAAAATCCGCCATTAATGAAGTCCCATTCGCCTCCACAATCTTCTTCGCCACCGTACTCTTCAACTTCATCCCCACCACAGCGTTCCGATCCACCACAACCTGATCAACTTTCTTAAAACTATTACCATTTGATTGATCCAGATGAACAATTTCAACCCCATTGTTATTCCCAGAAAATATGTTGTCCACTATGTTTACTCCGTTGACCACCCCGTTGACCGATTTGAGGACAACATTGGCATCTGCTAGGAAGAAAGTACCAGAAATATGAAGCTGAACTGGGTCTTCTGCTACAATACTAGTGTAATCCATGTAAGAATTCAAAACCCTAGTTTGTGTCAACCCGGCGAGTTTGAGATAAATGCCGGTGCCTCCGAAGCCGGTGGCTTTGTTATAGCAATGTACACCGGAGATTATGTTGGCCTGACCGGAGAGCATTATTCCGATGGCGGCGGAGAAGATGACGACGTCGGTGATGGAGTTGTCGTTGCCTTGGAGGTTGATTCCGGTGCCGGTGAAGTTCCTTTCGCCTTTGTCGCTGCCGGCGGTGATGCTTTGGCCGATGAAGGAGTTTCTGACGTAGGTTTCGTGGCCGGCTTGGACGAGGATTCCGTTGGTGGTGAAGTGAGTGATGTAGCAGTTGTCGATGCCGGTTCGGAGAGAGTTGATGACTGAGATGCCTCCTCCATGGTAGTTGGAGTCTAAGAGAAGGTCCTTGAAGGTGATGAACTCGTAATTGTAGGATGAAGAGGGAGTAGTTTTGTCATTTCCATTGGTGGTTGATAAATCAATGAGGTAGCCATCTGAGGAAAGCTATCTGAGGCTCGTATGGTCCCACCATGGATCTGTTTTCACCAAATGCAAAATCGCTCATTAATAGTATTGAACTTCAAAAAATCAGACTTTTTCTGCCCTCTCTAATCTTCACTATAAAACATTTTCAACCACCTCAAAATAAATGAGAAGTGGTTAAATATAGGAAAATCCTAAAAAAATACTTCATCCGGTCCTAATTATAGGAACATTTTACCCGAATTTGGAGAGATTAAGAAGAGAAGTTAAATTAGTTAATTATAATTATTTTCTAAAAATACCCTTCTTAAAATTTAAAATGACATTAAGGCAAAATTAGTAACAGTGCAGCAACTTCTATTTCTATGAGCGCAGTCCCGCATGGTTTACACATCTTGAATTCAATGGCAATTTTGTTAACTAATTAGTGTTGGAAAAAAAAATGAAATTAATGTTTTATTAGGTTATTTTAGGGAAAAAAATCAATC
Organism: Acacia melanoxylon; assembly: GCA_019022615.1. Lineage (NCBI taxonomy): Eukaryota > Viridiplantae > Streptophyta > Magnoliopsida > Fabales > Fabaceae > Acacia > Acacia melanoxylon. Next base: position 23,343 of record JAFJYJ010000108.1, read on the forward strand.
ACTTTGCACTGGACCGATAGTTACAAAAAAAATATCTTTAAAGAAATATTAAAATTATTTTAAAAAAATAAAAAATAAAATAGAATCTCTCACTTGATAGAGTATAAATGTGTTGTTAAATTAATTATTATGGAGGAAGTATTAGTAGGGGTGATATAAGAAAAATATGATAAAAATTGCTCAAAATTATTTTATTAAAAAAACAGTATATTTGAGGTGTATATGACATTAATGAGTTGCAAATATTATTTACTTGATAAAATATATGTGTATTATTAAATTATTATTGTCTTTAATTTTTATTAAGAAAGTATAAATAGGGGTATTATAGGAAAAAAAAATTGACAAAAGTTAAAATTTGCTCTTATAATTGGGACCAAAACCAACTCCAAAATTTGTTCCTATAATTTGGGAATGGGAGGGAGTATCATTTAAATTTTAAAATCTTAAATAGGTAATTTCTCAATAAAATGAGTTGTCAATTGCTTTAATGTTTTTTATTAATCTTGTTACTCTAGTTATCAATAGAATTTTGAAGTTCAAGTGATTTTTTTTTTTTTATCATTTTTCTTAAATATATTATTCACTTTTCATATTCCACTTATTTCACAGGAGGAACACTAGTTAATTATTTGTAAAGTAGAATTATAACCTTTACTTAAAACTTAAAAAGTGCTGTAGTATTTGTAATTTTTAAATAATTTAGGTCACTTATTACAATTTTAGTGATGAATATTAAAAATTTTGATTGAAATAATTGTTTAAATAATAAATATTTTTTAAAAAAAAAAAAAATAAAAAGGAAGTACATTTTTCCCTTGACTTTCTTCTACCTATTGTGGTACTATCTTTTGACATGGCCCCAAAAAACCAAAGTACTATATTCTTTTGTTGAAAAAAAAAATTAGCAGAAGAAAAGGGATAGCAAAAAACCAAAAATTTTCAAAAGAGGGGGAACACACACACAGATATATTATGAGAATTTAATTTAGTCATTTATTCCTAAGACCAATTTCCATCACCACTAAATGCAGAAACCATCTTCGTCGTAAAGCAGTCTTACCAACCAATGCCACGTGGCACCATGCATAGACTTTGCAATTACATTTTTCAAGAAAGTCACACCATGATAATTATTGCTTCATTTTGTCAAATATTCATCACTCTGGCCTTGTTTTTACTCTTTATTGAAAACCGAGAAATTTCAAATTAGTTTGTTTCTTTATTAAATCACACCAAAAGACTCCAATTTTTGGGCAAAAAAATTAAAATCATGCATGATTATTTCTTTCAGAAAAAGATTGTGTTAATTTCTGTTAAAAAATAAGCTTGCATTATAATTATTTTTTAGAAAAAATGACATCAAAGCCTCAATTAAGAAAAATAATATCAAAAAATTCTCATAACTTAATGAATGAACTATCATTAGCAAGTTATAAGATTTTTTTAATATTATTTTTCTTAATTAGAATCTTGGTGGCTATTTTTTATATAATATAATTAGTAATTAAATCATTAAAATTTGGAAAAATTACATACAAGTCCCAAAGAACAGAAATAATTACATAAAAGTCCTTGAAATCACCAAATTACATATAAGTCCCAAGGGACTTTTTTACAACAAGAAATGTTATATTTACAACAAAATTTAAAATCTGGTCATTTATAAATTATAACGAGAAAAAGTCATAATTATAAAAACATTTAAAAACTTGAATTTTGAGCGTAGATTGGTCATTTACAAAAGCAAAATGCTATATTTACAACCGAAATACTATATTTACAACAAAATTTAAAATCATTGTCATTTACAACAACAAAAAGTCATATTTACAACAACATTTAAAAACCGGATTTTTTTTTTCATACAAATAATTACAAAAAAGTCCTTGGGACTTTTTTGTGTAATTTGATAATTTTAAAGAACTTTTTTATAATTATTTTTGTTCCTTGAAACCTACACGTAATTTTCCTTTAAAATTTTGGTAATAGTAATTATTTCAAAATTATTTAGCTAAAATTTTACAAACTTCCTTAAATGCAATATACTTTATGTATAAAAAAAATGCAATTAATTTTCTTTTGGCGCAAAAAAAAAAAAAAAAAAAAAAAAAAAAAAGAAGAAGAAGAAGAAGAAGAGGCAAGTTTCTTAATTTTCTTATGTTGCTCTCTAAATTATGAGCTGTAAAATGAGTGAAGCGACCAAGAAGAAACGTTCCACAAAGTTTCCGACGCCGGCGGCCGGAAATCGGAGCGGCCGGCTGATCAAGTAGTTCCCACCCTGAAGATAAAGCTGTGCGCCTCCAAGATTAGCAATGCCGGCGATCAAAGACCCTTCACTGTGACCATTCGTCGCATCTGTTATCGCTGCAATAATGGCGTCCGTACTGTCCAGCTTCCCCGTCGGATCCGCCCCGTACGACGTCGCTAAGTATACCCGTGGACCATTTGAACCCGACTTCACATCAACACACAAAAAAATAAAAATATCAATTATTTTAGTGTTATCACATTGTATGTGAGAGTGACGAATATATAATCGTTGGTTAGTCAGTCACCGGTGGTGGCGGCGGAGAAGGAGAAGGATACGGAGGTGAATCACTGAGTCTGACATGAGAAGCTTTGAGAGCTTCGAATCTGCGTAATGCTTCCCGGTGGCGGTCGCCGTAGACGGTGGTTGGTGACGGATACTGTGCCGACGGATAGATATTGAAGATGAGAAACAGAGAGAGTAAAGGAGGGATTAGGGATTTTGTTGGTTCCATTGGAGACGACAACGTTTGAGTTGTGAGGTGTTGGATTGTTGAAGAAGAAGAAGAAGAAGAAGAAGGTGAACGTGATGGTGGTGGAGGAATTAAGGCGTTGAGTAGTTTGTGAGGATATAAACAAACTAAAAGGAAAGGCTTTGATAAAGAGACATGTAAAGAGGGGGGCTTAACTAAGATTTGATAACAGAATGATTTGTCACATTTCATAATATCACCTCATGCCTGCGACATTGGAACAGTTTTCCTTTAATTGATTACAGGGCTAAGAAGCATTGTGTGCACCTGAAGTATTTGTTAGCTCATCCAAGTATATCGTGGTGCGTCCATCATCTTGATGCATTTTTTTATATGGGTTCATCACTTAAAGTAATTTTTGTGTAATTTTCCATTAAATAATTAAAATAATTTAGGGTGTTGGTCGCACCAGAAAAAATATTTTAAGATATAGGTTCTACCAAAAAGTAATTTAAGGTATTGGACGCTCTAAAAAAAATACTTCATTACTAGGTGTATCTATAAAAATACTTTAGAGTATTTGATTTATGCACCATAAAATATTTTAAAATACTAAATACACCTTAAAAATATTGAGTGTTGAGTGTTGGATGCACTTTAACAACATGATTTTACGTTGTAGGAGAGAAAAAAGTGAAAATTACACGTCCCTTAAAGTTAAAACGTAAAAGTAATTTTGTTTTCTTTTTTATTTTTTTACCATTTTAGAGACATATATAAACAAACACAAAATATGTAATTCTACTTAAATAATTTTTTTTTTGTTTTTTGGTTATTTCAAGAGGATTTAAGTTTTAAAACGTTTACCTTGCTACCTCGAGTTGCTTAACCCTATGTGTTTGATAGGTGTTGATAATTGAGACTTGGGTGAATATAGAAATCCTATAATATACTCATGGCATGAAAAAATAAATTCCTATCATATACTCCCATTTATTCCTTTTCAATATTCTCCAACTTAATAAGAATTACTGCATTAAATAATCTCTAAACAAAATTAAATTAAAAAGGAAAAATATTTTTTCTCTTGCCGACCATGATATAAAACTTTTCATGGAATTATCAATCTTTTCAGCTTCCCAGCCGGAAAAAGGAAAATACTTCTCCACATAACCCATAAATATCATATACGATTAGCTTAAGCTATACTATTATTAGGTAGATAATTGATATTTAATTGTGTTCAATATATATATAACCTGGCCTGACCGAAAAGGAAGGCGTTACCAACTTGATACTCCTAGACCAGTGGTGGAGCCAGGAAATTACAGAATGGGGGCACAATTGGTGGGGGGATTCGGGCGCCCCGAAATTTTTTTTTAAGAAAAGTTTTAAATGCATTAAAAAAACAAAAGAATATAAACAATAAAAAAAATTATGAAATCAAGTGAATATTGATGATGTAATAAGAGAGAAATTATTTTACAAACCTTGTCATTTAGAAAAGCAAAGTTAAATATTGTTAGAAATGCGGCTACATAAATTACAATGAAGGGTGGACACTCAATAAGTTCGAAATACATATATTTTAATAAAAATAATATATTACAATAAAAACAATTACAATGTCATCCTTCTAGGCCTTGTGTTTTAGAATTCCATTATAATTGTCTTATTATCAATGCTATCAAATACATATTTTTAATATAAGGAATTAAACAATTATTCAATCATTCATCCTCATCCGATTATGAAGTGTAATCTTGATGTATTAAAGGTAGACACTTAACTTAAGAGTGGAAAATCATTTAAACATGTATTAATTCAAAGAAAGTAGACAAATAATACTAATACTAATGAAAATTTGAAACCATTATATTCAAGTTATTAATTCAAACTCCTTTAACTTTAACTTGAATTTTTTTTATAAAAAAAATCCAAATATTTGGGGGGCACTTGCCCCCCTAACCTTCAACGTGGCTCCGCCAATGCCTGGGACCTTGACTAGATTGACATTGGGCAAAAGATATTTTGAAAATGGAAGCAAGCAAGCAGGTTGTTTTATTGAGAAAGACTATAAAAGTTGTAATTACTCAGAAAGACCAATAGTTAAAATATAAATTTGTTATGGACTCGTTTTTTGGGTCCAGATGTGATACGGCCCAACAAAGACATATTGTAGCTAAAGCCCTCTGCAAGCAGGTAAAACGCTAATCTTCCTGTAATCTCGGCACTAATCCTGATCGTGCATATAGTGGAGCAAAGACACAGAGTGGAGCAGGGATTCGTCAGATAGAGGAGCAGGGCGTTACGGGCTTGGAGGCACCCACGGCCATCAGAACGAAACCCTATGTAATCTCTATAAATAGGAGATTACCCCCAAGTGCACACACTCGATTCATATCCTTTTACTATACTGTTACACTATGCACACACCCTATCCCCTTTGGCTAATCATCATTCTCGTGTAGTACAGTGATCATCTGATATTCTTTTGTGTCTTCCTTATAGACATCACTGAACATTCATCAGCTCATAGGTATTAATTCATATAAATCCTGAAGTGCCATACAGATCCTATATCAATCATATACTAACCCACTGTGATTAGACATCTGTGTTCTTTGAACAGAACAAAATTTTAAAATACTAAATCACCCTTAATTAAATTTCCTATATTCTCTCTTTCAATCTCTCCCACATTCTATTTTAAAAGTAATTTAAATTTTATTTTCCACAAAAACTACAACAACCAAAATCATTATTTTTTAAACTTTAACTAATACCTACACAATCATATCATCAATATATTATTTAATTATTAACACAAATATTGGCTCATTTAAACCATTAAGTTTTTTTTCCTAATTTATATAATCTTATATAAAATAAACTCTAAGTAAAATAGACCAATTGAGAAGATGTTAAATTTTTTTATCTTAGTCATTAAAAAAGCTTTATCTCCAAAATAAAATAAAAAAATTAACATTATTATTATTTGAATATTATAGAATTTATTGATTATATTAAATTTTTTATTAACATTATTATTTTGGTTTATTTACGAGTATTCGTGGGGAGGTAATTCTATATACCATTCTTGAATAAAAAATATAATAGATTATCTAGCCTTTTATAAGTATATTAATGTAACATTACATAATTTTCAGTCAACAAACATTACATGGAATTTTATTTTTTAAAACTCATATAAATCTATTAGTACATAATGTTTAGCCTCCTTTAAATTGTTTAAAATTGCATATTTTTAAAATTTTCTTAGAAATACATAACCTTTCTTTAACATGTATAATAAAATTATAAAAAAAAAGATTTTTAATAAGATTATGTAATTTTTATTTTCAATTAAAATTTGTGTCAAATTTTTTTTTTTATAATGCACAGATTTCTTCAATACTAAAAGTTTGTGCCAATTTTAAAATTCATAATTTTGACAAAATAAAATACATTTGTGTGATTTGTTTTTTTTTTTCAGTAGATACCTACGTAAGTCATAAAAAAATGAGAGAAATTGTGTTTAATATAATTAAATTTAAAAATTCATATTAGTTTTAAAAATAGGATATGAGAGAAAATGTATGAGCTTTAATTACGGGCAATTTAGTATTTTTAAATTTTTATTTTGGTAATTGGTTCTTCTCAATAATTACAACTTTTACCGTCCTTCTCAATAAATATTATCTCTTCTAGGTCCTTCTTTCTAATTTTCCAAAAAAAAAAAAAGATGAAATTATATAGGAATAATGAACAAAGATGACGGTCCATCACACATATGTTATCTTAGAGCTTAAGGGTTTGGCAATTGGCGAAGGCAAGCCCAGCTACTTTTCTTTGGTGGGTGGTTATACTTGTTTTATTACTTTCATTATTACCGGTGATAAATATTCCCCCATATCCTTATTATAAGATATTCCCTCCCTCCGATTCTAATTATAAGATCACGGGTTTTTTTTTGGAGAAATTAATGAAAAGCGATTAAATTATTTCAAAGTATCTCGTATTTTTATTTTCCTCTCCAAACTAATTAGTTTGACTAATAAAGTAATGGAGTATATAATATAAGGATACACAACATATGATATAACTAAGTAACTTATTTAGCTTCCTTAATCTCTCTAAAAAAGTCATTCCAGTCTTATAATTAAGACCAAAGTTAATACCTTATAGAAGAAATTCATGTTCTCTACTCTAAGTCACTTTATGAGGCATTAATTAAGTTTTTCAATGGTGCCCATATTTAAAGTTTTTAACTATATGAGAAAATGTAATACTCCCTCATGTCCTTAATATATGACATATTTTGGGAATTGGTCTTATACTATATATAAGACATATGTATTTTTTTTGTCTATATTTTCCTAATCCATCCCTATTGATGCTTTCTTAATAATAATTAAATAGATGAGAGGAGTTAAAAAAGGTGACTATGATGTTTTAAAAAATATATATATTAACCAATTTAACTAACTTCTTTAATCTAATCAAATTAGATAATTATATTTTATATTAAGGACTGAAAGAAGTATAAATATAAAAACTTTCTAAACTTTTCCAAACCCTTTAGACAACTCAGTATGTTATGCAATCAAGATTTCTCCAAAGGTTACTTTTAACAAGATGAGATTCAACTCAATTCACCCACATTGTGATCCAACTAGTTCACCGCTAGACTAAATAACACCTGAGTTGAAAACTTTCTATTCAAATAATTAAAAAAACAAAAATTATCATATTTTAAATAAAAAAAGTTGATGACATAAGCACATCTTCCCTTATAATAAGGATTGAAGGGGAGTAGTTTGTTAGAAACTAAGTTTTAATGACAATGCAACCCTCAAGGCCAAGATATAATTTTAGAGTAAATTAGTGGTGGGATTTGAGGTTCGGAGCGGCGCCCGATTTTTTTTTTAAAAAAATGAGAATAAAAGCATAACCCACTCCTTCGTAAAGTTTATGACAAAAAATGGGGTTCAATTGAAAATTATTTCCGAGGAAATCAATTTAAATAGAACAATATACTCTAATCTCATGGCATACAGATACCCAGATGTTACACATTTAAATTCCAAAGCAACATGCAAGGAAAAATTATTATGGTTTGTCATATGTGATAGGATATTAAAAAGTCAAATTAACGAAGAAAGCCCAAATGAGCATAACAAATCTTATAACTTTTTATGAATTAAAACGGCACTTTCAATAGGTTGGAAAAAGCGGAAGAAACCGGAAAAATAGCTTAGAAAGTTGTCCAAGCAAGAGCTCGAATACGGGATCGATGGAAATGTTGGTCCTAGCATGATTACCACCACACCATCTGACAACTTGTTATAAGGTTCCTTCAAAAAAAATATATCTTCTTAAAATTTTGGGTGCACTTGCACCCATAGGAACATATGTGGCTCTGCCACTGAATTCGAGACCGAACAGAGTTAATTTTAAATACTTAAACTAAAAACGCGAAGAATCTGTTTTTTTCCCCCACACGTGAAGAATCTATTTAAGAGACTCAAGACGTGAGTTGATTTAAGAAAATGTATAGATAATTGATAAACTAACACAAATCATTATAAAGCTGTAATAAATTGGATCATGTAAAATCCGACATTCTTTTACGCAACAGACATGGCCCTTGCTTGCACATACAGCTATCCTAGCTTTACAGAGTTTCCTACCATATAGGGGTTGAATGCAAACAAAAAATAATTATTGCATTTGGATAATAATTTTAATTGTTTTGAGCATTTTATAACATATTTGAAACAGATAAATAATAATAGTAATAATTAGCCATCAATAAATTTATGCATGTACAGTGATTATAGGTGCCATGTTCAGAGGGAGGAGGCTCCTGTAGGAACCTGCACTGTCCAACAAACAACTAAACCATTTGATTCTGTAAGAACCCACAGGAAAATCAGATACATCAAGTAGGCAGCTTGAAAATCCCTGACCTCTCTGGTTAGGCACAAATTCCAAAAATGTTTCTGCAGCCCCGTTATTAAAACGCTTACTACTTGTTCGGCCCTTATTTGCAATACAATCTGAAACACGGTGGAACAATTTCTTATTCAGCTCAATAATATCTGCGTCTTTCCAAGCTTCGTCGTATTCTGATGGTAATTGCTCCCCCGCTTGTCCATTTGGAATCGGTACCTGGCAGGACACTGGACAATAAAGGATGCAGTACAACTTTGTCGGCACAACACGGAGATTTGCCGACAGGTTTTTCAGTTGAAGACAGAGGTTTAGTGATAGACTGGAGCCTTGAGAAACAGATATAGCAGCACCAGTTTTTGTGTCCTCATTGTGGACAAACAGCTCTGATCCAATAACTTGCCTGGATAATTAATGCAAATGGGAACTCAAAATACACACTACACTTGGAAAACAAGACTGCATGATAAAGCAGAGGAGTTATTGACTAAATGTCATAAAAGAAAATTTCATCATGAAACCTCAAAAATGGACCTAAATTTAACAGCTAAAATCTCTGAGCAATACAACATGTGATATTTAAATGCTTAACTCTGACTTGGCAAAGAAGACAAAGATAGGCCATATATAAAATATTGACTGAAAATGGGGAAAATAATGCTCTAAGCCATGGTCATTGACCTACTGTAAGACACTACTAATCAATAATATCCCCATGCAGAATAATTGGAAACCACTTACAGTTAATAGATGCGTTAAGAGTAAAATCATACCTTACTCTAAAGAAATACTTGAGAATCCGAGGAGGAATGTGGATCCATTTTGTAATAGTATCTGATATCAGTCGTGATACATTCTTGGAAACTTCAGACAGAGTTATTTCATTATGCATCTTGCTTATTTTATTTTCCAAGCAGGCAGCCTCAGATACCACATTACTATAAACATTGAGAAGATCTCTATATGCAAAGCCAACGTTGCAAGTTTGATGTCTAGGCTGCAAGTGAAAACAGTTTGTGGGCCGGTCAATAAAATTCAACAGCAAGGAGAAATTTGAGTTGGTTTCATGATCCATATGCCCCAGCCACCCTGCTAAATTTTGCATTGCCGAGACCAGTAAGGAGTTACAGGAGTTTTTATCAACCATAAAATTTTCGGTCCTAATAAACACAAATATAATAGTTTTGTCGGCTATCTAGCACGCAGCAAGGTTAGCATCTTGAAAGATGAATGAAAAAATGTGGACCTTCGCACAGTAAAAGATCCTATTTGGGACACTATCCGGCTTACATACACTGTCCCTGACTGTCAGAAGTTGAAAAACAAGATATTGTCTTATTGTGCTGATCGGTGGAGGAAGTTTAAGACCTTTCTAGCTAACAACTATATTTTTGCCAAGGTTCAGCCTGACCATAATCCTTGGGACAAGTACACATTTATTGATGAACAAACTTAGCAACAATTTGTTTAGCTGTGGACCACTCCTGAAACTTTGGTGAGTTTATATTTAGTTTTATTTGCCCTTTTTTGTTTGTTTATTAACCTGTGCGAATATGTGAATGTTATTGTGTTCGTCTCATCCTATTAGTTAGATGGTTTGGTGTGTGAATAGAAGTATATATTTTCATCCTTTGTCCTGCATCAGAGGAGCATGTCTTAGTTCTATGCAAGTCTGATATGTAAACTGTGAAAAGGTAAAATACTAAGTAGGTAATTAGGGAAATAATAATGGCATAAGAGTCAAACTATTATTATATTCTTAGCTAGTTCTGTTATAGTAGGTAGTGGTTAGACATTGCTATTAGTTAGTTAGTATGTTAACTTGTGTAAAGGTTTCGATGCAAGTTTGTTATTGGGCCTCAAGAGTCAAGCCTCTAACTATATATAAGAGGTTAGACTAATATGTGTAGGAACCAGTTATGATGAATGAACGAATTGACTGAGTTGGCAGAAGTTCTGCAACTCCCTTTCCTCTTTTTCTCCCAATTTCTTCTACAATTGTACATCTTCCTTAAATAAAATGTTAAAACTTGATGAAGTGAATTTGACTAGCGTTTGAGGTTTATATCAAGAAGAAGTTCTCTAATTTCTGTTAGTGAGATGGCTGGAATTCATAATTAATAGTTGTTTTCAATTCTGATTCACAGAAAAGAAGGAACAAGCACAGGAGATAGGGAGAAAGAATGATTGCCTGCATAGGGCTTCTCGCAGCGGATATGAAAAGGCCGAAAAAGAATGGATGGCGGCCAAGCGGAAGAGATTGGAAGATGAATTTGGATCCAATTCTTCTACGATAGTTGATCGGCCATCTCCAATACGTCGCGAGGAGTTGTGGTTGCATATTCGGCAAAGCGGTGCCTACACGAGTGAACAAACTCGTCTAGGTCTTTGAAAGAATTGTAAGTATCGTTATTGTTATTTTTTAGTTACTAAACATGTTTAATTACTAAGCTTCTCGTTATCTATATCTTACGGGAAGATCTTAAAAGAAAGAAGCGAGAGGGATCTTTTGTGTCGGATGGGAGGAATGATGTTCGACCATTGCGAACGGAAAACCGGATCACTCGGGGCGTGTAAGGGGGATTGGAGGACGGGTAGGCCTAAAGCAATACTTTGGTAAATCCAAACGCAACAAACAAAGTATGGTTGGAGGAGGAGATGGAACAAACGGTGGCCAAAATAAATGAGGAAGCAGCGGTCAAAGCAGCGACTCAAGAAGCTTCATTGACTAGAATGTTTCAATCCCAGATGAACAAGATGCAGGAGGAAATGAATGAATTGAAGCTGCTTTTGAGCTCTCGTCCAGAGACCAGTGTTCCCTTCACACATTCACCTGCACCTATGCAGCAGAGCACTAAAGGGAGCTGCATTGTTGGATAGTCAGAGCAACCTTGTTACCTGTATGTGGAAAAACCTCATAGACTATTAGTTGCAAAAGAGACTTTCCACAACTTGGGATCAACTGTACACCACCAATAAATGGCTGATGATGAAGTTAGAGTGTTAGTTGAAAATGTGATCATTGATGCACCTCTCACTCTCCCAACTGATCAGCTGAAGCTTGTGAGTGATGTCAAGGGAACCTTCATCTCTTGGCCAGTGAAGCTTGTACATGTCTCTACTCCTCCTGAAGCTGCATCCCCTCCTCAAGCTCCATACCAAGGTTCAAGCGGTTGTTTGCGAATGAAAATGATGCAAAAAATTTAAGGTGGCATGCAGATGAGAGGATTTCTGATGGAAAACTTCGACATCCGGCCGATTCTTCTCAATGGAAGAAAATTGATCATTTATTTCCAAACTTCGGCGAAGAACCTAAGAACCTTAGGCTTGCCCTTAGCACGGATGGCATGAATCCCTATGGAAGCCTTAACGGCGTACCTAGTTCATGGCCTATGCTCCGATTATTTACAACTTATCTCCTATGTTATGCATGAAACGAAAGTACATCATGTTTGTCTATGTTGATTTCGGGACCAAAACAGCCCGGAAATGACATTGATGTTTACCTTGAGCCCTTGATCGAAGACTTGAAGGAGTTGTAGGAAGAATGTGTCGATGTTTTTGACTCTTTCAAGGAGGAGGTTTTTAAATTGCGAGCCATGATTTTCTGTACTATAAACAACTTCCTAGCATATGGGAACTTGTCAGGGTATAGTGTAAAAGGCCATAAAGCATGTCCGGTTTGTGAAGAAGGCACATGCTACTATCAACTTCAACATGGAAGAAAAACGGTTTATCTTGGACATAGGAGATTTCTTAAACGGGGTTACCCATATCGTCGATTAAAGAAAACCTTTTTTGGTGGCCAAGAGTATGAAGATACTCCGGTGGCATTGACTGGGGAGCAAGTTTATGAAAAGGTGAAAAATATCACTGTCATCTTTGGTAAGACTGCAAAGAGTAGAAAAAAATATGGAAAAAGAGATCTGTATTCTTCGATCTTTCATATTGGTGCAATCTTGATGTGAGACACTGTATTGATGTCATGCATGTGGAGAAAAACGTATGTGATAGTATTGTTGGCACGCTTCTCAATATACAAGGTAGTTTCAAGGATGGTGTGAAGGCAAGATTGGATTTGCAAGCAATGGGAATACGTGAAGACTTACATCCAAGGCCATATGGGAAGAGAACTTATTGTCCCCCGGCTTCTCGTACTTTGTCTAAGGATCGGATGAGAAACGAAGTTTTTGTGAGTGTTTACATGGCACAAAAGTTCCCTTGGGGTATTCTTCAAATTTTAAGAGGCTTGTATCGATGAAGGACTTGAAATTAGTCGGCAAAAAGTTTCATGATTGTCATGTCTTGATGCAACAACTACTCCCAGTAGCTATTCAAGGCATCGCTGAATATGATCTTCAACACATTTTGACTAAACTTTGTTTCTTATTCAATGCGGTTTGTAGTAAAGTTTTCGATATTGAAAAGTTGGATGAATTGGAAAATGAAGGATATCTTATCTTGTGCCACCTTGAGAAGCTTTTTGTTCCTACATTTTTTGACATAATGGTTCATCTAATTGTTCATCTAGTGAGGGAGATAAAGTTGTGCGGCCCTATCCATTTACGGTGGATGTACCCAATTGAAATATCTATGAAATTCCTAAAAGGGTATGTGAAGAACGCATACCAACTAGAAGCATCAATTGTTCATAAATATGTTTCTGAAGAAGCCATGAAATTTTGTCAAAATTATTTGGCCAAAGTAAGACATATTGGGCTTCCTCAACATCAGCATGCTAAAGGGGGTAGACGAGGGACTTCGGTAAATAGTGTGGATCCTGATGAATTATCAGAAGTCCACTTATACATCTTGAATAATGTTGATGAAGTTCAAACCAGCATAGCTGCACATAAAGAAGCTGTAAGGAAAGAAAATCATCGAGTGACTGAACAAAGGTTGATTAGGGAGCATAACAGAACTTTTGCAAACTGGTTCAAATAAAATGTCGAGGGAGAGGAATGTGTTTCTGATACAATAAAATGGTTAGCACATGGTCCTGAGGTTGATGTCATAAGTTGGAATTCGTATGTGATCAATGGTTATACATTTTACACGAAGTCCCTAGATGATAGGAGCACCGTCCATAGCAATGGTGTTATGTTAGAGGCTGAATCTATGCACTTCTCCAGTTGAAAGACAAGAGGCCTAAATTGGCAGTCATACCATATTATGGGGTTATTGAAGAGATTTGGGAGGTGGACTATGTTAAAATTAGATTTCCCATTTTCAAATGCAAGTGAGTTAATGTCAATAATGGTGTTCAGATCGATCGGCTAGGATTTACATTAGTCGATGTCAATAGTAGAAGTTTTGGAGATGAACCTTTTATTATGGCGGACCCGGGCGAAACAAGTGTTCTATATCACCGATCAAGAAAATAAAATGTGGTCTCGTAGCTCTCCAAGGAAAAAAGGTCATTGATATTGATGAAGAAAGTCATTCAAATTATGGTCTTCCGAGAGTATTCCTTTTTCAAGGGGTTTACTAGGACATGAACGAAGAAGATGAAGCGGATAATGAACACGACATAAGAAATGATCATCAAGAAGGGATATGGGAGGATATCCCTTTATAAAAGAGTCAATTCATAAGGTAATATTCATATGCAGAATTCTTTGAAAACTTCAAGGTTTTAACTATATTATCTTCCTTCTATGTTCTTAAACAATGTCACTGACTATGAACTTTGTTCTTGTTTTATTTTTGTGGCAGGATCCTATCCAAAGGGGCATGTTATAAAAGAGGGATGTTACGTTGTTGGGTGGGAATCAGATGAAGGCATGATGAATATTATATTGGGCATGTATGTTGATTTACATGATGTATTTGTAACTCATTGTATTTGTAAGTAAGTTATCTTATTGTATAAATTAATTTAGGTGTTGCAGTCTAGTATAATCATTAATTAAGAGGTCACATAACTCATGGTGAATAATATTTGTATTCTTTTCCCAATTCAATTTATTCATAATTCACAACTAAAAATTTCGGTTTTTGCTACGGAAAAAATCCATAGCAAAAACCCATTTTTCCGTAGCAAAACATGTTTGCTACGGATTTTGTCCGTAGCAAAATATCGCGTCGCAATTGCGACGGATATTTTTTTCCGTAGCAAATTGCTTTGCGGATTTTAACATCCGTCGCAAAGTGCAACGGATGTTAAAATCCGTAGCAATTTGCTACGGAATTTTTTCGTAGCAATCTGCTACGGAAAAAATCCGTAGCAAATTTTCAAATTTTCTACGGATTTTTTTCCGTAGAGATTTGTTTTTCCGTAGCAAATTTCAGAATTTGCGGAGATTTTCTTTTCGGTAGCAAATTTTAAAGTTTTAATTTTTTTTAAATTTTTTTAATAGAAAATTGAATACAAATACTAAAGTAATGTACCATGAATATATTAACGATAAAAAAGAGTTTACATAGTGAAAACAAAATATATATATAATCCGTAGCAACAAACAAATACAAAAAAGTAGTAGCAACAAGCAAATACAAAAAGTAGGCTAAACAGCAGCATTGTGATCATCATCATCACCAGCATGGTCATCATCACCAGGAGTCGACCCGGAACCTTTGTCTTTCATAAGGGACATGATTTGAAGCTGCATCGCCCTCCTCATATCATTCTCACGAGTCATCTCCGTCGCATCATCGCCCGTTCTCGCGCAACGCCGCTTGATCTGATCTTGTTCCCTTTCAACGCCCGCTTGATCGATCTTGTTCGAATCATCTCTTTGCCTCATCATCTCCGTTTCCGAGCGACCGCGGGCTCATCATCTCCGTTCTGGGTCATCTGTGTTGCTTGCTCCTCCACCAACGCCTTCATCTTCTTGGCTCATCTACAAAATTGATTAGTACATTTATTATTTGTACTTCATTTGAATGGACAAGAGAATGAAAATTATCAAAAACAAATGTATTATGTTTACCGAAGAAACCCCTACGGTGCCGGATGAGAGGCACTTTGTTTGCTCGGTCGGTGGCCGAGACTCACCGTATCCAAAGACCCTCCCCTTCTTGTCAAATCCGCGGTAGCCTCAAAGAACAGACTCTCGTTATCGAATATAGAGGATGAGGGGGTCGGTCTCACGCCGCGAGGCTCTCTCCCGCGATGACTTCTCAAAGTTTTCCTACAAGCAAACAAATACATAACAAATAAGACATGTAAAATGAAATAAATATGGTGGTGCATAAAACAAGTAATAAAGGCAACCCAAAGTTTTCCTAACCACTATTTGTTGCGCCCTTGGGTTAATCCATTGCCTCTCACTCCTTCGCATTGTCGGGAATGGGTTTGCTGAAAGGTAACCCACTCAACCGATCCAGCTAGAGCTTCCCCAGACTCTATCTGCAAACGCAAATGATGACCTTAATTAATTACTTCAAAGTACAAAATATTGAATACGTAAATAGAAAATAACGTGTACTTACAACTTTGCATCGATGCTCACTAATTGATATGGAGCCGCAAAGATATGATGGTCCTTCCATTTTGGCCCTATTTTCCTTATTTTTCGCACTTATGGTCTTAAACTTGTCATTGTTTTCCCAATTGCCAACTAATTCATCTTTAGTGTCCTGTGGAAGCCAATCTGTCTTGCCTCTCGACCTTCTCAATGAATAGAGCTTTCGACGCACCAGCACGCTGCCCCTGTGGTTATAAGCTTTTTTCAGATTTTCACGATGCTCAGGCAACGTCATATGCTTATCCTGAACAATTAGTGCTTCTTTAAAAGTACTTAATTAACACGCATAAAAAAATAACTTACCAAGAACTCCTTGAACCAACTGTCTCGTTGCGTCTTAGGAATCTCTGTCCACGTGGTCCAAGCTTGAGTGTAATTACGGAATATTTGGTTCGACATGAAAGTCGCCACCGGATTATCAGGCACAAATCTGAAAACATAGATTATCATGCAAATATTAGCATACAAACCAATTAGAAAATAAAATTGGCCGATCACTGGTAACTTGGCATGCCTTACTCGTTGCCGTTAGGGACAGATCCAAAGAAAACCGTTGTCTCGGGATCTCGTTGAGCCCGAGATATGTGTATCGGAGGAACTACCTTCTTCCCGACGTGGCTACGAGGCGACGCAGTGTGCTAAGGAAGAAATGTGAAATATTGAAGATGTTTGTACATAGATGGTCTCAAGAAACTAAACATATGTAAATCAATCGAAATGGTAATGTAAACATGTGGATCGGGGGTAGCCGACGGTGACGACGATGTATAAAGTGACGGTGAAGATGACAAATATCCGACGGTGACGACGAAAAATCAAATTGTGGCCCCCGGGGAAGCGCTGAGCCCTCTGCCTCCATATGGAGCAGTTGGCGTCGCCCTACCCCCTCTTATAGTACGGGGTCGGGCTCGACCACTACCACGTCCACTACCTGAACGGCCTCCTAGATGGTCCATCTCTGAATCCTTATAGACATAATGTCAATATATATATAAAGATATTTATTAAATATGACAGTAGCGAAGTAACACAGTATGTAGTATAACAGATCGTCATAAACAAAGAACTAACACAAATCAACCAGACGATTCCTGTTTATCGACATCTACTTGCATGTCTTTATCTGAACTCTCATAGTCGTCGAACTCAGATTCACTATCAGAGAAGCTCATTTCTGCCTCATCCTCATCGTCTGATTTCTCATCGTCAATTTGTATAGGAATCAACTCTAACTTCGCACGAGAATCAAATAGATTGCTTGGTACTTCGTCATCGAAGATGTTTATGGGCAGCACATGTTCCACATCGGCTTGGAAAGGTTCGACCATCGTCATTTGATTCCGGCTCTTTCGACTTTGGTATAATATTTCGTGCTTTGGTTTTAATAACTCCCGTCCACCCTTGGCGAGATGTAGGGTATGGTGTATAGTAAACTTGTTCCGCTTTGTTGAGCAAGGATGAATGGGTCATAACCAACCGTATATCTCCTTGTCCAGTGGATCTCAATATTTCCATGTTTGTCCACTTTTGTCCCACGCGGGTTGTTATCAAACCACTCACACTTAAAAAGGGTCACCACCTTGTTCCACTGGTAACTCGGCTGAATTATCTCAACTAACTTCCGTAGTAGTCGGTCTCCACCCCGTCAACTTGGTCACCTCGACAACATACACCGTAATTGCAACATAGTGTACTGCGTTCGCGTCAACGAGTTGCAAATCGATACCCATTGATTATATATTTGTTGCATCGGGTAACTGTAATTGCAGCTCCATAAGATAAACTCCACGCAACTTCATTGGGATCTGATGGATTTTCCAAGAAATATGATCGAAACCATTTTGGAAACTCAAAATTAGTGAATTGATCAACTTGGGACACCGACATTGAAGGATTTCCCAATCGGACCCAATTAGAGAAGTAACTGTAACAAAAAAATTAAGTTAATACTTTAATACTTACCGTAATAGTAAACAAACAAAAAACTTACTCTAGGTACTTGGCGGCCTCTTCACAGTTGTTTAGAATGTACCACTCTGCAACTCGCTTATCTCTTCCGTCAAGAGTTGACTTCCAACGTTTTCCCACGACTCGCCCTGGAAAATTAAATATTGATTTTTGATCCCTCGTATCACCGGCATCATCGTTACGAGGTACCCTCTCCATCTTGACATCATTTCGGGGGATAATAGTATGACGCAAATTTTGCGGCCTCTTCGACTAGATAAGCTTCGGCGATAGATCCTTCAACGTACCTTGTATTTTTGATCTTGTGCTTAAGTGTGCGTAAAAACCTACAATGGAATATCGAGCTAAAGTACCATGTCGGTCAATTAATAACAGCGCAAATCAATATATATATTACCTCTCAAACGGATACATCCATCTATCTTTATTACGGGCCTCCTACCTTTGCTTCGTAGGCCAAGTGAACGGGCAAATGTTCCATTGAGTCAAACAAGCTAGGAGGAAACATCATTTCTAACTTGCATAGCGTTATGGCCATGCTCGCCTCCGGTGTCGTAACTTTTCAACATTAAGCTCTGAAGCACAAATTTCTCTAAAGAACATGGAAAACTCCGTTAGAATAGACCATACATGCTTCGGTAGTGCTTTGAAGGCCCACGACAACAATCTCTGGAAAAAAAACATGACAATCATGACTCTTCATCTTGCTCAACTTCACCTCGTGCATGTCGACACATCTTTTCCAGTTTGACGCATAACCGTCAGGGAGTTTCATATCTTTAACCCATTGCAACAATTCTAAATTCCGCTCTTTATTGAATGTGTACGGCGCTCTGGGTTTGGAAATTCGTCTCCAGTGCCACTGTCCACCAAATGCAAAGCAGGCCTGCTACAAATCGCTTCAACGTCCAATCTTGCGTTGACTGTGTCTTTCGTCTTGTCCTTGGTGTCCATCACGGTGTACCGAATATTGCAAAACACATTCCTCTCAATATGCATGACATCGAGATTGTGTCTTAACAATTGATCTTTCCAATATGGTAGTTCCCAAAAGATCTGCGTTTGTTCCAATGATGATCAATGCCGTACCCCTCGGTTCGTTGAAGACGGCCCCCCTCTTCGACACTCGGAATGTGCCGACCCTGTCCCATATTTCTTTTCCACTTAAACGACGAGGTGGATCTCTCGTTCGACAACCTTCCGCGTGAAGTCTTTTCTATTTCTCCTAAACGAATGATCGGGGTAGGAATCGTCGGTGCTGTCAAACCAAGCGACCTTGCGATCGTGTTCCAAGCTAAAACCCACGTTCTGTTCAAGACATACCGGGCATGCGAGCTTTCCCGACGTTTGCCGGCCACTCAACATCCCATATGCGGGGAAATCATTTATCATCCACATTAAGGCGGCCGCATGGTGAAATTCGACTTAATGATATATCATACGTAAGAACACCTTCACTCCACAACATTTTCAACTCGTCTATCAAAGGCCCGAGGTACACATCTATCTTCTTTTTTGGGTTCGATGGCCCGGGGATTAACGCGTTAAGGAAGAAAAACTCTCTTCTCATGCACATAGAAGGTGGGAGGTTGTACGGAGTCACAATGACTGCCCAACAGGAATAATTCCTGCCCGTATTGTTGAAAGGAGCGAACCCATCCAAACATAGACCAAGACGAACATTACGGGGATCCATAGCAAAGAGAGGATTCGCCTCGTCAAATTTACGCCAAGCTTCGGCATCAGATGGATGCGTTACAAAGTTCTCATCCCTACGATGCTCCTGGTGCCATCTCATGTGAGATGCTGTTTGTTCGGATGCATACAATCTCGTAAGTCTGGGCACCAGAGGAAAGTACCACATCTTGCTTAATGCATGACGGGTCATTTTCCTTCCTTTCCCCACAACTTTATATCTGTCATCTCCACAGAATTTGCAATTGGTCGGCTCGGCATCATCCTTGTAATACAACATACATCCTCTGGGGCAGCAATGGATTTTTTCACATCCAAGCCCAAGCTCTTTCACCTTTTTTTTGCTTGGTAAAAGTCCTTCGGCAAATTATTGTCTTTGGGAACAACCTTACTCATGATCTGCATCATTTCATTGTAATTCCTCTCACTCATATGGTGATCAGTCTTCAAGCTTAGTGTTGCTAGGGTAGCCGATAACGATGAATATTCACTATTTTCGAAGTGTTCGCAACCTTCCCATAACGGACGTTGTGCTTCTTGAAGCATTTTATAGAACCTAGCGGCTTCCGGATGAGGATCCTCACCCATGTTTGATGGTTGAGGATGGGTACCGGTCTTCTCTCCCATGTATGACGGTTCAGCATGAGTAACGGGATCAAAATATTGGCCTATCGATGGTCCCGCGGCATCCATAACCAACTGCTCATATTGATTAAGGTTTTATCGATGACTACTGTCCCCGTAATAACCACTCGGTGTCTGTTGGACTTCGCCATGAAATTCCCAACATTCATAATCTCTAATGAATCCCTTTTGACACAAATGAATTTTGACCGTCTCCGCATCTGTAAATCTTAAACACTTACATTTGGCACACGGACACCTGATCTCCCTTCTTGAATTATTTGAATTCGCCAAAGCAAATTGGATGAACACTTCCAAACCCGCCAAGAATGCTTGCGTTAGTTGTCTTCTATCAGTTAGACGATTGTACATCCAACTTCTATCATGGTTGCCTTCCATACTTCCTAGCTAGTTCAATTACTAACGTAATTAACTTCTCAACATACCACAAATATATATAAGTCGCCTCTTATGCCTACCAATTGCCACTTAATCAAGAAAGTGAAAAACAAACACATGCATTGAAAAAGAATAGATTCCAGCAAGCAACCAGAGAATGAGGATAGCACACCAGAACATGGGGACATGCATGTGGAGGGGGCAAACAAAGAATAGAATACTAAGTATTTTGGAGTTTCTAACATATATGGGCTAGATCAAAGAGATTACTTAACATTTAATCAAATTTATTGTATAACTTGTTAAACATAGATTGAAATAAAAAATTTAAATGAAATATTTTTTAAACAAATTACTAACATGATCATTTTTATAATAGCCTAAATCAAATAATAAATTCTACTAATTTTTATAACACATACAAATGTGATTATTCTTCAATGTCACACCTTCCTCCTCCCAGTTGACATTAATTAATTAATTGTCTTATCCCTAAATTTTATTTCCAAACACTTCACTTTTCTAGTTTCAACATCATCCTATTTAAAGATTTATGTATCAATACCAACTAATACAAAATCTTAATTTTATCACACCAAAATTAGAATTGGAATTTCTAAATTCCTAAAAAGTGCTAGATAAAAATACTTCACATAAAAAAATTCTATACGTTTCTTAACTGTGTTTACTTGAAAAAATTACTTTTAAAATTTATCTTATGTAAAAAAAAAAACGATTTAAACTCATGTAATCGATAATCTTCTACCAACATACATATTTTCATTATTCCAGCTAAGCAAACATAACATAAATATCAAATTGTGATAAAAAGAAAATATACTTCAAGCTAACCTGCAAAATCAGAAGTGCTAAGATTTGTTTGATAATTTCCCTTCTAAAGATCTTAGTGCTAGGATTTGTTTGTAACCTGCAAAAAAATGGAAGGTCACAAAAAAAAACTGCAAAAAGGGAAAAAAAAAAAAAAAAAAAAAAAAAGCTTACATACCTTGCAAAAATGGGGGACCGTCGGGAGAAGGCGGCGGAGGAGGGGCGCGGAGATGGGGGGAGGAGGGGGTCCGGTGAGGGAGGGAGGAGGGGGGTCGGGTGAGGGGAGGGGGCCACGAGATGAGGGGGAGGAGGGGGGTCGGGTGAGGGGGTCGCGAGATGAGAGGGGAGGAGGGGGGTCGGGATGAGGGAGGGAGGAGGGGAGGGTGCCGGAGGACGGGAGGGGGCCGGAGGGGGGGGGGCGGGAAAATTAGGGTTTACGGGGGGGGGGAAATGTTGCGGCTTTAAGCTGCAACATTTTGCGACGGATCTTTGATCCGTCGAACAAATTTGCGACGGATCAATGATCCGTCGCAAAATGGCGCCAAAAAGGCCGCCATTGTGAGACTTTTTGCGACGGATCAAGGATTCGTAGCAAAAAGTATAAAAAAGGCGGCCTTTTTGGCCGCCATTATGCGACCGATCATTGATCCGTCGCAAATTTGTGCGACGGATCCTTGATCCGTCGCAAAAAGCCTCACAATGGCGGCCTTTTTGGCCGCCATCAAATTTGTGCGACGGATCCTTGATCCGTCGCAAAAAGTCTCACAATGGCGGCCTTTTTGGCCGCCATTGTGCGATGGATATTTGATCCGTCGCAATATCCGTAGATATTGCGACGGAATTTTTATTCCATCGCTGGTTTTTTTTTTTTTGCTACGGATTTAAAAATCCGTAGCAAAATCCGTCACTATTGCTACGGAATTTTTTCCGTAGCAAATTCCGTCACTATTTCTTATTTTTCTAGTAGTGATTGTTCATAGCTTGTAGCTTAAAATATCGACTTTTATGTGCTGGATTGAGTGGTGGATTGTGTAATATATATGATCAGGAAGAACAGAACAGGGAAAAAATTCAGAAAAATTTAGACCGAAAATAAATAGGCTGGTCTTAAAAGTTCAAATTTTAAGACCGGATGTATTTATATGTCCGGTCTTAAAAGTCAGGTGTACATATTTGATATTAGGCCGGTCTTAAAAGTTGGTCTTTTAAGACCGGTGTATTTATCCGTCCGGTCTAAAATTAAAATTCAATATTTAAGACCAGATGTATTAAGCATCCGGTCTTGAAATTCAGTCTTTTAAGACCGGTATAATTAGTCGTCTGGTCTTAGAAGCCGCTATTTTTTAGACCGGATTAATTTTTGTCGGTCTTAAAATGCCGATCTTTTAAGAGCGGCCTATTTTTTATCCAAAAGTATTAAAAGTTAAGTTTTAGGACCGAACAAAAAATATTTCAAGTGTATATAATACGACTTTTAAGACCTAATGTTTTAAATGTCTGGTCTAAAAGAGATTCTTTAAGACCGGTTTGAGTCCGGTCTTAAAAGTTAGACTTTTAATACCGCCTGAAACAAGACCGGTCGCTGGTCCGGTCTTACGATGCCTCTTTTGGCCGGTCTTAAAACCCTTTTTTCCACCAGTGTATATAACTGGCAAACCTAATATGAGCATTACCAAAAAAAAAAATAGTTGGTTTGCATAGCTAAGAAAAAGAGGAAGGAAACAAAATGTATTATATAAAAGCCTAATAAGTGAACAACAAAGAAAATGAGTGGGGAAATAATTAAATGTTTCCGAAGCTAAAGAAGTTTAAGATCCATCCATACGCATGAGTCCAGGGCCTGTTGAACACGGGTTGATTTACCTTTAAGAAAAGTGATTCTGCTTCTTCACTTTCTAATTATTATTTTTTATTAAAGAAGTTTGACATGTGAAAACTTTAATTTTTGCACAAGTTGAAAAATATAATATGTTTGTATTTGATAATATTCTAGGTGCATGGTGTAACAGTCTCCCACGTAGATTTATGGCACGTTCTTTGTAGACGATCTATGAGGTTTCGGCTTGGGTTCGAGACATGGTATTACTACTTCCTCTGGTCCTTCCCAAACAAAAAAAAACAAAAAAACAATTATAGGCGGTGTAAACTGTAAAGTATAGAAAATTTATTTTCCAGATATAGTATTTTGCACTTGTATTTCAAATTTAATTTATTTCCATACATTTTCAAGCTAAAACTGTCCTGAGGAGTAAAACGAACAAGAAAGAACGAGGAACACAAGACTATTCAATCAAGCTAAATAATAAAATCAGTGACGAGGCCAAAGCGTAGAATTCGAATGTTACCGGTGATCGAATCTCTTCAGACTTTTTAGACTTTGTGAATGGCATAGTACTAGTGTTAGAAGGTGGAGTTAATCAATATGATGGTGTTAATCACTATGTTACTAGATGACCTTAAAATTTTATATAAAGAGTCTCAGTTCATAGATTAAGAGTCTAATTCACAATGGCGTTGGAGCCAGAATGATTGATTTTCCCCAGTAGTCTTTTAAGATTATTGAAGTTCTTCATTGTTTGCTTACTACTGCTCAAACATCTTTGGACCCTTTAGTTCTGATTTTTTTTCAAAACACTATTTTATCAAATATGAATTATAACTTTGTAACTGTTCAACACTTTTAGAAAAAACTACAGAGCACTTAGATCTTTATCATTAAAGATTTGGACATTTATAAAGCCTAATACATAACGGTCACAATTAATAAACATCATGTATGTCGAGGCAAAGGTCGGGCAAGGATATATAATACTTAAACATAACGGTTAATTATGTGTACTATCATGCATTACGATGTGGAATTCGCAAAAACACAAAAATAACAGTTATAACTGATAACCGTCATTTATTTAGTGACAAAAGTGACAGTTCTTTTCAAAACAACTGCGGTGTAGCACTTATAAACGTTTCGACTTCAACCTCTTATATTAGCGACGAAAAAACCTAATGGTCTTGAGAAACAAGTGTCATGTAACAATTTCAAACAATTTGTCTTCCATAGTTACCAGTTCATTGGTCATAACCTTTCACAACACCGTTGGACCTTCATAAATTATAACCCTTTGTAACATCGATTAGATCTATATTTAAACTCACATGTTCATTGTGATTCTTACTACTTTTCTAAATGGACCTCCTCCTTCTCTCCATTATGTTAACAACCAAGGAGCTCCTCCTCCACGTCGTCGCCACCACTACCACCTCCTCTTCCTCTTCCTTCTCTTCTTGAAATGGAGGCTCGATGCAACTATTCGTAGGTCTTGACTACCACACAAGGCGTCTCACGATATAGGCTAACAAGCTAAACAAGAAATAAATTAAAACCTCATAATTTATCACAATGAGGTTGAAGAGGAAGTAAAACCTCATAGTTGCAGTTAGACCCTTCATCTCTTTCCTTTGATGATGAGAATGAAGAGGATGAAGAGGAGAACAACAATAGTGGTGGTGATGATTGAATATCACTATTATATTTTAAAGATATTTTAAAAAATAAGTATAAAAAAATTATACTCCACGGTTATTAATTAATAACCGTAAAGTTTTCTTTTACCGCGGTTTCACAAAACCAACATACTTAACGGTTATAATTTAATAAACACAAATTAAAGCTTTTGAAACATTTCATCTTCCCCTATTTGCTTAACAATTCTAATTTAATTAATAAACAAAAATTAAAGCTTTTGAAACATTTCCTCTTCCTTGCACTAATCGGGTGCCTTTTCGTTACCCAATGATCGTCGGGAGAACAATGTACCCTTTCATTACGTCTGTTCAACTTTCATCCCTTTGATTCCAAATGTATATTTAACTTCCCATTTTCATTTGTTTT
Source organism: Acacia melanoxylon (assembly GCA_019022615.1). Taxonomy (NCBI): domain Eukaryota; kingdom Viridiplantae; phylum Streptophyta; class Magnoliopsida; order Fabales; family Fabaceae; genus Acacia; species Acacia melanoxylon. The sequence goes on from JAFJYJ010000108.1 coordinate 48,896, forward strand.
TCCTGCATTTTCCTCATTGTCTTCCTTTTTTTGTTCTCTTAATAGCAAAGATGAAATGTCATGCGAAATAATTGCCGAAAGCTCTCGGCATCATCCACCACCTCTTCCTTCTTCTCCCCAACATTAGCCGCCACCACCTCCTCCTCCGCCTCCACATCCAATGCTTCCACAATTGGAGGCAATGTTGCGGCATGCAGAACACATTGATCATGCCATAAGGAAGCTTTCTTTATACCTCTCAAGTATGAACAAGAAGGCCAATCTCATACTTGATGAGTATGAGATTGGTCATGATTATGACAAAGATCTTGGCCATTCCTCTAGTGATGAGTAGCCTGATGAACTCACCATTGTTCTGGTTTTTAAATGTACTATTGCAATAAAACACAAAATATTTCTCATGGTTATTAGAAAACAACCATTATAAAATATAATAAATAATGGTTCGTTAATTGTTCTTTTGAAACAATTGTCATGAATTCATAGATAAATAACGGTATTTATAAAACAACCATCATGAAACTCATGGTGCAAGAAAAGAAACATATATGATTGCTCGGACTGATTCCTCTTCAACTTCCATTGCACGCTTCATTTCCAATCTATTTAAACTCTCCATTTTCATATGTTTTCTTCACCCTCTTCCTTATTCTCCTCATCATCATGGTAAAGTGACTCACTGAAGATATCTTGGAGAATCGTCCTCCCCAACTTCCACCTCCTTCTCCTCCTTGTCTTTGCCTTCTAAAGAAATGTCAAAGATTCCTCCTTCCCAACCTACTCCTCCACCTACTTCTCTTCCTCCTCCTCTACCCTCGTTTGCTTCCCTTCCTCCTCCTACCAGACCTCCACATACTCCTCATGCTCCTCTTTCCCAACCTGCTCCTTTGCTTGCTTTTCTTCCTCCGCCTCCAACCAGCAGCCAGCACTACTACTACTTCTGCATCGCTTGTACTCATATTTTCATATGATTTAGATCACTTCTCTGAGGATGATCAATAGGTTTTATTTATTTTTCGTTTTTTAGTTTTAAACATAAAAATATATTAATGTAATGGCTCAAACATATATATATATATATATATATATACATATATATATGTACACACACACACACACATATATATATATATGTATGTATATACATATATGTATATATATATATACATACATATATGTATATATACATATATATGTATATACATATATATACACACACATATATATACACACACACACAGTGTGTGTGTGTGTGTGTGTGTGTAAAACATAGCTTACAATTGTTGTTAAAGAACCGTAATAAACATACCTCTCAGTAAATTAATTAAAATAACTGTTATAAAAGTAAAAATATAATTAGCGGTTCTTACCAACTATCTCAGACCAACAGTTGAAGCAAGCACACCTATATGTACTATACAACTTCGAGGAGGTTGACAAGGACGACACAACCATATGCATCAAATTCAAAGAGAAAATCCCTACAAAGGAGAAAGATGGTGTGCTCAACAACACAATAAAAATTTTACAATATGGTTTAAAGATCAAGTCCTTCGTGAGTATAGAGCTGATCCTAAATCACTTTCTAGTAAACTGAAGTTCTTAGCATACAGTCCAAGCAATCAAGTGACGTCTTACGCAAGCTACATCATTAATGGGTTCACCTTCTCCACCAAAGAGTAAGATGATCAAAGTGAAATGTAAAATAATGGTGTAACTCTTGTAACTAACACCATGCATGTATCAAGTTATAAAGATAGAAATTTTATCTATGCAAAGATGTCATACTTCCGAGTGATTGAGGACATCAAGAAGATATATTATATCAGATTTTAGGTTCCCATTTTTGGTTGCAAGTGGGTTGACAATAATCACAGCTTGAGAATTGATTACTTAGGCTTGATACTATTGAATTTTAACAAGGAATAATATAAAGAAGAGCATGTCATTTCGTCTTCTCAAATTAAACAAGTGTTCTACATCCGTGATCCTTCTAAACATGAATAATCTATTGTATTGTATGAATAATCTATTGTTTTGTTGACAAATAAAGTGATTGATGAGGAGAGGGGTGACGGAGTTTAAGATGATCCATTGGGAGGTTACTTGAACCATTAAATTTTGATGAAGAAGATGCTTTGTAGGTCAAGTACGATCATAATGAAGGCACTTGGGTTTCGAAGAAAGAAAATTTATTACTTGACAAGAAGAGAAAAATTCAAGCATAAAAAAGTAACTTACAAAAAGCTAAGATTAAGAAAAGAAAATGAGGTACTTAATTTATGTGTTTTGACTGTGTATCATCAAACTCCTATGTGGCTTTAATATATAATGTTTTTATATACTAACTTCCCATCATAACTTCATATAGCAAACAAATTCTGACTTTGCACTTCTCTTTCTTGACTTTTTGTTTTCCTTTCATTGTGATGATAAATAATTTATGAAATTCCCATTGAAACTATTACTAGAAACAAATAACCCAAACCAAGGAAGAAAACATAGATCACCACTTTGTTTATCTTATGATGCCTTTGATTGTAACTATTTGTTGGCCAAATTGGCAAGCTAGATACATTCCACATAAGCCTTTGTTGTCTTTCAATGTCTCAATTGAAGCATTACGAAAGGAAAAATTATTTGGAAGTGAATCTTCTAATTTATTGTGTGATATGTCAATCATAGTCAAGATTTTCATATCATCAAAAAGTGAAGGAATAGTTCCAAAATAATTATTATGTGAGAGATTCAACATTTCCAAACGTTGTAGCTTTCCGAGAGTTACAGAGATTCCCCCATCAAATGAATTTCCACTAAGATCGAGAGATTGAAGGTGTTGGAATTGACCAAAAGTACTGGGAATGTTGAAGAACTTGTTTCCACTTAAGTTCAATTCCCATAACTTGATCAACCCTCCAAATTGTTCTGGAATTTAGTCACTTAAATGATTGTTAGCTAGATCGTCCAACCTATCAAGGTTGACCAATAATCCTATACCAATGGGAATGTTACTTGAAAGTTGATTGTTGCTAAGCATAAGTTCACCCAATAATGACCAGTGACTCAATTCTATTGGAACATTTCTTGTCAAATTACTCAATGAAAAATCAACTCGCTCTAACTTTGTTCCCTTGCTTAGTTCTGGAGATATACCCGGATAAGTTATTATTAGAGATTTTAAGGCTTGTAAGGTTATGGCACTGCCCATGTGGTTCACAAATGACCATAAAATGCATTGTTGCTTTAATCAATGTAGGCCAAATTTGGATATACACCAAAAGCTTCTATTATATTTCTGTCAATTGATTGAACTACAAAAAAAATCGTGATTTTCGACGGACTTTTTCCGTCACAAAACTCGTTTGCGACGGATTTAGTCCGTCACAAAAAACCTTGTCGCAATTGCGACGGAAAATGAAAATTCCGTCACAAATCCCTTAAGATTTGCGACGAAAATGAATTCCGTCGCAAATCCTAAGGGATTTGCGACAGAATCATTTTCCATTGCAAATATCGACATTTAAAAAAAAAATCAAAATAATTAAAAAAATAAAAATTCCATAAATGGATCCCTTCTTCGAGGAATTTTTGGATTTGGGTTATCAGATTTTGTGTTCCAGAAGGACCATCATAATGCATCTCCATGAAGTAAAAAAGTTTCTGTAACAAAGAAAGAAAGAAGAGATTCATGGAGTGAAAGAAACATGTAGCGAGATAAGAGAATAGCAAGCATCATAATAGGGGAACATAATCAATTACATCCTAGAATATTGGAATTAGCAATAAAATCCATATAGTAAAAAAGAAGCAATCTTACACTCTCCTTAGAAATACATGCAAATTGGAGAAACAAATTCATCAAAATGGTGTATCAACAGATCTCACTTTCCAAAAATACTAACTTCGATGAATCTTCATTGATTTTCTAGACGTTATAACTATTTCAGAGAATGCACCTAAGAATTGTTTTGTAAGACGACCTAGACGAAAAGGAACTATGACTAACAAACTGTGTGTAGTCATCAAGTTAGAAAGAAGGAAAAGCAACTTCAGTCAATTTCCAGAATAAATGTTGCAACTAAGTGAGAAAATGAACTATTTCATTGACTCGGAACAAAGAACAAACACCTACAAGACATTCTTATGAAGAAATGACGAAGTAAAAGGAAATAGAAGAATCACCTTGTTCACCATGAAAGTTGCTTCACCATTGACGTCAACTTCGAGGTCACAGCAGCAATCTCCTCCCATGGGTTACAATACCACGAATGGTGCTAAATTAAAGAAGCATGAAATTATAATCAAAACTCAGAAGCAAAGAAAAAGAATGCTTTGGAGGTTTGAAGAAAGTATGTGAATGGCGAATGACAAAACCAGAAGAGGAAAGTGGAGAGATATAACAAAAAGTGGGTAATCAATTAGGAACGAAGCAGCAGCAAAATGATGAAACTAGAAAAAGGGGTTTTGTGACGAAATTGAAATTTTGTCGCAAAACGCTTGATTTTGCGACGGAATCCCAATTCCGTCGCAAAACCCAAAATTGTTTTGCAACGGAAATTTTATTTCCGTCGCAAACTTTACTATTTTGCGACGGAATTTAACTTGTTGCAAATACCCCAAAATTTGCGACGGAAAAAATTCCGTCGCTAATCAATTTGTTTTCTAGTAGTGTTGTTTTCAAGCGTAACTCTATGAATGCTAGAGCAATTCTTTATACTTCTAGGAACTGGACCAGTGAAATAACTTTGTTGGGCGCATATATTAGTGAGTACTCCACCAAGGCAAATGTCATGAGGCAAGTGACCTTCAAAATTATTCATAGCAATTTTCAAGGATTGCAATTTGGTAAGGTTATTCATTTCTAATGGCAGCTAGCCACTAAGTTCATTTTCAAACAAACTTAGTTTGGATAGCTCTATCAAGTACCCAACACTTGAAGGAATCCATCCAAAAAGGATATTCCTATCCAAAGCTAGTATTGAGAAGTGTGGTGAGTTTTCAAAACTAAAAGGAATAGATCCTGAATGGCTGTTTTGAAACAAGCTTAGTATGGATAACTTGTCAAGTTACCAATACTTAAAGGAATCGGTCTACAAAGGTTGTTTCTATCCAAAGCAAGTATGAAGAGCTTTGAGAAGTTCCCAGTATTAGAAGGAATAGATCCTGAAAATTTATTGTTTTGGAGATTGAAGTATGACATGTTGGCTAAATTTACTATAGCTTTTGGAATATGACCAAGAAATTTAATATAACCTATGTCTAGATGTTCAATCCTAGACAATTGTGTGATCTCATATGGAATTTCTCCAGAGAAATTATTATGAGAAAATCAATAATTCTAAGTCTAGAGAGTTCACCAATATGGTGGGGATGGTCCAATAAAATAAAATAAATTGGAAGAGATATTTAAGAATTGGAGATTGGGGAAAGGGGAGAATTGAGATGATAAAGTGTACCTCTTGGTCCAAAATTTGGAAGAGAAATTTTGGAAATGGAGCTAAACTCGTTGCATGGTTGCAAGGATCATAACTATTCCGCAAAGAAAGAAGAGCTTGGCTTCTGTTATCAAGGCTGGCTTTCCACTTTAGCAGAGCATTAGGTTCATTGTTGTTTTGTAAAGTCATGAAAGAGGAGGCAGAAGATGAATAGAAAGTTAAGGAGGCCATTGACAGAATGCTCATAAGTTGAGGCTTTTTTAATATGAATCCCATCTCTAGCTAGCTCTAAGAAGGAAATTTTAAATCAATATTGATGTATAATTGCAAAGGATGTTACATATATATAAGCACAAGAGTTCATGCATTGTCATTTATTGGGAATATGACGGGAAAATGCAGGGCAGACTAAAATGCACCGCTAACTGAGGACTTTTCTTCAGACTTGAAAGTTGACCAACTTGAAGAGTCGTAGCAATCAAGAAACAAGCTTCGTTAATTTATTTATTTTTTAAGAAAAAAAAAAAGAGGAAAAAGAGGGACTTTTAGAACATATATGATGTCGGTTTCTGGATGGTTCTACTCTTACAAAATTATACGTCTACTCTGATCTATTCTTAAAGTGAAAAATATGTGTTAAAATTTGTTTTGAAAAAAGCAAGAGGTAATGATCATTTTTTAATATTAAGTCTGGGCAGAATTATTATATAAATTTTGAGCTCATGGTTGGATTTATTTTAAAAAATAATTGAGCTCTTGAAGAATCATTTTTTTAAAAAAAAAAAATAGAACTTTTGAATAGTGGATGTTTGTATATTATTGAAGTCCCTTGACGTCTCAAAAGGGCTAGGATGAGGAATTCCAAATGCTTTGGAATATTGATGAATGCTGTGCGTTGTGTTTTGACTTCTTTTTTGCATTCAATTTCGAACTTGGCGGCTACGTAACCAATTGAAATGTCCTTCAAAGATTTATCAACATAACAAATTTAGGTTCCAAGAAAAAGGGGGAAAGATGGTGTTGTGTGACGAAGAATGCCACCACAAGGATAATCAACAATATGGACATATAATGGTTTGAATAGTCTCAAACTACTTGAGGACATTTCTTTTAACTTGCAGAGAAATAATTATCCACTTGTCAATTTTTAAAATAAAAGGGCGAAGGTGTAATCTTCACAACAAAATTTTATTTCATAAGAGCATTGGCACTATTAAGTTTTTATAGGTGCTAAAATATATATAAACTTTTCAAAAGCAAGCAATTTTACCACAAATCCCTAATCTGACGTTATTTTTTGTGGGTCCCACATTCTCTGTCAACCCCATGCACTCTCTCACCCTCTTACCCTTCTTCTCGCTATCTTTCTTCCCTCCCCTCCGATGAAATTCAGAATTTACAATGAACATGATAATCAAACAAACCACGAAAATAATTAGAAAGAATAATAGGGTATCGATGAAAAAGTGGCCAAAAGGTTAATGCTCCTAAGGACTAGTGAATATTATATACCAAATAATTAAAGTTACATTTACAATGATTGAATCCATGTTGTACACGTGTGCAAAGGTAAGAATAGAACACAGCTATAAAGTTATCCCAATTTTTATTTGGAATTTATGAAATATCTTTTGCTCTAATACTCCCCTCAAACGAGAAGGGATGCTACCAAGCCGAGTTTGTTTCTATAATTAACAAACTGAGGTTGTACGTGAGATAGTCGGTAATTTGAGAGGTAGAAGGAACGTAACGAACTTCAAGAACACCAGATAATAACGAAAGGTCATGAATGAAATGAAGATTGATCTCGATGTGTTTGTTTCTTGCATGTTGCACTGGGATTGCCGCAAGAGCAGCAACACTCAAATTGTTACACCAATTGTAGAAGGCTGTCGCAACCAAAGACAAAGTTCAAACATCAATGATTGAAGCCATTTAATTTCTGCAACACTGTCGCAAGTGATCTATACTCTAATTCTAAGCTACTTCCCGAAAGACCCTTTTGTTTACGAGATGACCAAGAAACCAGCGTGCCACCAAAATACACACAACAACTAGCCATAGACTTTCGGTCATCAATATCATTGCCCTAATTAGCATCTATAAAGGCTGTGAGATAAAGAGAAGTAAAAGGCTTCAAGTGCAATCCAAAATGATAAGTCCCCTTTAGGTACCGTAAAATTCTTTTTACACCTTCATTGTGAATGTCAGTTGGTTGAACCAAGAATTGACTGAGTTTATTGACTGTAAACACGTGTCTGGACATATGTAAGATATTGAAGCGACCCAATTGCTCTTCTATAAAGAGAAGGATTTGATGGTGGTGTGCCTTCCGTAGCAGAAAAGTGGCATCTAGTAAACATCGGAGCTGTCACCGGTGCATAGTCAATCACGTCAAATTTCTTCAATAGATCCAAGGTATATTTTCCTTGATTAAAAAAAAAAAAAAAAAAAAAAAAAAAAAGAAAAAAATTCAAGTTGAATCACAATAAATTTCTAACCCAAGAAAACAGTACAATGACCGAGATCTTTTAAAGAAAAGAGAGAATTCAACTTCTGTATAAAACTCTTAACATATCTGAGAGTTGTGACTGTGAGATTATGAGTCCTGAGATAAAAAAAAAAAAAAGGGAGATATCACTCTTAGCATTTTGAAAACCCTATTGAACGAGTGTCATTCTAAGTTTATCAAACCATGCTCCTGGTGCTTCCTTCAGCCCATAAATAGCCTTGACCAATTTGCAGACATGCGTAGGCTGAGTAAGATCTACAAAACCTTCAGGTTGACGCATGAAAACAGTTTCATGTAAGTATCCATTGTGGAAGACATTATTAACATCCAGTTGCCTTATCTCCCAATTGAAGGTGACTACTATTGTAAGCACAAGTCTGATTGTTGTTGGCTTAATTACTAGAATGAAAGTTTCTCCATATTCAACTCCGATCCCTGGAATCTATTGAAATCCTTTAGCAACAAGTTGTGCTTTGTGTTTGTAAAATAAAGCCAACAGCTTTGAATTTGGTTTTAAAAACCCATCTACAATCAACAGGATTTTTTTCTTGCATTTAGTGGAACCAACACCCAGGTGTGATTTCAAATAAATGCCTCAAACTCTTCGGTCATTGCTCTATTCCACTGTGGAGTTGCCAGAGCTTCTCCAGTAGAACATGGCTCAGTTATTCGTGATAGTGAAGCTGGATGCTCGGCTTTTAATAATCCAACGAATGGGTATGTGGGTTTATGAATTCTTGACTTGGCCGTTGTAATCATAGGATGATTGTTTTTTGGGAAAATAACAGTCTGCCACGTCCCAAAATTCATACAAAATATCAAAAAAGTCTCAACCTAAAATCAAATATCAAAAAAGTCTTTAGGGACTTTGTTGATATTATTTGTATTGACAACAGGAAGTGCTATATTTACAACAAAATTTAAAAACCTGGTCATTCACAACAGAAAAAGCTATATTCATAACAAGAAATGTTATATTCACAATAAAATTTAAACACCTAAATCTTGTTTCAAACTCAGGTCCTTAAGAGTACAGAGGCTATTCACAACAGAAAAAGTTAGATTCACAACAGGAAGTGCTATATTCACAACAAAATTTAAAACCTAGCCATTCACAACAGAAAAAACTATATTCACAAAAAGAAATGTTATATTCACAACAAAAATTTAAACACTTGGATTTTGTTTCAATACAAATAATATCAAAGGGACTTTCTTTATATATAATTTTAGATTGAGACTTTTTTAATATTTTGTATGTTCTTTGATATCTTACTGTCATTTTCCCTTGTTTTTTTGGACTGAAGCATTTGTGTCGGACACTGAGGGTGTGGGCTTAGCAACTTCGTCTTTTGAATTAGAAGAGAGAGAATCTGAGTGGGCCACTGAACCTTCAACTAAATCACGTCCAAGACTAGATAGACTGTGGCTTGACACTAGAGCCCGTGAAGGTGAAGATATAGGAGTATTAATATCATTTGCTTGCGCACCATTTTGGACTGTAGTGGAGGCTTCCCTAGACCGTCATTTTTACCATCCAATCCAGCTCCTTCATAAATTAATAATGGTAAAGATCCATTATCAGTCACTTGAGAAACTCTTCTATTCAGAAAATCTTATTCAAAAGGGAAATTCGAGGCAAAAAACCGCTACAACAACCTCTTTTATAGTGGCTTTTATAGCTGCGTCATTTATAGTTATTCCATCAAAAATCCGCTATATCAACCGCTGTAAAACACAAGACCCTACCTCAGTCATCAAGACACTTTGTAGCATTTTTCTGAAACCGCTATAAACATGCAACCATTTTCATTCTGTAGCAGTTATTGCCTCAAAAACTGCGACAAGTCACGATAGTATGTAACAGTTCCACAAACCTACAACATTTTGTCTTATTTACCGGTTTTGCCTTTTAAGCCATTATAAACTCACAGCCACATTTTGTAGCATTTTAATGATCCAACCGCTACAATTGTGAGGTGCCAAGCTGGCCCCACATTTTATAGTGGTTTATATAATCCAACCACTACAAATTACTGTAGCTTACCAGCGCATCATTTAGTGCAAATCAAACAATTGCAAATTTGTTGCAGTTTGCCTTAAAACTGTTACAAATCCTTATATTTGTAGCATTTTTTTTAACCACTACAAAAAGACTTTTTTGTTTAGTGTAAAAGATTGTTAATTTTATAGTAGAGTTAATAATGTTTAAGGTTTTTCTTAGTTTCAATAAAACATGTTGAAAGTAACTTATATTAGTATATATAGGACAAGAAGAGTATCTGCTAACCCTATAATAAGTAAACAAGAAGGGAAATGAGTGGGAAAATAATTAATGTTTCAAGAACTATTTAGAAAGTTTAATTTAAGACCTATCCATACGCATGAGTCTAGTGTGTTGAGCACGGGTTGATTTACCTTTAAGGAAAGTGATTATGTTTCTTCACTTTCCAATTATTGTTGTTATTGTTTGTTTTATTAAAGATGGTTTACACGTGAAAACTTTAATTTTGCAAGATGAAAAGTATTGAAATATACGTTTATTTGATAATATTCTAAATGATGTAACTTTTATATATACTACTCTTATTTTAAAAATACATCCATTTTTTGTGTAATATACAATATTTAAGGAATAAATCAGATTATTCACAATCAATAAACAATCGTTTACGTTGTAGAACCGAGATGTCCGACTCTAGTGAATGGGAATGATTTATCTTGGATCAAAGGGTCTTCCAGCGATTGAGTCTCGGTGAAAGGTGCCAACTCGATAGTATCTATGGTTGAGATACCGTCGAGGAGCTCAGATCACGATGCAACACGGGTCGGGCGTTTCGCCCGAGAGGGTGGTGTGTGTGCGTGTGGACCGAATGATAAGTAATGGAAATAGAGAGTCGAGTGAACCTGGTGGGTAATCTCCTATTTATAGGGATTACCTAGGGTTTCACTCTCATGCAAATGCTCCCATCCTTGGTAGTTATGCACGTCCCACGTTCTCCGGGTCTCGCTCCACTAACCGTATGCGGTCCGCACATATCAGGCACGATGGAGTAGTGGGGGACCATTTACCTGGTTCCCTATTTACCTGGGTAAATAAAGGGGTTTTATTGTGGACTCCCCATTGGGCCGGGAATCTGCCTGGCCCCATACATTGGTCCATAACAAATACAACTTATGATAAATTGTACATTATTTAGTGATATATTAGTACATTGATGATAAAAAAACGTTAGTACAAAATAATAATTAAAAAATAATCATATAGATGTTATAGGGATATCTTTTTAGGCTACTTTGGATGGAGAAATAGGCCAATTCCTTGAACTTTATTATGCCAACTTTAGTTGTATTTTTTTTTTTTTCATTTATATAATTGATTTTAAAAAAACAAAGAATAAGAAACAATCCATGCATATTTTGATTTCTTTTTTTTTTTCTCGGGAAAAAAATTGTAACCACGTCCATAAAATGAGGCCTTTTTCCTGTTCAATCATGGTCTTTGTAATTTGTTATTAGCTAGTAAGGCCTTGTAGGCCTAACACTTATGAGGAATTAATTATACAGTTGAAGTGTTTGTTGAGTGGAGATTGAAATAATTAAATATAAGTACTCCTAATAATGTTTTTATAAGAAATTTTTTTAATATAAACTATTGGAAGAAATTGCAAATCCATTGTCATTGAAAATGATTTCACAAGGACATTTTGTGCAAAGCTAGCATTACTTCGGGTTTAAGATATTTTAATTTGTTGTCCAGACTATTTAAGAAAACCAGTATTGTTATAGTCTGTATCTGTACTAATCAGTTATACTCCCTCCGGTCCTAATTATAAAATATAGTTGACTTTTTTAGAGAGATTAAGGAAACTAATTAAATTACTTTAGAGTGTTTTTATTTTTATTTTTTTCTTCAAACAAATTAATTTGACTAATAAACTAATATATAATTTAAAGATACAAAACATATGAAATTATTAAGTAATTTTTTTAACTTCCTTAATCTCTCCAGAAAAAAGCCAACTAGGTCTTATAATTATGACGAGAGGTAGTAACTTATAAGTACTCACTCCAGTGCATAATATAAACATTGTTAATTAATTCACACAAATCAAAGAAAGAATGTTAGTTAAGTTATCTAATATATTTTAAATTGATAAAATTTATCTATTTTACCCTTATTAAATAATATGATTTTGAAATATGCATTTAATATTTGTTACCTTTGTCACTTTTTTGCAAGTGGTAAAAGTGAGAAAAAAAACATTAATTATCATGTCAACCTCTTATATTTTGGATCAAAATTTTCTTTTGGAGGACTTCTTGCATTATGGATGATGGGGAGAAATAAACAATATAATATAATAAAACAATTTCAAATATATCAGGAGATTGTTTTATGACTTATCTCAGAAGAGTTTTGCTATCATCCTGATCGATCTCTTTTTACCTTTAAATCTATTTACTTAATTATAGTTAAATAATTTATCTGAAAATAAAATGGAAAATACTATATATACAGACACACACACATTATTGGTACAGTTCAACTCATTGATTTGGTGGTGTATACTTTGACATTTGTGATGCTATTTCAAGTTTGTCGAACTAATAATCCACCTAATACATTTCCAAAATCCTACTACCCAGATACTTGATCTCACAAAAGTGAATATGATAAAGATCTACGAAAGCAACTTTACTATATATGAGTTGTAAAACACAAACAAGTTTTTTGTTTTTTGTTTTCAATGAAGGTCAATATTATTCAGTAAAACAAGGTCCTGCGTTCACATATGTTTTATGTAACATATATACACTTGTTTGTTAGTAATATATAAATTAACCTCCTTAATTTAATCAAATTAGATAAATATATCTTATATTAAAGACATGAAAGAGTATTATATAATAAAAAAATGAGACATTCATGAGCATATATAATATTGTTTATGTTTATGTTGATAATAAATAAATATTATTTCATCATTATATTCTTTTACATGTTTTCTATTTTGTGCAACATACACGTCATGTAATCAGCATCCATGTTAGCTCTAATTAAAAAAATATATATGTATAGAGGCTAATACCTATAATTGAGAAAACTGAGATCTTAATAAAAACAGACCTTATTAAAATAAGGTAAAATTACAAGGACTGGTGAATTAATTTCCCTTTAAAATATTACTACTTCATACAAAGCATTCAATCTAAAACAATAAACAAACTTACTTTAATTGTATTCGTATAAAAAGGGCAACTAATAATTAAGGACTCTATATGCACAGTTCCCTCCTCTCCAATAATATCACGAAGGGCAATAATTAAAAACCTGGAACTTCCTTCAATTATATACTTTGATCCACGGCAACATATAAATTTGCAGGCACTTCTTCACTTGTTTGAATCACGACACGATTATCCGACACATTCCTTAGAACATAACTTGGAAAAGTGTCTCCTTCGAAGCTCAATGAATACTGCACATGTTTTATAAGGTTAGGAAACAGCAAAACATCATTAAAATCCGCCATTAATGAAGTCCCATTCGCTTCCACAATCTTCTTCGCCACCGTACTCTTCAACTTCATCCCCACCACAGCGTTCCGATCCACCACAACCTGATCAACTTTCTCAAAACTATTACCATTTGATTGATCCAGATGAACAATTTCAATCTCATTGTTATTCCCAGAAAATATGTTGTCCACTATGTTTACTCCGTTGACCACCCCGTTAACATTGGCATCTGCTAGGAAGAAAGTACCAGAAATATGAAGCTGAACTGGGTCTTCTGCTACAATGCTAGTGTAATCCATGTAAGAATTCAAAACCCTAGTTTGTGTCAATCCGGCGAGTTTGAGATAAATGCCGGTGCCTCCGAAGCCGGTGGCTTTGTTATAGCAATGTACACCGGAGATTATGTTGGCCAGACCGGAGACCATTATTCCGATGGCGGCGGAGAAGATGACAACGTCGGTGATGGAGTTGTCGTTGCCTTGGAGGTTGATTCCGGTGCCGGTGAAGTTCCTTTCGCCTTTGTCGCCGCCAGCGGTGATGTGTTGGCCGATGAAGGAGTTTCTGACGTAGGTTTCGTGGCCGGCTTGGACGAGGATTCCGTTGGTGGTGAAGTGAGTGATGTAGCAGTTATCGATGCCGGTTCGGAGAGAGTTGATGACTGAGATGCCTCCTCCATGGTAGTTGGAGTCTAAGAGAAGGTCCTTGAAGGTGATGAACTCGTAATTGTAGGATGAAGAGGGAGTAGTTTTGTCATTTCCATTGGTGGTTGATAAATCAATGAGGTAGCCATCTGATGGAAAGCTATCTGAGGCTCGAATGGTCCCACCATGGATCTGTTTTCACCAAATGCAAAATCTCTCCTTAATAGTATTAATATTATCTTGGCAAAAAAAGTATTAATATTATGAACTTACAAAAATCAAACTGTTTATGCACTCTCTAGTCTTCACTCTAAAACACTTTCAACCACCTCAGAATAAATGAGAAGCAATTAAATATGTTTTATCATAAAAAATAATTTTTCACTTTTCATATTCCACTTATTTCACACTAGTTAATTAGTTGTAAAATAAAATTATAAATTTTTTACATAATTTAAGGATTTTAATATTTTTACTTTTTTGCTAGAAATATTTTTTATGTCACTCACATAAAAGTGAGTGAGCCTCACTAATAATTTTTTTTTCCTCTTTATAATGGGACCACTCATTTTTATATGAGTGTGACAGTAAAAAAAATATTCTACAGCAGAAATAAAAACATTACACCCATAATTTAATCACTTATTACAATTTTAGTAATGCATATTAAAAGTTTTGAGTGAAATAATTGTTCAACTAATAAATAAATAATTTTTTTTTTTTTTAAAAAAAAGAAATACATTTTTCCCTTGACTTTCTGCAACCTAATGTGGTACTATCTTTTGACATGGCCCCAAAAAACCAAAGTACTATATTCTTTTGTTGAAAAAAGAAAATTAGCAGAAGAAAAGGGATAGCAAAAAACCAAAAAATTTCAAAAGAGGGGGGAAAATATACACATATTACATATATATATTATGAGGATTTAATTTAGTCATTTATTCCTAAGACCAATTTCCAAACTGAGGTGTACCATGACCACTAAATGCAGAAACCATCTTCGTTGTAAAGCGGTCTTTTACGGTCTTACCAACCAATGCCACGTGGCACCATGCATAGACTTTGCAATTACATTTTTCAAGAAAGTAACACCATGATAATTATTGCTTCATTTTGTCAAATAGGAGTATCAATCACTGTGGCCTTATTTTTACTCATTATTGAGAACCGAGAAATTTCAAATTAGTTTGTTTCTTTATTAAATCACACCAAAAGACTCAATTTTTTGGGCAAAAAAATTAAAATCATGCATGATTATTTTTAATTTCTGTTAAGAAAAAATATGCTTGCATCATAATTATTTTGTAGGGAAAATGACATTAAAGTCCCAATTAAAAAAATAATATCAAAAAATTCTCATAATTTGTCAATAACAAGTGAAAGAATAGTCATTAACAAGTGAATGAACTATCACTAACAAATTATAAGATCTTTTTAATATTATTTTTTAATTGACACCTTGGTGCAATTTTTCCTATTTTTTATATAACAATTAGTAAATAAATCGTTACAATTTTGGTAATAGGTATTACTTTAGGAGTAATTATTTCAAAATTATTTAGCTAAAATTTTACAAACTTCAGGTCCTTAAATGCAATTTACTTTATGTATAAAAAAAATGCAATTAATTTTCTTTTGGCGCAAAAAAAAAAGGCAAATTTCTTAATTTTCTTATTTTGCTCGCTAAATTATGAGCTGTAAAATGAGTGAAGCGACAAAGAAGAAACATACCACAAAGTTTCCGACGCCGGCGGCCGGAAATCGGAGCGGCCGGCTGATCAAGTAGTTCCCACCCTGAAGATAAAGCTGTGCGCCTCCAAGATTAGCAATGCCGGCGATCAAAGACCCTTCACTGTGACCATTCGTCGCATCTGTTATCGCTGCAAGAAGGGCGTCCGTACTGTCCAGTTTCCCCGTCGGATCAGCCCCGTACGACGTCGCTAAATATACCCGTGGACCATTTGAACCCGACTTCACATCAACAAAAAAAAAAATCAATTATTTTAGTGTTATCACATTGTATGTGAGAGTGACGAATATATAATCGTTGGTTAGTCAGTCACCGGTGGTGGCGACGGAGACGGAGAAGGAGACGGTGGTGAATCACTGAGTCTGACATAAGAAGCTTTGAGAGCTTCAAATCTGCGTAATGCTTCCCGGTGGCGATCACCGGAGACGGTGGTAGGTGACGGATACTGTGCAGACGGATAGATATTGAAGAAGAGAAACAGAGAGAGTAAAGGAGGGATTAGGGATTTTGTTGGTTCCATTGGAGACGACGACGTTTGAGTTGTAAGGTGTTGGATTGTTGAAGAAGAAGAAGGTGAAGGTGGTGGTGGTGGTGGAGGAATTAAGGCGTTGAGTTATATGTGAGGATATAAACAAACTAATAAAAGGAAAGGCTTTGATAAAGAGGCATGTAAAGAAGGGACGTTTAACTAAGATTTGATAAGAAAATGATTTGTCACATTTCATAATATCACCTCATGCTTGCGACTTTGGAAGAGTTTTCCTGTAATTGATTACAGGGCTAAGTTTGTCCAAAAAAACAAATTACAGGGCTAAAAAGCATACTTCACCTTGATGCATTTATTTTTATGAATCCATCACCTTTATGTAATTTTGCATTAAACAATTTAGGTAATGTAAGGTGTTTTTTTTATTTGGGTACACTAGAAAAAATATTTTAAGATGTTGATTGTACTAAAAAAATAATTTAAGGTATTAGACGCTCCAAAAAAAAAAACTTCACTGTATTGAGAGTATCTATAAAAATACTTTACAGCATTTGATGAATGCACCACAAAATATTTTAAAATAATAAATGTATTTTAAGAAAATACTTCAAAATGCTAGATACACTTTTACAATTGAGTTTACGTTGTACGAGAGAAAAATGTAAAAATTACTCGCCCCTTAATACGTACAAGTTTTTTTTTTCTTAATGGGAGGAAGACGATCATTGGCTAAACACAAAATATGTAATTCTACTTAAATAACTAAATTTTTTTTGTTATTTCAAGAGGATTTTAAAACGTTTATTGTTGCTACCTTGAGTTGGTTAATCCTACTAATTGAGACTTGGGTGAATATAGAAATCCTATAATATACTCATGGCATGAAAAAATAAATTCCTATCATATACTCCCATTTATTCCTTTTCAATATTCTCCAACTTAATAAGAATTACTACATTAAATAATCTCTAAACAAAATTAAATTAAAAATGAAAAATAATTTTTCTCTTGCCGACCATGATATAAACTTTTCATGGAATTATCAATCTGTTCAGCTTCCCAGCCGGAAAAAGGAAAATACTTCTCCACATAACCCATAAATATCATATACGATTAGTTTAAGCTATACTATTATTAGGTAGATAATTGATATTTAATTGTGTTCAACATATATATATATATATATATATATATATATATATATATATATATATATATATATATATATATATATATAACCTGGCCTGACAGAAAAGGAAGGCGTTACCAACTTGATACTCCTGGGACCTTAACGAGATTGACATTTGGTAAAAAGGTATTTTGAAAATGGAAGCAAGCAAGCAGGTTGTTTTACTTTCAATCATTTATTTAGTATTGCGAGCAAAAAAAAAAATCATTTATTTAGTAAGTTAAAAAAAAGATGAAATTATATAGGAATAATGAACAAAGATGACGGTCCATCACACATATGTTATCTTAGAGCTGAAGGGTTTGGCATATTGGGGAAGGCAAGCCCAGCTACTTTTCTTTGGTTTTATTACTTTCATTATTACCGGTGATAAATATTCCCCCATATCTTTATTATAAGACACTCTCTCCCTCCGATTCTAATTATAAGATCAAGTGGTTTTTTTGAAGAAATTAATGAAACTGATTAAATTATTTCAAAGTATGTGTATTTTTATTTTCTTCTCCAAACTAATTAGTTTGATTAATAAACTAATATATAATCTAAGGATACACAACATATGATATAATTAAGTAACTTATTTATCTTCCTTAATCTCTCTAAAAAAGTCAATCTGATCTTATAATTAAGACCAAAGGTAGTACCTTATAGAAGAAATTCATGTTCTCTACTCTAAGTCACTTTATGAGGCATTAATTAAGTTTTTCAATGGTGCCCATATTTAAAGTTTTTAACTATATGAGAAAATGTAATACTCCCCTCATGTCCTTAATATATGACATATTTTGGGAATTGGTCTTATACTGCATATGAGACATATGTATTATTTTTGTCACCTTTTTCCTAATTCATCCCTATTGATGCTTTCTTAATAATAATTAAATAGGTTAGGGGAATTAAAAAAGGTGACTATGATGTTTTAGACAATATATATATTAACCAATTTAACTAACTTCTTTAATCTAATCAAATTAGATAATTATATTTTATATTAAGGACTGAAAGAAGTATAAATATAAAAACTTTCTATACTTTTCCAAACCCTTTAGACAACTCAGTATGTTATGCAATCAAGATGCCTTTCTCCAAAGGTTACTTTTAACAAGATGAGATTCAAGCTCAATTCACCCACATTGTGATCCAACTAGTTCACCGCTAGACTAAATAACACCGAGTTGAAAACTTTCTATTCAAATAAAAATATATATATATATATATATATATATATATATCATTTTAAATAAAAATAAGTTGATGACATAAGCACATCTTCCCTTATAATAAGGATTGAAGGGGAGTAGTTTGTTAGAAACTAAGTTTTAATGACAATGCAACCAGTGGCAGAGCCAAGATATAATATTTATGGGTGCACAATTAGTGGTGGGATTTGAGGGTTCGGAGGCAGCGCCCCCGATTTTTTTTTTAAAAAAATGAGAATAAAAGACAACCCACTCCTTCGTAAAGTTTATGACAAAAAATGGGGTTCAATTGAAAATTATTTCCGAGGAAATCAATTTAAATAGAACAATATACTCTAATCTCAAGCATACGAGATCCGGATGTTACACATTTAAATTCCAAAGCAATACGAGGAAAAATTATTATGGTTTGTCATATGTGATAGGATATTAAAAAGTCAAATTAACGAAAGAGCAAAGGAGCATAACAAATCTTTATAACTCACAAGAAATTATCCACCGTAGGAAGAGCAAGCACTTTCAATAGGTTGCCAAACGTAGAAACCGGAAAAATAGCTTAGAAAGTTGTCCAAGCAAGAGCTCGAATACGGGATCTGATGTGGTACTAGCATGATTACCACCACACCATCTAGACAACTTGTTATAAGGTTCCTTCAAAAAAAAATATATCTTCTTAAAATTTGTGGTGCACTTGCACCCATAGGAACATATGTGGCTCTGCCACTGAATGCAACCCTCGAGACCGAACAGAGTTAATTTTAAATACTTAAACTAAAAACGCGAAGAATCTGTTTTTTTCCCCCCACACGTGAAGAATCTATTTAAGAGACTCAAGACGTGAGTTGATTTAAGAAAATGTATAGATAATTGATAAACTAACACAAATCATTATAAAGCTGTAATAAATTGGATCATGTAAAATCCGACATTCTTTTACGCAACAGACATGGCCCTTGCTTGCACATACAGCTATCCTAGCTTTACAGAGTTTCCTACCATATAGGGGTTGAATGCAAACAAAAAATAATTATTGCATTTGGTACATAATAATTTTAATTGTTTTGAGCATTTTATAACATGTTTGAAACAGATAAATAATAATAGTAATAATTAGCCATCAATAAATTTATGCATGTACAGTGATTATAGGTGCCATGTTCAGAGGGAGGAGGCTCCTGTAGGAACCTGCACTGTCCAACAAACAACTAAACCATTTGATTCTGTAAGAACCCACAGGAAAATCAGATACATCAAGTAGGCAGCTTGAAAATCCCTGACCTCTCTGGTTAGGCACAAATTCCAAAAATGTTTCTGCTGCCTCGTTGTTAAAACGCTTACTACTTGTTCGGCCCTTGTTTGCAATACAATCTGAAACACGGTGGAACAATTTCTTGTTCAGCTCGATAATATCTGCGTCTTTCCAAGCTTCGTCGTATTCTGATGGTAATTGCTCCCCCACCTGTCCATTTGGTGTCGGTATCTGGCAGGACACTGGACAATAAAGGATGCAGTACAACTTTGTCGGCACAACACGGAGATTTGCCGACAGGTTTTTCAGTTGAAGACAGAGGTTTAGTGATAGACTAGAGCCTTGAGAAACAGATATAGCAGCACCAGTTTTTGTGTCCTCATGGTGGACAAACAGCTCTGATCCAATAACTTGCCTGGATAATTAATGCAAATGGGAACTCAAAATACACACTACACTTGGAAAACAAGACTGCATGATAAACTTGAATTAAAATGAAGATATATAACAGGCAGAGGAGTTATTGACTAAATGTCATAAAAGAAAATTTCATCATGAAACCTCAAAAATGGACCTAAATTTAACAGCTAAAATCTCTGAGCAATACAACATGTGATAATTAAATGCTTAACTCTGACTTGGCAAAGAAGACAAAGATAGTCCATATATAAAATATTGACTCAAAATGGAGAAAATAATGCTCCAAGCCATGGTCATTGACCAACTGTAAAGCACTACTAATCAATAATCTCCCATGCTTCATAATTTGAAACCACTGACTGTTAATAGATGCGTTAAGAGTAACATCATACCTTACTTTAAAGAAATACTTGGGAATCCGAGGAGGAATGTGGATCCATTTTGTTATGGTATCTGATATCAGTTGTGATACATTCTTGGAAACTTCAGACATAGTTATTTCATTATGCATCTTGCTTATTTTATTTACCAAGCAGGCAGCCTCAGATACCACATTACTATAAACATTGAGAAGATCTCTATATGCAAAGCCAACGTTGCAAGTTTGATGTCTAGGCTGCAAGTGAAAACAGTTTGTGGGCCGGTCAATAAAATTCAACAGCAAGGAGAAATTTGAGTTGGTTTCATGATCCATATGCCCCAGCCACCCTGCTAAATTTTGCATTGCTGAGACCAGTAAGGAGTTACAGGAGTTTTTATCAACCATAAAATTTTCATGAGATAGCTGCTTTACAACAAAAACGGCAAAGCCAGAAACAAATGCCAATAATGAACAACTCAGAGAAAGTGCTGCCACGACCTCAGAACTTTCATTGTCCATCTCAATGAAGGATGTTCCAATAAGATCAAATTCCTCTGCAAGCCTATAAAAATGAAAAGAAATTTGATAAATGTCTTCAAAAGACTTCAGATACCCAAGCAGAACATCTCCCTCAATATTTACCCGGTTGCCGCAATCTATATTCAACACAAGTCTCACAACTTTAAGCATGCCCACCACATTTTCCAAAAATCTAGCTTTCAAGGATAAATACCACCTCTGGAAGCTGAATACCTGAGAACTTGTTACAGCTGCCTCTAAAATTCGTATAGAAGAGCAAAGTGCCTGATTAGCAGCAGCAAGCTTATAACTGTAATTATGATCATTGACACTCCCAGCATCCCTTGAATCCTTCCCATCCAAGTAACCACAAGAATTTAAAGGAAAATTATTATTCTCCGATCCTTCCACTAAAGTGACAGCCTGTTTTGGTAAACTAAGAAGCTGGATTACTCCCTCAGACTGAGTGAATTGGTAAAGTGATTTTAACCAGTTACAGCAAGAATTAGATTTGACCTCCTTAATTAGCTTGCTGAATATGGAAGAAGATAAATGCAGTTCCCCTTGGCATGCTGCATATGTTCCAATCCTATAAGCAGTCCAATTATCTATGTATCTCAAAATCTGATTCACAAACTCTACTGTATCAATTTTACAGTTAACAGGACAACTATGAGGATATATACTCAGGTTATATCTATCACATATTCCATTATCCTGGTGAAGCAAACCACCCCAAATATGTTGACTGTGTAACAGTAGACAATACATTGTGTACGTATAGCAATCGAGTAAACCACACTGACACACGAATTCAACCAAAATTTGCACCCTGCTCATCGCATCACTATCAATGGCACTAGCTCTACTAAGAGTTTCAATAAACGCCACCAGAAATCTGTATATTTTGCGAAAAAAATTGGAAACTACATCAGTGTTCTCTTCTTGATCAAATTTCACAGCCACGTGAGTTGATGCTGTCACTTGACCAGTAGTTTTGACAGTCACAAGAAATTCAATTGTTGAAGTTATGTTATCAAGTACCAAGAAAACCAGATGATGATGCTTTCTGATAATAGATAGAAGAATATTTAGCAGAGTTTCAAGATTCTGAAACAGCAATGGATATTTTTGGCGGGCTTCCAATAATGACATAACCAGAAGCTTGATCTGATCCTTGATTAGTGAGACAACCCGTGAAGACAAATTAAAAAAGACACCATTTTCAGTACCTGTGCCTCCCACAAACTTACAAGACAAATCTGCCAAAATATGGATGGCCAAATGGCCCTTCATCAAATCTGCTTGCTGTATTGCATTCTCTACGACAGTAACCAGCTTGACTAATTCATGAAGTTCTGTAAAAGATAAGGGTGGAATACACACAAGTACCTGCAAATCATCTAATCCAAGTCAAAACAGTTCAAAACCAATAATATAAAATAAAACCTCCATTTTGCATGGTACTGGAACCAAACCTTGAGTAAAACCTGTAAAGCTTCACAATGCATGGCCAAAGACACTTCAGGTTCCTCTAGCATGCAAAGTAATCTATGTATTAGATCTGAATTGACTGAATTTTGATAGTGTCCTTTTTTTACTAGGAATCTCATGCATCTTAAAGCTGTTTCTCGTATATGTGAAGTTCTTTCTTGGCTAAGAAATGAAAGCAGAAGCCGCACCTGAACCCAGATGTTTAAATAATATATTAGAAAAAGGAGAACGTGACAGTGAAAGCTATAGACCAAGGTGGTTGCTAATAGTCTGCATAGGCAAGCAAGTGGTACAGTACTTCATTTGGTTACAAACTTCAAACAATCGACTTTTTTAATTGACATAACATTTGCTAATACAGAAGCCAAAAAAAAAAATTCTACCAGTTGAGAGATTAAATAGGCAATCATGAATGAGCGCCCAGAAAAACAATTACAAAGTGAGAACAAACAGGTTAAGTAAACAAATCAAGTAGGCCCTTCATCCTGCCAACTCAACTAAGACTCTAAATTATATTGTAAACTCAAAACAGCAATCACCTGTTCAGAGATAAGTAGTGTTGATACAGAAGCCAGTTTTGAGAGTGAGAAAAACATCACTACCAAATATTCTTCATCTGAAGAATTCAATATCAACTCTACACCTGTCTGCAATAAAGAAACAATGATATCAGAAACCCACTTACAAAACTGAACGCTTTTGGAAGAATATTCTGTGTTATATTTAAAGAGAAAAAATTACATCAATTTATAGGGAAGAGATAGCAACATTCTTGCTATTCAATCCCAGGGAAAAAAAGCCTACTAAATGGAAAGATTTACCGAGTAAAAAAGGGCTACTAAACTGGGAATAAATCCGACTAATAAAAGAAAGTAAATGCTGGAATATTATTTGATATATTCTGCCAACATAAACCATTGAGACAAGGACCACAGCCCACAAGAAAAGAAATTATAAAACTGTCAAAAGTTCAAGATAAACATTAACAGTCAGTACTCTGAATACTACAGTTAAAACATGGCCTAAAATTGTATACAGGCACTAAGGAACATGGTTAATAGTATGAGTGTTTGTGCTGCCGTGCACACATAAATCCTTGGTTTGTTCCTAAATTATTTCTTCCATCACCACCACCCCGGGCCAAAGAAGATAAATAGTGCAGACAGACAGACGCATGTGTACATGAAGACAATCACTATGTCCCAACAAGCCTAACAGCTTGGGGGGGCAGGGGGGCCACCTAAAAACTGCACAACAAAGCAACTGACTAGGGGAAAGAAGTGCCCACCAAGGAAGCAGAAGTGTATTAAATCACAAGTTATAAAAAAGACAAAGACCTTGTAAGCTTTATTTGCAACTGAATATGAGCACCTGAATTTTCCAAACACTCGAGCAGCATCTAACTTGGCAGGTAAGGATATTTCAGATGAAGTCACCATATTAACCAGCATCTCTAATGTGGTAGATGCAAAATCATCTGATATTTCACAAAAGCATCCTGCAGCAAATAAAGATGCTTTCACCTGTAGAAAACAGATCCAATGATTAAGATGTAAAAAAGATTGAGGCTGCTAATCAATAAAGCAAATGAAGTTTCTTCCAGAAAGAGCAGCTCAAAGAGGGACAGAAGCAAATGAAAATGAACCCAATAATAGATTTCATATCAAGAACCTAGAACCGGAATAGAGAGAATAGCTTAGTAATCAATCACTAAATTATGTTAATACATAGTTTAGTCCAGTAAATCAAACAAGAAACAAACTTTTTCTGACGTTTGCCACAGCAATTTTATCACATGCTTTTAGCATGGCAGCAAGCACAAAATATATCAAATGATCACATCCTTATAAGTACTTATCCACTCATGGAACAGATATCCACAGACAGCTTGTTGCACTAGGCAGTATAAGTCAGATTAGGGTACTTAAGCAAAAGATATGGCTAGGCAGATGGTATCATAAAAGGATGCATCCAGCACAGCATAAATGTTGAAATAAAGTATCTTACCAACCAAGCATGAGGAGAAACAAGACTGGAAAGCACCAAGTAACGTATATGAGCATTGCCATGAGCAAAATCAGCCCAACAACCAAACAGAACCAGAGCAAATGCCTTTGACTCCTCATCACCACTGTCAAAAATGGATTTCACCCTTTTCAACAACTCCAAGTGGTTTGGTACTTTTGCCTTTGACAACAAGCCCTTGTATTGTTTGTGCTTCATCTTTCCACGGTGCTTTAGCTCAAATAGGAAAACCTTGACAATAGCAAACTTAGTCTCTTTGTCGCCACATGCAAATGCATCAGCGAGCCGCAAAAGGATGGCATTGGCAAATAGCCTATCTTCACCTGCCATCAAATCAAACATGCTAGTGCCAACTATGTCGGATTCAGACTCGGCACTCCACTGTTGAAGCTGAGGCCCAAACCATAATATGGCTTCAACAGATCCACCTGGACAATGAATCTCATTAAGCAACCAAAACCAACGAGGATCTAATAGTAGATCATTCAATTGTAACATACTGACTAGAACAAAATTCGAAATGAGGTTAAGCCAAGGAGTTAGTTCACATCCATGAAAAATCATTTCTTTTACCTGGTTTCTTAGAACGTAGGCCCTTTTCAAGTTGAATGCTCCATTCCATGGCAGAAGCTGCACAAGTTCTTTCCATGTTTGAGAAGGCAAAACGCGGAGAAGAGTGGCTTAAAATTACAATGGAGGTAGTGACGGAAAAAATCTTTGAACTGTGAAAAGTATCCCCATCTCCTTCACATACTGAAGATGAATAGTATACAAATTATTAGCCAATGCGTTCTACGGTATTAAAGAGCAATTTAAGAATTTTCAATCATGGAGAAAGCATCAATGATGAAGATTGTGTTATTACTGCTGGACATCACATATACTAGTGCCATGACTTTGATTTCAAGCTTGAAACAGAACATTGTGTTATTGGCTACTATGGTATGGCCAATTTATATTCTGAGTAGTTTATAGGTATAACATGGTATTCAGGCTTGAATATTCAAACTTTAACATTAACTTGAACTAGCAAAAGCAGTCCCTGTCCTTGACAGTGGTTTAGAGGCCAAACAATGACATAAAAAGAGAGAGAAGGTGAACTTACTTGAAGCTAAGATTACCTGGGAATCATCTTATAATATATTTTCATCTTCCTCGCTCTACTCTTCTACTATCTCTTCTGCTCCCTCCTTCACCGTTCGCTGCCACCGTTTATCGGTTGTGGCTGCGTTACGGTGGTTGGAGTTCCGTGAGAGTGCGGCGGCCCTGAACTTTTCCCTGCAGTGGGTTTATGAACGCAGACCCAAACGTATGTTAAGAAGGTAAAAGTTGGTTAGGATCAATTTTCCTTGTTTGAATTGGCAGCAGATAAAAAATCCATTCCTCTCACAACGCACGGTGAAGACGAAGCTCCTTTTTGTGGCTTATGGGTTAGGTTGCATCACGTTGATGTAATGTGAAGAACAGAAAACTTGAAGCAGAGCCGGCGCCTCCCTGATCCCCCTTCCCTTCCTTGCAGCTTCTGTCGAAGAAGAGAAGAAGCAGATTGACAGCGTCCTCCTCTTCACTGTTGACAGCAACGGCATGTTTCTCTTCCTCAGATCGACGGCATGCTCCCCCACAGCAACAGCATGTTTCTCTTCCTCAGATCGACGGCGTGCTCCCCCACAGCAACGGCGTGCTCCCCCACAGCAACAGCATGCTCGAAGAAGATGATCGAAGTTACCTCAGCCTGCAAAACGACGTTCGTGAGTCTCTTTTTTCTAGTGGCAAAAAAAATGTAGATATTTTTAAACCCTCAAACGGCATCGCCTCCGGTAAAGATGGGAAAATATTTTTATTTTATTTTTAAAAAAAAAAAACTGAATTAAAATAATAGTAAAAAAATTTAAATTATTTTCAAACCTATTTTAAATTATTTTCAAAATAGAAAAATATTTAAATTAAGGAAAAATTATAATAAAGTACCTAGGATAAATAATATTTATTAAGAATGACCATAAAAATAATTATTATTTTAAGGGACCGGAAATTAAATTATAAAATAGAAAGACTAAATTGTTCTTAAACACATTTCCTATATTTTCTCTAACTGAATCTAGAGTGATTTTTTAACTAAGGATTTGGAGTGATTTATGATTAATAACAAATAAATATCAATTCAAATTACCTCATTCTTCCAAAACAAGGCGACTTCACCTTCGATACAAGTGGTTGCATAAGAATAATCTATAAAACTATATCACAAAGAGAGGAGGACCTTTTTGTAAGGAAATCAACATTAACATTTTCATTTTTGTTGATAATTTGTATCTAAGTGTGTGACTCCCAATTTTTCACCTTCCAGAACTCGAATCCGGATTCTCTCAGTATCTATTCCCTTAGTAGCTTTAAATCCTGACCGTCCAATATTGATCCAAGCGTCCAGAGAAAGCCACGTTATTTACTTTTTAAAATTTCATTTCCACCGCATGAGGTAATTTGAAAAAAAAAATGATGTTGCTCTCTCTGGACGCTTAGATCAATATTGAACGGTAATGATTTAAAGTTTACATGCGAGGATATCGAAAGATCTGCTTCCTCAAAACTCTTCTCAATAACATTCTCGTTTTTGTTCATCTTAATTTTTTTCGTTTCTTTTCTAATCTTCAATAAACATATTTTTTGTTATTATATCCCACAATCAATATATTGTTTAAACTGATATGGAAAAAAAAAAAAACAAAACAATAAGCATTGTGTGCTTGTGTGATTCTACATTATGAGCATAAAGGAAATACTTGAATAGTGTTAGGATAATGCTTTAATAATTGATTCCCTTTCATAATTGCTCTATATCAACAAGAACCCCACGCCTAAAAAACCTTTAAGCCAAAATGACAAAGACTAAGAAGAAGAGGATATAGAGATAACACAACATCAAGTTAGTCTTCCTATTTTAACATTTAAATTTCTGGTCTTTCAAAATAATTATCATTGTTATGGTCTTTCTTAATAAATATTAGTTATGCTAGGCCCTTTATTTAATTTTCCCTTAAAATTAAATGAAGACATTTTCAAACTTACATTTTGTATTTTCAAGATAGGCCCTTTGTGTGTACACAATCTGATGGAACAAACACAAGCAAAATAGTGTGATTCAATGAAAGAAGCTCCACAACAGAATGTAAGTCATATGGAGGTACATCCTAAGCAAAGAAAAACACTCCTCACTGAGCATTCAAGAGGCACAGAAACTCCCAATTCTCTCTCACTCCTTCAATACCCTCACCATAACCAAAACCATCATTTATACTCCAGCTTTATCAATAACCGTCACTCTAATAAAATGTGTGAAACACCCCCCACTCACATGTTCTGCACATCACCTATACTCTATCTTTGGGCTTGAGGATCAATTCCAACATAATCTCATAAGAAACCATTCCTTTCAATATATGAAAATTTTCTTTTGTACCTTATAAAAATACCATCTTGTAACAGATTCTACAACGTGTTCATGATCCATATCTTGCACAAGAACTTTATACATGCTTTACTTAAGTATACATATAAAACAAGATTGATAAACAATAAAAGAAAACCATAACCAAATATTAGGATAGTCTATTATGTACGTTCTATTATAACTCTATGCATCTCAAGCTCTTTATCCATTAACCAGGACACCATTTCAAGCATGTATGTTCTGTTGGAATATATGCTCTTTGGTCACTTAAGCCCAATTGGGCTTAAGTGAGACTACAGCCCAAGAGCCCTATGGCCCTTTAGGGTTTAGGGTTAGGTCTTGGTGTAGTAGTATATAAACCTACTTTCACCCATTAAACCTAATTCACAAGGAGGCTCTCATCGAAATAAATCCCTAGAGGCAGACGTTCATCATCTCGAACGGTTGCCCACACAACCATCTCATCCCCTTCGAGAGATAGTCGGAAGATCGATCATAGAGCGGACTTGGACTTCGTGACTTGGACCGTGACTTCGTGACTTGGACCGTTCGAGAAGAGGCTTTTAGATCGCTCATCTTTCCAGTAATCAAAACGATGAAGGTTCATCTTTTTCTACATCGTCTCGGTTCGATACGCTTCCGCGTTTCTGGTGAGATTCCTACAATTGGTATCAAAGCCAAGTTGGCGATGAGGAAAAGAACCAGTTTTGATTTAGTTTATGCGATCAAATCTCAGATTTTTCAAAATATTATTTTTTGAAAAATATGGCATCAGATTTAGTTTATGCGATCAAATCTCAGATTTTTCAAATCTTAGATTTTTTAAAATATTATTTTTTGAAAAATATGGCATCTATTTCTATATTTGTTATTGATTTCATAAGTTTTATTCTTTATAATTCAGATTTGATATTAGTTTTAATTTTAATCGCTTTAATCCATGGTTAGATTTTCTCATGTATTTCTTGATTTGTAACAAGGATGCTAATCCCATATGATTAGGTTTCATCCTTGCTTGTTCTTATGTTTTTTCGCAATTTCTATGTAAATTTTCAAATTTCTGTAAAAGTTCAAGATCGAGAAACTGCGAAGAAAAAGAAGAAAAATTGCCCATCGTCTTTGAGATGACTTCGGTGACGATGACAAGAAGATCTTGACGGCTAGGGTTCCTCTTTTGCATCCTAGGTTTTCTCGCCAAAAGTGGGTCTTTGGTTTTTTTTTTTTACCCATGAATACCCTAAAGGGGCTTGAGACAGATCCTAAGATTTGGACAAAAGAGAAATTCAAAAGTTGTAATTTTATATTTTATTTTTTTAAAATAGGAAAGCCATGGATTAAAGTTATTTGTTTAATATTTTAAATGCTTTTATTGAATTGATGAATTAAATGTGCGATTAACATGCTTTTAGAAATAACATGTCATATAGAATAGGAAAGATGCCATATTTGATGCATAATCACATGTCATTCGCATAGTAGCTATTATGTCTTGATTCGACTAGTATGATAGTTATTTTGCAAGATTATTTAGGTTATCCACTAAATTAATTATAAATTATTATGATTTTATATTAAAATCTAGATTAATAATTGGATTAATTAATTGTGGAATTAAAATCTAGACAAATAATCCAGAAAATTTCCTAAGAGAATTGTATATTTAAGAGTGATTTTAAAAAATACTCTAAATTGAACAATTTTTGGAAATTAAAAATTCTAAATTTAAAAATATTGAATGGGTGAAGGTTTTAAATTAACCAATTAATTTTAAAACCTACGGACCCCAATTGTGGGTTTATTAGTGAAATGGTTATCATTTGAAGCCCCATCGGATAAGGATAATCGGATTTCTCTAGATTAAACCCTAATATTTTCAAAATTTTAGTAAAGTTTTGTACGGCCCATCGTCGACAACACTTAGACACTAAAGATAATTTTGAAAGTAAACAATGGTTAAATACATTCAACTTTGGTAAAATTGTTAACCCTCCCATCGAGGCTCGCAATGGAACCGAAGGCCCAAAATAACAATATTAGTTTTACAAGTATCTTGCCCATCGTAAGCCTTGTAGAGATAACTAATGGATTGTTAAACAATAAACGAATAGTAGTTATTAGAATGTACTAGCGCAATATCTGTTTGTTGTTAAATATAGTTTGTAATTAGTGTGATTTTTCCTTATTTTCAGAAAAATGTCTTTCAATCCTTTAGCTACCATCTTGAGCCAAAAACCTATGGATGGTACAAACTACAAACAATGGAAAACAAATTTGGATATTGTTCTTCAATATGAAAAGCTCAACTTTGTTCTAAGCCCTTATATACCGGTAACTGCTGCGAGATGCGTACGTGGCAATCCGGACTAAATTTCAGCAAGAGAAGGAAAAATGGGAGAAGGTGAATGTAGCAGTTCGCTGCTATATTTTAGCCAGTCTCGCCAGTCACCTTAAGGAGCAAGTAAGCATGATTGAGGGTGGAGCAACAATGCTCCAGACTCTTGATGGCATGTTTGCTACGTCTAGCAGCTCTGCTAGGCAAAATGCGTTGAATTCAATCACCAAGACAGTGATGTCTGGAGGAAGTGTGCGGGATCATTGTCTAACAATGATAGCAAACTTCAAGAGGGCTAATAACCATGGTGTCAAATTTGAACAAGATTTAAAAGTTGACCTTCTCTTACAATCACTGCCTGAATACTTCAATCAATTCAAGATGAATTATAATATGAATAAGATGCATCTTGACCTCACTCAACTGATGCACGAGCTTGAGAGTGCTGAACAGTCTCTAGTCAAGCAGGGCAGTGCATTATTTGCTAGTGAAAGTTCTGTGAAACCTAAGGGGAAACCCAAGGGAAAGAACAAGAACAAGAACAAGAAAAAGAAGAAATCAGGCATTCCAGTTGTCAAAACAGTTGCAATGAAGCAGCCAAAAGGCAAGTGCTTCAAGTGCGGACAAAAGGGGCATTGGAAGAAAAATTGCCCACGGATGAATCAACCGGTATGGGTAATTTACATGTGATTGAGGCTTGTTTGGTGGAGAATTACGATGAAAAATGGATCTTTGATTCAGAGCCACTAACCATGTTTGTTACTCTATGCAGTGGTTCAAACATAGCTTGCTTTTAAGTGAAGGACAAAGAGTTTTGAAGCTTGGAACTGGGGAGCTTGTGTCTGCACTAGCAGTGGGACAAGTTATTTTATCTTTTGATATTTGCAGAACTTTGGTTTTAGAAGACTGTTTATTTATTCCGAATTTAAGAGGAATTTAATTTCGTTAGTTGTTTGGAAAAACATGGTTTGATGAGTTCAGTTTAATTCCTCGTTTCAATAAGAAGCAAATCTTCTTTTATTTATTCGGTGTAATGATTAATAGTCTTTATTTCCTTAATCTTGTTCCCTGTGAAATTAATCATGTTGAATTAAGAGATGTTGAGCATAATAATTCATCAAAGAAAAGAAAAGTTTCCAATGAAACTTATCTTTGGCATTTGAGATTAGGTCATATTAACTCTAACAGGATACAAGGTTTGGTCAAAAGTGGGATTTTAAAATCCCTGAACTTTGAACCGATACCAGTATGTGAATCTTGTTTAGAAAGTAAAATGACAAAGAGATCCTTCAAGGCCAAGGGAAAACGTGCCACGCTTCAGCTAGAATTGGTACATACTGATGTATGTGGACCAATAAATGTCCAAGCCAAAGGAGGGTATCAGTATTTCATCACATTTACTTATGATTACTCTAGATTTGGGCATGTGTACTTGATGCGTCACAAGTATGAAGCTTTTGGAAAATTCCAAGAGTTCAAGGCCGAGTGCGTAAAAGCATCTTGGTGTTCAAATTAAGACCCTTCGATCGATCGAGGGGAGAATACCTATCGGAGAGTTCAGGTCTTACCCGATCAAAGAGGGGATAGTTTCACAATTATCCTCTCCAAGGACACCCTAGCGAGAATGGAGTTCTTTGAAAGGAGAAATAGAACCCTTTTAGAAATGACAAGATCTATGCTCGATTATTCATCTCTTTCGATTCATTTCGGGGGGATATGCCTTAGAAATTGCTATGTATCTATTTAACTTAGCACCGTCCAAGTCGGTTTCAAAGACACCAATAGAATTGTGGAAAGGGTGTAAGCCCACCATGAAACATATTCGGATTTGGGGTGCTCTGGCACATGTCTTGCAACAGAAACCAGATAAGATGGACTCGCGTACTGAAGTATGCATGTTTATAGGCTATCCTAAAGGAACCAGAGGTTGGTTGTTTTATAGTCTAAAAGATAAGAAGGTCATAGTGAGCACACACGCGACTTTCTTAGAGGAGGACTATATGGCAAATCATAAGCCAAGAAGTAAGGTTATTCTTGATGAGCTAGTCTAGATCAAGTTTCACCGCCACCTCCTCAAAGCGGTTCCAAAGCATTTATTCCTGTGGTTGTTCAAAGAGGGAAAAATATGGAAAACATACCTGAACAAACACAGGAACCAGAAATAGAACCAGAAGTTCAGCATAATGATGAACGTATGGAAGAACAAAATCACGAATTGGTTAATCCACCTAATGAGGGTCCTCATCAATAAATTGTTAACCCACAAATCAGGATGTCATCATTGATGAAGATGATGATCCCACAAGCTATGACGAGGCACTAGGAGATGTTGATGCTCAGGAATGGCTTGAGGCTATGAATCATGAAATGGATTCTATGTATTCCAACTCAGTTTGGTCTCTTGTAGATGCACTGAAGGGGTAAGACCCATTGGGTGCAAGTGGATTTACAAGAGAAAGAGAGGATCGGACGGGAAGGTTGAAACCTTCAAAGCTAGATTGGTGGCAAAAGGGTACTCCCAAATAGAACATGTGGATTATGAAGAAACCTTTTCGCCGGTTGCCATGCTTAAATCCATCCGGATTCTCTTAGCTGTTGCAGCAAATCTTGATTATGAGATTTGGCAAATGGATGTCAAAACTTCTTTTCTAAATGGAAATTTGGAAAAGGAGATCTATATGCAGCAACCAAAAGGGTTTATAGCCAAAGGGCAAGAACATATGGTATGCAAGTTGCAAAGGTCCATTTATGGACTTAAGCAAGCGTCCAGATCATGGAACATCGATTTGATCAAGCCATTAAGTCTTATGGTTTTGAGAAAAGTCCGATGAGCCGTGTGTGTATAAAAGGATCCAAGGTGACGCAGTATCCTTTCTGGTACTTTATGTGGATGATATACTCCTTATCGGAAATGATACAGAGGTATTGTTAGGCATAAAGACCTGGCTGAGCAAGCATTTTGATATGAAGGACCTGGGGGAAGCCAATTATATTCTTGGTATTAAACTCTTACGAAACCGGAAGAATAGGGTTTTGGCATTATCCCAGGCTAAATACATCGACAAAATACTTGCCAGGTTTAGCATGGATAATTCTAAGAGGGGAATGATACCCTTCAGGCATGAGATTCATCTCTCTAAGGAGAAATCTCCTAAGACTCCTGAGCAGAGAGAACGCATGAGTAGGATACCTTATGCATCAGCGGTAGGTAGTCTCATGTATGCTATGCTTTGTACCAGACCAGATATCTGCTATGCAGTGGGAGTAGTAAGCCGGTACCAATCTAATCCGGAGAGGAACACTGGTAGCGATTAAACATATACTCAAGTACCTACGGAGAACGAGAGATTATATGTTGGTCTATTCTAGTGGGAGTCTTGAAACCATTGGTTATACGGACTCGAGATTTCCAAGGAGATATTGACTCAAGTAAATCCACCTCGGGATATGTGTACACCCATAATGGCGGTGCCATTTGTTGGAGAAGTGTAAAACAATCATGTGTGGCTGACTCTGCCACATAGGTGAGTAAGTAGCAAAGATAGCATCAGAAGAGAACCTTGCTGACCCTTTTACTAAGAGTTTGCCTGAACGTGTGTTCGAGAGGCATGTTACATTTATGGATCTTTGGAGGATTCTAGATTTGCTATAAGCTTAGGAAGTTGAAATTTCATTTTGTTATTTTGTGCTCTTTGAGCAAGACATTATGACATTGCAATTTTTTCTGAATGGTATAAATGAGGTGTTTTTCATTTAGATTTCGCACACTATTTACAGACTTAAAGGTCCGGATCAATTGTGGAGTATATGATCATATGGATACGTTCATAGAGGACATAGTCATAGGTACTCACAATTGATGAATAGCTTCACAGCTATTAAATTAAGTTGGGCACTTTATTTAGGCTGCAATATTTTATGAAATGGTTTTGTCCGAATCATTATAAAATATTGGTGTGAGTTAATACTTACATTGAATGGATCAAGGAAAGATTTGATTAAGGTTGCTCTTTCGTCATAAGGAATCAAATCTCCGATAACTATAGTCATGTAGTTGCTCTTAATCCCGAGTTTATTTTAAATAGGTAGTCGAATAGTTTTCATTCTTTGATTTACCAACGGGTGAGGTTTGATCTATATGACGGCCAATAACTTGGTATTTTGGGATTGAGACTTTTTGGTTATCGGTGTTTATGAGATAAACAACATGGAATTTATAGGAAATGTCCACTTGATATGTTTCGGTACTTGGATGTTGAAGACACTGGCCAGTGCATGTAATCCATTTGAGAAACTATCATAGTCAAGGGAATAAATAATTGATTGAGTTATAGAAAACTAATCAATCAAATTATAGACATTCTATAAAGGGGTAATGCATATTCGTGTTATAATTGTCATTAATCTTGGAGTTCACATTCGGGCTTTTAGTGGAGTAGCACTGAACTAGATAATCTTCAGATTATCATGAGCCTCGATAAATGACAAATGATAGATCCCCAAGCTAGCTCGAAACAAGGGATGGGGTAAATTATCAGATGATGATGGCTTAAGGGCTACATGGTCTTGGGTTTACGAGCTCAAGTTTTGTATCTCAAAGAGCAAGTGGGAGATTGTTGGAATATATGCTCTTTGGTCACTTAAGCCCAATTGGGCTTAAGTGAGACTGCCCAAGAGCCCTATGGCCCTTTAGGGTTTAGGGTTAGGTCTTGGTATAGTAGTATATAAACATACTTTCACCCATTAAGAAACCTAATTCACAAGGAGGCTCTCATCAGAAATAAATCCCTAGAGGCAGACGTTCATCATCTGAACGGTTGCCCACACAACCATCTCATCCCCCTCGAGAGATAGTCTGGAAGATCGATCATAGAGCGGACTTGGACTGTTCGTGACTTGGACCGTTCGAGAAGAGGCTTTTAGATCGCTCATCTTTCCAGGTAATCAAAACGATGAAGGTTCATCTTTTTCTACATCGTCTCGGTTCGATACGCTTCCGCGTTTCTGGTGAGATTCCTACATGTTCATGAGCAGCTTACGTCACTTATTCTAGTACCTGAGAAATCAAGATAAAGTAGTTATGCACTTAATGTAAAAAAGAAAGAGCTATGATTAAATTTTTTACTAAGGCATAAAGTAACAATAGTTAGAATAATGAGTTAACTACTGTATTGTGTCATATGTTCAATGAAGAGGTCAAAATCTTTTTCTTGTCCAGGCCTTTCCATAATAGCTAAACTTTCCCCCAATTTTCTTCACATTCACTTTGCTTCCAATACCATTTATTCTATTCAAGATTTGAAATTAGTCAATTAAGAAAACCATTAGACCACTATAAGATACCTAATGAACTATGACCAATCAACATGAGATATTCCTAAATACTCATAAATTTCTTTTCTCCATGTTCTCAGCCTTTTGACTGATTATTTCAACAAGTTAAAAGTCTATATTTCCACTGCTTGTATGACAAGAGAGAATTTAAACATGTGCAAAATAAAGTATATTTGAAACTTATAAGTACTATCAATGATTAATAATACTATACATGATTCTATGTCCTCTCCTTTGAGACATTTTCACATGCTAATATACATAAACTCGATCACAAAATATGAGCTTCACGTCACATAAGCTTCTTTCCATACACCCTGTGCCCAATGATTTTATTATTACTGATATTGAATGTCAAAAGAAACGTATAAAGAAGGGAAGTTTATTTTATTTTGCTAGAGCACTAGGAAGACAGTTATATAGAGAATTAAAAACCTACCAATATACGCTAGCTTTTTATTAATTAAAACTCATGGGTTGCCTTGTTTCTGAAGAACATGGTCCGGTAACAAAATGGTCAACCATCAAACGAAGCTAAGCCTAAAAGGTTAGAGTGCCTATTTGCCAAAGACCATTCTAGGCTAAAACAAAGTAACAAACAATAGCTTATGTTATCTGGCATGTAAAGTTTAGACAGTATAACCTTTTTAAGATAAAATACTAAACAATTTCCAAACTTCTACGAACAATTTGATAATGATATATATTTTATAATAAACAAAAGAAATAAAACGATACTTTGGCAACCAAGAAAATAATCCAACTTCTCCATTCTCGTCATAATACCCTGAGAGCTTTTTTCCCCCCACACGTAACACCTTGGAAGGAACACAAAATCATTCCTGTACACTTAGAGATTCGACTTCAAAAGTTTCAAGAGCGTCAAGGAACACTAAGGTTATAAAAGATTGACCTCTAGTTGAACCCTATGCCAATCACAAAGGGTGTGCGTGACAACCATTCTGTTCTACAGCACTATTTCTGAGATGAAACGGTTTTTTCTGATTCTATGCCTTGAAAGAGTTCTAAGAATCAAAATTACATTTGTTAACTCATTTTATTTTTACTCCTAGAATCAGAATTACGTTTGTTAACACTTTTTTTTTCATTCTGAGAATCAGAATTACGTTTGTTAATCTAATTCAACCAAAGCCATCTGACCCCTGAACTAGTGAGAAGCAAAAACTCTTGCATGGATTTTTATTTTCTTTTGCGATTAGTAGTTAGTAACATGTATTTTTTTTTATCAAACTAACCGGAAATGCTGGATTTCAAGGTAGTAATCGAATTCCTAAGGAAGTACGGGAAATACATGTCCCAAAGTCACATGTTATATATTTGAAGAGGAAATACTGGATTTACCAAAATCACAGGTTATGTGATAAACTAACAGTAAATACTGGATTTCAAGGCTAGCTATTGATCATATTCATATCAAACAATATTCTAAAAATTTAAATTTAGACATCCAACACACACTATACTCGCCTAAGCTTTCACCTTTTTTTCCTACAGTGACAATCCTTTCTGCAATTGAATTTGAGTTTTCTACTATCTAATAGATATTGTGAAGTCATCAATGGGAATGCCATCCCCATCCCCCGTTCAATTGAACGCCTTAATACAATGTCTCTTAACTAGGTGCTTCCTCTCAAATAATTAGATTTGTTTCTTTGATTAGGTTGGCAGGCTGTGAGTTATGACTTATTGCACAAATGGAGTCCTCATTCACATCAATCGGAATAGAAAAACTTGAATGAGCTGTTCTCCCAGATGGTAGTAATTAAAGTCACAGCTATTCCACTTGAGGCAACATTGAGTATTATGCTACCATTTGCTCAGACTATTGTGGTCAACGCATTCTAGATGTACGTTTTACTAGTGCCTCGAAAGCCATGAACAAAACATATTGTTATAGTTGCAAATATTCTTAAGGAAGTTCTTTGAATTCAGACAATTTTTATTGAAGAATAGTTTTGCAAGCTGAATATATAGGCGGGTCTTCCATGAGTGGGACTTCCATCTTCCCATGTCCGCAGCACATAGAGAATTGTGGTTGTTCGGTTCTTTTCACTCTTTTCAATCTTTTATTGTACCACATAACGCCCTGCCGAATTCACATTCATAAATTGCATCTTCCTCATCAATGTAGCTTGACTCTTACTGCGCCACCAAATTGTTGACAGTGATGTCATCATCAAGGACATCACAATCTTCATTTCGAGTTGGATGGTCTAAATTGAGTAAAATTGTAAGCATATTAATAAACGTGGTAGTGGGGGAAATGAAATCAACAGAACGATATATTGATATATGATGGTTACTATTATCAGGAAACTGGTTTACACGGAGTAAAGATCAGTGGCGACGTCTTGAAATATGGTAGTTGTTCTTGTTGACTTCTTCGTCGGAGAAACAATCGTTTAATGACCAATACCATTTGTGCCATCTACTTCTATGTTGGTATAGGCACTAAAAAAATGTCGTTTTTAATGGTTAAAAAGGTGTATTCATAACGGTATTAACTGCTATAAACGACAGTAGTAACGTTTAAAAAAACTACTATGCAACACATTGTTGCAAAATGGTTTTTAGTGGTTTTTAAGAACCGCTACTCACATAAACAGAACCACTACTGTATTTGTAACGGTTTCATCATACCGTTACGAGATGCGTATGTAGATAACACATTATCTGAACATTTTGTAGCGGTTTTAAGACCACTACAAACATTAGGGCCAACGTTTTGCCAAAAAATTGGTGTGACTTGTTAGTTAAAAAGGTCAAGTCAAAGCCTATTTAAAAACATGTTTTGGGTAACAGGCCAGGCATAGGCTTTTGAAGAAGCCTATTAGGCCTGTCAAGCCGACCAAGGCTTGTTAATTGCTCTATGCTGACCCAAAAAAAAAGTTAATTACTCAATTTGAAAAATGTAATTATCCTATATGGAAAAAAAAAATCTATATGAAAAAAATGTAATTGTATTAAAAAGAATCTTAACATGCCTCCTTAATAGGCCTATTTTTAACATGTCTTCTTAACAAGCCTGATTTTCGTTGAAATTTAGTGCTTGATCTTAACAGACCTTAGGCCAGGCTAGGCCTTTGTACAAGCCAAACTTAGATCGAAAATAAGGCTTGTAACAGGCCACAAGTCATGCTCAGGCCACCTTGCTGCAAAATAGGAGTCTGGCTTGATCTGTTTCCACCCCAACAACAAAATCATGGTTTCAGAAGTCTCATTTTTCACAAGTCAAGACAAAATTTCTCTCACATATTTACCTCATAAATCGTAAAAGATATTTTCTAAAAAATAATCCAAACATGGAAGCGACAAATGATATTTACTTTTATTAAGGACACTAATCGGACATTGACTCGTTTCAAAAGTCTTACCACTTTGATCCTATTTATAAATACTTTTTGAACAAAAAATTTAGTCCTATTTATAAGTCCAATTTCAAGGTAATAAATGAGATTATGAGAATTTTGCTTATATTAATTGTACCAATGAATTAGAAAGAGAAGAAAGAGTTGAAAACTACTCATTCATAAATGAGCGCAAAGTTGAAAATTTACCTAATAATTATTAAGTTAACTACCTCTCCTTTGTATGTGTGATTTAGTTAAAAGTGACTTATAAATAGGATCAGAGTGGTATACTTTTATAGAAACCATTTTAAAAATATCTTCTTCTAGACTAACAAAGACATTTCTGAATGTTTCTTGTAAGACCAATCCATTGGTCCAAATAAAAAGTTTCATAACTTTAGGATTATCTGATACCTTTGATGCCTGATTTGAATTAAATATGTACAGTCATGATTTCATCATTTAACAGTTGAATCACGTACCCTTGGAGGGGTATTTTTTTTTTTCCTTCGAAATATTTGAAATTTAAATTGTGGATGTGTTAAAGAACATGTTGGTACAAATCGTCTCCACGTACAAACATATTGATTATGAAGACGACAATGATAGGCTGATGAGGTGAATATCTTTCTATTCTTTCATATTCTCTGAACCATGTATGGGTCAAATACTAATTTTATAATGGAACATATTGAGAATGCTTCTTACTTCTCGCGTGTTTCATACAGACAAAAAAAACCTTAAAACTTCCTCAACATTGCTTTAAAATTCAATAACTTGTCAATTTTATTTATATTTAATATACTCCTCCAGTTTTTAATATAAGACATATCCAGAAATTTTTTTAGTATTATTTTTGTTTCGAAAGTTTACGAACATAGCAATCTTGTGCATCGATTGATTTTGATCGTTGAATTGTTGCTATTTTTGTAAACTTCTAGAGCAAATTTGTTCATAAAAAAAATTTCAAGGCATATTTACTCCTTTTTGTAAACTTTCGGGTAAAAATGATACCAAAAAAACTTTCAGGTACTAAATGCTCCCTGACCAATATTTCCGTGACAAAATGGTATTTTACCCTAAAATATATTCTAGAAAAGGGAGAGTCTTGCTATATTCAATAAACTTATGTGTCTAGAGTGTTTGAATAACTCTTACAAACACATTTATCTATATGCTATACTATTCTTTCGTTTTAATATAAAACCTAATTAAAAAAAGTCAATATTGATTCTAAATATAATACCTAT
The DNA here is from genome assembly GCA_019022615.1 of Acacia melanoxylon. Taxonomy (NCBI): domain Eukaryota; kingdom Viridiplantae; phylum Streptophyta; class Magnoliopsida; order Fabales; family Fabaceae; genus Acacia; species Acacia melanoxylon. Next base: position 89,435 of record JAFJYJ010000108.1, read on the forward strand.
TTCACATATTTATTAATTAGCCCCAAAAAAAAATTAATTAGTCTCTTTAACATTCTCTCAACAACAATCAAGTAGGAGGGAGTAAAAGAATTAATAACAATATTTAGAATGTTTTAGGGAAAAAGTTTCACATTAACTAACTTAAGTCGTAACTTTCCTAACAAAAATTAACTTAATTAATTTTTAAAATCTAATCAAATTAGTTAATTAATTCTTAATTACATTGACCAGAGGAGTATTTATAAGGAAATAAAGCACACGTTTCAAAGCCGCCTTTTTTGGGTCAAAGTTTCAAAGCCCTAGCCTCAGTACTATATATTAACCTAGCTTTTTGACCTGATATTAACCTAGCTACCTAAGAATAAGAGTTGTTGAATCTAAATAATGCATACCGTGATCAAGAAAAAAAATCAAGTGAGGCATGGTTGTTCTTTTCATGGCGAATGATAATAATGACGATTTTCATTCCAAAGATGTGAAGTTCATATATTCAATAAAGGCTGCATTCAATTTTTTAACTTGAAAAGATATATTGATGTGTTGATTTCTTACAATTAAGTTAATGACATGGGGAACTGATTTAAACGGTTAAATTACGAGGTATAATTTTCAAAAAAATAAATAATCACCATATATATATATATTATTAAACTTAAACCTTACCTGCAAATCAGCTGGTTAACAATTTTATGATTTCACATCATACAGAATTATATATACTGTTAGTTGGTAAATTAGTTCAAGAATAAAAATTAGTTAATTTTATTCCATAACCTAAAAATGATAGATTTTAAATCACTCAATTTTAAAATATGTCACAAAAATTACTGGCCAGTTAGTTTATGGTTCTGTTTCTTAAAAGATTGGCAAAAAGAAATCAACTCCCAGATTATGCCCCCTTAGTGTGGGTCCTTTTGTTCCCCGCAGTGAGCCTTTTGGATCTGCCATCTTCCTTTTAATTTCCATCTTGTAACTAGAAAAACAAAAAAACAAAAAAACAAAAAAAAAAACAAAAAAACAAAACTTGTCTGAATTTATTTGAGACTTGAGTGAGTAGCATTACACGTATGTGTTTTTTAATGCAATCAATATAATACATTTTATATATAGATTGTTATCTGTCTTTGAACTGTGTACATTGCGTGCAGGTATGAACTATTACGGTCATGTACCTAGTTTGATCTTGATGATGCTTCGGAAATGAGTTTTTCAATCATGCATGAGTTTTGATATTTGAAATTAGGCTAATGCTTCACATTGAACTGGATTTATTAATTAGTTGTCTAAAATAAATGTGGACTCAATAAAAATCCATTCTAGAAAATCCACACAAAAAAAGAAGATAATTATATTAGAGTAATATCTCACATATTCAATGTCATCAAAATCGAGTTTCTATGTAGAAACGAAAGCGAGTGGTAGAAACGTAAATCGTAAAAATGATATGAAATGTAAAGTTTCTACTACTTAAGATTAAGATACAAAATTATATATATATGCATGCAAAAAAAACATAAATCACTACTCAAAATTTAATGAATAACTTCATATTTAAAATATATAAGTTACATAACTATATAAAACATAAATTAAAAAAAAAAGTTTAATAACTCCTATAACCAAGTTCCAAAACATCAAAAGAATAAAATTTAACAATTCCTAAATTATATCAATTGATTCAAATCAAACACACATCAATTTGCATGTCCTCAATGTCCTATTATCTTATTCTTATAACAACTTCATTTGCAAAACTTGGAATGTCCATAAATCATGACCATCCATAGGTTTTCTCACTTCAACTTTAATCAAACTTTTCTTATCATGGGCATTAACATCTATATTGTCTACATCTTCCCAATCTTTTTCATCTTCCACTATCCAATTATCATCGAATGGAAGATCATCCAAATTATATGCACAAGAGTTTTGACCTTTCTTTTTCTTGCTTAATCTTGAATTGGCTATCACAAAAACCACATCATTCATAATCTTTAAATCTAGGAGAAATGAAACTATGTTTTTTGTTTTAAGTAAAAACGGTAAAAACGAAAGTTTTTATCGTTTTTACCCGTTTTTATTAAGGATAGTTTTTACCTGCGTATTAATACGTATCACTCTAGTAAAAACGTAAGTTTTTACACTAGTTTTTTACAACAATGCACATACTTAATACCTAATTTAAGATCTTTTTCAATGGATTAAAACCCAAATCGAGAGTATTTTTGAAATTTTGAACATAAAGTAAATAAATTAAATTGCATAAGATTAATTCATGCAATAAAATAAGGTACTGAAAATCAAAAATAAAATCCAACTTTTCCAAAACTTTTAATTAGTTTAACTAGAAAAATAATTTACTGGATCAAACTAGTTGAATCGAGTTATAATGCAATAAAAATGAAAGAGAGTAGGTAATTTTTTTATTAAAAAATAAAGATGATAATAATAACAGTAATAATATAATACTCCCTCATGTTCAAAAGATAAGTTTCATATAACCAATCTGTATTTATAAAAAATAGTTAAAATTAGTTAAAAATAAAAATGTAAAATATCTACTTTTCACCCTTCAAATATATCATTATTTAGCTAATCTATCCTTGATGAGCAGTGTCCGACTCTGTCCTTATAAAGAAAATAAGTAAGAGAAGATATTAAAAAAGAGTGTGGGAAAAAGATGGTGAGTAAGAGTGTAAAATTGTAAGAAAAATAAATTAAATGATCGGACAAATTTAAACTATAATTATGGAAGAAAAAAAACATAGATCCCATCACAAATTTAAAGTTTATATTTTGAACCAGAGAGGTGTCGGAAGAGGAAGGAAAGCTTGGTATCCAACTTGTTTGACTTTTGTTGGACCCACGTAATATAAATAGAAAGGGGGTTAAAACCGAGAAGTGAGGGAACTGGGGGATTGCTTGGAAGTGAACATATATTACCAAGTTTGTTTAGTTGAGCTTTTCCCAAAAATGGAGCTTTCTTGAAGCAACACATCCATTTCCAAATCTGACTCTTTCCACTTTTTCCATTTTAACTTCTTTTGATCAATTTGAATGCCTTTTTTCTTTCTCTCACGCTGGCAGAGAGGGAAAGAGACTAAAGGAAGCGAATTAAACGGCAATATTGTCCCAGGACGTTTGACACGAACAACACAGTGTTTCTCTCTGACTCAGATTTGCTTCTCCTTAACACAACCAAGCAAAAGCCAATAGCCCTCGAAAAAGAGAATATTATGACTCATAGAAACAAGAAAGGAGTCGGCAGAATATGCCTGCTTACTCACACTCTCACTATCACCTACACATCTATTCTCTATAATAATACTAGTAATATATTATATATATACACACCTATATATATATATATATATATATCTACATCTATGATCTATAGTTACTAATATATTATTATTATATGGCAAGAGCTTTTGGTAGTTCACGCCTCACTGAACTGCCGCGTAAAAGCATAACTCATCTGTGAGAGAGATGATGGATTAGACGTATGATGCTGATGAACTGTTCCTATAATGTATATATTATTCAACAACAACTAATAGCCTCGACATGCTTTGTACTTGTAATTGTCGCTTTCCCTGCTCCCAAATTTACAAGGTTAAAAAACATTTACACATGTGAAAAGCAAAGGCTGTTAAAAAAAACAGTACTGAGATGACTTCAAGCTGATGAACCTGTTCTATTAATTCATTGAGTGTCAATCACAATGTTGTTTTTATTTCTTGGCATTCTAGGCTTATTTGCTTGATATTCCATGCATGTCAATGAATATAAACATGATGTGCCTAAACCCGGTTGTAAATTTTTTGTTTTAAGAGTGAGAGGGAACCTTAAAGGGTTAATCTTGTAGGGTTGAGACCAACCCAGAAAATTATAGAAGTGGGGCATAATTGGTGGGGGATTTGGGAGTTCGGGGTAGCGCCCCCGAATTTTTTTTTTTTTTTTTTTAAGAAAAGTTTTAAATGCAATAAAAAACAGAAGAAGAATATAAACAAGAAAAAATATATATCAAAAAAATATTCATGAAATCAAGTGAATACTAATGATGTAATAAGATAAGCAATTATTTTACAAACCTGTCATTTAGAAAAGCAAGGCTAAGTACTGTTAAAAATAAATGTAGCTACATAAATTACAATGAAGGGTGAGCATTCAATAAGTTCAAGTACATATATTTTAATAACAAAAGTATATTACAATAAAAATAATTATAATGTCATCCTTCTAGGCCTTATTTTTTGGAATTCTAACTTTGTATTTTTTGACTTATTTTTTAGTGTTTATTTTGTTCATATCGTGTGTTGTTTATTTTGTTAACTACTTATATTTTTCAAGACATATGTATAAGAAGTATTTTTAATTCTACTTAAGTCTTCTCATTAATTATTTATAATTTTGGTATGTAGACAATAACTTACCTTTTAATTAAGACTTAGTTATTGTGTTTATTTGTTATATGATGCGTATCGTTTACAACTTAATTTTGACAACATTTATTAAATTAGGACTTTCATTGTTCTAATTTTATTTCTTAAAAAAAAGCTAAAGAAATAGTACAAGGTTATTAAATAACTCTGGCTCTGATACTTAAGGTCCGGGCCTTAAAAATGACTATTTTTCTTTAACCGGGCTAAAAAGGCTGGTCTTTTTAAGCGTTAGCCCGCCAAACCTTTTACCAGCGTGCCTGTCTAGAGTTTAGTTGTCACAAATCAAATAGGGAGTGTTAAGTGTTATAATAGAACGTCAAAATTTGAGCAATGGTTTGACAGTATATATTTCATGAAAGAAAAATTTTGTCATTCAGTTTTAAATACATTATGTATTTCGTTTAACGTATGTCATGTAATGACGTGGATAATTATGATGTTGATGATATATGAACTACCAACTCAGTATACTTGATCAACTAACGGTTAAATTTAATTGAGATAATGGTTAAAGAACAATTATTCTTCTTTTTTTTGACATTTTGTCCCTAAAAAACTTCCGGGGTAATAATATTCTTATTGATTGCATATGTTAAGGGAATTCGCATATCAAGAGATGATTTTAATGCTAAAATTTCAAGGGAGTATTTTAGGAAAACAAATTCATATTTTTGAAAAATAATTAATTTAACTAATTTACTTAATCTATTCAAATTAGTTAAGTAGATATTATAGTATTAAGGAGGTGATATTATAAACTTTCAAATTTTTTAAAGTTCAAGCTTTGAACTCTAAATTGTTTTATATATTGTGAAAAAATTTTAATAATCACTTAGAGCTAGCTAAAGATAATGATTCAATCACTCTAAATGTTCTGGTAAAAAAAATCACTCTAAATGTAAGCATGGTGGCAAAAGTTTCATATTTTCATTTGATTTTTTAAACCCTACTCATTCTAGGATTTTGATCCTACTACTCTAAGCTCGAACGTATTTAATTATATTCCCCAATGACCTAGGCCTAGGTCCGCCAGGTAACAAAAAAGAAAAACAACAAAATAATATTAAAAATTGATGGACTCTTTCTTTTAAGAAAATTCCATTTGGAGTTCAGATTTTATGAAGCATAAATTTAGTCATCCACTAATCTAAACTCAAATATATTAATTATATTCCCCACTGAACTAGGGTTAGGTCTGCCGTGTAACAAAAAAAAAGACAACAAAATAATTTTAAAAAGATATTACAAAATGATGAACTCTATTCCTTTTAGAATCCAGAGTTTATGGGGTATAATTTTTTCTGTTTTGACGCATGTGAGGCTGGATGAGAGGCCATTGTTTTGATGATATGTTTCAGCTGCTCGATCGCTTTCACTGTGTGAGGCATATCTTCCAAGATTTTCTCGTACACAAAACATTGCCTTTTCTTAAAGAGTTTTCAACTGCATGCATATCCACATGGATGGGTCTCTCTTGTCCCTTTGTGTGAATAATCAATCACTGCCACAAGTGTCAAAAACAGAAAAATCAGAACTTTCATATTTATTTAAGTAAATAAATGAAGAAGTAGAGGTTATAAGTTTTTTTTTTTTTTTTTTTTTTTTTTTTGCTCAAAGGAGGTTATAAGTAATTAAGTATAAGGGAAAATTCCATATAAATACTTTATAAATTTGCAAAACCCCCGAATTTGTAAAAAGACTGAGAAGTAACAAGAACCTATGAGAGATATGCAAGTTCGGGTGAAATTATCCTTTTGCCTTTAGTTTTAAATAAATTAAAAAAGTAAAAATACCCTCGCATGGGACCGCCGGCCGCATGAGGACCACCAAAGGCCCGGGCACACAGCCGCCGGAGGGCCACAGGTGGCTGGGTGCCAGCCACCGACGAGAGGGGTGGGTTTTTTTTTAAAAATATATATATATATGTATATTTATTTATTAAAAGTGTGGGAGGTGGGGTTCGAACCCTCCACCCCCTACACCTCCATGGGGCCAAGTGGCCCAACCACTGGGTCACTTAGTTCCTTTAATATATATATATACACACATTAACAAATATATATATTTTTCTAAACATTTTTTCAACGGTAGTTACAAAACTTTCAACGGCATTTACAAATCTTTCAACGCTATTTACAAAATTTTCATCGTCATTTATAACGTTTTTTGTTGGTTGCTCTTTCTTGCCTCTGAGGGAAAAACAAAAAAAAAATGCATTATCACAAAACTTTCAACGGCATTTACAAATCTTCTTATTATTTACAAAATTTCCATCGCCATTTACGACATTTTTTTTTGCTAATTTCCCTTTCGAGTCTGTGAGGGAAAAACAAAAAAATAATGCATTATCACAAAACTTTCAACGGCATTTACAAATCTTCGATTTATTTACAAAATTTTCATCGTCATTTACGACTTTTTTTGGTTTTCCCCTCATAGGCAAAAAAGGGAAACCAGCAAAAATGTCGTAAATGACTATGAAAATTTTGAGTGGAAGATTTGTAAATGTCGTTGAAAGTTTTGTGATAATGCATTATTTTTTTGTTTTTCCTTCAGAAAGGGAAACCAACAAAAAATGTCATAAATGGCGATGAAAATTTTGTAAATAGCGTTGGAAGATTTGTAAATAGCGTTGAAAGTTTTGTAACTATTGTTGAAAAAATGTTAAGAAGAATATGTTAATTCCTGTATTTTGATGATCACAATTTCAAAGTATTGAATTAAGTATTTTTAGCGTCTAAGTAACCTTGCCCGAGCAAGATGGTAAGCTTGCTCGAGCAACATCGGGATTCAGTGAAAAGAAGAAAGAAAGTATAAGGGATCATGCCCGAGCACTCCCTGAAAACAGGTGAAAGTACGACCTTGCCCGAGCAAGGTGAAAAGCTTGCTCGAGCAACAATGAGCTACACTGAAGAAGGAAGGAAAGCACAAGCAACTCGCCCAAGCATCCCTTGAAAAAGCCAGAAAGTATGCCTTGCCCGAGCAAGGTTATAAGCTTGCTCGAGCAACATCGGATATTGAGGAAAGTTGAGAGGAAGCACCAGCTACTTGCCCGAGCAACCTCCAAAAACACCAGAAAGCAATACCTTGCCCGAGCAAGGTACTTACTATGCCCGAGCAAGATTAGGACAGAAGCAAGGATCCAAATAAGATAGCCCTTGCTCAAGCATAAAGAAATTGCTTGCCCGAGTATATGCCCGAGCATAAGGAAAAGGCTGCCCGAGCAACCTCTGTTGCTATACTTGAATTAGTCTCTACCTTGAGTTTGCCCGAGCAAGAGTGGAAGCTTGCTCGAGCAACAATCGACCTTGAAGCATTTTCTCTCTACTCTGAATATCTTGCCCAAGCATGAAAATTAGCATGCTCGAGCACATGCCCGAGCAATGACAATTGCTTGCCCGAGCAACCTTGGATGCCTCTTTTGATTTGGATTCTCGCCGAAGCTTGCCCGAGCAAAGAGAAAATCTTGCTCGAGCAACGTCGTCTCGGTAGTCATTCTTCCAAGATTTTTCGGAATCTACCCAAGCATAAAAATAATTATGCTCGAGCATCATTGGCGAGCAAGAAAAACCCATGCCCGAGCATCAGCGAGCAGAAGCTGGATTGCAAGAAGCTTGCCCGAGCAAGTCAATAGTGTTGCCCGAGTAAACTAGTCTCTCGTTTTGAAAACACCGTCTCGCGTAATTCTTCAAATCTTCACTCGAGCTTATTACTCATGATTATTGTTTATTAAGTTTACCAAATGCTTTTAACCAGTGTATTAATGAGTTTCAGATTATCAAGGCACTAGTTACCGGCTGATTAGGATAATGCACCTTGGTCTGACAGAAGCATTAAATGTAGTTGCCCAAACCAGAGCCAAACTGTTCTGAGCAAAGTAAAGCAACTTTGGTATTCTCTTCCTACAATAAATGCTATTAGACAATGGATATGCAAAAGGAATGTAAGAGAATGTTTCCCAACAAATCACAGCTGCAATATTCAAACCGGCGAAACGAAGGCAAAGTGGTTCATCTCTCTAACGGCTACATTAATGAGTTACAACGGCTGATTATCAAATCTTCTCCAACGGTCATTAACGGCATCAACTATAAATAGGAGGAGCATTGAATTCGAACATCTACCGAAACGCTGTGCATTTAATTTGATCACTAGTCATCTGTTATTTCTAAGTGTATCATTAATATCTTCGGATATTGAGTATTCATCAGTGTTTATCTTATCTGCTCGTGAGGAGTCTTTAAACACTTATTGCATTCAGTGTGTTAAACTTAAGGTTGAGGAACCTTAAGTGAGGGTGTATTAATTACAACTTGTAAGGGGGAGTGGAGTGAACATCCTTTGTTACAGAGTGTGTAATTACTTGAAAGATAGTGAAAAACCCAGAGAGTCTGAGGACTGGACGTAGGTCAAAGAGTTTAGACCGAACCAGTATAAATCTTGTGTCTTGCTCTTCCCCTTAATCTTCTGATTAAACTCTGTTTTAGTTTCAATAAAGCAGAGGCATCTGAGAAAGTTTTTTTTTAAAAAAAATTCTCAATTCACCCCCTCTTGGTGATTAAGCTCCATTTACAGAATATATATATTTGTTAATGCATATATATATTAAAGGAACCAAGTGGCCCAATGACCTCATGGAGGTGTTGGGGGTTCGAACCCCACCTTCCACACTTTCAATAAATATAAAAAAAAAAACCCCTCCACCCCCTCGCCGGTGGCCAGCGCCCAACCGCCAGCGGCCCTACAATAAGGGTATTTTTTTTTAATTTATTTAAAACTAAGGGTAATAGGATAATTTTACCTAAATTTACATATCCTTTATAAGTCCTTGTATTAAGTATGAATCATAGTTCTAATACTTTAGAATCCATTTTGTCACTTCTCAGTTTTTTTTATAAATTATGAGTTTTACAAATTTATAAAGTATTTATATGGGATGTATAAATCATAGTAATTATAAAATATTGTAGTTAGCCATGTGTTGTATCATGTAGAGCTTGTACTTGAAAAGAGTTCGGCTCTCATCAGTCACTCGGAGCATCTTTCTCACTCTTCTTGAGTATTTCTGCAACTTCGTCCTTCCAATCCTCGGCCTTGACAAAACAACACTGAAATGATAGACGCATCCATCCCAACACCACACATTATTATTTTTAATTCTCTCTCCCCATTTTTTTTTTTTTTATCATTCTAATATAACTTTTAGATGCGTCCAATTTTTGAGGAGTGTCTTAGACTATTTTGTGTTGCAATTATTTTTTAAATATGTCTATCACTTTATATTATTTAAATGCTTTAGGATATTGGATATGCTTAAAAACATATTTGTTGATATTACATGTACACAAAAAATAGTTTAGGACGCGAGACACATCTAAAAAAAATATTTTAAGATGTTAAGTGTCCTATAAAAAAAATAATTTTAAAATACTATGTGCACAACAAAATACTTTAAACACCTCGTACCCTTAAAAAAAAAATTTAAGGTGTTGCATGTAAAACCATGTATTTATTACACACACACACAGAGGCAACCAGCTAACGTTTAAACTCACCTCTAGTCCGAGTTCATCCCATATCTGTTCACTAGTTTGGAAAGTCCTTTTTTCCTCTTCACTATCTTCTTCTTCCATAAAGGCAACCTACCTGTACTTTCCCTATTATATATCAACCCTAAACCCAAAACAGAAAGGCCTAGCTCCATCTATTTGTAAACTAGATTTTCCAAGAAACTTTCCATCTTAAGCTAAGCTAAGCTATTTTGACCCTTTAGCCTTTCATATCATCTATCTATATGGAGGGTTTTCACCCACTTATGACTTGCTCTTCATCATCATCGCCATTTGCTTACACTTTCAATCTCAGTGCTACTGGTTCTTCTGGTAATGTTTCATCTTCTTCTTCAAGCACATACACCACTCCATGGATGGACTGTAGAATATGGAGCAAGCTTCCTCCAAGAATTCTTGACAGGATCTTGGCTTTTCTCCCTCCCCCTGCTTTCTTCCGAGTTCGTTGTGTCTGTAAGAGATTCTATGGCCTCTTGTTTTCCAACACTTTCCTTCAACTTTACCTCCAAATTTCACAACCCCACCATTGGTTCATTTTCTTCAACCTCAACAAAACCCTCAAGAGCAGCTATATCCACACCACCAAAAACCCTAGTACCAGTCGTGGTGCTATCACTGCTGCTACCCAATATTGTGAAGCGTACCTGTTTGATCCGTATGAGATCGCATGGTACCGTATTCCATTTCCTCTTGTTCCTTCTGGCTTTTCTCCATGTTCTTCTTCTTCAGGCCTGGTCTGTTTTGTTTCAGACGAGGCTGGTCCCAAGACTCTTATTCTCTCCAATCCCATAATCGGCACTATAACTCAACTACCTCCCACAATAAGGCCAAGGCTTTTCCCTTCCATTGGCCTGGCCATTTCCCATTCATCCATAGATCTCACGGTCGCCGGCGACGACATGATTTCGCCTTACGCCGTGAAAAACCTAACTTCTGAAAGCTTCCATATCGACTCGAGCGGGTTTTATTCCATATGGGGAACCACATCTCCACTTCCTAGACTCTGTAGTCTGGAATCTGGTAAGATGATTCATGCAGGAGGGAGATTCTACTGCATGAACTGTAGCCCATTTAGTGTGTTATGTCATGATCTTTCCTCAAACACTTGGTCTAAAATCCAAGCTCCAATGAGGAGATTCTTAAGGTCTCCGAGTTTGATTGAGAGCAAAGGGAAGTTATTGTTAGTTGCAGCGGTTGAGAAGAGCAAGCTTAATATTCCGAGGAGTTTAAGGGTTTGGATTCTTCAGGCTTGTGGGACAACATGGGTTGAGACAGAGAGGATGCCTCAGCAACTTTATGTGCAATTTGCTGAATTAGAAGGAGGGAATGGTTTTGATTGTGTAGGGCATGGTGAGTTTATTGTGTTAATAATTAGAGGAACAGATAAGGTTTTGTTGTTTGATATTTGCAGAAAGAGATGGCAGTGGATTCCTCCATGTCCTTATGTTGTTGTTGCTTCCAGTGGTGGTGGTAATGCTTCATCTTCTGCTTTGCATGGCTTTGCTTATGAGCCTAGACTTGCCACCCCAGTCACTGCCCTTCTGGATCAACTTGCACTTCCATTTTAGAGCTTCAAGGGTTAGTATATATATTCTCGGTATTCCTTTTTTTTTTTTTTTCAATATTATCATCGGGTATCGTTTGGGTTTGTAGCTGCCTCTCTTCCTCTCTTAACACGAGTGTCTTTTTTTCTAAGACTTGAACTCTTGTCTAACAGAGCCTTACATCGGTACATATAGGCTTAATTTGTTGCGTTTTAGTTTAGTTTAGTTTTTTTTTTTAAAAAAGTTTGGTCGTTAAACTTTGTGGTTATTGATATTATTTTGTCTTTCTACCCAAAAAGAAAATTACATTCAGCACCTTGAATATTTCTTGTAATTTTTCGTACATCTAACGTCCTAAAATAATCTTTTTAGTGGTATCATTTTATAGCAGTATCAGTAGCCTAAATTTGGTTTACGGTATTATCTCTTTGCTATTGAGATAATTCTGGCAAAATTGAACTATAAATTATTTTTAGATAAACGTCTCTATGAAGACATCCAATCTAAAGTTAGATGATGGTAGCTTACATATTAGAGAGTGCATACTCAGTAAAAATTACTCTACAACATTGAATACTACCAAAAAAACTACTATTTTAGGGTAGTGAATGTAACTTAACTTAAAATTATATTATTTCGTGTTATATTGACAAGCATTATTAATTTCCGCTTGTGTAGGAGCTTCTATTGGTATGAAGTATTCATCAAGTGGCAAATTTGTTCTCAGGAAGGATGGACAGAGAAGGTTTTATATGCTGAGATGGGACATGAGGATTTGAAAAGCGTATTTGCAAGTTTTTTTTTTTGTTTGTTTGTTTGTTTGTGTGGCTATGGGTTTGAATTATGGTTATGTGAATGTAATAGAGTTGAAACTCTAGTTAATTACTAGTTACTAAGAGTTTAAAAAATGATAGCTAGTGCTATATATGGACGTTAGTGATCAGAGTTGAATTATTCAGGCATTAACCATATGTGCCTAGCGAGGATAGGGTGTAGCAAGTCTTAGATATAGCTTAGCTTATAGATTGCGATATGTGTCAGTTTAAGGAGTTCAATAGTCTTAGGTTTAGTTCGATGTTAATTAATGTCTTTCATATTGTTCAAGTTGAAGTAACAGGTTGTTGTCTTTGTTGTTGACCTATGGTTTTTTGGGGGAAGCCAGGATTTTAAACATTGGGTGAACAAAATGTTTGAACTTGTCGGTTGGCTACTTTTATATTCACATTTCATAACGTCTTTCATATTCTTACCTTCTATTTGTGGTTGACGTATTAGTTTCGCCTGGGTTTTATAATATAAGCCGTGTGTGTGTGGAGTAAAGTTTCACGTATATTTTATATTTAGAGAGGTAAAGTTTCGAATCGCCACATCTATATTGCCAACAAGGTTTGAAATGAGATCAGGTTTTGATCTTAAATTTCCTTTCGATGCTAATATTGTGTATGTTTGGATCGAGATGAATATGGAAAAAATGTAATAAGAGACTGGCTTGTTTGATTCTATTCTCTATTTTTTATTACCAGAAACAGTTTTTAAAACAGCTTTTGGAAACAAGATTTAAAATAAAAAATTTTAAAAAAATATGTTTGGATAGTTGTTTTAAAAAACCTATTTTTGAAGTGATATGGTGGAGTGGTCACCGGTGATAATGTGGCGGTAGTCATCACTGGTAGTGTTGTATTCATAGTGAATAAGTGACGGCCTAAAAAAAACAACTAAAAACTGTTTTTATTTTTTAGAAACATTTTTTTAACAAAAAAAAAAAGAGTTTTAAAAAACAAAATCAAACAGCCCTAAGTTTGATTCAGGATTTATATCACGAGAAATATTAATTTTTTGGTTTTATGGCTCTCACTTTTCTTTTATGCTTCAACACAAACACATTCTTAAAAAAAACTTGTTTCTTACCTTTTAAATAATTTTTTTAATAGATCAAATTTATGTTGGTGATTAAATATAAATGCTTACATTAAAAAATGATACAATATTGTCAACAAGTTATTGGATGAAGTGATAAGCGACCTCACCTTCATAAGGAGAAAAACACAATCATTTTTTTAGAAACACATTTTCTAAAAGAGACAAAAACCTTTTACGCTATAAGTGAGACAATTTCAGATCAGATAGAGATGATCTGAAATCGTGAACCTTCGGGAAAAAGGGAAAGGGAAGTTTGAGAGGAAAGATGAAAACTGGAGAAAAGAATTTCTGAATCTATCAATTATGTATAGTATACATTCACTCATATAGTCTCCAACTTTCTGACTATGCGTGGGACCTACTGAATCAGTTACAACTAATAATGGAAATACAACAAACAAGCTCTAACTAAGTTACAAACAAACTAAGTTAAATACAATTAACCAATTAACAAAGGAAATATTAATTATCTATCCATTTTCTTTATTACACTCTGTCAGCCCCCCACAAGCTAGAGCAGGGATATCAATCATGCCCAGCTTGGAAACAAGAGAATGAAATGAGCTATTACTAAGTGGTTTAGTAAAAGGATCAGCAAGCTGATTGTGAGAGCGAATAGGTAGTAACCGAATGATGCCTTTGAACCTTATCACGAATAAGATGATGTCCAACTCAATATGCTTGGTGCGAGCATGAAATGTAGGATTGGAGGCAAGTTGAAGTGCTGATTGGTTGTCACAATACAACAGAGCAGGCTGTGACCGAGAGATGTGTAGATCATCTAACAAATATAAAAGCCACTGAATATCACAAGATGTCATAGCGAGGGCATGATACTCAGCTTCACAAGAAGACATAGAAACAGTACTTTGCTTCTTGGATTTCCAAGAAATAAGAGCATGATCTAAAAAGATACAATAACCAGTAATAGACCTTCTAGAGTCAAGACAAGCAGCCCAATCACTATCACTAAACCCCTTTAAGGAAAAATCAGAAGTAGAAGGGAAGAACAAACCCTTGGAAGGAGTAGATTTCAGGTAGCGAAGGACTCTGTGAGCTGCTTTGAGATGAAGATCAGTAGGAGCTGCCAAAAACTGACTTAATTGTTGAGTAACAAAAGCAATGTCTGGCCGTGTGGTGGTCAAGTAAAGAAGTCTACCAACAAGCTTTCTGTAGGAATACAAATCAGACAAGGGAGTACCGAAATGAAGACTTAACTTGACCTTGTTGTCCATAGGAGTAGAAGCAGGCTTGCAATCAAGGTAACCTGTTTCAGTAAGCAAATCCAGGACAAACTTTCTTTGACAAACAGAAATTCCAGAACTATTACGAGCAATTTCAAGACCAAGGAAGTAGCGTACTGAACCAAGATCCTTGATTTTGAAAAGATGATCAAGATTGTGCTTCACAAAGAGTAGTAATTTCGAGACAAATCATTCCCAATTAAAAGTATATCATCGACATAAACCAATAGGGCAAGTAAAACCGAACCGAAAACTTAACAAACAAAGAATGATCAGCCTTGGAAGCAACATAACCGGAGGAAAGAAGAGCGAGAAGACAATTTAAAACCATTGCCTACTAGCTTTGTTTAAGGCCATAGAGTGATTTTGCGGCCGACAAACCAAAGAAGAGTCGAAGAGTAAAATCCGGAGGCAAAACCATGTAAACTTCCTCATTTAAATCCCCATGGAGAAAAACATTATTCACATCAAGTTGCTGAATATGCCATTTATTAGCGGAAGCAAGAGCAAGTAATAACCGAACCGTAGCCATTTTAACAACAGGGGAGAATGTATCAAAAAAATCAATACCCTCAGTTTGAGTAAAGCCTTTAGCAACTAACCTTGCCTTGTACCGATCAAGGGTACCATCGGATTTGTACTTTTTGGTAAAAACCCATTTGCAACCAATTGGTTGTTTCCCTGGAGGCAAATGAGTGAGGATCCAAGTCTTATTCTGTTCAAGAGCAAAAATCTCAGCATCCATAGCATCACGCCAAGGTTTAAATTTGGAAGCTTGACGATAAGTAGTAGGAATATCATCACAAGAAAGAGTAAGACAAAAAAATTTGTAAGAGGGAGAAAAGGAAGAAGAAAGAGATGAAGATAATGGATACTTATCTCCAGAAGAAAAGGGAGCAGCTGAAGTAGTGAGGGCCGAGCAATAATAATCCTGCAAATAAGGGGGAGTTTTATGTGGCCTAGTAGAAACACGAAGAGGGGCAGATTCAGGTAGAAGAGAATGAGAAGAAACAGAATCAGGGTGGTCAGAATCAGTTGTTGGAGAAGGAGAAGGTAAAGAAGAAGGTAGAGAGGAAACATGGGATGAAGGGAGAGGGACATAATTTGGTGAAGAAGGGGATGGAACCGAACAAGGAAAAGAAAGATGAGAAGTAGCAGCGGGTAGAGGTAGAGAGGCATCAATGATGGCATGTGATGTATGCATATGATAAGGAAAAGAGGATTCATAAAAAATGACATCTCTAGAAATGAAAATAGCATTAGTGTGAAGATTTAAGAGCAAATAACCTTTAGTATGGTTAGGAAAACCAAGAAACACACATTTGGAAGCCCTTGGGTCAAATTTGGATCTATGTGCAGTAATAGTTGAAGCATAGCATAAACAACCAAATACCTTTAAATCAAAATAAGAAGGTGATTTATTGAACATTAAGGTAAAGGGAGTGGAATTCTGGATAATCGGATAAGGTAAACGGTTAATGAGAAAAACAGCATGATTAATAGCAAAACACCAATATAACTTGGGAAGTTTGGCTTGAAATAAAAGAGCACGGGCAACATTTAAAATGTGTTGATGTTTGCATTCAACAATGCCATTTTGTTGAGGAGTTTCAATACAAGAAGTTTGGTGAATGATTCCTTGAGACTTGTAAAATGAATCCATAAAAAATTCTAGGCCATTATCAGAACGAAGAATCTTGACCTTTGTACTGTGTTGAGTTTCAATCATAAGAATAAAGTTTTGAAGATGAACTCTAACCTCAGATTTAGATTTCATTGAAAAAACCCAAGTATATCGACTAAAATCATCAACAATAGTTAAAAAATATTTAAAACCACGAAGGGAAGTGACAGCAAAAGGGCCCCAAATATCTGTATGTATTAAAGAAAAAATGTTATTGCTCAAAGATGTGCTTACAGGGAATTGTAACCTCTTTTGTTTGGCCATATGACATACATCATAAGGAAATGAGCTAGAACGACAAGAAATAAAAGGAAATTCCTGATGTAAAGTACGTAATGCTAGAAGAGAAAGGTGACCTAGTCTATGATGCCACAAATCAAAGGAAGTATCAATTGAATTTGGTGAAGGTATAGCTGGTGAAGTAGTCACATCAACAGTAGGAGAAGATTTTGCAGGATTGAGGAAGTAAAGGCCTTCAAAAACTTCAGCTGAACCAATCGTCTTCCAATGAGAAAGCTCTTGAATATGACAAAGTGAGGAGAAAAAAATGAAGCAACAAGGAACAACACTTGTTAGCTTGGAAACAGGTAAGATATTGAATGCAAAATTAGGTATATAGAAAACATTATGTAAAATTAAGGAATCGAAAGAAAAACAAGTGCGTAAACCACAAGACATTAATAGAGCTATGATCGGGAAGTTTAATAGGGATAGGATCAATGGAGTGATAAGCAGAAAAGCGTTCTAAAGAATGACATACATGGTCAATAGCACCAGTGTCAATGATCCAGGAATTTGTATGAGAAAATGAGCTAAACGAAAGGATTTTACCTGGATCCTGATGAGAGGATGAGATGGCATTAACAGCCAGAGCAGGGGAAGAAGTAGAGGAACCAGACTTGACAAGATCAAGCAATTTTTGGTACTAATCCGGAGTAAATTGTGGAGATGGCGTTGGTAAAAGACCGGGGGATACATGTTTGGCTCTTGGACGCACTGGGAACTGAATCCTGCGTATGAAGTTGATTGACCGATGAGTAACCCTGATTACGGAACTTGAAGCCAGGAGGGAAGCCATGCTTGCGATAACAAGTGTCGATAGTATGACGAGGACGATTGCAATATGTACAGTGCCGATTGGCGAAGCGAATGCGAACCAAGTATGAGCGGGAGGTTTGTAGCCAGAACCAGGGGAATTTGAAGGGCGATATGGTCCCTTATTAAACAATATAATTGGTTCATTTGCAGAAGAGTTTGGCATCTCACGTTCTTGTTGTGAGAGCATAGAAAAAACTTTGCTAACAGTAGGTAGTGGATCAATTAGCATAATCTGAGACTTCACAGAGCTAAAACGATCATTCAAACCCTTTAGAAACCTCAATGTATAATCATTTTCACGATATTGAACACAAGAACAGGTGAAATTACAAGAACAACGAGCAATCGACCTCAGAATCATATATTCATCCCAAAAAATTTTCAACTTAGTATAATACTCGCTTACCGACAGAGCACCTTGCCGGAAAGAAAAAATCTATTCCTGGAGTTCAGCCACACGAAACACATAGCTCTGAGCAAAGCAATCCTTGAGATCAATCCAAACATCACAGGCTTTATCCAACCACAGAATACTCTGTGCAATCGTCGGCGAGAGTGATCTCGTAAGCCACGAACACACCATCGTGTTGCACTGTAGCCAAGAAGAATAGGTCGAGTGAGAGATCTCCGATGCTGGAATCGTACCATCCACGAAGACAAGTTTATTCTTCGATTGAAGCGCCATTCGCATGGCTCTGGACCAAGAATGATAGTTTGGACCTGTGAGGACCAAACTGACCAACACCAGCGCTGGATTTTCGTTAGGATGAAGGTAATAGGGGCTGGAAGCATTTGGAGGTGTATCAGACAGCGATTGAGCCGTCGTACCGCCGGCAACTGACGAAGAATCAACTATTGTTACCGATTGGCTCTGATACCATGAGACGATTTCAGATCAAATAAAGATGATCTGAAATCGTGAACCTTCGGGAAAAAGGGAAAGGGAAGTTTGAGAGGAAAGATGAAAACTGGAGAAAAGAATTTCTGAATCTATCAATTATGTACAGTATACATTCACTCATATAGTCTCCAACTTTCGACTATGCATGGGACCTCTTGAATCAGTTACAACTAATAATGGAAATACAACAAACAAGCTCTAACTAAGTTACAAACAAACTAAGTTAAATACAATTAACCAATTAACAAAGGAAATATTAATTATCTATCCATTTTCTTTATTACACTCTGTCAATAAGTTTTCTTACCTCTCATCTTTCTTTCTTTCTTTCAATAAGAATTGAATAAAAATAAAATTGAAAAATATTAAATACCCTATAAATAACTTATATTTACGATAATTTTTTTTTCCTACAGTAGTTTATAATGAATACCAGAGTGATAATATTCAATAACTCAGTCACTACTGTGCATCAAATTATATTTGGCCCTCCACTTGACTCTAATTATCACAAATATCACAGTTAAAAAGTAAGGGTCCCAAAGTGATAACTTGATGGAAAATTTCAACCTTTCAAGAACTCTTAAAATGTATTTGTTCCTAGCATTCTAATCGGTTTCATTAAAAAAGAAAAGAGTTTCAATGAGCTGGCTTCTGATAGGCTCAGGCTTCTAAAAAAGCCTACTTGATTACCCTAAAATTTTGTTTCTGTAAGTCCAGTTATTGATTTAGCGCTGTTTGGATTAGCGGTGGCGAAAATGGCTTTTTTCAATCTAACTTTTGTAAACTTAAGATAGGATAAAAGTCATATTATAAATGTGATTTATGTTTAGATTGATGGTGGTAGAAGTGATTTTTTTTTTTTCAAACTGAAACTTGTTTGGATGATCAGAAAAGCAAGTGTAGAGGAAAAATTACTGAAAATGGCATAAATCATTAAATAATACATATCAATATTATATGTATATATTGTGATAATTTTAAGAAAAAATTCTAATTATAAATAAATAAAAATAGTTAATCATTATTGGAGAAAAATTTAAACTACTAAAATACTTAATTATAATAAATATGAAAATAATTAACATATTGAGAAAATTTTGAAAATACCTTGATAGACATATTTAATACATATATATTATAATTTTTGGCATAAGAATATTTAATTAAAAATATTAAATTTAATCTGCAGCAATCATATGTGGTTCATCATTTTCCCATGATGGAACTAACATGTAAAAGTATCATGTTATATAGCATTTCTTATGGACAAAAGATAAAAGGCAAAAAAAAAAAAAAATTCACACTATGGAGCAGGAGCAGTTCCTGCAAAAGCACCATGAGAGTTTTTTTTTTTTTTTTTTTTTTCTCTAAAAGCTGCTTTAGAGATAAAAGCCCATATGACCTACCTCTTTTCCAAACATATACCGGCATGTACATCGCACCTTTTATCCTCCCCATCCTACATTTCCCCCCTCCCCACTGTTTTCTCAAATAGGCTCTTAAATGAGTTAGGGCCTGTTTGGGAAGACGGTGAGGGCTTAAAAAGCATCGATATGAAGGAAAAAAGCATGGTGGAAGTAAAATGACGTACTTTGGTTGGCCTTTTTTTTTTAAAAAAAAAAAAAAAAAGATGGGCTTTTAGGCCAAAATATACTTTTAAGAAGAAGTCACTAAGACCTACTTTTTACAATGTAGATGGGTTTATACCACCGCCAATCCAAACATAAATCACATTTAAAATCGATTTTTATCCTATGTTAAATTTATAAAAATCATATTAGAAAAAAAATCATTTCTACCACAACTAATTCAAACGCTCTTACTTGACGAGCATGGCCTCTTTACCAGCTTGAAATAAAACTATAAAAGAGAAAATTCTTTTAAAGTCCAAAGGACTAAGAAAATGTTCAAAAAGTGTTGGAGAAAATTTTAATTTAAAAAAGATCTCAAAAAGTTGTTAAAACTTATAGATGAAATTGTTAATCCCCTACTGAAGGAGTTGTTAGTGGGACCTTTTCGATATCAGAATTTTCTCTTATACTTTTTTGACATTTTTTTTTATCCTTAATACCTTAAAGAGATTTTCCAAATATAAAATATCTGCATTCATGTGATGCTATTCAATTTTAGTTATTATTCACCCTCGTAATCGTAGCAAACTCAGATGATGTTCACATTCACTGTATTGGTTTTATTGGTTCTGATGAATCTGAGAGGATGTGCCAATTTTTTTTTTCCGCCCAACTTCATGTGCCAAATTTCATTATTTATACTTGAGGCTTGGATGTCGATCACCTCAACACAAAAGCATCTTAGGAGAATAAAATAGCAGTTTTAAAACACTTTTTATGGCCTGAAGTATACTTTTCTTTTTTAAAAAACCTACAGGCTCAAATTCTAAGCTATAAACTTCTTGGATCCTATTTATAAAATTTCACCTTTTTAATAAAATAAAACCTACCTATTATTATTTATCTCAACATTTTTTATAAACTTTAATAAAATATTTTTAACTCATTTAAAAAATGCATTTATTTCTTTCAATCTTAACTTAAATAATAACTTTTTTATCTGTTTTCATCTCCCCTCAAAAAGCTATGCCAATAAAAAATTATTTTAAGAAATTCTAAATTATTACTATATTTAATTAATTCTAAATAAATTATTTAATTTAATAAAAAAGGAAATAAGATTTTATATATACGAAACAAGGAAGTAATTAAAACTCTAACTCTAAAACACTACATCCAATCTGAAGAAATTGAACAACAAAAGTGAATTTTATATTAAAGTACTAAAGGAAAACTCACACACACACACACACACACAGAGGAAAACGAGGTTCCTCACTTCCTCATCTCTCTTCATAGTAATCTAATCATTTTGGTTCAATTTGAACTTTATTGGTTATCATATTGGTTATTCCATTAATATCTTCGAATTCTCAGCCAAAGTCAGGAACAGTATAAATGGCTCGAGATAGATGTAGAGTACTACATGTACTTATTTTGACTGTTAGTAATAGTTACCCACTTCCATATATTGACTATGAATATATAAATCTATTAATCCCTATTTTGTTAGTTTTTAGTTTTTTTTTTTGGCTCAACCTATTTTGTTAGTTGTTGTTATCTAGATTTTCATATGTATGTGTATAGTCCCTTTAATTTGATCGCTGTCCATACTGTCTGTTGTCGTTATGTGTATGTCTTTCTTAGGTTTCTCTTGTCAGGCATGTGCCGTGTCTCCTGAATATTTAATAGTAATATTTTCATTTCTGGTGTTTTCATGCACTCCTTGTACGGTTGTACCCCACACGAATCTCACACAACAATGTTATTCTAGGGTTTATATAAGATATATTTAATTACAAAAGCTATACGCATATTATTTATATATTTAAATTGTGAATAGTGTAGTTTTCTTTTGGAACGGACGAGTTCATGTAAATTTTGATTTTTATGTAATTATTATAGGTTTTTTTTTCTTACTAATTATAGGACATATTTTCTTTGGAAGAATTAAAATTTTAAATGTATTTCTCCACCTGAAATAAGTTATTTTTTTCCCCTGTAACCCTTCTATTATATTCGGATGAAATCCTTTACTTTTTCTTAAAAATGCCCTTATATAAATTAAATTTACCATTTCCTAATTTTTTTTCCGCTTAACCCTTTCCTAACTTGTATTGTGTGATCCAAACTGAAATGAGAATAATTGGTGAGAACTCTGAAACTTAACTTATCATTCATTTTGGCCCACTTGATGTGTTAAAGTAAATGTCCATACATTACATGATTGTGAAATCTATGCAAATGTAATTAGTATATACAATGATTTATCTCAAATTTAATTTAGCAATGCCTGTAAAATAATAAATGAATTACATAATGAATAGTGTATGTCACATTAATGAATGGCAAACATTACTTACTTTATAGAATATATAGATGCATTATTAAATTATTATTGAAAAAGTATCAATAGGGGTATTTTAGGAAGATATTGACAAAAAATAGAATGTTATCTTATAATTAGGATCAGATGGAGTATTATATTTGGATGACCAGCTACTTAGAAAAAATAAGACGCAAATAGAAAAGAGAAACTTTATGTTTAATATCTTTGGAAAAAATGCGTTTGAAAAAAAGTAGATCTAAGAATAAATTTGTGCCTAGGAACATTTATACAAGTCAACGACGAAGTTTTGAGATGATGTCTGTTTCCACTGTGTTGTTGAGTATATATGTGACAAATTACTCTTAAGAATAAACTTGTGCTTAGAAACACTTATTCATCATGTCGCCTTTATGCCAGCTATTGAAGTTAATTTTCTTTTGTTATGTTTATATAGTTCAAAAGATGCTCACCCTATTGTGTTTGTATATACATTGTTGCTGGGTTTGTTCTGATGCTGTGGATTCACGCTTTTGATATACATTGGATTGTTGCGCCGTGTTTGATTTTTTGATATGTTTGATTTTTTGATATGTATTAGTCTCTATTGGACTTTGTTTCTATGTCCATGTTGATGGGCCGAATTATTTGATTAAAAAATAAATAACTTATCAAATAAGAAATAAATTAGTATTAATTATGAATTTTTAATTAAGAAACAAGTATTTAGATAATCAAGAATTAAATTTAATCAAGAATTAATTTATTGATTATTACTTAGAGGATAAATAGGAATGCACATAACTTCTTAATTAATAATCTCCCTAGACCTTTATAAATAGATGTGTCTCTTTACTTGAACCTCACCCTTGCCATTTAACTATTTGGCAATCTCTCTTATCTCCAATCATCTTTCTTATTCTGGTGATTTGTTGTGCCAATCATATTTAGACTATAGTAGTCTAATAATTGTGTGAGCACCATTATTATGTTCAAGTAATTGAGCATTGGAGCTTTGACTTGGACTAGAATGTGGATTTTCCCCGTTATGTTAGTCTCTTCTCTCTCCTTAATTTTTCCTTCATTGGCATCTGAGTTGGATGATCTCGAGGCTTTGATTTATTCTTTGTGAATAACCATGTGATATAATTTGTTTATATCTCCATCTTGTTTTATTTCCGCTGTGTTATCATGTATGTGTGGACTGTGGATATACGATGTTAAAATATGCATGCTTCTTATTTTTTACTCACCCGCATGCATATATATAAATTTACGTTTTTGTCTCTAGCCATTAATTTGCTGCTCGATTTATTGAATATTGTGAGCATTTGATTTGCTACAACTATTCTCTTCTCCAATATGCATATATATGAACATGACGTGATAAAATAAATGTTCAATTTTTTTCTATTTACTTTGATTGAAGCTTTGTATCTTCGTTCTCGCCTCTCAAAACGTTATATGTAAGCCATTTATTTTTGGTCAAAAGCTTGAATCTTCATATACAAATACGTAAAGATTAAAGATGATGTTTTTTGCTCCTTTGGTTCTCTTGTGTGTGTATACACAAGACTCATGATTATATATATCCTAGCATGATTCTTTGCTCTCGTCCTCTCTCTCTCTCTCTGTGACCATCGCCACCAAAGAACTTGCGATTTGCTCTTTGAAAATGCACTACAAAAAAACTTCGGATTATCTATGGAATTACCGACGGAAAAAATTCTATCAGAAATTACCCACGGAATTTTGTAGGTAATTGAAATTACCCACGTAATTCCGATATTTTTTTGTAGTGATGAAGTTATTCGAGCAAATAAAAGCCATGGATCTATTGTTCATGCTGTGACGATTCCAATGACACCAAGAACACAAAGAATAGAGCTAAAATGAGGAAGATATAACCTTCCAAAGTTTGCAGATTGCGAAAATCTAACGAAGCTCCAACTGGGTCAAGTTGACCCGACTGGAGGTTAAAGACGATGAAATGGAAGTCAACTCTCCACGTCATCAGTCAGCCATACAATGTGGCCAACCCATTAGAATGGAGCCACGTTAGCGTTCAATAGCCAAGCCAAGTTGACACATCATCGATCCATGATGAGACACATCATTAGTTGACTTGTTGATTCATCAGCACCACATCACGGGTCGTAGGTCAAGGGTTGACCGTTGACCAGTCAAGGGTCAATTGCTAAGTATTTTTTTAAGAAAAAAATCACAAAAATTGACATATGGTGTGTAGGGCCACTATTTGCCACATGGCTGATACCATCGCATAGAGGACGACATGTGGAACTTTGAAAGCTGATGCGTGTCGCTGGGTGACTGCTGCAAGGCAGTGCATGTTGTACAAGCGCTTGCTTTGAGAGTGGCCATCGCTGGAATTTTCTCATTTCTTAGGATTTTTATTTTATTTTATCCAAACACCTTTTAGGTACGCATGTGGGTGTGTGGTAACTCAAATTGAGATGTGGTTTGTTTATAACACTACCAAAAAAGTCAAGATTTGCGACGGACAAAATTTGTCACAAAAGAGGGAAATTATGTTGCAAAAATGAGTCTGTCGCAAAGCGATTTTGTGACGGAAAATGTAAGTTCCGTTGCAAAATTTCAATTTTGCGATGGAAAAGTAATTCCGTCGCAAAAATTCAATTTCTCCAAAAAAAATATAAAAATTAATTTTTTTATAAAAAAATAAAAAAGAAGTGTATATCATTAAATTAATATATAGTAGCAATCATAAGAGTTTACATAGTGAAAACGAAATATAAATAATAATTTTTCCAACAAAATGGACTAAAAAAAGTTTAAACAGCAGCAGTATGATCATCACCATCACCAGGAGCCGACCCTGTACCCTTGTCCTTCAATAGGGACTAGAGTAGATCCCGCATCCGCTTCATCATCTCCGCTTGCTGATTCATCTGCTGCTCTTGTCGGTTAAGCTTCTCTCCTTGCGATTCATCATCTCCACCTATTGATTCACTAATTTGCTTGCTGATTCACCTGTTGTTCTAACGCCTTTACCCTCTCAAGCTCATATGCAAAAACAACATTAGGAAGTCAGTTTATTTTTTGTACTTCATTTAAATGAGTGAGGGAATGAAAATGTAACAATTAATATCAAAAGTATTACGTTTACCTGCAGAAACACCTCCAACATGGCTGGATGAGCGTTTCGTAGACTTCACTCAGCTGGTAGAGGCACCCATCCCGAAGAGTCTCCCTTTCTTGTCAAATCCACCTGCAACCTGAATGAAGAGACTCTCGTTATCAGACTGAGAGGATGCGGGGTCGTTCTTAATCTGGGAGGCTCTCTCCTGTGTGAACTTCTCCTAGGTTTCCTACAAGCACAAAAATACATCACAAATAATGCATGTAAAATGAAATAAATATGTTGGTGTCTGAAACAAATAATAAATGTAATAAATGTCTCATCGCTAATTGCTGAGACTTGACGTTAATCTAGTGCTTCCCACTACCTTCAGACTCCAGGGAATGAGTCCGCTCAAAGGTAGCCCAATCAACAATTCTGCAGGTACTTCCCCAGACTTTGCCTGCAAACACAAATGATGACCGTCAATTAATTATTTCAAAGTACAAAATATTGAATACCGAAATAGAAAATAATGTATACTTACAATTTTTCTTCGATGCTCACTTATTGGAATTGAGCCGCTAGTATATGACAGTCCATCCATTTGAGACATATTTAACTTATTTTGCTCACATTTTTGCTGAAATTTCTCATCGACGACCCACTTTTCAAATAAATGTGGTGCAGTCTTAGGTTGAATCCAAGTTTGCTTGCCTATATTATTTCTCAATTTATAAAAGTGATCAGACAACCACCGGCTTGCCTTGTAGTTATAAGCTTTTTGCAAATCTCCCCAATGGACAGTCAACCACTTAAACTTTCCCTGAAAATCAATAATGAACAATTAGTGCTCCAAATTATAAAAGTACTTAATTAATGAGTTTGCATTTTGATGGGAAGTGTAACGTTCTCCATTTTAATTAACAAAATACTATATATTAGTTTGATCAATAACTTACTAGTGCTTCAACATTTAACAAAATATCCAAAATAAACCAGAGTGTGCAAAATGAGCCCTAACGTGGCAATATACAATCATCCAAAATACACCAAAAAGCCAGAAGCACTACTTTCGGCAGAAGTAGCCTAAGCTTCCGAGGTCTTCCCTAATGGATCTGCATAGGAACTATCGCCTGAAAAATGTGGGTAACCATCAATTCAACTTATTACGAAGACTAATATATGCTAATGAGGTGCCAAGTGGAACAATATATATAACAATAGTATTAAAAATTAATTAACTAAAATACACATCACAAATTTTATGTCATGAATTCTGTATCATAAATTCTGTATTACAGTTTTCATTAACCCAGTTCCCAAGATGCCTCCCATCAATCCAACCGAACCGCATTATTTTCGTCGACTAGACCCATGGGCTAAGTTATCAACCATGTTACTGGCTACTCAAAAGCTCACTGGTCATGTGATGAGGACCGGCCAAAATCCCCAGAGCACATATCCCAGACCATGGATCTTTTCCCCTCATTGAACTGGTGGGGTGTCGCAAACCCGCATTGAAACAATGGGCTAGTCCTTCATTGAACTGGTGGGACAATAGAGAGCCAACCATCATGCACCAATGGAGGCTATACCATGTGGTAAAAGAAACTACTCCATCTATTCCCAATTTAACCATTATCATAATTATCACAATAAATAGCTCAACAAGAATTTTCCAAGATTTTCACGTTCATTTCAAAAAATTCTCCTATACATGTCATAATAGTTCAATTCCTAATTTCTTATACATATATAAATATATGCAAATATTTCACAATTTAAATCATAAGGTTCCACAAGGCAAATTTCTATTAAAATATTCATAATTATTTCGCAACGTACTCACAAACAACATATCAATACACATAACAAGTGGAAAGTAGTTACCTCTCGCCGAAGTTAACTATTATCACACCGCTCCTAATCTAAGAGCTCAAACACACGCCAAAATCAATCTACCATAATCAATTTACTAACATTAATAACTCTTCAAAACTCTACATAATCAAAATTATAACTTATAATTTCATATAATTCAAAATATACAAATGTTAATAATAATATATCATTATAACCAAAAAAATGAAAATTACAGTTTAGTGCCACGAATTTCAAAAATGACATGATTAGTCCCAAAAATTCCAAAAATGATAGTTTGGTCTTTCATATATCAAAACTAAACCGATTAAAATTCCCATAATATCTCCGCTAACCCAAATAAATTATTTACATAACCTTTAATCGGTAAAAACATTTTATGCGACATAAATCCTAAACTTCTTAAATAGAAAAATTCATTTTAAATTCCTATAACAACCAAACAATAAATCTAAACTGATGAAAATTTACTATTAATCATTCACTACATATATGTAGTCTTTTCTTGTCAAAACTCAAAACTCTCCCAAAATCTTATTCCCAAAATTTTCACTAACAAACATAATATTACCTTCATTGGAAAGAGAAAAATATATAGAATAACTTTTATGAAGAAAGTTTATTGAAAAAAAGCTAGTTTAGCTACCTAAATAATCTTATAAGATAAATAACATACCTTAAAAATACACTGAAGGACCTCTAACCCCTCTTTCCCCTCTCTTTTTTCCTCACTCTCGGTCGGTCTCTCCTCTCTTTCACCGTGCATGTGTGTGTGTGTATTAGTGTGTGTGGGGGGGTATTTATACTAAATCTACACACACTTTTTATTATTATTTAAATTAGGTGGGAGGCCATTGCTCGGCGTAGTAGGAGGCCACGCCTCCCACTATTTTTTTAATTTAAAATAATAATAATAATAATAATTATTATTATTATTATTATTATTTTTTAAAAATCCTAAAAATAAATTAGGATATCACAAGAAGAAATTAATAACCATAAAGCACATAACTTACCAAGAAATCATGAACCAAGCATCGTGAACACCTTGAGGAATCTCTGACCAATTGCCCCAAGGGTGATCAAAATTACGAAATACTTGCTCCTCTATGAAATCTGTCGCCACACCATAAGGCTCAAACCTGAAAACAGAGGAAATGTTCCAAATATTAGCATACAAACTAAAGGTAAAAAATCCTAACATGACTTACTCGGTGGTGCCCATAGGACGGATCCACGTTTGCCTGTCGTAGGATCAACCGATCCCCACACTGATGTATCAAAGGAACTGCTATCTTCCTCGACCTGGCTCCGAGGCGACGCAGTGTGTTGAAGGAAGAAATGTGAAGTATTGAAAAAGTTAATACATAGATGCTCGAAAAATCCTAACAAAATACATGTGAATCAATCAGAAATCATAAAGTAAACCTACTCTGCCCCTTGTTGTGGATAAGTGGGAGTGGCAGGCATACATGTACCGCCCATAACAGAGTTGGTAGTAGACGGTGAAGATAAAAAATTAAGTGGAGACAGATTTGAGGAAGAGGTAAGCCCTTTGCCTACAGAGGGCGTAGATGATGTCGTCTTACCTCCTTTGATAAGACAAGGCCGGACTCTACCACCACTACTTAAGCACCCTACATTCTAAGCAACATCATAGGGAGCTGATTGGTTTTCCACGAAGTAGTCTCGGAACCATTGAGGAAACTTAGCCTTCATGAAGTGATCAACTTTGGAATCTGACCTTGAAGGATTTATTGATCAGACCCAATTAGAGAAGTAACTGTAACAAAAAAATGAAATTAATACTTTAATACTTACCGTAACAGTAAAAATAGAGGAAATCTTACTCTAAGTACGGGGCGGTCTCTTCACAGTTGTTTAGAATGTACCACTCCGCAACTTGCTTATCTCTTCCTTCCAGAGTTGACCTATATTATTTTCGTATGACTCGACGTGGAAAATTAAATATTGATATCTGACCACTCGTATCACCGCCATCATCGTTGCGAGGTACCCCTCTCCATCTTGATATAATGTCAGGGGGATAATAGTATGATGCAAATTTAGTGGCCTCTTCGACTAGATATGCTTTAGCGATAGATCCTTCAACGTACCTTTGATATTTTATCTTGTACTTAAGTGTGCGTAAAATCCTATAATGGACAATCAGAGGGTATTTATAAACTATAACATCATGTGAGTCAATTAATAACTGCGCGAAAGAAATATATATTACCTCTCAAACAGGTACATCCACCTATATTGTTGCGGACCTCCCACCCTTGCTTCGTAGGCCATGTGAACAGGCAAATGTTACATTGAGTGAAATAAGCTTGAAGGAAACACCATCTCTAACTTGCATAGTATTATTGGCACACTCGCCTCCAGATGCCGTAACTTTTCAACATTAAGCTTAAAAGCACAAATTTCTCTAAAGAACATGGAAAATTCTGTCAGAATAGTCCATATATGCTTCGGTAGTGTTTTGAAGGCCTACGGCAACAATCTTTGAAAAAAAAAAACATGACAATCATGACTCTTCATCCCAAATAACTTCACCTCATTCATGTTGACACATCTTGACAAGTTTGATGCATAACCGTCCGAGAGGTTAAGATCTTTAACTTTTTGCAACAATTCTAAATTCTACTCTTTGTTCAATGTGTATGGCGCTCTAGGTTTGGAAGTCCAGCCCGTGGCATACTCCACCAAATGCAAATTAGGCCTTCTGGAAATCACTTTTATGTCTCGTCTTGCGTTAACTGTATCCTTTGTCTTACCCTTGGTGTTCAAATGTTGAATACATTTTGGAACTTATGTTTGTACAGTGAAAGAAAAATAAATCGACGTACACCATAAATCGATCACCGTAGCATGCAATTCATACTATATGTACGTGAGAGTTAGATTGCAATGTGAGATGTAGGTGAAAGTTCCTTGGTTCATGACATTGTGAGTCCAAGGAAGGAAAAATCCTTCCATGATGAATTTAAGACTTAGGCATCATCATGAAAGCTTGGTTTAGTGACAACTACTTTAGCTAAAGCTATATGATCACACACGATTCGGTCAGACAAGTGAAAACTAGGAAAGCGACCAAGTCAAGATGGAATGATGTTTGGTCACAAAAAAAAGATTTGCTCTTAGATACACGAGTTGTGTTAATGTCTATGGTTGACCCCTTACTAGTTCTCTGTGTAGCTTGTAAGTGTAGATACTATGCTCATTAAAGGCAATTTGAGTTAATCAACATATTAACTCGAGATGGATTAGATATGCCATAAGTAATGTGTATGGGAGAATCTGGGGCATATGAGGCAACAAATAGATGGCTCATAAATATATAAAGGGTGTCTTTGGATGCAGATCCGATTTAACCAATTTCTAATATCACAAGTACCAAATTTTGAATACGTTTTGCCCCCACGGTCACGGCAGACACCAAGTATGAAACAAGAAAGAGTATAGACGCATGATGAGAGGCCCATCAAGTGCAAATAGGAGATGTTGGACTTTGTGTTAATGTCCGCCCTTGATGAGCCGGACTATTTGATTAGGAAACAAATAGCCTTATCAAATAAAAAACAAATCAACATTAATTATGGATTTGTTAATTGAAAAACAAGTAATTGTATATTAGAAAATTAATCAATAATTAATTTCTTGATTATTACTTAGAGGACAAGTAGGAGTGCACATAACTTCCTAATTAGTGCTCTCCCTAGACCTCTATAAATAGAATGTGCCTCTCTGAGTTAAACCTCACCTCTGCCATTAAGCTATCTGACAATCTCTCTTATCTTCTACCATCTTTCTTGTTTTGGTGATCTGTTGTGACATTCCTATTTAAGCTCTAGTAGTCTAATATTTGCGTGATCATTATTATGTTCAAGTAATGGAGTATTGGAGCTTTGACCCAGATCAAAACGTGCAATCTCCTTGGTATGCAAGTCTCTTCCCTCTCCTTAATTTTTCCTTCGGTCTCTATTTTATACACACACACACACACATATATATATATAATGTGTATGTCTATATATATATATAGTGTATTGTCGTCTTTGCCGGTATAAATATTGCTTCCTCTCGTGCTGTTGTGTTATAAAGTTTGAGTTTCTGATTCACACACACACACATACATGTTTTTGTATTGTTGCGTTATTGGATTCGATTGTTGTGTGTGTGTTCCACGGCTTAATTTAATTTATGTATATATTTCGAAAATAGCAAGGAGGCTGCTTGATCGGGTGAGCAGCCTCTGCATTAAAGCTACACACACACACACACATATATATATATATATAAGCTAGTTGGGAGATTGAACTTTAATTCTAAATATAAAACCTTAATATATTTTATTTCTAATACTGTATCATTTTTCTGAAACAATTATCTAACTAATAAAATTTTAGGGACATCAGGTGACATTTGTTATGATTAAGCAATTTATTCTTAATATACCAAATCATTTAAGTAGCTTTTATATTAAGGTTATGAAGATTACCTAAAAACATTTGAACACATCAAGACAAGAGGCTAATATTACAATTAAGGGATATGATATTGTCACTACCACTTTTTCACCGTTAGATCAGAATCTCATCTACCTTTATCAATTCTCTCTTCTATTAAGATTCTGATCTAACTGTGAAAAAGTGATAGTGACATTGGTAGTGACAATATCCTATTCCTACAATTAATTAGAATTATATTATATTTGTATTCTATTTTATAGAAATTTTTATTATTATAATTCAAAATTTAAAGTATCAAACAAATAAATTAATTAAAACATAAATAATATAATAAACATAAACATAAACAAATAATATATTTTTACTTAAAATATGTTTAATTAAGGATGTTAAATATTATTAAAATTAAATTAATACAATAACTTATATTATGATTCTAAAATTTATTAGAATATTATTAGTTATTATTAAGATGTTATTTTTCCACGTCACAAGTGTAGTAAATTTCTCACACCATCACCCAATTACTTTAATTTCCCTAAATTTGGAATTTATTAAACGTGGTAGTAAATGTCAATATTTAAATGATAAACTCCTTTACAAATATAATATTGTCATTTGCAATGCAAAGTGTTGTTAATAATTTTAAGTATTAGTACTTTCTTACTTGTATCATACTACTTCCGGTTCTAGATATAAGACCTTGTTGATTTTTTTGAAGAGAATAAGGAAGTTGAATAAGTTATTTAACTATATCATATATTTTATATGATTAGATTATAAATTAGTTTATAAAGTAAACAGATTAGTTTGAAAAAAAAAACAATAAATATAAATACTTTAAAATGATTTAATTAATTTCCTTAATTAAAAAAAAAAATAGTATGTAATTTGGCATTCTATTAGTAAAGGTGTTTGTTGGCTTGATCACCTAACCATTTGGGAAACATTGTGGGATTGACCAAATCCCACTTTCACCACTTTGACTCCAAATAAAAAAAGGGAAAAATTTCATTGCACCCGTTTCGTAGTAAATTATTCCCAAACAGTACCTAAAATTTTCTGAAACTTCAATGTACCCTTAGGATTAAATTGAAATTAAGTTTTTTTGGTTGAAAAGACATTTATGCACTTGTCTTGTACATGGCTGATATGGCCTTGTAAATTCTCATATGTGTCTTGTAATACACATATTTAACTTATAAATTCTCACATCTATTTTATAAATATCATGTATTCTTATGAATATACTCATTGTCTTGTATATGACCAAAATGGTCTTGAAATTTCACTTATTCATCTTGTAAATAAGCTATTTGACTTGTAAATTCTCACACATGTCTTGTAAATAATCATATTTAACTTGAAAAGTAAGGGCACAATTGTTTTCACCCACAAATTTTATTTTCATTTTAGTCCTAGGGTGTGCAGTGAAATTTCCCCCACAAAAAACAAAACCTTGACCACAAAAAGGAGCTACTATAGCCTAAGTTTTGGCGCCAACCCAATGACTACCTTACCATTTTGGAACCGAGGTGGGGTGGGATGACCCCAAATGAAAAAATAACTGGGACGCAAAAAGGAGTCACTGATGCTAGAGCTCCAGCTGGTCGATAGTGGCTTCTCAGACATGGGTGTCTTATTCTTTGTATTTTTTTTAAAAGAAATTGAAGGCAATTTCATGGCAGTATGACTTTGGGTATTTTGCATTTTGGACACACATTTTTGGAATTTCAAATTTTAAATGGTATTTTATTGAAATTTTCCCTAAAATAAAAGAGCATATTATTTTTAGAGTAAAATACTTTAATTACCCCATGTTTTGTCTTAATTACACGTACCTTCATATAATTTGAAAATCCATATAAGTCTCCCTTAAAATTAAAAAATATATAACCTGCCTTATATTTTTTTGATTTCTTTTCCACTCATCCAGCTATTAGTGGACCGTTAAATTTGACTCTCAATTTTTTTTACCAAATTATCCCTCTTTAATATAATAATTATTTAAACATGGAAAAACATATATGGCCGGTCCCTATAATTTAACTTGATTTTGAATTAGCTCCCTATAGTTTATTTCTTTTTTATTAGATCTTAGAAGTTTTTTTTAACTGCAATCATCAGTCCTTCCGTCAATACTACTCCAAACAATGTTAGTTTTTGCTGAGATGACTACCACGTGGTGAAGATTAAGTCTTTAGTTTTTAACTGGTTCTCGCAAAAAGAAGGCAGCCCCAACTGGTTTTGTACACCGTTAACGAGTTTCATCACTATTGATTGTGCTTATGGAATGGCACTTTGATTGTGCTTTTCTTTTCTTCACTGTTGCAAAGAGGGACTGAATTTGACATAGGGAGAAAATTCAAGAAAGATGATGCATATATAAGAAAACATTGTGCAGCGTTCTCGATGCAAGAAAAATAGAAACACTTGTTCTTGTCCACTATCAATGAGTTGCACACAAGGTTCATAACTCTTATAATTTTCAAAGCGTCCAAAAAAACAGGACTAAACAGAGGAAGTTTCTCCGTAGCATTTTTGATGATCACAAAACCAAGCGAGAGACGAAGACGGGTCTATTGGCAAAAGCAAAGTATGACAATAGCTATTGCACCGCTTATAACAACAATAAAGGAACATGGTCCCCCCCCCAAAAAAAAAGACGATTCCGCCATTACCGACAAAACTAAGCTTTTTTCTTACCTCTCGATTGTTTCATCTTCATCTTCTTTTTCACCCTCTAATCACTTGCTTCCTCCTTCAGTAGAAGAAGTTTGAACTGCCTTTCCTAAGCAAGAACCAACTAGGAGAACTATCAAAAGCAACGAACTTGCTGGAAAGAAAATAAGTGGAAAGCTAAGGGCCTATTTGGTACCGAGAAAGCACGGGAGGGAAAGGGAACATGACAGTGTTCCCAGGCCAAAAACACGTTTGTCACCGAAATCTTCCATCAAATTGAGTTCCCATCAGGCGCTAAGTTCCCTTAAACATGTGAAAGTGAAATCTCATCGAAAATGGCGGGCTCTGAAAAATCTTTCCGATAGAGACTATTTCTAGGACAAAAAAGCCCCTTGTAAATAGTCCACCTTTAAAGACCTGCGATCGACAAGCTAAAGGTGGGAGTGACCACAGTCGAAGGATGAGGTGACAGACAAGTTTAAGGCAAGGGAAATTGAAGCTTGAATCAAGGTAAATGGAAATGAGTTTGCATGTTGTGGTGTTTGAGCGGGTTGTGTGGAATTAATAATTTTCCCCGATAGCCTGTTGCTTCCAGCTGGGGACACAGGCACAAATAATGTGTTGGGAGCAACTTTTGTGACTTTTTAATTAATGGCGTATTAATCTGTATGTTTGTGGTGTGACTAATGCTGAGTTAGCAAATG
Source organism: Acacia melanoxylon (assembly GCA_019022615.1). Taxonomy (NCBI): domain Eukaryota; kingdom Viridiplantae; phylum Streptophyta; class Magnoliopsida; order Fabales; family Fabaceae; genus Acacia; species Acacia melanoxylon. The sequence goes on from JAFJYJ010000108.1 coordinate 124,589, forward strand.
TAAGTCATAGAGGCAGCTGAAATAGGTGATGACATTGCTTGTATTTTCCTGTATAGTGTGCTCTATTTTTAAATAGTGAATCTGACCATAATGTTTATACGGAGTATGTTTTATATATGAAAGTGATGCTGCATTTCTGTCCAAAGAAGAAACAACGCCTGAACAACTCTGAAATCCTTGCTGAGGTTTTGCGAGAGATAGTTACATCTTTGGGCAAGACCATCGTTACTGTGTTTGAAAAACTAGGGAATTAGATTTCAAGTCAAGAAAGGCAAGCTAAACTTGGTGCCAAGGGGTCTGATATGTTAATGGAGCTGCTGGAGGTTAAAGGTTTGACACACAATGAGAGAAACAGTGCTCATATCAAGATACTAGGATCTAACAAACTGCTGAATGCCTTTGCCAAGATTCCTTCATTGTTTAAGCCCTCATGGATCAAAAGCCTTCTGAAGCAGTAGATTATTTAGTTAAGATAAACTTGGGAACATTGTGTTTTGCTTGCTGCCCAGGGAATATTTAGATATGTTAACATTTTTTCGACAAAAGTCTGACTTTTGTTGGTCAAGGTCTGCAAACTTTCGACCATGTTCATGTAGGGGAAATATAAAATTGAACATGGGCTAAAGTTTGTGTCCACCACCGTGTACATGTATATTTTGGTACAGTTTGTGTGTCTCGACCATATGTCGATAGTGTAGTGCAAGTGGTCAAGTGTGCGTCATTGTTGGTACAGTTTGTGTGTCTCGACTCTCGACCATATGTCGATAGTGTAGTACATGTATATTTGAATGAACTTATCTGATATGACCTTTGGTTATAAAGCTTTTTGAACTTTATTTTGTAACAAACAACGTTCAGGGATTCTGTATTTCAATGTCACAAAGTTATTTCCCTTACTTTAACTGTCACCAACTTAGTTTCATTACTTTCAATTTCTAATACTTATTTCTATTGCTCATGACCAGGTTTTTCCTCCCATGTACTTCAATTAACTTTTGCAGTATTTCATCTACTGCCAATTTATGCATTCGAACTCATACAATTAGGTGACACTTAAGTTTGAACTTGTCAATTTTGTTCGAACCAAATAATCCATATGACAGAATTGTTTGTTGCTTTACTTTTAATTTTGCAATTAAACTAAAATAGCTTTAGTCTACTCCATTTTGTTATGGTGGCATTTGTTATGTATGTTTAACCTCATTTTTGCTTGTGGTTAACTATATGTATGTAGGCCTTGTTAACGTGGAATATCGATGAACATTTTTTTGACCAAATAGGCCCTTTGTTTCTTGTTCACAGTGGTTTACTTGTAATTATGACAGAATTATTTGTTGATTTACGTTTAATTTTCCTGCCACTATTTGGATTTGCACATGATGCAAACTGATACTTAATTTAACCTGTACAAATGTTCAAGTCGTTGCCTAGACCACGAATTCATACACCCCCACCTTCATCACTCACCAACTCTCCCTCTTATTACCCTTATGTAACATCCCAAATTTTGGGATTTGAGATTTAAAATATTTTATGGAGATTAAATTATGGAATTTGGCTTAAAATAATTATGAGAATAATTATTTGAGATTTAGGCTTATTTTTCCCTAAATTTATGTTGAGAAAAGAATAAATTCTAATAAGAAGTATTGTAACATCCCATTTTTCGGTGGACAATTCAGCTTCCTCATTTACCATATAGCCAACCCATTTTCACGCCATATTCTAATTATTCTTTCATCACTAATTCACTTTCGGTTGGATGAGTATGAGAGTGAATATGCATCTGACATTGGAGCAAGAGTGTTATGCGTATTAAATAAAAAAAAAAATTAGACAACACCACATGCTCCACATATTCCTCATTTGAACCATTTTCCATTGCAGCATGTTCGGCCAACCCATATGTTTCACTCTTTTTCTCATACATGTGCTCACGTCCCTCTCATTTTCTTTATTATATTCCACATGTTCCATTCCTTCTTTCCAGCGATGTGAGATCATAGCACCCATTCCTTCATTATTTTTCAGCCTATTCGGACAAACAAAGCACACGATGCAAACACTCCATTATATTCCATTTGTTCCTTCATTATATCTCACTTTAAGAGACAAGAAACACCACGTTCCATTGCTTCTCTCGTGTCTTCAATAGCCCATACACATTTGCTCCACGGGTTACGGTTTCTCTTGAAGACAGCAGCTGTGTTCCATTATTCTGAGCCACACTCCACACTTCCTTTCATTTTAATCTAAGCGAGAAACACAAAACGAAAAGAAGAACACGTAGAGAGGGAGAGACCGAAAGTTGACGTGTGAGTGAGAGTCGGGAAGGAAAGGAAGAAGGTTGGAACCGTCCGTGTAAGCCTGCCTAACGACCAAGGTGAGTTCTTTGAGCCTCTTCCTCTTTGTTTCCATGGCTTTTACACATTAGTTTTGCTGGTTGAGTGAAGAAAAATGACAGAACCGTAAACACCTCTGTTTTTCGGACTGAAAACAGAGTAGTCTTGTGAGCTTCTGTTCCTATAGAAAAGGTTTGATTTTTTGCACGAAATGTTTATGTAAGATAGTAGACATATTAAGCTTTAAACCGAGTCAAAACCCACCCAAAACGGACGTGTAGAATGGGAGAAATAATTTTCCAAAGTTAGGCCAAAATCTGAAATGTTTTCTGCACTTCCAGTGAACAGTAATTTTCGGGCATGATTTTTAAATATCAAACATTTTAATTTTCCCTTTATATTTTTACAGTATATAGTAGACTCAATAAGGTTTACAATGAGCTTTGGATCACCCAAAACGGAGGTCTATAACTCCAGTTATGATTTTTGGAAGTTGTGTTAAAAATCTGAAACTTACTGGTATGATTCTGGAGCAACCATATGACGTTGTATTTCGGACCAAGTAAACATTTTATTTTCTCCTTGAAGTTTTTACAGTATGTAGTATACATCTCAAGCTTTCCAAAAAGCCAAAGAACAGCTAAAACGGATTTGTACAAAGGGAGATATGATTTTCCAAAGTTTAGCCAAAATCTGAAACGTTTTCTGCACTTTTGGTTAACAGTGATTTTCGGGCTTGATTTCAAAATAGCAAACCTTTGTGTTTTTGCTTGAAACTTTTACAGTAAAAAGTATACATCTCAAGCTTTCCAAAAAGCCAAAGAAAACCTAAATCGGACGTGTGGAATGAGAGCTATCATTTTTCAAAGTTTGGTCAGAAAACCTGGAAAATCTTGTTCCAGATTTAAGTAACGTCTACTTTGCAAATTCCTGGGAATTATACAGCCATTATTTGATTTGAAGACTTTTTGTCCCTTATACTAGACTTATAGAACTTTGAATAGAAATTTGAATCACCCCAATTGGAGATCTAGAGAATTAGTTATGAATTTTCAAAGATTAATGGAAATTTTGAGAATTTAAGGTCAAGTCTAAACGTAAGGAAATTACGGGGAATGTTAGGGATTAATCTAGTTTTAACCCTCTATAAATAATTCGTTTAGTTAGATGCTGTGCGGCACAAGAAGTGACTAATGACAATGATAAACGTTTATAGGCATACCTTGACACCTCCGCTGATCCCAACACTTTCGCACAAATTAAGGATTCAAACTTGAGGTGGGTCGTTATCTTGTTAGCCCGTATGTATGTATTCATGTATGACGATCATGTTTGCTAGATGATTTATATGTTTATTTCCTAGCTATGGATTTTGAGGCTGCGGTCTCATAGGGCTGCGTGTCCTAACACAGGGCCGCGTGTCCAAGGGTCATGCGGTCCTTGGCCGTTAACTCGCGGTTACGGTGTGTTTTGTTACTATGAATTATTCTATGCATATACATGTGTTATACCGTGATTTACATTTCATACCTGCATATGAGATTAATCGTTACCCCGGGGTTCATTCATTTGAACTCCAGATCGCATGAAAGAGATAGGTAGTGGATCGGGATCAAAAGGAAAGATGTAGGTGTAAGGGTTACAAACGAAGGAACTATTTGGAAAGTCTTGAACGGACGAACCGAATATTTATCGTTTATCATTTGTCTATTTTTGGATTAATGTAATAAGATCCCTCTATGGGATAGATTCGAATCGCGAAAAGCTTATCCTCATGTTTTCAAACTATGTTATTTTTAGAAAGTTTTATTCCGCAATTAAGTCGTCCAAACTACTTCGATGCCTGTGCATTTAAACTCTGATAAAGAAAGGCACTCTTAAGTTGGGTGCCACAATTATGGTATCAGAGCATGGTTTGGACAAAAGTTTTGAAAAGGTTTTAACAAAACTTAGTTGTTTTGAAAACAGCATAAGGATTTACGGGAGAGAGAGTTACCCCCTGACGTACGTATGGTAGCATATAATAAAACAACTCACGTAGGTGTGTTGTGGGCGAAAACTACTAGGAAACCCAACCTAGTACTTGATTACGTAGGAATGTAACAACTATTCCTAAAGTCCTAGGGAAGCTCTATTAAAGAATGACGTTATGTAAATAGCAAGTGCCTTATGCTTCGACAAGATCTTGGAATGTTAGTAACAAGTATGAAGTATGTTTAAATGCATATGAGTATCGTGAATGATTATTATACCTCGTTATTAACAATCAAATTCTTTTTGATATAAAGTACTATAGTTGTACAATGGCCAACACAAGAGCCGATCGAAGGCAAATTCCCGAACAGCGCCCAACAAGAAGCAAATCCACCTACACGTGGAAGGGCAAGAGGCCGAGGTAGAGGTCGAGGACGAGGCGGGGAAGGACCAATCAACAAGTACCACTAGTTCAGGATCCCATACAACAAGTATTGGATGAACATCGAGATGCTTTGAAAGAACTCGGGAGGAGGTATTTTTGTTAAGAACGAGCGAAACGAAGAAAGGCGTCTTTGAAGCGCGGAAGCACAACTAGCCCGGATGGTGGAAATGGAAGAAGAGGATAACCTCTACGGATAGAGGTTCCACCTCCCGTCCAACCACAACGACGAGACTTGCTAGAGAGTCTCAATACTTTGGACTATCCATTACGTAAGCACAACCCACCAACATTTACCGGTGAGCATCGCGAAGTTGCCGAAAACTGGCTACTCAGACTGAAGAAAATCTTTGAAGTTATGGAATGTCCAGAAGAAAGAAAAGCGCAATTAGCTATTTACAAACTGGAAGGCGATGCAGACCATTGGTGGATGAGCGTGGCCAAGGCTCTACGTGCCCAATATAGACCAATTACTTGGGAGCTGTTCCAGGAGAAGTTCAATGAAAAGTATTTTCCCCATACGGTTCAAGTAGAGATGGAGTATAAGTTCATAACCATCAAACAAAAACCGGAAGAGTCTTTCGAAAAGTATCTATCAAGATTTGTCAACTGCCTCGCTATTCCTCCTACCTAAAGAAAAATGAAGATGAAGGGTGGAAAGCAAACATGCTCGTCAAAGGACTAAACTTTGGGATGAGAGATAGATTAGTCTCCCGAAGATTTCTTACATTCCATCAAGCTGAGGAAGAATGTAGGCTAATTGAACGCAACCTGAAGGAATTGCATGCGAGCGGGGATGGAGATGAATAACGGTGGGCATAGTCGTGGAAATTCCATGAGTAATCGAAGAGGAGAGCAAAGGCGGTGCGGTTATAGGGCGGAAACAAGAGGCCCAATCACTTCGTGCAAAACAATCCAAGACCACCAATGCCCAGATCTTGTGTGAAGTGCGGAAAGAGCCACCCGGGGTGAATTGTGACGGCAAGCGATCCGCTTCAAGTGTAACCAACCGGGACACCTCGGTTTTAATCGCCAGAATACGGGGGAAAAGAGGCCGCAAAATCAAGGAAGGGTATTTGCTTTAACCCATGAAGAGGCTAGAAAATCTCCTGATATGATCCAAGGTACAATCTCATTAAATGGTAATTCTTTGCAAGCATTATTTGATTCGGGTGCTAGCCATTCTTTTATTGCTTGTGATTGTGCTAAAAGGCTAGGGATAAATACCCATAGATTACCATATGATTTGATCATAAGTACACCGCTTGGTGTTAAGTCTGTAGTATCAGATGCGTGCTTAAATTGTGTGTTGATTGTAAATGGACATGTGTCCACATTAGATTTAATTTGTCTACCGTTAGTTGGTATTGACATCATACTGGGATTGAACTGGTTGACGGCCAACGATGCTTTGATCGATCGCGGTAACAAGCAAATCCCGTACCCACGGTCAATAAAAGTGGACACTACGGCAAACAGTTTGAATTTTCTCACCGCCCTAGAAGCGAAGAAAGATCTGAACCAGGGTTGCCTAGGGTATATGGTGTTCTTTCGTTGCGGGGCCGAGATCGAATCATCCTTATCAAACATACCGGTTGTGAACGAATTCCCGAAGTATTCCCGAAGACATTAGCGGATTGCCACTTAGGTGAGGAAGTTGAATTTACTATTGAGTTGATGCACGGTACGGACCCATATCTAAAGCACCCTACGAATGGCGCCTAGTGAGATGGCGAGAATTGAAGAAGCAAATCGAAGAATTATGGAGAAAGAATTCATCCGACCCAGTGTGTCACCTTGGGGAGCTCCGGTACTGTTTGTGAAGAAGAAGGATGGGAGTCTTCGACTCTGCATTGATTATAGGGAGTTGAACAAGGTGACAATCAAAAACAAATATCCACTCCCTAGAATTGATGATCTCGTTAGACCAATTATCTGGTTCTTGCGTTTTCTCGAAGATTGACCTGCGCTCGGGATACCATCAGTTACGTGTAAGAGCTGAGGATGTTTCAAAGACAGCCTTCAGGACCAGATATGGACACTATGAGTTTATGGTGATGCCTTTTGGTTTGACTAATGCACTGCAGTGTTCATGGATTATATGAATCGAATCTTTCGTGAGTATCTAGATCGATTTGTAGTAGTCTTCATTGATGACATTCGATCTACTCCAAGAATAAGGAGGAACATGAACATCATCTGCGGCAGGTACTTAATGTACTGAAAGTGAAGAAACTCTACGCCAAGCTGAGTAAGTGTGATTTTTGGCTTTCAGAAGTTAAATTTCTGGGCCATGTGATATCACGAGATGGGGTCGCTGTTGATCCTAGTAAAGTGGAAGCGATACTAGACCGGAAGAGACCGAGACGGTGATCGAAATACGGAGTTTCTTGGGTCTGGCAGGTTATTACCGCAGATTCATAAAAGATTTCTCCAGACTTGCCTTGCCATTAACGAAGCTGACGCGAAAGAACCAATCATTTGTTTGGGATGAGCGTTGTGAGGATAGCTTCAGAGAGCTGAGGGAGAGGTTGACCATAGCACCAGTGTTAACTATCCCAGATCCAGATGAGACATATGTTGTCTACAGTGATGCTAGTAAGCATGGATTGGGATGTGTCCTGATGCAACAGGGCAGAGTGGTGGCTTATGCCTCTCGACAGCTGAAGCCTCACGAGTCAAACTATCCAACTCATGATTTGGAGCTCGCGGCTATTGTTTTTGCATTGAAAATTTGGCGGCATTATTTGTATGGCAATACCGTGGAATTGTCGTGACCACAAGAGCCTTAAATATCTTTTTGACGAGAAAGAGCTAAACATGAGGCAGCGTAGATGGATGGAATTCTTCGAAGGATTACGACACTGAAATTAAATATCACCCGGGGAAAGCCAATGTTGTTGCGAGATGCCTTGAGTAGGAAGGTAGCACAGAAAGCATTCATGATGATCCACGAACGTAAATTACTAGAAGATTTCGTGGATCTGAATCAGTCGAATCAAATTGCTAAGGAATCAAAAGAGCCTCACAAGGTTTGTTTTGCAAATCTTCTCGTTAGTCAAGGAGAGTATGATCGAGGGATGAAATTAAAGAGGCTCGGGAGCAAGATAAACACGCAATTACCGTACAAGAGTTGATATCTCGAAATGAAACTCAAGATTATGATTTGTCACCTAGTGGATTGGTGAGGTATAGAAAGAGAATTTATATACCGCCAAATGACGAGTTGAAGCGAGAAAATGTTTGGATGAAGCTCACAAGAGTAAATACACCTTACATCCAGGCATGGTCAAAATGTACCATAATCTCAAATCTGAAGTATGGTGGCCAGGGTTGAAGAAAGATGTAACCCAATATGTGGCCAAATGTTTAACTTGTCAGAGGGTGAAAATTGAACATCGACAACCGCGGGACTATCGCGAGAAAATTGAAATTCCGAATGGAAGTGGGAGGATATTACCATGGACCTGGTAGTGGGATTGCCCAAGATCGACATTTTGATGCGATCCGGGTAATTGTTGATCGATTTACCAAGTCGGCACACTTTGTTCCCATCGTGCAAGTTATTCTCCGGGAACCGGCCGAGGTCTACATCAAGCATATAGTAAGACTCCATGGTATACCGAAAAGTATTATTTCGGACGAGATCCTCGATTCACATCCCGATTTTGGCAAGCTTTACATGAAGCTCTTGGGTCAAAGTTAAAATTTAGTACTGACTTATCACCCCTTTGATCGATGGTCAATACGAACGAACCATACGTACGCTAGAAGATATGTTGAGAGCGTGTGTATTGGACTTCAAAGGAAATTGGGATCAATATCTCCCATTGGCAGAATTTGCATACAATAATAGCTATCATTCGAGCATTCAGATGGCTCCTTTTGAAGCATTGTATGGCAGAAAATGTCGATCACCCATTTGCTGGACAGAAATGTCCGAGAGGTTGCTAATTGGGACAGAGATAGTTGACAAAACCTCCGAACGCATTAAGTTGATCAAGGAGAGGCTCTTAGCAGCACAAAGCAGGGAGAAAAGCTATGCGATAAAAGGAGAAGACCTCGGAGTTTGAAGTAGGAGATCACGTCTTTTGAAGATATCTCCGATTCACGGGGGTTGGTAGAACATTAAAGAGGAAAAAGTTAAGTCCTCGATATGTTGGTCCATTTGAAATATTGGCGAAACGTGGACCAAAGAGCCTACCGTTAGCCCTACCCCCAAACATGGGAAAACTTCATGATGTATTCCATGTTTCCCAACCGAAAAAGTATCAACCGGACCGTGGTCATGTCATAGAGTATGAAGAGGTCGAACTCCGACATGACAATACTTTCGTGGTTGAGCCGAAAGAGATTATTGATCAACGAAAAAAGCTCGTGCACAAAAGTATCCCTTTGGTGAAAGTGGTCGGAAGGGTTTATCTCCCGAAGAGGCAACATGGGAAACCGAGGAAAGCATGAAGGAGAAGTACCCGGAATTTATGGCTCGTAGTACGCAAAACGTGTAACAAATTTGGGGTCGAAATTTAAATTAACGGGAGAAATGTAACATCCCAAATTTTGGGATTTGAGATTTAAAATATTTTATGGAGATTAAATTATGGAATTTGGCTTAAAATAATTATGAGAATAATTATTTGAGATTTAGGCTTATTTTTCCCTAAATTTATGTTGAGAAAAGAATAAATTCTAATAAGAAGTATTGTAACATCCCATTTTTTCGGTGGACAATTCAGCTTCCTCATTTACCATATAGCCAACCCATTTTCACGCCATATTCTAATTATTCTTTCATCACTAATTCACTTTCGGTTGGATGAGTATGAGAGTGAATATGCATCGACATTGGAGCAAGAGTGTTATGCGTATTAAATAAAAAAAAAAAAAATTAGACAACACCACATGCTCCACATATTCCTCATTTGAACCATTTTCCATTGAAAGCATGTTCGGCCAACCCATATGTTTCACTCTTTTTCTCATACATGTGCTCACGTCCCTCTCATTTTCTTTATTATATTCCACATGTTCCATTCCTTCTTTCCAGCGATGTGAGATCATAGCACCCATTCCTTCATTATTTTTCAGCCTATTCGGACAAAGCAAAGCACACGATGCAAACACTCCATTATATTCCATTTGTTCCTTCATTATATCTCACTTTCTAAGAGACAAAGAAACACCACGTTCCATTGCTTCTCTCGTGTCTTCAATAGCCCATACACATTTGCTCCACGGGTTACGGTTTCTCTTGAAGACAAAGAGCTGTGTTCCATTATTCGAGCCACACTCCACACTTCCTTTCATTTTAATCTAAGCGAAACACAAAACGGTAAAAGAAGAACACGTAGAGAGGGAGAGACCGAAAGTTGACGTGTGAGTGAGAGTCGGGAAGGAAAGGAAGAAGGTTGGAACCGTCCGTGTAAGCCTGCCTAACGACCAAGGTGAGTTCTTTGAGCCTCTTCCTCTTTGTTTCCATGGCTTTTACACATTAGTTTTTTGGTTGAGTGAAGAAAAATGACAGAACCGTAAACACCTCTGTTTTTCGGACTGAAAACAGAGTAGTCTTGTGAGCTTCTGTTCCTATAGAAAAGGTTTGATTTTTTGCACGAAATGTTTATGTAAGATAGTAGACATATTAAGCTTTAAACCGAGTCAAAACCCACCCAAAACGGACGTGTAGAATGGGAGAAATAATTTTCCAAAGTTAGGCCAAAATCTGAAATGTTTTCTGCACTTCCAGTGAACAGTAATTTTCGGGCATGATTTTTAAATATCAAACATTTGAATTTTCCCTTTATATTTTTACAGTATATAGTAGACTCAATAAGGTTTACAATGAGCTTTGGATCACCCAAAACGGAGGTCTATAACTCCAGTTATGATTTTTGGAAGTTGTGTTAAAAATCTGAAACTTACTGGTATGATTCTGGAGCAACCATATGACGTTGTATTTCGGACCAAGTAAACATTTTATTTTCTCCTTGAAGTTTTTACAGTATGTAGTATACATCTCAAGCTTTCCAAAAAGCCAAAGAACAGCTAAAACGGATTTGTACAAAGGGAGATATGATTTTCCAAAGTTTAGCCAAAATCTGAAACGTTTTCTGCACTTTTGGTTAACAGTGATTTTCGGGCTTGATTTCAAAATAGCAAACCTTTGTGTTTTTGCTTGAAACTTTTACAGTAAAAAGTATACATCTCAAGCTTTCCAAAAAGCCAAAGAAAACCTAAATCGGACGTGTGGAATGAGAGCTATCATTTTTCAAAGTTTGGTCAGAAAACCTGGAAAATCTTGTTCCAGATTTAAGTAACGTCTACTTTGCAAATTCCTGGGAATTATACAGCCATTATTTGATTTGAAGACTTTTTGTCCCTTATACTAGACTTATAGAACTTTGAATAGAAATTTGAATCACCCCAATTGGAGATCTAGAGAATTAGTTATGAATTTTCAAAGATTAATGGAAATTTTGAGAATTTAAGGTCAAGTCTAAACGTAAGGAAATTACGGGGAATGTTAGGGATTAATCTAGTTTTAACCCTCTATAAATAATTCGTTTAGTTAGATGCTGTGCGGCACAAGAAGTGACTAATGACAATGATAAACGTTTATAGGCATACCTTGACACCTCTGCTGATCCCAACACTTTCGACAAATTAAGGATTCAAACTTGAGGTGGGTAATCGTTATCTTGTTAGCCCGTATGTATGTATTCATGTATGACCGATCATGTTTGCTAGATGATTTATATGTTTATTTCCTAGCTATGGATTTTGAGGCTGCGGTCTCATAGGGCTGCGTGTCCTAACACGGGCTGCGTGTCTGAAGGGTCGGTCCTTGGCCGTTAACGGTTACGGTGTGTTTTGTTACTATGAATTATTCTATGCATATACATGTGTTATACTGTGATTTACATTTCATACCTGCATATGAGATTAACTGTTACCCCTGGGGTTCATTCATTTGAACTCCAGATCGCATGAAAGAGATAGGTAGTGGATCGGGATCAAAAGGAAAGATGTAGCTGTAAGGGTTACAGCAGAAGGAACTATTTGGAAAGTCTTGAACGGACGAACCGAATATTTATCGTTTATCATTTGTCTATTTTTGGATTAATGTAATAAGATCCCTCTATGGGATAGATTCGAATCGCGAAAAGCTTATCCTCATGTTTTCAAACTATGTTATTTTTAGAAAGTTTTATTCCGCAATTAAGTCGTCCAAACTACTTCGATGCCTGTGCATTTAAACTCTGATAAAGAAAGGCACTCTTAAGTTGGGTGCCACACCTTACTTTTTTGTCCTGTTTATATTACATCAGTGACACATGAGTGTTGCAATTTAACATAACATTTAAACTTGTCATTGCTAGTTTTATTAATTTACATATGACAATTTTAGAACATATTTCAGTCTGATTAGAACTCAAATGTTATATGAGACATTTATGAGTATGAGTGGTACCCTCAAATTTAACATTAAACCTACTTCAGACTTATGCTATTTTGCATTAAAGGCCAATGCATTATCTATGTTCTGTTTCAATGTCTCTTTACGTATGTTTACTCTTTTGTCATATATTTTGAGGTTATATTTTTTCCCCATTTCATGTTATGCAGAGAAGTTCCGTGTACCACAGGGCCATATTACATGTTTTTACTGCCATTTGTAACCTTGGAGTAATATGCATGCCTTCCAACCTTTTTGTTTCATGCTTGATTCACGAATGATTGTATACAGTTGGCATTTTTACCATGGTAGCACCTTTGGGAGATTTCCCACTTTCACAACAAGGAAAGTAGTTATGTTTCATTGCTTATAAGTTCTTACAATACATATTCTGCTTAGGATAACAACAACCATATGAACTGAGCGTTTGTTTTCTTCCTTGACAAACTTAAATAGAAAACTTTGTTTTGCAACCTAATTCCTCTAGCAACTTCCCCAACCCCACTTTGTTCTTCAGTTCCCTACACTCCTTCACTCTTGCATTCCTCTAAAAACAACTAGCACACACATTGCAAAGCTTCATACCCTCCCTACTTTTCTAGCTCCTCGATGTTCCTGTCGAAACTTAACATTAACCAACATTCAGTGCTGCACCCGTGTAATTTCCTTCATGTCTGTCATCCTTCTGACCTCCGGTCGTCGCCATCAGATATCCCATCCACAACTCCTTCGATTTTCCTTCTTAACCAACACATTTGTGATCTGGGGTTAGGTCTAATTTCGCCGATGGGGAAAAAATCAATCAAGTTTTTTCCCCTTTTTTATGTTTGGGGCATTTTGAGTAGAGGTGGAAATAGGCCAGGGCCCTATCAAGTGGTCTATGGCCTGGCCTATTTAAGGCCTAGCTTGGCCTATTTATTAAAAAGGTCAGGCCAATGCCTATTTAAAGGCCTAAATGTGTAAATAGGTCAGACCTATTTTGTTAAGGTCTGGCTTGTTTACACAATATATATATATATGATTTTAATTTTTTTTCCCAATCATTATTATATTGTAATTTGTAATTTAAAGTTATAATGACAATTACTGTATTAACCTCTATTTTTTATTCAACATTTTCTACTCAGACGCTTGCTATTCCACTTCCAGTATTCTCTGACCATTTTTAAATGGGTTTAATGTTTCTGCTTTTGTTGCAGAAATATTTTTTCTGCCACACTCACATAAAATTGAGTGGGTCCTATTGTAAAGAGAAGAGAGAGAAAGTATTGGTGGGACCCACTCATTTTTATGTGAGTGTGGCAGAAAAAATATTTATGCAGTAAAAGCAGAAACATTAAACCCTTTTTAAATTCAACATTTTCTACTCAAACTCATACCTAAAAGATTGTTATTCCTATATTCTCGTCATCTCGTGCGCGCATGCTTGCTATTCCAATATTCTCTTGTACACTACTATTCAAGTACTCACCGTGAGCCGTCATCTCATCTCTCTTTTCCAGTATTGTGGTGTTGCAACTCAAATCAGGTATCTCGCTGTTGGCCATTTGAACTAATACCGTTGGTTCATCACTGATATTCGTTGAAGTCCTGTAACACCCTCAAATTTCTAACAATTATAATAACATTAAATTGTAATAATCTTTATGAATCATTACTGAAATTCAAAAAAACCAAGTTTGGGAGGTGTTACCGGCGCACTTATATTGGGACAAGTACAAGGCTAACTTATTACATTAACATAAATTTAAACTTAAATAAATGTGTTTTATTCAAAACAAATAAAAAGAAAAAGAAAATAAAATAAAAACTAGCTAGATTCAATGAATGTTCTTCCTCACTTCTCACCGCTAGTCCCAACTCTCGCACTAGTTTTTGAAATTCCGCTCTCCCCAAAGGATCATCGCAGCTCATAAACACAAACATCGCAATGCCGGTAATCCTAATAAAACAAAGATAATATAGAGAGAAATAAAATACTTACATATTAAAAATATCATCTATATATATATATATATATATATATATATCTCCAAGAAAACAATTTTATTATTCTTTATTCAATTTAAATAGTGGGAAGAGAACCATGGTAGACCCAGATATCCTGCCAGTCTACCGAAACCTGCCAGTCACAAATCATCAAATTTGACCATAAAACATTTTCTTCCTAGTGTGCACACCTCTTCTCAAAGTTGCTACTAGTGTCCTGGACACCTTCCAAACACCACTTTGTGAAGAACAGATACTATCGGTTCACATCACATAATATATCGGAGGCATAAAACCTAAGGGTTGTGTTCATCACTTTAGGAGGTATCATCCCAAAGTTATCCTCCCACTGTTAAATTATTTTAAAATACACATATAATAAAATTCCTAAATTATTTCTATGCACTAGAGTGCCCAAACATATATGTACCGAAACGAAAGGGATACTTAATGTACATATATATATGCCCTCCCTATATATATGCCGTGGGGTAATCAATTTGCGAAAGCCAAAGGTAATCAATATACATGTACAGATATAATGGATAATCAATTCACGAAAAACTGAGGCCGCCAATATACATATACATATTCAATGGTTAATCCATTCATGAAAACCGAGGCAGTCAATATATATATGTATATTCAATGGGAAATCAATTCACGCCGAGGGAGATCAATATTCATATATATATATATATATATATATGGGTAATCAATGGAAATCAAAGCAACATACGCACAGGCATATTCACATGAAAAAGTAAGTGGTTTTTTTGCAAAAGTTAATCACGCGAATCGAAGCAATTGCATACATTATATATATTACACACACGTACGGAAATCAAACAACAATTGATTTCTATTGACTTAGGGATCAGGATTACCTGGTCTTTATCTTTGCTAATCTCCTAGAAGAATAATTGACGCAGAGTACGAAAAGAGAAAGTAGTAGAGGAGAAGAAATGTATCGAGCGTTTGCTAGGGTTAGGCGACTAGATCTCTATTTATAATTTAAAATTAGGGTTTAGCTATAAATTTGAGCTCTTTAACTATTGCCAATTAATAAATTATAAAATAATACCAACATTATTAAATTCTAAATTTTTATTATTACTATATTATTATTATTATTATTATTAGGGGGTATTACATTCTACCCTCCTTAAAATAAGTTTCGTCCTTGAAACTTTAAAGTTTTTTTTTTGGGTTATTACATTGTACCCTCCATAAAATAAGTTTCATCCTCAAAACTTAATTGCGTACAAACAAAACTGGAGCCCCCCCATGGCGAGATCGGCTGGTAGCTCAGAACCAGCTATACTAATCAGAATGTTTTCATAAACATTGGAGAGGGTTAGGTAATGTTGGTTAAGAAGGTCGAAGATGGTACCATTCTCATCTTCTCAACAAAAGAAGATGAGATAACAGAGAGCAATGCACCAGTATTGAACAAATATAAGCAGGTACCGAACGGAGTAAGAAGGTACCTGCAATAACATCTGGGTTTGTTGCAGCCTCAGAGTGGTTCATGAAATAGATCCTTCCTTGATTCCCTGTGGTTTGATTAGCATCAGCATTTTGACTAGTTGCTCGATTTGCTCCAGCTCCATTGTTGAGATTTCCAGTAGTGGCATATTGTCGATTCCCTCCATTTCCATTTTGAAAGTTTTGTTGGTAGCGCGACTGATTGTCATTGTTCCTACCCCATTGGTCATTGTTCTCATTTCTTCCTCCAGCTGGTTTTGGTTGTCCTCCTTGAGAGCCTGTTTGCAGATTAAATCCCCTAACAGCACACTGGTTAGCCTTGTGCCCCTTGCCACCACATTGGAAACAAGTTATAAGTTCTCCATTGCACTTCCTCCCTGGGTGTGGCTCCTTGCCGCATCCTCTACAAGGATATGATTTTGTTCCTTGGGCTTGGGTCTTAAGTTGATTCTCACCATAATTGCCTCTGTCAGCATACTTATGTCCTTGTGGTTGTTTGCCACTCCAATTGTTGCCCTCGTTATCATAACGAGGCTTCTTCTCACCACCAGCTTGTTGAGGATCATTGTCAAACTGCTTTCTTTTGTTTCTCTCCATGACTTCCTCTTCAGTTTGTAAGATATCAAAAATGTTCAAAGCCGTTCATAATCTTCCTGGAAGGTCCGCGATGTTATACCTCCCAAGGACTTCTGAATTTTGAATGTCAGCCCGCGCCTTGTCCTTCTTTGTAGGAATGAGATTCAAAGCAAAACGCGAGAGCTGAATGAACTTGTCAGTGTACTCCTGCACTATCATCTTCCCCGTCATCCTGAACCTTGCAAATTCCACCTGTTTCTGCCACTTAATTGCGTCGGGGTAGAATATATTGCGAATCCATTCCTTGAAAGTCTCCCAATCAAATCCTTCTTTAACTAAGTAGCCCATCTTCACTGTGGACCACCAACTATCTGCCCCCTCCTTCAGATAAAACGAGTCTATGCTAATCTTCATGTTCTCGGAGCAATTTGTCACTTCATACAACTTTTCCATATCTCGAATCCAGTTTTCAAGAGCAATTGGATCAATAGTCCCTTTGTAAGTAGGTGGATGATGAGACGCCACTCTCTTAAAGATGGTATTCTTAGCATTAGCATGTTGGACGATTTGTTGTCTAAGAGCCAAAGCAAGATTTTCAATGGCCCTCGGACGTCGGTCTATTTCCTCAGCAGCACCGTTGCTTGCGGCCATTCTAGGGTTATGAAGGGTATAGTACCTAATCAAAGGGCGTATGTTTTTAAAATCCTATATGTTTGAGTTTCATTCTCAGAATCGATTCCAACTACCACTTTTCTTATCACGTATATTTATACCATGTATCAAAAATCAATAATCTGATAATGCAATATAAATTCAAACCATAAACCAATTCAAATGATAACCAATCACAAATGCAAATAATAATTTTAATATAAATCCAAGAATAATCTAACATCTTTAAAATTAAATAAACATAATAAGAATTAAGTTATTCAAAAGATAATTGCATCTAAAAGGAACCCTTTTTTTTTTTTTTTGATACTCCAAGTGGGGAGGGGGGGAGCGGGCTCGAGCCCGAGACCTAAAAGGAACCCTTTAACCTAAAGGAAATTCTACTCATTTGCTCCAATAAAATAAAATTTACAAGTCAATAAAATTCTAAATCACATAATGAGTCACAGTAATTTTAAGCATACAATTATCAAAATTTTAAAGAAATAAATCATTTAAAAGACAAGAGAATAACCCTTCACTACTCATCTCTCACGTTTAAAATTTATTTATTTATTTTATTCTAAAACTCTAGGATCTTTGATCCCTGAGTTAGTATCAAAAGCGAAGCTAAGTAGAACCTTAGGCTCTGATATCATTTTGTAACACCATCAAATTTCTAACAATTATAATAACATTAAATTGTAATAATCTTTATGAATCATTACTGAAATTCAAAATAACCAAGTTTGGGATGTGTTACCGCCGCACTTGTACTAGGATAAGTGCAAGGCTAACTTATTACATTAACATAAATCCGAACTTAAATAAATGTGTTTTATTCAGAACAAAGAAAAAGAAAAAAGAAAATAAAATAAAAACTAGCTAAATTCACTGAATGTTCTTCCTCACTTCTCACTGTTAGCCCCAACTCTTGACACCTGTTTCACTGAAATTTTGCTCCCCCGAAGGATCATCGCAGCCCATGAACACAAACATCAGCAAAACTGGTAATCCTAATAAAACAAAGATAATATAGAGAGAAATAAAATACTTACATATTAAAAATATCATCTATATATATATATATATATATCCAAGAAAATAATTTTATTATTCTTTATTCAATTTAATTAGTGGGAAGAGAACCATAGTAGACCTAGATATCCTGCCAGTCTACCTTATGCCCCGGAAACCTGTCAGTCATAAATCATCAAATTTGGCCATAAAACATTTTCTTTCTGTACACACATCTTCCCAAAGTTCTACTAGTGTCCCTAAACCGCGGACACCACTTTGGGAAGAACGGATAATATCGGTTCACATCACATAATATATCGGAGGCATAAAACCTAAGGGTTATGTTCATCACTTTAGGAGGTACCATCCCAAAGTTATTATCCCACTGTTAAATTATTTTAAAATATACATATAATAAAATTCCTAAATTATTTCTATGCACTATAGTGCCCAGACATATATGTACAGAAACAAAAGGGATACTTAATGTACATATATATATATGCCCTCCCTATATATATGCCGTGGGGTAATCAATTCGCGAAAGCCGAAGGTAATCAATATACATGTATAGATATAATGGGTAATCAATTCATGAAAAACCGAGGCCGTCAATATACATGTACATATTCAATGGTTAATCCATTCATGAAAACCGACGCAGTCAATATACATATGTATATTCAATGGGGAATCAATTCACGATAACTGAGGGAGATCAATATTCATATATATATATATATATATATATATATATATATATATATATGGTAATCAATGGAAATGAAAACTGAGGGAGATCAAAAAATATATATATATATATATATATGTGTGTGTGTGTGTGGGTAATCAATGGAAATCAAAGCAACATACGCACAGGCATATTCACATGAAAAAGTAAGTGGTTTTTTTTTGCAAAAGTTAATCACGCGAATCGAAGCAAAAACAATTACATACATTATATATATATCTATACGTACGGAAATCAAACAACAATTAATTTCTATTGACTTAGGGATCAGGATTACTGTCTCGCCTCGCTTAATCTCCTAGAAGAATAATTGACGTAGATACGAAAAGAGAAAGTAGTAAAGGAGAAAGAGGCGATTAGCGTTATTTAGGGTTAGTAATTTAGATCTCTATTTATAATTTAAAATTAGGGTTTAGCTATGGGTTGGGCTCTTTAATTATTTCCAATTAATAAATTATAAAATAATACCAACATTATTAAATTATAAATAATAATAATAATAATAATAATAATAATAATAATAATAATTATTATTATTATTATTATTATTATTATTCTTCGGGGGTATTACAAGTCCACTTACAAATATTTTGAAGAAAGCCTTGGCATTGGCTTTAAGTTAAGGGGATAGGGCATTAATATGTATTTTGTTTTGTGGGTCTTTTTAATTGACTGACAGTAATATATGCAAACTTTTATTGTTTATTTTTTAATCCTAGCCTTGGATGAAGATGCTTTGTTTCCGTAATATTAGTTCCATTTGTTTTTCTGGTTTATCTGTTTACATTTGCTCCAAGGAATAGGAACACTCTTTAGTAAAAAAAGTATAGTGAGATCTATAGGCTACTGCATGTATCCTTGGTCTAGTTGTGATAACACACACACACACTATATGCGATTAAGAAGCATTTGTATGCTCTTTTTTCAAGCTCATTATCGAAAGGAAACTTCCTAAATGAAATTTGCATCGCAACTTTGAGGTGTTTGGACTCCTGATTTTTTCAATTGAAAACTTAAGGTTCCAAGCTTCCTTGCTCATCCATTTTAATTTAATAGTTGTTTTAATCAGCATCAAGTTGTTTCTGCTAAGTGCATATTTCTGAATTTTTGTCGAACTCTTTCATTCATGCCATTCAATATAAATGAATTTATATGCATACGGAACACAGAACAGAGATGCGCTTAGAAAATAAACTTGGTTGGATGTTGACTTTTCCTTTTAAACTTTTGATTTTTAATAAGTAGTTTCATTTATCTTTCGGAAGTACGTGACATGTGTGTTTGCCATTGACTGCCGAATCCCTCTCTTCTCGTGGTGTGCAACTAAACTGAGGTATCTTTTTGTGTTTGTTTTTGTCACTCAAATATCTTTCCCTATCTTCTTAGGTTTTCCACTCGATTTTTTATTTTTATTTTATCGGATTGATTTGTTTGTTAACGCATCACTGATTGCACTATTTGCACAGTTTGTTTGTTTGACCATATTAAATAAAATTTGTTTGACCATCAGGGAATTTACTTTATTGGATCATGTTCAACTGTTTGCACTTGTTAAGGAATTTATTTTTTTCCACAATTTATGTTCAACAATTTTATCCATTTTTTTTATTTCTTTGAACATCAGGGAATTTATTTTAAATGATCGATTTGTCTAACGCATCAGACTATTTGTTTCTTTGACTATCAGGGAATTTATTTTGAACTGTTTGTTTGTTATTTTATCAAGTTAGCTGTCTAGGTTCAATATTATCTATGAAGGTCTAAGAAATTTTTTAAGCAATATTACAGTTGTATGTCATATGTTTCTACTGCTTTCTAAGTCAGAGATATGAAAGTATTAATTTAATGAATGGTAGTATCCACTATGCAGTTTTTGTGGCCTGAATTTTATATAGTCTATAATTATTTTGGTTTGTTATTATTATTATTTTTATATAGAACAAGTCCTTGTAATGGATAGCAACAACAACATAAGTGAATCTGTTCTTCCTCAACCTCAAGGACTTCAAACTAAACAACAAATTAGTAGGCACGTGACAACTCCTTCAAATGATGCAATGAACATTGACAATAATGCCTCTGAATTGGCAGTAACTGGGGGTGAAGAAGATTCTATTATCACAAAAAAGCGGCGAAAAACTTCAGTGGTATGGAAAGATTTGGAAGAAGTTCAACTTGCTGATGGTGTCAAAAAAAGCAATGTGTTTGTATTGTAAAGAAAAGCTAGCTACCGGTGGAAGAGGAGCTAGCACTAGCCATCTTAAGAGGCATTTGGTGAGTTGCTTTAAACGTAGGTTGTTTGTCTCTCGACAAAATAAGCAAACCACCATACAATTTCCACCAAGTGAATCAGGAATTAATCCTTTTATTGTTCATGGCAGTAAGTACTCGAATTAATTCTTTTAGTTGTTTGGTAGAAAAGAAAATGAAGGGGTAGAGTTAGGAAAAAAATAAATAAGGAAATACTTATTTTACCCTTAAAAGTAATCAATTCAAAATGAAAAAAAAAATGTATTTTTGTTTCATAATTTGAATTTAATACAAATTTGCATTATGGGTCAAATTCGAATTTTATAACGAAGCATTTATTTTGCAAAAAAAAGAAAAAGAAGAAAAGGGCCAAATTTGAATATTATAATAAAGCATTTATTTCGTAAACAAAAAAATCGAATTTGTCTAAAATCCTCTCTCATTAAATTTGAATTTATTTCATAAATTCGAATGTAATCATATTTCCTTGCTTCGTAGAAAATAAATGTTTTATGAGGGGTAAATATATCCAAAAACTTCATTGTTCATAGAGAGAAGTCGAGTTCCCAACAATTTTATTGGAGTCTTATCTTCCTACTTTTAAATAAAGATTGATGGTAGAAAATTTGAGTTTCCATGAAGATTGGACACTAAAATTGTACTAAATAAGGAAATTCGCTCATCTTCCCTTCCCACCTTTTATGCGTACCAGACGGGACTTGAAGACTTGTGCTTCACTGCGTGGCATTCATCTTAGCATGCATTAACGCAGTTTGAAGTAGCTTTGACGGAAGGACAAACGACTGCAGTGAAAAATAAATAAATTTAAAGGCTTGTTTGGTACGCGGAACATGTGGGAAGAGAAGGGAAGATAAACAAGTTTTCCTGTTTGATACACTTTTACGTCCAATCTTCCCGGAACTCAAGTTCTCGGGCCCACCATTCTTCCTTAAAAAGTGAAAAGATAAGATCCCGTCAAAATTGGTGGGAACCAAGTTCCTACGTGAACAACAATGCTTTCAGACATATTTACCCTTCAAAATATTTATTTTCTATAAGGCAAAAAATATGATTAAATTCAAATTTATGCGACAAATTCGAACTTTGTGGGAGAATATTTTAGACAAATTCAAACTGTGCGGGAGAATATTTTAGACAAATTCAAAATGTTCGGGAGAATATTTTAAACAAATTTAAATTTGGCGGGACAATATTTGTCTCAAATTTGATAAGAGGACATTTTAGACAAATATGATTTTTTTTTTTGTGAAATAAATGCTTCGACATAAAATAAGAATTTGATCCATAAATTCGAATTTAATATAAGAAAATTCGTATTAAATTCGAATTATTGAAAAAATATATTTTCCTTTTCATTTTGAATTAATTACTTTTGAGAGTAAAATCGGTATTGTCCGATTCTTTACCAACCGCCATCTCTTTATTTTTTTCCCACCAAACAACCGATCTTCCCTCATCTCCTCAAAATGTTTCCTTCACTTCCTTTCTCCTCAAATCTTTTCCATACCAAATGGGCGCTTAGGATTTAATAAAAAGTAAATAAACTATAAAGATCTAGTTCAAAATCAAGTTAAATTATAGGGACAGATATATATATATTTTGCCTTTAAACATTTATATTTTCCAATAAAAAATATGCAACCAAAGAAAAATTTTAATATATATTTTCAAAATTTCTAATATTTTATATTTTTATAGCTTTATTATTTTATAAAATATTTTAAAAAATCCTTATTTATTGACATGTATTTATTTTGGGTTTTTTTAAAAACGATAAAAATATATTTCAAACACATATTTTTGTTGTAATATAGTATGAATTATATAAGTTCAAGATATTATATAAAACACTCATCTATGCGGCCATCAAATTATTTTCCTGAAGTTTGCAAATGTTAAAAAATAGATTAGGGATTTCATATAATAGAGGGTAAATTAGTAAATAATTTTTTTTTTAATATAAATTCTGATTAAAAAATATGCTCTTAGAATCATTTTGAAATAATTTTAATGGAGTTGACGGGTTTGGACCTAAATATAAGTTTTTAAATTAGGGTCTGTTTGGATGAACTTTTTTTTTTTTTTAAAAAATGTGGTTTTTTTAAGCTAAAAAAAAGTAGCATTTTGGTTTTTTTTTTTTTTTTGTGTGGCTTTTTCTTTTAAAAAAAATATAATCTAAACACATAAATAAATAAAAAGACATTTTTTTCATTAAAAAAGTACTTTTTTTTTTTTAATATAAAAAAAGCTCATCTAAACGTTCCCTTAAGTGTGGAGAGGTAAAAAGAAGGATGGTAATTTTTAACTTCTAATTCCTGGAAAATTAATGTTCCGTTGCGGAGTTGAGGGGCTAGTTTATAAAAATAAAAATTGAAACCGCAGTTGGGAGGGAGGGGAAAGATCATTTGGTGGGAAAACGGAGAGAAAGAGGGAGGGAAACGATGCCAGTGGCTACGCGAGAGACATCTGATGCCAGAGTTATTGCTCACGTAGATATGGATTGCTTCTACGTTCAAGGTACGATATTTCTTCCTCCTTTTCTTCAGGCTTTCATCATTTACTTGTTTTTTTTTGCTGTTGTATTTTTTTTACCTTTTAGGAAGTTAATTAGGGTTCGCCACTGCCTTTAAAATCGTTGCGGATGCGAATTCTATCAAAACCAAATATCTTTGCTTAACTTTTCCTATTGTCATGCTCTCACGTAAATTTTTAAACCCAATCTCCCACAATTGTAGTCTCCCAGAAATTATTACCCAGTTGACTTTTTAGTTTCAAAATTTATTTTCCTTGTTTCCAGCCTTTACATGTCCCCAGCTTCTCTGAGTTTAATGCTTAAAGGATATACTGGATCACTTACTAGTTTGCTTCTAATATTACTGTACTTAAGGTTGCCATTTACAGTAAGATAGAAGACGGATGGGACCTTACTGATATGTTTCCACAGTCATTTCCATATGTATATGATTCTGTAATTAAGGTACTTTGGCTGAGGCAAGAATGTGTCTTTCATATTAAGTAAAACTATGGGTTATTTCCTGACTTTTGTTATTAGATAATATAGATAATAAAGGAATTTCGGTTAGTGAAGTCACAAATGTTTCTTTTAATCCATACCAGCAGATGGTTTAAACTTGAAACTGTTATTATTATTATTATTTTCCTGGTGATGACCTGGAAATCCAAATCAAGGAGCTTTTGTTTCTTCTTATTATAAATATGTATATCTTGAGAGTTGAATATATCTAACTGTTATTGGGGCTGAGATGTAATATATTCTTTAGGAATACTTAATAATTCGTGTATATTGTCTTCTCAAGGATTTATCTCTATTATTGAAGAGTATTACCTGTTTTCTATTCAGCATTGCTTTTACCCCCACTCAACATTTTACTTATCTCTGTGTCAATTTGTCTAAGCTACTTATATTATACTTTCTTCTAGTTGAACAGCGAAAGCAGCCAAATTTAAGGGGCTTGCCTACTGCTGTCATACAGTACAACTCATATAAAGGCGGGGCCTTAATTGCTGTGAGCTATGAGGCCCGAAAATATGGTGTGAAGCGGTAAGGACTCTGCATAAAGAGAGTGCTTTAAATCTTTGACAGTTAGAACTTAACCATTTACTAAATTTCTTCAGTTCAATGAGAGGTGATGAAGCACAGGAAGTGTGCCCCCAAATTCAATTGGTTCAAGTTCCAGTGGCACGTGGTAAAGCTGATCTCAACACATACCGTAATGCAGGTTCAGAGGTGATTTAAGAACAGAACTTTAACTAACTTAAAATGTGTTTCCATCACAATTATTTTACCTCGGCTGAAATAATTGAATATCTTGTTTACTAGGTTGTATCAGTCCTTTCGAGGAAGGGTCGTTGTGAGAGGGCTTCAATTGATGAAGTATATATAGATCTTACTGAAGGTGCTGAAGCAATGCTAAAGGAAGCTCCTCCAGAAAATCTGGATGATATTCATG
Organism: Acacia melanoxylon; assembly: GCA_019022615.1. NCBI lineage: Eukaryota > Viridiplantae > Streptophyta > Magnoliopsida > Fabales > Fabaceae > Acacia > Acacia melanoxylon. Next base: position 149,517 of record JAFJYJ010000108.1, read on the forward strand.
AGGAAGTTCTCAAGTCACATGTTTTGGGGTTCATTGTTGAGGTAAAAAACTATGCTTAAAGATAGGGTTAAGTAGCATTTTTGCCCCAGAAATACACCCTCAGGAGCAATTTTTCCCTAGAAGTATTTTTGGGTTCAATTTTGCCCTGAAAGTTTTTTTTTGGAGCAATTTTGCCCATCCGTTGACCGTTAGGGTTAACAGTTGACCGTTAGGGTTGTTAATAGAGGGGCAAAATTGCTCAAAAAAAAAAACTTCCGGGACAAAATTACTACTTAACCCAAAAAAAATGTTAGAACTGCTATTTATGATATCATATATTTTTAATTCTTATTTATATAATATCTAGGGGTGGAGACGACCAGCGGTGAGCTTCACCCTTAAGTGCCGCACTGTTCGGCAACAAAGTGGTTCGAGCCGCGCCTGCGGGCTCTGTTAGAGGCCATTTTTTTCACTCGACTGGCTTGTGCCCCGTTAAGGAGGCCTATATTTTTAAAAATTTTATAATTAGGCTAACAGCATCGGGCCTCATTGCAAAACAAGTCTACTTCAAAAACGGGCCAAAAATAGGCCTACTTTTTAAACAGGCTGAATTACATAAATCAGTGAAGGTAGAGATAAAAAAGGGTTGCATTTTCATTAACGAGTTATTATTGCAAAATTAAATATTAAATATAAAAAAGGATTAAGTAGCAATTTTGCCCGTACATATCCCAGGAGCAATTTTTGCCCCCTCGTTAACAACCCTAACGGTCAACTAATGACCGTTAGGGTTGTTAACGGAGGGGCAAAATTGCTCCAAACAAAAACTTCCAGGGCAACATTGCTCCAAAAAAAACTTCCAGGGCAAAATTGCTCCTGGGGGTGTACTTCTAGAGCAAAATTGCTACTTAACCCTTAAAGATATCACACCTTCTATGCTTTTTTTCTTAATTTTAAGGAAGTATTGCTTGTATTTTCTGCATGGTTAATAATTTTATTTATATCTATTTTCGTTTCCTGCATTAATGCTAAATTGATGGGTGGTCTTTCGAAATCATCCAATTAACATATAAAATCCATTGGAAGTCATACTATTCATAAGTCATGAATAGTACGACCTATCTTAGACTCCATTCAATATATGGGCTCATATCTAGTTTTATGATAACATTGTTACAAACTTTATTATCTGATCATACATTATTTTTCTCTCCAAATAAAATTTATAGCCAGCTAGGCATGAGAGGCATGACTATGTGAGCTTCACTGAAAATGATTTTGCATTCAGGATGAAAATGATGCCAAAAAAGAAGTTAGAAAGTGGCTTTGCAGAAGTGATGCTGATTACCATGATAAACTATTAGCTTGTGGGGCCATCATTGTTGCTGAACTCAGGATGCAAGTGTTGAAAGAAACTGAATTCACATGCTCTGCTGGTATTGCTCATAACAAGGTGAGAAGCAGGCTCAACATGCTTTGATGTCTTGTCTTTTGTCTATAACGAGAAACTTTTCTACTTTAAAGATGTTTCCATGATCTCTATACTGCCATTGACTTGTATCATATTTTGTTCACAGATGCTTGCTAAACTAGCTAGTGCTATGAACAAACCTGCACAACAAACTATTGTGCCACGTTCATCCGTCAAAGGATTGCTTGAGTCTTTTCCAATAAAGAAAATGTATTCAATTAATTATGCTTTATAATTTCTTGTATCAAAATACTAAGTCAATTTGGGTTAACTTTTATGCCATACCCTATTAAGCTTACATTTTTGTTATGTTTTGGTAATATCAACAAAGCTGTCTCAGCTTTGTTGACATAGAGATTGGTAACCTCTTTTGAGCTATTATGTATGAAATTTTGATAATGCATATTGTTGAAGAAAATTTGGTTTTCAGGAAACAGCTTGGGGGAAAGCTGGGGAGTTCTTTGCAAAGTGATCTTGGTGTCAATACTGTTGGTGAGTTGCTTAAGTTTTCAGAGGAGAAGCTACAACAACGTTATGGAATCAATACAGGGTGATCAACTACCTTTTAACATTGACTTTGATCTTCTGTATTTCTTGCACCTGTAGAATACTAGATAACTAGAATGATAGTAGCTATCAATTATTGATTTTGTTTATGCAATCCTATATTTTGAACTTTTATCTCCTTAGTTAATGTCATGACATGTATTACCCCAATGTAGAAGGCATGATTATTTTGAATCAAATTATATGAGGCATTGTGTGCATTTCGTGTCTTGTGCCGATAAAACTTAGGTTTACCTTGTTTCATGGCTATTTGTTGTCCATTTGTATGTCTTTTAGCAATTTGTAATCTGCCATTTCTGATTCTAGCTGTTACAGCATTGCAGTACTTGGCTGTGGAATATTGCAAGAGGAATCAGTGGGGAAGAAGTGGAAGGGCGTCTACTACCCAAGAGCCATGGCTCTGGCAAAACATTTCCTGGGCCTCAGGCTTTGAAGACAATTTCTTCAGTAATTATCCTCCTCTAACCTTGTCGAATCGCTTGCTATTTGATTTACGGTGGTACTGCTTTCTGAAGCTAGGCATTTAAATAGCTGTTAAGTAGAAATAGCTTCTATCAATATAATATGTCATTTGATGCACTAAATCCCTAACTATGGAAAGCTGTAGCTAAAGTTTTATTAGTTACATATGCTCTAACCATATCAGTGTGCAATCATTAAAAATGCTATCCTAAACAGCAGCCTAATAAATCTATCATAGTTTGATATTCTTCAATATCCACGTTTTAGAAGTGATTCTATTTATGTCTTGTCTGGTGACTGTTATTTTTCATTGTTTACAAAGTCTGCTTGTTGGATATACCATGAAACTTCGGCCGTAGAACCATGTGCTTCATACTTTATCATGAATTTTACTAATATAGTCTTGAAATTTGATAATGTGCCCAAAATCTGTACCTTTCTTTTGGCTTTTGAGGTCTTTTCTACAATATACATTCTGAGAGTCTTATTTCTGATCAATTAATTACTTTTTTTACTATTAAGATGTTCCTTGATCATCCACTTTCAGATTTGCAAACATGGCAACTTTTGCTTTCAATGGTGTATTGAATCTTAAAGAGCCTCTTTCTTCCTATATCCTCTGCTTGATTCTACCAATTCTTCTATAACTGTAGAGATTTGCCACGTCCCCCCCTCCCCCCCCCCCCCCCAAAAAAAAATAAATAAATAAATTCTGTAATTATTGCAAGTTTCAACTATCAAATTGGTGGAGTCTTAAAAGAGCCTCCAATTTATGTGTGCCGGCTAAGATGTTTTATCATTCTTGTATTTTGTGTGTGTGTGCAAATAGGCTGAGATGCATACCACTGACCTCTTTTAGATCTACTTTTGATAGTTAAACAGTAAATTGATCCTTTTCTGATGTTGCCCGATTATACGCCTTACGTATCACAGTAACAGGAAATGCCCTAAATTTTGCCTCGTGAACATCAATCAATGAGATCAGATTACTTTTTTTTTCCTTTGGAAGGGAAATATATAATTATAAGGGAGTAAGGAACTCCTTTTGTGTAATTGCATAACAGAGGAGTGGATGTTAAAGAAGATATGCCCATGGCTATAATGGTTTAGTTTAAACTTGACGGAACTGAAATTCCATGCCATGTTTCAAATCCTTTTTTATTTGGAGTTTTTATATGGTTCGGTTTCCCATTATTTTATTTGTTGTTTATTGGATCGGATTCTCTCATCGCTCCAAAATAATTAAAATGTCTTTGACTCCCTTCAATTTTTTCAATGAGTTTAGGTGCTGGCGGGCTTCTTTTGAGAAATAGGTTATCGGATTTTTATTAGTTAGATGACTTGGAGCTCAATTCCTAGTTTCACATGCAAGAAAGTCCATTTCATTACATTGCTTTGTACAATTATTTGTTTCTGTCTTCAGGTTCAGCACTGGCTTAATCAACTGTGTGAAGAGCTGAGTGAACGCCTTCAATCTGACTTGGATCAAAATAAGCGAATTGCCCGTACACTGACTCTGCATGCTAGGGCATACAAGGTGGCTTTTCTGTAACTGATCTGTGCAAGATTTTCTATAATTAGATAAACATACAACTTTCACTTTTTCATTAGTCTTTTATTGTAAACTAGATGTGGGCCTTGTAGTTGTACAGAGCTTGAAAAATGAGTAACATTTTTCGTGACTTATGAATGATGCAGCTTACTATTATTTCTGTTATATATTGATATATTGATTATGAATCTTGTTAGTAATTTAATTCTATTCTGTCTTATCTATTGAGGTTTTTCTTTGGCAACAGGGTGGTGATTCAGATTCTCATAAAAACTTCCCTTCTAAATCTTGTCCTCTAAGATATGGAACTGCAAAGATTCAAGAAGATGCTATAAATCTATTTCAAGCTGGATTACGTGAGTATATTGGCTTTTACAACAATAAATCTCTGGGAAGCCAAAGCAACAGTTGGGGAATAACATCACTTTCTGTTGGTGCAAGTAAAATGGTCACCATACCATCTGTAAGTTTGAATTGATTGTGTAGACTTTTGGCTGTAATTCTTGTGTTCAACTTGTGGCCTTAGACATAGGCTCGCCTTGAAACAGTGAGCTATGGTGCTAGATCTTAAAGTAAAAAAAAAAACTGTGTAATACTTCTCAGAAAATGATATTTGTTGGTTCCCTCAGCTATTGATATGGCTCGGGTTGTAAATTTGTTCAGAATTTCATTTAGATGTTTTCATATGTTGACATACTTATTAGAAGCATTTGAATTGAACTAGGCTAGTTCCTGTGATAGTATGAGGTCGTCAACTGCTAATGTTTGTGCATCATTTTTTTTTTTTTTACCTTGAAAATATTGAGTATTACGCTAAATCTCCACTTAAGTTGGGCTGAACTGCAGCTAATATTCTTTTTGTTTTAAACATTGTAGTCAGCCCCTTACTTTTGATATGTATTGCTAAAACCTCATTTCTAATTTATTTTTAATATCAATATAAATTTTCTGCACAATATGCATTGCTTCAAAACATAGAATCTCTTAATCATATCTTGATATCAATTTAACAGTTCTATTGTTACATTAATGTTAGAATTATATCTTCATATTTTCTAAAAATTTATTTTCTTTGACAAAAAGTAAATTGAAAGTAAGTTTTTGCTGTTTATATCAAATTTCAACAGAATTTTGTATAATATTTAAAATAAGAGTAGTGTATATCAAGTGTAGTTTGGCCAAATTTTGTACGTTAGTTTAATTACTCAAAAATGTTTAGTTTGTTGGGTGGAGCAAAACAGTTTTGTTGAATAATTATATTTAAAAATTGTTTTTTGAACTGCATTGGTGCTAGGGAACACATTCAATTGTTAAATACTTTGGTGGGCATTTGCAACCCTCCTCATCTTTGAAACAGACACCAGAAAGTGTAATCCATGAAGCTGCACCATCTTCGCCTACAGGTTATGTCATGTCATTAAGTTTCTTTACTTAATTTTTTTACTCCATTCCATTATAATCTAATGGTGGCCATATGCTTAATCAGGCTGTGAAAGTTGTTCGGGATTGAATTCATATGAGTCACAGCTTGGATATCCTGAAGAAGACACAAGAATGAAGTATTTAACGGCTAGTTTTGGTCAACAGGTTGATCAAAGCTCTTATGTGGACTTCATAAAATAATCCATTAGTTTGACTGCTGTCTATATAATTTAGAAACATGAAATGATCCTCTAATTTGATTGCTCTCGTATAGTAGCTTCCCAGATGCATGGCTTTTATGAGGTGAAGGCTCTAAGCTCAAATTTTATCAAAAACAAACGTAAACAGTACTTTCGTGTCAGAAACGATTTCTAAGGAATCTGCTCTGGTGAAACAAACAAAAAATAGAGTTTTTATGGTAACATTTCTGTTGCACGTAACCAAATTGGTTGTACAAGGTTCTGCTTTTAGCCTTAGCTTGTTCATTTTTTCTTGCGGTTTAATAGCATTATCTAAGTTAGTTAGTTACTTGCTTTATTGTACATTGATCCACGGCCAACTACATTAAGCCCCTTTATTGAGGATATCCAGTTCTTTTAATTTGTGTACTTCTTCTGTTGGGTACTCTAACCATTTCTATTTGCATCTTTTATATTGCTTCTCTTACCATTCTAGTTTAAGTCATAAAATACTATTAGTGATTTTTGTACTTCTGTTGAGTACTCAAATTTTCAGGATTCTTTCAGCTTCATCATACTGAACGTCTTGTGTGCTTAGTTAATTACCCCCTTTCAGTTTCATCACCTAATCCTAGGATTTCTAATCTGTATAAATTTTAGTTTATTAAATGATGTTATACAGGATAGTTTACTACTCTTAGCTGCAGTTAGTTAGTAAGTTGCCAATCAATTGTCTCTTGAAGACTCTTGCAACGTTGTTCCAATTTTTTGTAACCTGTCACATGGGTATTTCTAAGGATTAATTCACAAAGATAACGCCCCAAATGATGTTCATAGAAATATAGGATAGTGTGAGTAACTGGCAAAATGGATTTTTATTTCTGGTAAGGAGGCTTAAAATTTCCAACTCTGCTGCCCTCTGCTTTTTGACAGAGACTATCTGACATTTATTGTTGTAATCTTATTCTAAAATGATAATGATGCCATGATCCTTGTTTATGGATAGCTAGAGTCCTTTTAATCATGAAACCTGAGTGCTTTGATGATATCATTTTCCCTCTTTGCCTACAATACGTTTCAAATTACCTGCTTTTATTATCTATATGCAAATTCTGTTTTAGCAGAAAACATGTGAAATCATATTTATAAAATTAAGATATAATTGCAGGACTCATCTTGCGACTTATCCAGGCAGGGAGATGGCTTGACTGAAGAATCTTCCCTTTTGTCACCCCAAGGTACAATATCGTATACTGACTTTATCTACCATGTTTTCATTTATCTCCCTCTCTCTCCCCCCTTCCCATCTGACATTCTGACCAAAGGCAGCTTTTTATTCAGCAAATGAAAATGGAACAGCAGAGAGAGAGCCACAACCTAGTTTTCCTATGGAAGAGCCTAGGCACATTCATGCTATGCCTACATTGAAAACGGTTGTGAAGAAAAATACAAATAAAGAAAAGGTGCAAGTCTGCTCTGATATTATTGTAACTAATATTCTATGTCTGAGTGCATTACAAAGAAACTAGGGCCTTGTTTGATTCTGTTTAGTTTTTTTGTTATTAAAATAGTTTGATAACTACGAGTAATATACTTTATCTGAGTTAATTGCAAAGAAGTTAGATCTTTATCATGTCCGAGACTCTATCAGGCGATCAAATAAAAATTGCTTCTTTTACTTTAAACATGGCATTACAAAGGTTCTAGCGTACTCTATCACTACTTCCTCTAGTCTTTTTTATAACCTACAAATAACTGAATTATGTAGATTAAGAAGTTGGTTTAAATCAGCTGAAGACAAAAAATATGCAAAAAATACAATGAATTTTCTAAAAACACTCTAATTTATGGAGAGTATGGGTGAAGAAAGAGTTGAGAGAGAATGCATGCCTAGGAAAAAGAGATGGGAGAGACATGTAATTAATTGGGGTAAAAAAAAAAAGTGCATTACGTTTTAGACAAGCATAAGGTGGCTTATAAAAAGGATCAAAACCCATTTAAAAAATTGTACTCCCTCCAGTCTTTACTATAAAACATGTTTACCTTATTTGATTAGATTAAGGAAGCTAGTTGAATTAGTTAATATAACATTTATTTTCTAAAACACCCTAGTCATTTTCCTTAATTCCCTTATTTCCTCTCCTCCTTGTTTATTGTTAAGGGAGCATCAATAGGGGTAAATTAGAAAAAGATTGACCGGAGGGAGTATTATTTTAAAAGGCTAGGAAATAGAAAGAATGGTATTTCACGTTCCAGTTCAATTGTATCCTATGGTGGGAAGAATTTTAAACTTGGCAGCTTTTATTAATATGGGGCTTGAAACTTGAATATAACGTCAGTGTAATTTACTAACTTCTCTTCTATGTATATGGCTACAGGGTAATTGTTCAATTCTAAATTTTTTCAAGAATCACCATGATCCTTGTACTTCGGAGAAGCAGCATGCTACTAATGCCCAAGGTGGAAAAACATTATCAATCGGTGATCTTCTAATCCATTTCCTTTTATCATTTCACACAGACATATAGATGTATCAAGTGAGATAAGGGATGTTTGGTAAGAAGTGAGAGAAATGATTAATTATTACTCCCCGTCCTTAATTATAGGCAGCTAATTAGCAAGTTGGTTTTAGTCATAAATATAAGATCTCAATCCATTTTATTTCTAATATTTATCATTATTCCCAGACTAATTTACCTATTGTGCTTATATATAATCTAATGTTATATAGGAGTTTACAGTAATCAAGTAATATTTGTTATGATTAAGTAGTTTATTTAGTTTCTTTGATCTACCCAAAATTGTTAAGTATTACATGTCAATGTTCAAGTTTAATGGGGGATCATTATACATTTGTCAGAACTATCTTTTTGATTCTACATTATTTATGTGTGATTACTCCTGCGAACTAATCCAATTATAAGTCCTCCACTTTGTGTTCCTTATTCTTTAAGCGATATAAATCTGCAGGATCTGAGTCTAATTATGATAGTGATTTAACAATTAATAATCAAGTTGAGTCACTAAAAGAGACCCATCGCGAAGCAATCGGAACAGACAATGGTGAAAGTAGTGCAAGTCACGAGGCAGGAGAAGGAAGAGCATCATGGAGTTACAGAATGGAAGAGATTGACCCCTCTGTGGTTGATGAGTTACCACCAGAAATTCAACAAGAGGTTCGAGCTTGGCTTAGGCCCCTTAAGCGACCCAATGTAGTTAAAAGAGGTTCTATTATTACTCACTATTTCTCTACCAACAAAGATTGACCAAAATGATTCCATTAGTGATACTGTTCTACTGGAAATAACGATACTGATACTGGCTAAAATATTATTAATTAATATATGTACATATATTGATTTGTGTCAGCAAGCTTGGTAACGTGGTGTGAATCGGATTGGTCTGTTTTTTATTTTTTATTATTTCCTTCCGTGTAGTTTTGAATCCCAAGAACGCCGGCTTTAGAGAATCTTGTGCAAATCGAGTTTGGGTTTTTTCTTTTTTCTTGCTGTAGATAAAGTATTGTGAGATGAGACTTCTGCTTTTGCCTCTATCTTGTTTTTTTTTTTTTTTTTTTAATGATCTCGATGGTGCCTGTTTGCCATGTTACGTGTTATGCAATTAGATTCTATGTTTCCTCACATGCTTATCCATTTATACAAACGCAGTGCTACTCCTAAGATCAATTTAATTAATTTTAAAATATTTTGACCTTGAGTTAATTTAAAAAGATTTTAAAAATTGGTTAAATGGATTATTTATGATTTTTATGTATTTCTAAAATGCCTTTCATTTGATAAGGATATGAAATGAATAAGAAAAAGAAGAATGAGATCCTCAAACAAATTTATTAAGTAGGTCTTATGTCTTATATTTAGGATGTAAGGGAGAGAGTACCACTCTAGTTTTATTTATAAGTTTATTTTGACCAAATCTCACATATTAAGGAGAGGTAGTTAACTCAATGATTATGAGGTAGATTTTCAACTTTGTCCTCATTTATGATTGTGTTTTTCAACTGTTTCTTCTCTCTTTATTTTCATGAGTACAATTAATATGGATAAAATTGTCATAATCTCATTTATTACATAAAACTGGACTTACAAATTTGGTCAAAATGTGCTTATAAATAGGACCAGAATGGTATATCAAATTCACACTATTTTGGGGTATAATACAGGACAAGAGCCCAATCAATCTGTTTATTCATCAGAACTTTCTTAGGGTGAACACTGAACAACACCCATATGATCTCTATACAGCAGAACCTCAAGACCTGAAGGAGGATTAGCAAACTCAATCATATCAAAATTACGAACAAAACTATGGTTTTCTAGTCAATCAGCAATAAGATTTCCTTCTCTATACACATATGACCTCACATACCAACATGTGAGCAAATAAATTTATTAAGATCGTAAAAGAAGACAATAAGATTGTATAATTTCTATTTAAATATATGAAGAGGAGGATAGGATCATTCAACCATGGGAAAATAATGAGCTTGCTTTGATAGGCATTAAATTTAAAAAATAAAGGTAATATAAATTTGGGTTAAGATTCAATTTTGTTCCAATTTTTTTTTTTTTTTTTTTAAGATTCAATGTTGTTCTGAAAATATTAAAACAAGCAATGTTGCTTTATTCTAACATACTTAGATGGATGTTTCATGTTTGTCACCTTGAACCTTATGTCACACATGATTCCATGTAAGTATGACTATACTTCTTTTTTGGTCATTTTTACCCTGAAAGTTTTTTGTGAAAGGGCAATGTTACTCTGTAAGTATAAAAAATGGAACAATACTACTCAAATTTAATAGCAAAAATAAATAAATATGAAAGACTTGTGAAAACGCAAAATAAAGTAGCATATGGTAAACAAACACAAAATATGATGTAGAATCAGATAGTAAATGCTCCCCTTCGTATCTTACAATCAACATCTTGAGATGATCTAGGGCTTGTTCCACTTCCACATGCTTTCTCAATAGGCAAATTTTTCACGGTACTACATTTATACGCACTTTAATACCAAAAAAAAAAAAATGATTTAATCAGAATTGCATACAAAATTTTATTAGATAAATTAAGCTGCAAGAGTTGGAGATTCATGTTTAACTTTGGCAAATTCAAACTTATTTGTGCTGATGCAGAAAGGAAAAAGGGTATTGATAAGTAATATTAATTGCATATTGAGCCATTAGTTGTCTCTGTTACGTGCTTCATTTTGTGTTCTCAATGGTCCTTTTTTTTTTCCTATTAAATTTGGGTGGCATTATTCATTTTTTAATTCTTCCAGGAGGAAATTATTCTTTTACAAAAACTTTTAACTAAAAAATATCAAAGAAGAGAGAACAGGCATGCCCGCATGGAAGTATACATGGTATAAGATTCAATGTGCTAGACATGCTTTTGAATACCTATTGATTGATCTACGCAAAAGTTTTTGAGGTAACATTTAACCTTAACCTTATAAAATTTCAAAGAGTCATATACATACAAATAATTGATATATATGGAGAAGATATTTATAGACATTTCCAAGATATCAGATAAAGAGAGAGGAAAAATGTCAGAACATAGAAAAAGAGTTATAGTTACGTTACAAGACTGTAATTATTTTATATTTTATATCTATCAATGTTAAACAATATTAAAAAAACAAGAATAATTGTGACTAAGAACAAATACATGAGTTTTTTTGTTGTTGTTCATCTGGTATCCAGAACTTCGTCCTAACTAATTTAGATCCGGCCCATGTTGCACACCTGGTTATGGTGGGAGAGTCTCCCAACGGGGATTTTTTACATCTACAAGACTTAAACTAAGACCTTACTTAAACGACATAAGCCGCTTACAACTTATGCCAAACAAAAAATACATGAGTTAGTAATACTAAGTGCATGTTTGGCTAGCATTTATTTACGCTTTATAATCTACTTATAAGCCAAACCTAACAAGATTTTACATAACAAATACATGAGTTTATTTTTTTGGTATAACAAATACATGAGTTATTTTTTTTTTTTTTGATATAAAAAAGTTTAATCTCTCGATTCGCGCCATCACATCGCCACCACCACCGCCGCCACCACACCACCACCGCCACCATCGCCGTTACCGCCATGACTTACGCGATCGCCACTACACACCGATCCCTATTATAATATACATTTTATGATAATTTTTATTAGAAAAAGTCTTTATGATAAAAACTCAAACATCTTATTTTTAATTTCAAATTTTTAAGATAAAAAATTTATATAATCTAAATTTTTTAACTTTTTTTTTTCAAAAATACTTTGAGTTAGTAATACTAAATATCCTTGTTTCGTGTAGTAGCTAACTAGCTAATTGACCTAAACAGCGAGCCCAAGCCCACTTAAGATCAAGGTCATCAATGTTTTTATTTTCTAAGAAAATATTTTTATTTTATTTGGGGCGATCACGTAATGATAGAAAGGAACATTAGTAATAATTTAATAAATTGTTGATCCCCTTCTAAATATAGAATCAAGTTGACTTTTTTAGAAAAATTACTTTATATTCTCTCCGGTCTTAATTATAAGACATATTTAACTGATTTTGGAGGGATTACGGATAGAGGTTAAATTAGTTTATTTTACTCATTTTCTTAAAATACTCTTATATAAATTTTGCACTTTAACTACCCTATTGATTTCACTTAATCCCTCATTCATATCAATAAAGGTATTTTACAAAGAAATTGACAAAAAATTAGAATGTTGTCATATAATTAGGACCAAAACAAACTTTCAAATGTTGTCTTATAATTAGGATCGGAGGGAGTAATATTTATAAATTTTTTTAACTAATAAACTGATATATAATCAAGGGAAAATAGCTTTTAGGTCCCAACTAAAGAAAATAATATCAGAAAAGTCCTCATTGGCAATCAAACATGAGGTTAACAAGTGAATTAATTACCATTAGCAACTTATGAGACTTGTCAATGTATTATTTTTCTTGGTTGACACCTAAAAGTCATTCTTTTTATAATTTAAAAATACGCAACATATGATATGATTAAGTAATTTATTTTGTTTTTTTAATCTTTCCAAAAAAGTAACTTTATCTTAGATTTAAGATAAAAGGAGATAAATATCATTCTAGTTCTATTTATAAGTCCATTTTGACTAAAAAATTGGTCCTATTTATAAGTCATGTTTCATGTAATAAATGAGATTGTGATAGTTTTACTTATATTAATTGTACTCATGAAGATAGAGAGAGAAGAAACAGTTGAAAAAAATTCAATCATAAATGAAAGCAAAGTTGAAAATTAACCCCATAATTATTGAGTTAACTATTTCTCCTTAATATGTGAGATTTAGTCAAACTAAACTTATAAATAGAACAATAGAATAAAGTGGTAGTCTTTTCTGTGCAATTCTAAATGTAAAGTAAGTTTTCATATCTTAAAGGTAAAATTAAATACTTGAAATTCAATGGATCCCGGTTTTCTTTTTTTTTAGTATAAAAAAGTGAGTAATAAAAAGGTCGGAAATTCCGAAGTTTTGGCGGAAAAGGAAGAGAAACATAAGGGACACGTGGGAGCAGGAAATGACGTTGAAATAAGGAAAAACCAAATCCAATCCCATGGTTTTCAATCTGAAGCGAATGGTTTTGGTTAAATCCGATAACTGTTTTTCCTTTCGCCCGTCCACGGTTTTCCGCTGCTCTTCCCCTCACTCTTCTCCTCTCTTTTTTGCTCATTTACCCCTCCCACTTCTCTTATTTACTACTCAACCCTCCAAACTTGCCACCTTAATTTAGGTAGATTTGCATATATCTGTAAGATCAAATCCCCCAATCAAATCTGGTCAATAAAATTTCTCAATCAAATCATACCATATATAGAAAAATATTTGGTACATTAAAATTTATAACTTAACTAAATATATTTAATTATGAGGGGCAATGAATTTGGATTTGTTCTTCTTGATTGGGAAATGGAGGGTCATGAGCGCAAATTATGCATAGCATGAGGGGTAGAAATGAAATACGTGTAGAATCAGAGGCAAAAATGGAGATAGGAGAACGGTAAGCAAACAGCTTTGTTTTCCACTCCCATTATATTCAAGAGAATGAAAGCTTCTCTCTTACTCTCTCTAATATAAAAATGTGCCTCTCGTTTTTGGATTCTTCCATGGTTGTTGTGTAGCTGAAGCTAGTTATTCCAAAGCTGTTGGGGTTCGGCCAAACCTGCTCTGGTTCTTCTTCTTCTTCATCAGCTAAGCTATTGGTATGAACAAAATCATCGCGCTTGATTTTTGGCTCATTTCTGAAGAGTGCTAAAACAATTTTGTGCTGATTGATCATCAGCTTGTGTATGTTTCTTTCTCTTACGATTTGTCCAAATCGAATTCGTCTTCGTTTTTGCTCCTTCAACAGTGGTTTTCTTCCACTTGAATCGGCCATTCAGTTTTTCTTTTATTGTTCTATTTCTTAGGCATTTTGTGGGAGATGCATGATGCTAGTTGATGACTAGCCACATTGTTTACCCAAGTCAAATTAACATAAATCCCTTTAAGTTCTTAAAATTAATTTTGTTTTTGGTTTTTAGTCAACACACCCGAAATTAGCTTTTTTTTTTTTTTTTTTTTTTTGAGGGCCTCATATCAAGCTAGGTCCCCTAAGTATAAATTCCCTCTATATTGCTAGTTCTGGTGACACCGTTGATTCACAGCCAGTAAAGATGCATGTTTTCAAATGTGAGTTAATAGATTTAAGTGGGAACGTCCCTAAGATGTATATTAGCTACCCGGAAGGCTATAGGGTGGGTAGGTCGGTTGCATAGACACACCTTCTTGGTTATTAAGATTAGGATGAGTCTGTATCTCTCCATTTCATTTCTATTAATTTTCTTTGAATTTTTGAGAGAGATGACCAACCGGTTTCGTTGTTTGAGAATCAGCATGGTGTTGCTTGCAATCCTAGCTAAGCTATAAGGTAACTTGGACTTAGTTCAGGGTTATTCTCTTTCAAACAATTTTTAGATCACTTTTGTCTGCATTGGCCTTGTTATTTCATTTCAACCTTAGTGGATAATGCTTCTTGTTGTTGTTGTTGGCCTAGTACATTTTCTGGAGAAGCAAAGATGCATAAGTTGTAGCTGTAGATAATATCTGTTTTGTGATGAGGCATATAGAAGCTCTTATTGGCTTCATGATGCCTATGAATATGTTCTGCATCAAAATGAATTTTGTCTTTTGTTATAAGTTTTTTTGCTGTTTAAGAGGTAAACCCAAGGAAAAAAATGGATAGATTGTTAAAATGAATGGAAGACTTGTCCTTTGATATTTCATATGTTAATGCTGTGAAAGGTTACTTGATTGTCATCTGATATGGTTCAGATATTGTGACTTCTTTTTCTGATGATACGGTTTTCTCTATTTCTTCTGTAATGTCATTAAAAGCAGCAAATCATTAATATAAAGCAAACATACCTTTTTCTTCTACTTACAGTCTGTCAGCATGCAAACAATAATTTAATCATGTATGCTTTGTTGCAAATTCTCTTTCTCAAAACTAACAAGTTGTTTTTGAATCATACGTGCAGGACTTTCTTAAAAGGTGAAGGAGTTTAGTAGTATACTTCATAGTTGGTGTCTCAAAAGTATATACTAGGGTAGTGGAAATTCTTCTAACCAATATCTCAGACACCAAGGGCTTATACTTCATAATTTGTGCCACCATGTCTCTCTTGTCGAGACTACGCTGCATTACTGTGGATGTTACTGGTACTCTAATAGCGTACAAAGGGGAGCTTGGAGACTACTATTGCATGGCAGCCAAATCTGTTGGCTTACCTTGCCCAGACTACAAACGTGTGCATGAGGGCTTTAAACTTGCATACAAAGACATGGCAAAAAAGTATCCGTGTTTTGGGTTTGATGCCAAAATGGCCAACATTGTCTGGTGGAAAACCTGCGTGCGAGACTCTTTTCTCAGGGTAAGATATCTGACATAGCCATTTCCATTGCGGGTATTTCTTATCATGATTGGTAATTTGTTCATATGAACATGGTGCATCAGGACGTTAACATATTTAGTTAGATTCTAATTAGGCTTTTGAGATTATTAGCACAGAAATAATGATAATAATTAGAGAAGATTTTTAAAAATTTTCTTGTCTTTGTTGAAAATGATATCTTTCCTTCTATTTCTATAACCAATATGAATACCTCCTGTATTTTGTCAAATTACTTAGATCTTCTAATTTTGAAAACTCAGACAGATGCCTCTTGTAACAAAGAGAGGTTTGATTAATTTAATTTTTATGTTCAATGAAGGTTTGTGTAGGTTTTAAACATAGAAGAGGTTTATATGACAATAGTATAAGAATTGATACCCCGCTTATTTTTTGTCATCAACTATATTATATGCTATTATAAGAAAGTACTGAGGTACAATCCTTTGTGCGCAAATTCATTAAATATGATGAAGGAAAAATCTGGTATTTGTGGCAGGCTGGATATGAATATGATGAGGAGACATTTGAGAAGATATTCAGACGAATATACTCATCCTTTGGTTCATCTGCTCCTTACAAGGTGTTTCCAGACTCTCAACCATTTCTGAGATGGGTCCATTCAAATGGCCTTAAAGTTGGCATTGTGAGCAATGCAGAGTATCGGTATCAAGATGTCATACTTCCATCCCTGGGTTTAAATGAGGTTATCTGCCTATCATCATTATCCCTCACTTTGGTATCACACATCTATCTATTTTGGATTTTCTCATCTGATCTGGTAGCAGAAACCATTCTCATCTGATAATCTCATATCTTTTGAAAAATTATCCTCATCTTTTCTCTGTTTTTGTAAAGTTTTGGTGAGTACAAGGGGAAATGCTCTGTACACAAGCATTTCTGTGATTGTGGAAGGCCTACATCAAAAGTTCTGATAGCATTGAATATAGTCATATACTCGGATGTGTGTGTATTAAAATCTAAAGGAGGCTGGATTATTCATAGGGTTAAGTAGTATCCAACACCCTAAAGTATTTTTTCAGTAAGACTCAATATCCTAAACTAATTTTTTGTCCATCCACCGCCGTTAAGTAATTTTTCAGTAGCACCCAGAATTCTAAAATAGTTTTTGGTGTATCAAGCACTCTGAAACATTTTTCTGGTAGCACTTAGTGTCCAAAGTTTATGGTGCTCATTGCTACTGAGAAAAATACTTTAAGGGCAAAATTGGACCAACAATTCCTTTAGGGTACTAGGTGCTACTGAAGAAATACCTTGTGGTGATGAATGTATCAAAAATTAGTTTAAGATACTGCCTGCTAGTGAAAAAATACTGTAGGTGCTGCTGGATGCAACTTAATCCTTAATTACAAGTCACAAACAGTGTGCCTTATAGCATATGACCTTTTGCAAAGTATAGGCTAACCTTCTGTCTTTTTGTGAATGCAACGGATCTATATCAAAAGTTTTGATAGCAAAACTTGGGTAAATGTTTGAGAAATGCAGGGAAGCGAGTGGGACTTTGGTGTGTTTTCTGGGCTTGAAGGAGTGGAGAAACCAAATCCCAGAATTTATGAGATTGCTCTTGAGAGGGCTGGAAATATTAACCCACAAGAAGTTCTTCACATTGGAGACAGCATGCGCAAAGACTATGAGCCAGCCAAGAGCATAGGTATGCATGCTCTGTTATTGGACAGATTCAAGACTCCTGATGCTGAGAATTGGAGAAAATCTGGGGCCATTGTGCTTCCTGACTTAGCGGCGGCTCAAGAATGGCTCTCTGATGAGAAATCAGTTTCCTAAGAGCAGCATTTTTAGCTGAAAAATAATGTTTTATGTTCTGATCCTTTACTGATTTATATACATATGAGAAATTGAGGTCACTGGAGGGAATCTTGCCTCAAATTTTCCTGCGTAAGTTGATATTACAAGGGCTAGACTTGAAATTTGATGATGGTTAAAGAGGCAGCTTGGTTTTCAATTTCATGCATCTATATTCAGTTGTCATGTAGGCATATCATCCAGATATTCTTCAGAATGAATGACAGAATATAAAAGAATGAATTAACAAATGGAATAAAAAATTATGTTTTTTTTTTTTTTTGGCCTTCGTCGGGAAGGAGAGTCTTTTTTTTGGCCTGATAGGAAGTAGTGTTTGAACTCTTAATTTTTATACATTTCATTTTATTCTTACTGCCTTAGTCTCAAATGAAGAAAAACTTGGAATTCTTTGAAAAGGTTGAGAATTCCAAACTATAGTGTGAGAATTCAAGGTCCCCCCGGGGATAAAAATTCAAGAGATTTAATGTATTTCCAAAATCTTATAAAAAATATGTAGTATAATAAAATGAAAAATAAATTAAAGAATTGAAAAATAAATTGTAATTAAAAAAAGTTGACAATTTTATATTTATAAATTTATATTATTAACAATTATAGAATTACACATTATACTTCCTTTATTACTATTTTTTGTCCTCATTTATTTCTTTTTTTATGATGAGATTTAAATTTTCATTTTATCCCTAAATATATATAGTGTTTCAAATTTTAAAAATCTAATTATTACTTATTTTCAATAATATTTATGTTAGATGGGAAAAAAAATTGAAAAGGAAAAAATAATGCTTATATGTAAATAAATTTTGCCTTTTCCTTGAGACTTGTCTTTGTTTTTTTTTAAAAACCAAATAAATAGAAATCGGATAAATCAATATATCTTGCATTTCTAACATTTCTACAAGTCTAGTCAATGGCCTTCAACACCAGTCCGCCGCGCATGAACTTGTGGTTTCATCTCAACTCCGGTGCTTAATATAAGAGTACGTCTATACAGGCTAATTGACATTACCGACAAGCTCTTAAGTTAAACACGGAAGGTATTACAATATACACTTCAGGTCTTCAAGTGAAATGTAATATCATATCATATCACCACAGTATGGTTTGGATAAGGAGGAGAGAAAAGGTGATGACTTATCAGAATAAAGCCTCTACCTTGCAACTGCATTAACTACCTTAACCATATGTCGTCTTTAACCCTCCTTCTCCCTCCACCCTCTTTCCCCTCCTCTTCCTCTTCTCTTCACAATCCCTTTCCTCTAACCCACCACCACCTCTCCGGCGTCGGCCACGGCAGCATCGCCGCCGTCACCAACTCTGTAACTTCTCTTGCCTCCAACTTCTCCACTACTTCTTCTTCCACCGTACAACCTATATTACAATCTCGTTCTCCTTCCTCATGGATCGAAGAGCTTCGCTCACTGGCTCGGTCCAATCTTTTCGACCAAGCCATTTTTGCATATATAAAAATAATGACCCTGTCGGATGTTCAACCCGACAATTTCGCTTTCCCTGCTGTTCTAAAAGCCGTAGCGGGTAGTCAGGATTTGGATTTGGGCAAGCAGATACATACCCATGTGGTGAAATCTGGGTATGCTTTGTCTTCTGTGACTGTGGCTAATTCCCTTGTTAATATGTATGGGAAATGTGGGGACATTGAGGGTGCCCACAAGGTGTTTGAAAGAATAACTGATAGAGATGAAGTTTCGTGGAATTCAATGATTTCTACGTTATGTAGATTTGAGGAGTGGGAATTCGCTTTAGAGGCATTTCGGTTGATGATGTTGGAAAATTTGGAGCCTAACTCATTCACTTTGGTGAGTGCTGCTCTTGGTTGCTCCAACTTACGTAAGCATGATGGGATTATGCTTGGAAAGCAAGTGCATGCGTATTCTTTGAGAAAAGGGGATTGGAGATCATTCACAAACAACGCTTTGATGGCAATGTATGCGAAATTAAGAAGAGTTGATGACTCAAAAGCTCTATTTGAGCTCTTTGATGACAGAGATTTGGTCTCTTGGAATACCATTATTAGTTCGTTCTCGCAAAATGATCATTTTATGCAGGCCTTGTTATATCTTCGCCTTATGCTTCTTGATGGAGTTAAACCTGATGGGGTTACATTGGCAAGTGTTCTGCCTGCTTGCTCCCAACTGGAGCTTTTAAATACTGGAAAGGAAATACATGCGTATGCCCTGAGAAACACTGATTTGATTCAGAATTCTTTTGTTGGTAGTGCTTTAGCTGACATGTATTGCAATTGCAAAGCAGTAGAAAAGGGTCGAATGGTTTTCGATGGAATCTTGAAAAGGACGGTTGCTGTCTGGAATGCTATTATTGCAGGTTATGCACAGAATGAGTTTGATGGGGAAGCCTTAAATCTCTTCATGGAAATGATATCTAGTTCTGATCTTTGTCCCAATGCAACCACATTATCAAGCATTCTACCAGCCTGTGTGCGTTGCGAAGATTTTTTATACAAAGAAGCCGTCCACGGTTATATACTAAAAAGGGGCCTACAGAAGGATAGATATGTCCAAAATGCATTAATGGACATGTATTCTAGAATAGGTAAGATAGAGGTTTCAAAATTCATCTTTGACACCATGCAGGAAAGGGATATAGTGGCTTGGAATACAATGATCACTGGTTATGTTATATGTGGAAGGCATGATGATGCACTTAATCTTTTACATAACATGCAAAGAGGAGAGGATGAAGCTGATCTCAGCACTGATGATGGAATTCCCCTCAAGCCAAACTCGGTAACGCTCATGACAGTGCTTCCTGGTTGTGCTGCCTTGACAGCACTGGGTAAAGGGAAAGAGATTCACGCTTATGCCATAAAACAGATGCTCGCAACGGATGTTGCCGTAGGGAGTGCGCTAGTTGACATGTATGCAAAATCTGGTTGCTTGAACTTAGCTAGAAGGGTGTTTGATCAAATGCCTGCAAAAAATGTTATCACCTGGAATGTTCTCATCATGGCATATGGGATGCATGGAAAAGGTGAAGAAGCCTTGGAACTTTTCAGAAGAATGTCAGCCGAAGGAGCCAAGAACAATGGAGGAGCGAGGCCTAATGAAGTGACTTACATTGCCATATTTGCTGCTTGTAGCCATTCCAGAATGGTGGATGAAGGCCTTGCTTTATTCAACACAATGAAAGATGAACACAGGGTCGAACCGCAAGCCGACCATTACGCTTGTCTCGTGGACTTGCTCGGTCGATCTGGCCAGGTGGAAGAGGCGTATAGGATGATCAATTCGATGCCATCCGACATGGATAAAATAGAAGCATGGAGTAGCTTGCTTGGCGTTTGCAGAATTCACCAGAATGTAGAAATCGGTGAAATTGCAGCGAAGCACCTATTTGTGTTGGAGCCGAATGTGGCGAGCCACTATGTTCTTCTGTCTAACATATACTCGTCGGTTGGATTGTGGGACAAGTCAATGGATGTTAGGAAGAAAATGAACGAAATGGGAATAAGGAAAGAACCTGGTTGTAGCTGGATTGAGTTTGATAATGAGGTGAACAAGTTTTTGGCGGGGGATATGACACATCCACAAAGTGAGAAGCTGTATGAGTTTCTTGAAATTCTATCAGAGAGAATGAGAAAGGAAGGGTATGTGCCTGATACTTCTTGTGTGCTTCACAATGTTGATGATGAGGAGAAAGAGACTCTGCTTTGTGGACACAGTGAGAAACTGGCAATAGCTTTTGGGCTTCTGAATACTCCTCCTGGAACAACCATTAGAGTAGCTAAGAACCTTAGGGTTTGTAATGACTGCCATCTTGCTACTAAGTTCATATCAAAGATCATGGACAGGGAGATTATTTTGAGAGATGTAAGAAGGTTCCATCATTTCAGAGATGGAACTTGTTCTTGTGGGGATTATTGGTAAAAAAGAATATAAACACAAAGGATTATTTATTTATTTATTGAGTAAATACCCTTTTGGATCCCCAGGAAAAAAACACGACCCCATTTTGGCCCCTCACACAAAGAATGCTTTTAGTCCCGAAAAGGGACGAATAAATGTCGATTGAGTGAACATTTTAGTCCTCGCAAATTTTCAAAAAACCTTTTTTTACCCATAAAAAAGTCTCATTAGGGACTAAAATGGGGTCCGTGTTTTTTGTCGGGACCAAAAAGGTATTTACTTTTATTTATTTTAAGCTCGTTTTGTAAACAGAACTGCTGATTTTTAAATGTCAAGTTCTATAGGCAATATCTAGTTCAGCACCTATTTTTGTATACTGGGTAAATTTTATTTTACTTACAATTTAAAAAACAGATATGCATTACATAATGATTTCAGTAGACAAATATAAAAGCAGTAGGCAGCGCTACTTCTTTTAGAAAAACTGTGTACTAGTATATCATTAACATGTTTGTTTTTTGGAAAAATTAGAGAAAATGCTTTTATTAAAAATTTAATTGGTAAAAAGGACCTAAATCATAGTTTTTATACTGTAAATCTACAAAATATGTAGATTACTAGTACAATGTATGTATAAAAATTTATTAGGTTATTTTCAACCATTAAATTTTTAATGGGAGACCATTTTCTCCCCAATTTTCCTGGGACTTCATGCTTAGATGTAGATGTCAAAGAAAGGTACAAAAGTGAAATGTTGCAGCTAGGTCAATTGTCATTTTTGTCTCCATTCCATTTTAAATGTTCATGAGTATTTTTAAACCTCTGAAATGTATATGGTGCTGGACACATTTTTGATAAATTTTCATGTGTATTTTTACACTTTTGCCTCTTTAATTATAACAAAATCATAATTCTTTTCTTTATTTTTGAACTAAATAAAAAATCATTAAAATTTGTCTAACCCCCTCCACTCTAGTGAAAATTTGGCGCAAGCAAATAAACACCCTTTGTTAAAATGAAACAACTTTTAAGCGCCCTAATATGTGCCTATGGAGCAAAAAATAGAATGGTCCTTACAGAACGTTCAAGACTTTAAGTCTGTTGTTCCATATCTAATTCTAAACCTCGTGGTATCCACGTACAAAACATTATTAAGAAAATAATTAGCACATTGGCGTCGATCTCAATGTTATTAAACCTAGACCAGCTGGTTCAGTTCAAAAAGGTGAACCAGTTGATAAGCATCAACCTAGTTAATTTTATTTTTTATTTTAAAAAAAAAACTTTTTCTTTAGAATTGTATATTAATAACCTGAAATCTTTATTTTCTAACATGTTTGACTCCAGTCTAACCTACTGACTTTTGACACAGTACCCATATCGATTCAGTGACCGGCTAAAGTTTAGTAACCTTGCTAAGACAGTCAATCAAGTATGTAGTGTAGAGTCCATGGTGTAGGACAGCTTTTAGTCCGTCGAGTTCAATTAAAGGATTTAACTACTATAGTAAGAGTGATCCATGGCCTTGAGCCATGAGTCATAGGGGAATTCCTTCATGCTACCCATAGGGATAGGAAACTAAACTAGAAATCATTAAATATATCATTTTCCTCCATTAAAATCCCTCCATTTCCTCCCCTCCTAAAAATCTCTTTAGAGGAAAAGTCAAGGTTAGATAGTCATTTATGTTCAATACAAATCCATTCTTTATCTCATACAATATAAACTAACAAATTTTACAAAGGGAGTAATAATAAACTTCATAACTTGATTCAAGGTAAGTTTACCTAGTTTATACTCCTCCTAGGTCCTAATTATAAGAGCACATTTTGGAGTTAGTTTTGGTCTTAATTTTAAGAACAAGTTTTAACTTTTGTCAAATTTTTCCTATAATACCCCTATCTATACTTTTTCAATAATAATTAAAGACAATAATAATTTAATAATACACCTATATATTTTATAAAGTAAATAATGTTTACAACTCATTAATGTTATATACACCTCGATTATACTTTTTTTTTTTATAAGATAATTTTGAGCAATTTTTGTCATATTTTCCCATATACCCCTACTAATACTTCCTCCATAATAACTAATTTAACAACATGCTTATATTCTATCAAGTAAGAGATTCTACTTTATTTTTTATTTTTAAATAAACTAATTTTAATATTCCTTTAAAAATATTTTTTGTAACTTTGTCCAAAGTGATTAATTTTTTTCCCTAAACGAACCTAATAAAAAATTAATTAATGCGAGGGTTGCTCCTAATGTCCAAAATGCTCACCGGTCCAGAGGCTACAGAGAAAGCAACCCTTAACAGCTCAATCTCTCATCCAGAGTATAAGAACTATATATACCTTGATGTAATTTTTAATTTTCAGTAGGGATATTTTTGGAAAATAATTATAATTAACTAATTTAACTTCTCTCCTTAATCTCTTCAAATTCTGGTAAATAGTTCTTATAATTGAATATAGTTTTATTTAAATTGCATAATTTTTTCTCACCTATTTAATATGAAACTAAATATAATATCTTATTTGTGAACATAAAAAAATTTGACTTAAAAACAAAACAAAACAAAACTTGAAATCTAGGTTGCCTAAATATAACGTATGAATGAATTAAAAACCTCTTGATTTAGGGAATCCAAATCCTACCTTGATATCAACTTGAGCTTAAGATATTTTAGTTAATTTCATCTACTTGGTTTCATTTTAACATCACATCTTGTTATATAGCCTTTATATTCATATGGGGCATCATGAAGCAGCAGAAAGAGTGAAAACCATAGAAAGAGAAGCATGAATAACCTAAGCATACAACTAATGGACAGGAGCATTATCTGTATAACCACGCATGTCACAAAATTTCCTTCACATAACACAATTTAGTAACTTGAGAGATCAGAAGAGTAATCTCTCTTGATACAAGTCTAATGCTTGGATGACTTTCTCTATGAACAATTTCCGGTGCAATCTGTACCTGCTCATGTAAAGTTCATTATGAAGGTTATTATAAGAAATTTCATCAGCCAACTAAAAGAATTTTATGGAGCTTCTAGATGATGTGAAATTGACATACTTTATTGCAGCTTCAAGAGTCCTGGTAGCATCTTGCAATGAATCTGAAGCCATATATGGCAAAGTATTAGCTTTTATCAACAAAGAAACTCAAATTAAAGTGCAAACAGGCACATCAAATTTGAACTTGAACTTTATAGCAGGCTCAATCCATCCTAGTGGATAACATTAGTCCTAAGTTATTAACATAAATCTTATTAGGAGCGCAAAGATAGCAGAAGCAATGAATAGTGCATTCTTCTAGCTGCAAGTGTCACAATGAGTCAGGTCTTCAGGACCAGGCTGTTCAATATGAAGTGTCTATATGCATTCCAAAGTATAGTATCATGACTAAAAACAAGAGTCTAATGCATCATGCATGACTCTCTTTCTGTACTTTTTTTTTAATAGGTGCGGGCATTCTTTTATTGGAAAAAACCATGTTTGAGGCATTGCCGAACATTACATGCAAGCACTTTTCCCAACAGAGATTCAAACCCTCTTTTTCTGTACTTGTTTATGAAGTTGACCATTCAAGCTTGGCCCATAGGGCTGCCTTGCAGCCATAATTAGGCTGGGCCAGGATTTTCCACACTTTTTATAAATGAGGCTTGGCCAGTCAAATCTTAAAAGGCTTACTGGGATGGACTGATCTTAATTGAGAGTAATGAATTTTCAAGCTGATAAAAGATTCTCAAACATGAAATTTTGTGATGAAATGAGAACAGATAAAATGTCTTTAGTGGCGTCAGACAATGCAAACCAAACTTGCCTAGCAATTTTTGGTCTTGCTTGGAGGTTGTGGGAAATTCTGCAAGCATTTCCTGGCATTCATTTTGTAACTCCTTCGCAGCCTTCCTTTCCACACTAGGGATTGGAGGTACATCCCCATCTGACCAACTTGGTAGCGTTCGTGCTGCAGCTATGACTGCTCCGTCAACAAAAGTATCGCCCTCGTTAGATAGTAGAGCTGCCAAAAATTTCACAATAGTCCTTATTAATGCCAATATGCATAGCAAGCAAAATAACAATTTAGTTCCTATATGATTCATCCAGTCTCCAATAATTAGTGAATGCAAGAGTTAGTCATTAACATAAAATTGCCACATATTAATCCTCTTGTATAGTAGTGAAGGAATGATCCCCTTTTATTCACATTCACAAACTTCAGAGACCACAAATAAATTGCTTAACGATTCAGAGACAAAATAGCTGGTTTACTCTAAATTATTCAAAAAAGCAGATCCCAGTTTCAAGTTGACCTACTGTTATGATAATACTCTTCAGGAAGGCCGGATATGTTGAACACTGACAAGAAGGAATCCAAATGTATACGTGCATCTCCAGAGAATTTGATCTCATCCCAAGGATTCTGCAAATTTAAGTTACTTTGAGACTACAGTTCATTAATGTTGCTAATTATAGGAAGGCATGTAAGCAAACTAATTATAATAGAGATAGATATGTCATTTGCAAGATTGAATATTTTAATATCATGATTTTGAAAAATGAACAGGTGAACAACGAAGAACGGACATTTGTGGTGTACAGGTTTTACTATGGTCAAATGGAACACACATATAATCCAAAGCCTGATGGAAAATCCCATCATAACCGGGCCCAAGTTTAAACTTTGAAGTTTGAACTGAGAGGTGGACATCCCATTTGACTAGTTGAACTTACCAGTCCAATACAGTTTTCAGAGTGATGCTTGATATATTGAAAATATTTTAAAACTCATAAACCAACCAAAATGAACCAACAATAACTGAAAAAAGGAGCTCAAACTAAATTTTATACGTTACAGAAATGATCATATTGTAGATAACATTCATAATGACGGGCTTCCGGCATCTGACTTTTTAACTGGCATAGTTTGAATGAGCTTCTGTTGCAAGATTGGAGGGCCTCATCCAAATGATTTCAGGAAAAAAGCAGTAATTATATTGCATTGTTTTCCATAAAGTTTGAAAAGGAAGGAACATTACCACAGGTGATGAGAAGCCATATCTTTGCATAAACATGTCATTCTTTTGTCTGCTCATGTAATCAACTGTCATCTGTCAAAAATTTTGACAGTATAACCAGGATCACAATGGGTCATCAAGAGACAAACCTAGTAAAAATCAATCAAGATATATTGATATATCTTATAAATAATAACACTTTCCCTCTGTCACTCAAAGGGTATCTGGACCATTAATTTGAAGACAAAATAGAAAAAAGGGCAATTATACACTAATAGTTGCATAGCAGTCACCTATAATTGCATCATGTGGTTGTGCAGCGACTGTAGAATAAGTTGAATCGCAATTTGGGGAGCAATAAATTCACACACACATTTTGGAAAATTTTCTTTTTTAAATAATTCAAGTTTTGGAGGTGGGAAAGAGAGCAATATAATGAAGCTGCACTCTTTTCTGGTTTGCATTACATTTGGCTAGAATGTAGCATAAATTTTCAGTCAGAGATTCTTACTAGAATATCTTCAGGAGAGATATTATTTTCTAACTTCTATGAGGGTTCAGCTAGTGAGCTTTTCTGGGAGTGGAGGTTTTTTTATTACATACAAAGGGATTGGAGAGCGTTGAGATAATGCTTCTCATAATCTCTTGGTGTGTGTTGTTCCTTTTTTATGGTTGTTCTTTGCAGGAGGTTACTGAACCATCTTTCTCTCTGTTTCCTTTCTTAATAAAGTCTTATAAGAGATATTAAGAACTAGGGAAAGTATAATACGTTATAAGAGTTTCCCTTTTCAAAGGCACTAAAGAACTAGGAAAGTCTTGTAAGTTATAATAAGTTACACAGTGCATATAAAGTAAAGGGTGCAAGAATCTTTGTATAATAGTTCATGGCTTCATGGATGGATAAAGAATTTGGAATCATGCTCTAAGCCAACCAACAGAAGAGACTAGTTATCAAACTGTCTAAATGAGACAGAAAATTCAGAAATGGGACAGAGAATTTGTGTTCTTCAATGTGTATTCTCTTTACATTATGAATTGGGGAGGCTCTATTTATAGGCACGAGTCTAAGTCAAGTATGCATAAACATTCATAAGAAAACACACAGTAATATCCTTAGGAGCTGCTCTAATAAGAAATAATAGTACACTACAATGGATTAATGAAATCTTTGGTCCCTCAAATTTGCCCTCGTTTTAGTTTTGGTCTCTCAAGTTTCAAACCATGGGTTTTGGTCCCTCAAGGGGCAAATTTATTAACTTATAGGGACCAATGTTTTAAATGGAATGAAACTTGAGGGACCAAAACCTATGATTTGAAACTTAAGGGACCAAAGATTGTATTAACCCTATAATTTAATACTTCCACATCTCAGCTTTCTGAACACAATTCTACTTTATGTGGTTTTATCGTTTTAGACAAAAGATTTTGTATAAAGCTTTGCAGTAACATTAACTATATGCGAGGAATTCATTAAACATGTCTTTCAAAAACAGGCTACCTCATCTCCCTTTCTAATCCTCTGTCCAGCATTTATAAGGACCTCAACCATCCGGTCCTTGAAGCGCCAATGGAAAAAGCAATTTGGCTCAAATGAATGGTTCAGCATGTCTGGAAAACAAGACTAAGTTGGTCAAACAGATAAACTAGACGACAGCTTAAACTACTAAAATGAGCACATCTCCACACCTTGAAGGAATGCAAAACGTGTTTTCCTACAGTATTTGTTACGTTGTTTCCCTCTGTGACTGATAATGTTTTCTTATTTCTCATTGCAATTGTCAAATTCTATAGACATTTTTTTAAAATTTTTTTTTTTAAAAAATGTATATTATCATTATACAATATGAATAAGGAAAAAATGAATGAAGATTTTGACTCAGTCATTTATTATCACAAAGAAGCACATGGCTCAAAACCTGACTGAAACACGTTTAACCAAACAGCTTCAAAATAAATGAAGGAATCCAAAATGAGGGGGATGGGGGATTCTAGGCATTGTGATACATGAGACACAAAAAATGAGGAAATATAAATGGATTCATCCCACCATGCAAGTTCTTTCTTATTCAAAATTTATAGCATCAGCATCATTTGCACAAAATAAAACTCATGCTCTGGATCCTTGCTTTACTCTAATGGCAAGACACTAAATATATAGGGATAACAAGACATCTCAAAGGCTGAGAACCTATGTAAGGAAATAAAATAATAACAAGCGCTATAACAGAAAGGAATAAAACATAGAAATAAACTGTGATTAAAGTTTGACAGTCTAAAGTAACCAGAAAAGGAAAAGAGCTATTATTTGCCAGTTATCACTGAAAATGGATTTTAAGCGCATTTCAAAGGCAATGGGTTCATCTACTATCTTTTGAACAATTATTGTCAATCCATTAGGGTTCCCATATCAGGAAGAAAACTTGGAAATATTGCACGGCATCTATCCAATCTGAGATTCCAACCAGCCAACAATGCCTATGAAATTAGAGATTTTGTAAGGAAACTGAATTTAGAGCAAAGTTGTAAACATGATAGAGATTCTGTTTAGGGGCAAAGTTTGGAAGACCATTTGTTGTGTTTGTCAAATTTAGAAATCCACTGGGCCTGGGGTATTTAAGTTAATACAAGAGACTGACAGTGAGAGGATTAATATGTTCATATCTCCCACAGATTTTATGACATTAATTCAAACCACCAAACAAATTGATCTCTACAAACTGCCATCTTCAACCACAAAAAACGCTCCACGATGAAGTTAATTAATATCTAACACCCTTATCCTTTCTTTTTCAGTGCTTATAACTGAAACTAAAGTAGCTCTTTCAAGTCAAGTTGGAGAGATTGATTCATCAGACAATCTCCTGCTAATTGTTCATCAAATTCTAATTTTAATGAACATAAACAGACTAAGGGCATCATAGACAAATTGTTGAATTGATAACGAATAAAGTTATAAAAATATGACGATTGCTTAATTATATTGAGAAAGATATTGTATCAAAAAAGAAAACTGTTTCATTTAGTCAGGCTAATTTTAGATAAATAAGCTTACCAGCATAAGGAATCAGCATATTTGCATCTTGATGTAGTGCGCCAAGCCGCATTTGCATGTTAATGCATCGTGACTGTACTATGCCTACTGCCCACATGAACCTTTGTGGATCACGAGCAAGACGCTTTATTTTAAGGGGAACACCACTGTGCTGAGCAAAATTGACAAGATTTGTTAAGAAGAATAAATGAAGTATTGTACTTGGTGGAGTATGATAATGAGAAGCATAGTTATATTGATAGTCCATAAAAGAAATCCACTTGCAATGACAAAACATTTAATGTTATATTGGTTGACTTTGGTCCAGCTAACGTGGAATATAATGCATGTTATATTATATATAACAAATATACTTAATATAGTTAGAATGACAACTAAATAATAATCAACCAACATATTTGAAAAATCTATGCTTGTACTTAAGATATAGCTCATTACAGCTTAATTAACATCTAAAATATCATTGAATCAACAATAAAACAAAAAATCAAGCAGTTGAATCATATATATGTCTGAAGATTAAGGGGCCATTTGGCATATAGAATAGAACCGAATGGAAAATATATCACAAGGTAAACATTCAGATAGGGGCAGGGTTGAAATGTATCAGTTTTATAAGTTCCAAAGCACGCACAATAAAATAATGATCTAGAAAACTAGTAAAGAAAAATGAATAATTCATATGGAGAATAAAGAGAGCCAAAAAAGAAAGTCCTTTTTTGTGGGTGCCTTTAGTCCCATGGAAAAAAAGTGAGGAATAGAGAAGAAAGTAAGAGAGAAAAGAAAGGATAAGTCTCTATAGAATAGATGACATGTGGCTCCTTATGACTATAGGGCACTCAAACTTCCTCAAAAGACAGAGTCTGGTCTTTTTCGTTAAAAAACATTGCCTTTAATTTTGCTCTGTTTTTTGCATGGTAAAATACACAGATGGAGACAGGTTGTTATAGTGCTTGCAGCACTTGCTAAAATAAAACAGGCAATTAGCTCTTTACCCAATTCTTCTCCCAAAATTCCAAGGCACGACGTTGCTCGTTCCTGATGGTAGATGCAAGATTTAGATCCTGCAGCTCTGAAAGTTCCTCCTACACGGTATGCAGAATACAGATGAACGACTAAGGGTAAAGTAAGTCTTAAAAAACAGCTATGCATGTAAACATAGATATGAATTCTGAGGATCTTTGATAATAAAACCTTGAAAAAGAGGATTCAGGCCAACAAGAGGAAACATATATTTTCTGGCTTGATATCAGTCATCTTCCCAAATATTTTTAAAAAAAAAATTGAAGAGAAGAGACCTTGAGTTACAATACATTGCGAGGGATAAACATTTAAGCAAGTCAAATGCAATCTCATTGTTATGTTTATTGATGTAGAATAGAGAAATAGGTGTAGAAAAGAGATTCAAGACACAAGAAATAGAGTAGAAGAAGAGATGGAGAAGAGAGCTCCTTGAGACTCTCACACAATGTATTATTAATTATGTAATTTACACTTAAGTCCCTAGATATACTTTACAAATAGGTCCCTAAATGCGGATTGTTATCTTTACATATCACTCATAGTAAGATTAGCTGCAAGACTCCTACGTTCAAATCATTGATGAAGCCCATCAAATGCAATTGAAGAGAAGAATCAATTAAAGCAAAGGGTCCAAGAGATGGGCCCACAGAACAGCAGGATATACACCTTGCTCTTGTCAAACAACGTACATAAGTAACAAATATTGATTTTCACGGTGTGATGACATGATTCAACATCAACACTGAAAAGAATAAATGGAGGAAAAACTTGAAACGTTAAAAACTTCCAATCTAGCATGTTCAAAGTGTGACACTGATGTCAATCTCTAATCAGCATGCTTGTCATATTTGTTGGTTTTGATTAGTTTTGATGATGTCTTATATAGATGCCATTATTAAAAGCAAAAAGATTGAGTAATATAGATATCTCCTACATTGACTAACTGATGTATTTAATGTAGATTAATCCAAGTTGAATTATATAGATTAATCAAGAAGGAGATATTGAAGAAGATTATTCCAAGTTGAACTATAGAGATTGACCAAGAAAGAAGAATAAAGAAATAAGAACTTGCACTATATGTTCTTATATGTGATGCTGGAAGTCTCTATGATCAATAGAAGTTGGAATAAAGCTTCATCATATTTGAGCTACAATGGAGTATAAATGAATAGTGCTGATACGGGAAGCCGACACATTAAATTCTGGAACAAGTTCAGCATAGGCTCGGCTTTATGGATATTAAAGATGTAAGAATGATCAAGAAAGTAGATTGAAGAAAGAAGTTCTTGCACACAATATAATGAGAATATCAGAATGACAAGGGAGCAAGAAGTTATCAAAGGACTTTGGGAATAATCAAAAGAAGAGGAAATGTTGAAGAAGGTAGACTTGCAAAGAATGATGAGTCCAAAATGAATGACGAAGAACTTTCAACAAAAAGATCAATAAAGAAGTACTGAATTAGAGAAAAGAGATTGAATCAAAGAAGATGTGAAGATTAAATGATGAAGAATGATCAAGTTGGGAGATGGAAAGTGGAAGAACTTGTTGAATGAAATGAAGATATCATTATTCAAGTTCATATATTGATGCTAGAAGCCTCCAAGATCATATGGAAGTTGGAATGACTCAATTCGGAGCTAAAAACAAGGAAAAATCAACTCTAGGATGAGAAAACTCGAGTAAAGAACTCAATACTCGAGTTTAGGAGTCAAAACTCGAGTATGTTCATCAATACTCGAGTATTGAAGTGTTTTTAGCATCTCTGGGGTCTCGGGACTAGGAATACTCGAGTATCTAAGTCAATACTCGAGTATGCAATGTCTTCAACATTTTTGGCCTCTCTGGACTAGCAATACTCGAGTATCCAAGTCAATACTCGAGTATGCAGCGGTGATCAGCTCTGTTTCACGTTCAGCTCTGGCGACGTCTGGTAATTTGATGATATCTCCTAAACCAGAAATCGGATTGAGGTGAAATCAATGGCATATGAAACTAGACTCCCAATGCGTCATTTTGGTATAAAATTCAAGCCCAAATGAGTTCATATGAGAGAGCTATGGATTGTGGAAGTTGACAGATAAATTCACGCCACACAGCAAACCAAGCTTCAATGTTTTGAGTGTAACTCACAAACTACAAATCCGATTGAGCTGAAATTGGTGGCATATGAAAGTAGACTCACAGAGCTTTCCATCAAGAGTTGAACGAACCAAAACGGAGTTCAGACCAGGGAGATATGGCCCTCAAAAGTCGATTGTTTGTTCAAAGAGTTGCAATACTCGAGTATGTAAGTTCAATACTCGAGTTTCCATCAGACAGAGAGCCACAAACGTTAGAGCATCTTCCAATACTCGAGTTTCCATCTCAATACTCGAGTATGGACCAGACAGAGAAGAACCAGGAGTTACGAATCAACCTCCATACTCGAGTTTCCAACCCAATACTCGAGTATACGTCGCTGGTTCAGAAAACGAAGTTCTAACGGCTAGTTTCTATCTGAGTCTAATGGCTATATTTCTTCTTCCAACGGTCATATATTGATCTCTACCTATAAAAGAAGTCGATTCAAGACGAAGAAGCAAGATCTGAGCCTACATCTTCGAATGCTAAAACCCTAATCTTCACACTATCTACTCCCCCGTTTTTCAAATGTTTACATAGTTTATCATAGAGAGTGAGATGATTTGTTTTGTACTTCAGTGTTTATTCATTCACTTCTGAGAAAGAAGATTAATTGTAAACATCCTATCATTCTATCTGTGAGATACTCAAGATTGGGTGATCTAGAGTGGGAAACCCATTGTATTGATTACGCTTGTAAGGAGTGAATCCTAGTGAGAGGGTTACTTGAGTGCAAGAGTGTGTAATCAAGTGGATGTATTGATTACAACTTGTAAGGGGGAGTGAATTCTAGTGAGAGGATTACTTCAAGTACAGAGCGTGTAATCAAGTTGAAAGAAGATAGTGGATTGAAAATCTCAAGTGAAGCTTGGGGACTGGACGTAGGTCAAGGATTGGCCGAACCAAAGATAAATCTCTTGTTTGCATATTCTCTACCCTAAACTCTTACATTCCAGCATATATGTTTTGAATGATTGTCTTTCGGTTTATAAATTATTACTGTCATTCAAACTTTCTCTAGTAAGTTGCGAAAAGATTTTCAAAGACGACAAGTTTTTATCCGACACCCAATTCACCCCCCCTCTTGGGTGATAGTCAGGTTTTTCAATATTCACACTGATCTCAAGAAAGGGATGCGTCAAATTTAAAATATTACTATCAAATAAAGTGTTAATGTCTTATTGTCATAAAAAAGGGTTTTGTTCACCTCTGTTGCCAGAAGTAAGCTAGTGCATTCATCAGCACTGGGTAAGAAGTCACCATACAACTGCCAAAAGTTGTCCTGACAGTCCAATGCATATAACAGCAGGCATGCTAATCTTAGATGCCAATCTGTCTGCCACAAAACAATCATGCAATTAGAATCAAGATAACCTGAATCAGCAGAATCAAATTTTAACTTTGCAAGTGCTACTGCAGATTGAACTGAAATTTACAATATTCAACAATCAATAATATGAAATAAGTAATGAACTGATAAGAACTAATTACAATCATACACAAACAATGAAGCAGGGGTACACTTATGAATGTCAGCATGTCATACATGGTATTTAAAAAGTATAGATTTTTACAAAATAATAGTTCAAAGTGCTATAAATATAGGATGAGGTCTATTGTGATATTCCTTGGGGGGAATTCATTTAATGAGGAGCTTAAAAGGTTAAGATTTGGGTATGACATATTTGTCATACTTTGCAAATCTATAAGACTTCCAATATAAAATGCTATGAATCTCCTTGACAATCAATCTTCAATAGAATATTGCAAATTTAGATTTTGCATTAGATTCTCTTTCAAATCTTGAGAATTAACATGGCCACTTTATGATGTGGCTACTTCATAATATACAAACAAACAACAAAATAAGTAAGTTCTATCTATCTTTGAATAACTGGATGGAAAGAAGAATTGAAAGTACCTCTGGATTTGTAGAGTTGATAATATCAAATATTGGATGTCCCACTGGAATTATATCAGGGAAGAACATCCATGGGAGCTTCTGTCTCACAGTTAACATCAATTCAAGAGGAATTTCCATTATAACCTGCTCAAGCAAGCATAGTTTAAATCATTATGGAAAATCAATTTGGACAATGGCCAGATCAAAGGTTTTATAAGCATAATCAACTGAATTTTCTTGTCCTGAATTTTACTATATGTACAAGTAGTTTTTCATGTGCCAGAAGTTACAGCTGTACACATGTTAAAAGCTACTCACCCTGGCTCGGCGAAGAGGTTCTACATCTTTAGAAGCATACACACCAAACCCATCAGGCCCTTCCTTAAACTCAACTCCATAAGCTCGCATGCTTCGAATAAAACCTATCTTGTAGAAATCTGGGTCCGCTGGCTCCAACTATGGGAACAAAAGAATTTCCATAAAGCCATAAATGAAATTTTTAATTAAAATTAAAGACCACTAAACAACTAATGGTAAAAACTTACTCTGCAACTTCGAGACAGTATAGTCAAGCTCATACTCCTAGTCACTTCCCATAATCAATATCTATATAATATAATATCTATAGGAAGCTAAACCATACTATTCATGGTATAAATTGTGTGACTCACATCAGATTCTGTGCACAGGACGAAACCACAGTCTAGTTCTATCATAATTAAAGACCCCCCAGAAATAATGGTGAAAAAAGTTAACTTGCTAATGACGGTAAAACTTATCTTTAGTGCTTAATGTTTGAAAACATATCATCTAATGATAACAAAACGTACTTTGCTCACTCTGAGCTTCTGAAGTCACACAGGTCCCACTTATACTTACACGAATAAACACAATAAAATCTATAATGATTAAATGTATAAATGCAATTTGAAGTATCCTGTGATGCGTGCGTCAAGTATCGTGCTGTTGTAGACAAACGATGAAAGGATGAATGAAATAAGGTTTGGATTTTACCTCAGACGACGACTCTTCAACTTTGGAAGGTTGGAACAAGGGGAATGGGGCTGTTTCAACTAATGCTTTGATGGGTCGAACTTTGCTTTCGGAGTCGCGGCAAAATGAGAAGCTTGGTCGCCAGGACCCATGTCCAAATCCTCTCAACTGCTTCAGATGAAACCCAAAACTGATGAAAAACTTGAGATTGAAAGTGATGTAAAGAGAGGAACGAGAGAACAGGGAAATTGAACCTGGGTTTTAGAGAAGAAGCTGTGACTAGCAGGCTGAGAAAGAGGCAAAGAAGAAACCATTGGAAATGAAAAGGATTGAAGAGACTGGAAATCTAAGCATATAAAGTTTGCCACAACTAGTGAGACGATAGTACCAGCTGCAACTACACTAAGAAAGAAAGAAGAAAACCCGAAAGAACATTATCCAGTTTTTCTTCCCAAAGTGTGTTCCGACTTCTCGGACATATTTGAGTTCCTATACTCTTTTGGTTTTTTCCTTCTATTTCTTTTGGTAATTCCCGGACTCGGGGTGTAAAAACATAAATTTATTTTTAAAACTTATTTAGGAAAATTATGGGAGAATGAAAAATAAATACCAAATAAAATTTCAATTAAAATTTGTTAAGGACTTTTTGGATGAGCTTTTTAAAAAGGAATTTTTTACATTGCTTTTTTAAAAAGTTTTTTTTGTTGTTATTTATCTCAGATATCATAAGTGGGTGAGTCTCCCAGGATGAGGATGGCACCGACTATATAGTGGGTGAGTCTCCCAACAGGGTTTTTCTGCATTCACAAGGCTCGAACTCGAGACCTTACTTAAACGACACAAACCGCTAACCACTTGTGCCAACCCCCATTTATTTTAAAAAAGTATTTTAATTAGATGTTAAAGCTATTTTACATTTGGATATATCATTTAACAAGAACTTTTAAATAAAAAAGTTATTTGGATGTTAAGATAGAGAAACACTTTTTTATTAGTAAAATTACTGAAATGGGCATATAAAAACACTTTTTTTAAAAACATTTGTTAGGATTAAAAGAAAGCACTTATGTTAAAATTTTAGAAATGTTATATTCAATAATTGAATTTAAAAATGGGTTAAGGTGCAATTTTGCCCTTAAAGTATCTTATTTCAGGAAAGCAATTTGTCTCCGAAGTTTTTATACGAAGTTTAAAAGAAGCGATGTTTGCCCGTTTAAAAGTTTAAAAACTAGTTGAATGTTAGGGTTTTAAATGGAGGGCAACATCGCTACGTTTTTAAACTTCGTGAGCAAAATTGCTTTACGTTTTTTTAGAAGCGATGTTGCTTCTAAAGTTTAAAAACGTAAGCAATGTTACTCTCCGTTAAAAACCCTAACATTGACGCGTTAAAGCAGTTAACGGAGGGGCAACATTGCTACGTTTTTAAACTTCGGGGCAACATTGCTTCGCCTAAAAACTTCGGGCAAAATTGCTCCCGAAATAAGCATACTTTAAGAAAGCAAAATGCACCTTAACCCTTTGAAAATTATAATATAATTGAAGTTTAATAATATTAAAATTAAATTGTTAATATAATTTTTCATAGACCCATATAATCAAAGTTGTTATCAAATATTTCTTTTAGTTTATTATACAGACAATGACTAAAAAAACAAAAATTAAATAGTATATAACATTTTACCATAACTTAAAACTTCATTATCACTAATAAATAGTAATTCCCACCCAAAATGGCTACTATATTATAACAAATGCATTAATTAAAAAAATAGAGTCATATTGTACCATATTCCAATAATAGGAATAATATCCATTATACTATAAGTTACTAAAAGCTAATGACACACTCGACATCTATATAATCATTGATCTCTAATAGCATTCCTTGTTTCTTCTATCAGTCTAATAGAGTCTGGAGTTAGCCCTTCCCATTCATATTCTCTATGATCATGATTATTATTTTCAAACTCATCAATGTTCTCAAATCTTCGAAGTATATCTATGTTACAAGAATCCATTCTCCTTATATAATTATGAAGAGCAAAGGTTGCCCATATGATAGCAAATTGAGTTTCAAGCTTAAAGTCAGTCATATATATTTTGGAATATTCTCCACTTTGCTTTGCAAACTCCAAAGGTTCTTTCAATAACACTCTTTAAACTTGAATGATGATAATTGAAGAGTTCATTTTGTGATATCTTGTATTTCTATATGGTCCTAAAAATTCTTTGAAATTAGGATATCCAGAATCAACATAGTATTTTCCTAAAAGAAAATGTTGTTATATTTGGAACAACCGTATAATACTCATTGCCATCATTCACAATAAAATCAATTAATTAAATTATCACATAATTACCTTTAGGAGGCTGAGGAAAATGTAACTGCGGCTTTCTAAGAGTATCCATGAAAATCTTTATATCATGTGCACAGGGGCGGAGCCAGGAATGAAAATCAGGGGGGCGAAAATTACATAATGAAACCAAGTAAAGTTAGCATTTGAAATTAGAGGGAGAAAATTATAGAATTGAACCCAAAATTTTCGGAAATTATGATTTAGCCTCATAAAAATTTCAATGTTTTCAGTTTAGTCTTTCATGAGAGTTTTTAATAGGGACTAAAGTGAAAAAATTAAAATTTTTATGAGGCAAAGCATAATTTCCAAAAAATTTGGGTAAAATTCTGTAATTTTGGGGGGGGGGGGCCACCCCTAGTCCCCCTTGATTCCGCCCCTACATGTGCAGAGCCTTCCCAACCCACTAATGCAAATGTAAAGCATATATTTAAATCACAAACAACAAGTTTTGGTGCCATTCTAAACTCAAATAAATGAATAGTTAAAACTGACATAAATATAAGGAAAATTACTCACAGTCCCAAGGACCACGATAATTACAAATAGGTCCCCGAAATGACAAAATTACACGTAAGTCCCTAGAGACTTCGTGTAATTATTTGTGAAAGTGAAATTACTAATCTAACCTTCTTCTTCCTTCTCCTATCTCTCTCCTCTCTCCATTTTCTTCTCTCCCGATAACTCATTTTCGTTTAAGCACACTTCCAATCCTTCTTTTTCACACGGTGGCCGACGTTCTCTTCCTTCACGGCGGCACACCTTCAAGATGAGAGGTGTTGCGATGAGACAAGACGATCTTGACGACGTGAAATAACCACAAAACCTCGATCGATAAATATGAGCAAAATCGCAAATTTGTTGATCGTGGTGGACTTCAATAAGATATAAACCTCATGAATCCGTCAATTCGAATCTTGGATGGCAAAATCGCGAATTTGTTGATCCGTGGTGAACTTCAAAAGTTGTTGCTAAAATAGGAATTTGCTATTGTTAAAATAGTAATTTCTTGTTGTAAATGGACTCGGACCTCGAGTTCAAAAAATACGGTTTCCCAAACTTGTTGCTAAAATAGGAATTTGTTGTTGTTAAAATAGGAATTTCTTGTTGTAAATAGACTCGGACCTCGAGTTCAAAAAATACGGGTTTCCCAAACTTGTTGCTAAAATAGGAATTTTCTTTGTTGTTAAAATAGAAATTTCTTGTTGTAAATGGACTCTGGACCTCAGAATTCAAAAAATACAAGTTTCCCAAACTTGTTGCTAAATAGGAATTTCTTGTTGTAAATGGACTCTGGACCTCAAAGTTCAAAAAATACAAGTTTCCTAAACTTGTTGCTAAAATAGGAATTTCTTGTTGTTAAAATAGGAATTTCTTGTTGTAAATGGACTCGGACCTCGAGTTCAAAAAATACAAGTTTCCCAATTTGTTGCTAAAATAGGAATTTCTTTGTTGTTAAAATAGGAATTTCTTGTTGTAAATGGACTATGGACCTCGAGTTCAAAAAATACAAGTTTCCTCAACTTGTTGCTAAAATAGGAATTTCTTTGTTGTTAAAATAGGAATTTCTTGTTGTAAATGGACTCTGGACCTCAGAGTTCAAAAAATACAGGTTTCCCAAACTTGTTGCTAAAATAGGAATTTGCTGTTGTTAAAATAGGAATTTCTTGTTGTAACTTCCTCTGTATATGTTCGAACTGGGATGTTAAGTTCAAACTGGGAAGTTAAGTTCGAACTCGGAAGTTACGCTCGAATGTCCCAGCCACATTTGAAAACCTGGATTTTTTCATTTCTCACGTCCAGAGGCTATTTACAACAACAAATGCTATATTTACAACAGAAAAAGCATATATTAACAACAACCTTCGAAAACCTGGATTTTTTTTCATTTCTCACGTTCAGAGGCTATTTACAACAACAAATGCTATATTAACACAGAAAAATCATATTTTAACAACAACTTTTGAAAACTTGGAATTTGTTATTTCTAAATTCCAGAGACTATTTACAACAACAAATGCTATATTAACAATAGAAAAAGCATATATTTACAACAACCTTTGAAAACTTGGATTTTTTCATTTCTCACGTCCAGAGGCTATTTACAACAACAAATGCTATATTAACAACATAAAATGCATATATTAACAACAACTTTTGAAAACCTGAATTTTTTCATCTCTCACTTCCAGAAGTTATTTACAACAACAAATGTTATATTAACAATATAAAATGCATATATTAACAACAACTTTTGAAAACCTGGATTTTTTCATCTCTCACTTCCAGAGGCTATTTACAACAACAAATGCTATATTTACAACAGAAAATGCATATATTTACAACAACATTTGAAAACTTTTGCAGATTCCCCAATCTACTTAACATGCCCATTGAAGATGATGAAGAAGCTTCTACTGAGAAGCCATCGCAGAAGACCTCTCCTCTGCCGTCGACGCCGTTGCTCCTCCATAATAAACATAATCAATTTCAGACTTTAAATAAAATGTCGTACAAGAACTCTCCTCCCCGTCAATGCCGCCGCTCACCCCGAGCCACTATTTCGACATTGACGACCTCGCCTCTACTGTCGGCGCTGCTGCTCCTCTGTCCTCCTTCGATGCTTCCTCCACGCCGGTTTCATGCTCCTCCCTCCTTCCCTCCCTCTCTCGATTCTACTCTCTTCTTTCTGGGTGCGATTGCTTCTTTAATCTCTCCTGATTTCTGTTCATCCTCTTCAATATAGTTTATTTGTGCTTTTGAGTTTGATGTGGATCTAAGTTTATTTTTTAATGCTCATTGATTTTAAATTTGTGCTTAGTGGTTGTGACCATCATTTTATGCCTATTGATTTTCATTTTCATTCTCTTTCTCCTGCCTTCCATAAACGTCGGTGATGGTGAATGGGGGCAGCGTGAGATGAGATTTGGAGGAGGAAAGAGAGAAGAAAAAGGGAGAGAGGAGAGAGACAGGAGAGAGAAGAAAAAGGGAGAGAGACAGGAGAGAGGGAAGGTCAAAATGGTAATTTTACATTTACAAATAATTACGCTTAGGTCCCTTGGGACTTCTGTGTAATTTTATGATTTCAAGGGACCTAATTGTAATTATCTCTGCTCCTTGGGACTTGAGCGTAATTTTCCCTAAATATAATTGAGACCAAAATCAACAAAAAATAATAGCACACTTCAAGTTAATTATTAAAATTAAATAGCTTATACAACACTTTAACAGTAAACACATCAATATTTTAATCAATCAATTTGACAGCAAGTTCTTTTTCATACTACCAGCAGGAACGTGGCAAGTAACAACGGTTAACTGTAATCTAAACCCAGTCAAATTCAATCTAGGGAAATACTAGAACAGAAAATCAATCCTAGGACCAATATCATGACAGTTTAAGCACTAAAACAACACTCTGGGATGTTTAGAAAATAACAGATAATGCTCCAAAAATGGTTTAGAATCTACAACAGTGAATTCTATCAAAACAATCCAAGAAAAAGATATTCTGTAAGAAATTCAAAAACATGAATTCACAAACTGGTTCAGTTTGAAAAATATTTAGGTGAAAAGTTCAAATCAAAGACACAAACAATTTGAGATTTCCAATTCCTATTACTTTTTTTTTCACGGCTTAATTTTAAGCTGCAGCAACATAAATAAAGACTGAAACAAACTCAGGGACGTGAATCCTTGTACTCAAAAGCAGATTCAATAAGGAAATTCAGAACAGTTCGATTGAGAACTTGAGTTCAAACCAAAACTTAGTGCACATAAGAAACACCAATCAGAATTTTTTTTCTAGTCAACTTCCAAATTTTCCAACACCATTATAGTCCAAAAAATTCAATGACAAGCAAAATACAATCTGATTTCAATTTCCAACAATAAATGACTAGTTCAAAACACCAATAAATTCAAATTTTTGGTCTCAAAAACTTTCCTTCACTGCAAAGTTCAATTTTCAGCAAACAATTTCCAAACCATCTCAATCAGAATAAACAAATGGCACTTGTTTATCAATCCCAAACCATCTCAATCAGAATGAACTTACTTTTAGAGAAAGGGTGGGTAATGTGGTGCGAGCAAGTTGAAGGAGACAGAGATGAGAATAGTTCAATCTGCCAACAAGAAGAGGTCAGAGAACAGAGATGACTGCCTCAGCGATGCCAATGGCGTGAAGCTTCGAGTATTGGGGAGGCGGGTGATTTTCCCTGAGTTAGTAACTTCAGGTGACCTTTTCCCTTTAAGGTAATTTGGTGATGCTTTGAGTATTGGGGAGACCGGTCAATTGATTTTTTATTCTCTCACTTCTATTGCATCTGCTTTTTTTTTTTTTTTTCAAGCTCCAAATTGAAGCTTTTTTAAAAAGGAGAATTTTGGGCTTTTTTGCTACTTGTACTTTTTTTAAAGCTTTCATCCAAATACATAAATTAACAAAAAAAAACCCTTTATTTTTTTTTAAAAGGACTTTTTTTAAGGAAAAAAAAGTCCCTCCAAATGGGCTCATAAAGGTGACAGTGATTAAATTAGGATTTTGAAATGTTGATGAATTTACCATTATGTCCTCTCTTCCTCTTCCTCTCTCCTCTCCCTCTCTTCCTCCTCTTCCCACCTCACCACCGCCTGCAGAGGCCACGACCTCTTCTTCTCTTTTCACCGTAGTAATCGTGAGACCTCCATCATCAATATCAATCAACGTCCCATCGTCTTCAACCTCCATCTTCAAAGAACTAGATCAAAAATCAGATCCGTCTTCAACCTCAATCGCGCCGTTTGTGTTCATGCTCTCCTTCCAGATCCGTTGCGCCACCATCGAACCTACCCCACGCCACTGTGGAACCTACCCCCTCTTGAGTTGAATAGTATCTTGGTTTTGAGGAAGAAGAAGGTGAACAATAAATGTGAGATTTAATAAAAGTCATAATGAGATTAACAAGTCTTATAATGGGTTTAACAAGTTTATTCGTCAGGTGGAAAATGTCACTCTAGTGAATCCCAACATCTGATCACTATGAACAAAAGTCGTAATAAACAAATTCATGAATGAGTTTAATAAGTCTTGTAATGTGTTTACAAGTTCATTCGTCAGATGAAAAAGGTCACTTTAGTAAACCCAACATTTGAGACTATGAACAAAAGTCGTAATGGTATTAACAAGTTCATGAATGGGTTTAACAAGTTTGTAGTGGGTTTAACAAATTCATTTGCAGGTGAAAAACATGTCCATTACAAAACGAATGAACTTGTTAAACCCATTATAAGACTTTTTAAACCCATTCATGAACTTGTTAATCCCATTACCACTTTTATTCATAGTTTCAAATGTTGGGTTTACCAGAGTGACCTTTTTCACCTGACAAATGAACTTGTTAAACACATCACAAGACTTGTTAAACCCATTAATGAACTTATTAATCTTATTATGACTTTTGTTAAATCTCACATTTACTGTTCACCTTCTTCTTCTTCCTCAAAATCCATATGCTGTTAAATTCAGGAGGGGGTAAGTTTGACGTTGGTGTGGGGTAGGTTCGACAATGGCACAACATACCAAGAAGAAGGTTGTGCGCAATGGATCTGGAAGGAAAGCACAAACACAAATGGCGTGATTGAGGTTGAAGATGGATATGGTTTTTTGCAGATATGGTTTTTGATCTAGTTCTTTGAAGAGGGAGGTTGAAGACAGATGTCTCGCAATCCCTACGGTAGGAAGATAAGAAAAGGTTGTATTATCTGCAGGCAGTGGTGCGATGGGAAGAGGAGGAGGAAGATAGGGAGAGGAGAGAGAAAGAGGAAGAGAGGGCATAATGGTAAATTCATCAACATTTTAAAATCCCAATTTGATCCATGTCACTTTTATGTCATTTATAAATTTTAATAGACTTTTGGTGGTTTTGAAATTTTATTTGGTATTTATTCATCATTCTCCTAAAAGTTATTATTAATTTGAAGAGGTGCATTTTATATAAATGATTAAAAAAATAAATCTTACAAAAATAACATTTCAAAAAATATTAGCAAATTTATTTTAGAGTTAATACAACTTTTGCTCATTAAGTTTATCCCCATTTTGATTTTGGTTCCATAAGTTTTAAACCATAAATTTTGGTCCTCAAAGGGAAAAATAGTCCAAACTTTTATTATAGGATCAATGTTTAAGATAAAAGAAACCTTAAGGGACCAAAACCTATAACTTAAAACTTGGAGGACCAAAACAAAAAAAGGACATGTTATACTCCGGTCCTAAATATAAGACAAAGTTGACTTTTTTGGAGAGATTAAGGAAGCTAAATAAGTTATTCATGTTAGATCTCAATTTGTTTTGATGATAACTAATCATTGTAAACAGATTAAAGCATATGATCCATTGAAAAATAAGTTTTATTTTACTCAATAACGAACCATATGCATTTGTCATTTTACTGTCAAATTGGCTTGAGCCTACAATTCTTAAACTTGAGCCAAGTCGCATTTAAAAGCTTTTGAAAATGGTCAGTTGGTCGAGCCTTCACTTCAATAGTCTCGAGTCTAGTGATAGACTCGATCCAGGGTATTTGTGGCTCCAACCAACCTGCTGG
The DNA here is from genome assembly GCA_019022615.1 of Acacia melanoxylon. Classification (NCBI taxonomy): domain Eukaryota; kingdom Viridiplantae; phylum Streptophyta; class Magnoliopsida; order Fabales; family Fabaceae; genus Acacia; species Acacia melanoxylon. The sequence continues at coordinate 193,942 of JAFJYJ010000108.1, forward strand.
GATAATATGAAGATATTTTCAAAACTCACTTTCTTTACCTCTAGCCAAAGGTGATAGACTCGAGCCAAAGAACTAACCGTTACATTTAAAATGTTCATTGCACTCGAGCCTCAGCTTATCACCTCGGGCCAGGAAGAAAATGTTATCAAAACATTTTGTATTGTCTGACTCGAGCCAGCTTGCGCAGTCTCGAGTCTAGACCATTGCTCGAGCCTATGTTTTTCTACCTCGAGCTAAAGTTTTCTCTTAAATGAATCTCCAGTTGCGTGGTGACTCGAGCCAACGCCTAGACTCGAGCCTACGTTTTATCTACCTCAAGTCAAATAGCTTTTTCAAATGTTCTTCCTTTCTCTATGGATGCTTTGACTTGAGCCTATATGAATTGTGACTCGAGCCTAGTTTATCTCTGTTTTTTGAAATAGCTTATCCTCAATTTGAAAATATTTAAGTAAGCTTTTGGATTCTTTTTATCATCTATTATTAATGTTCTTAACTGCATTTTGTTAATGAGTTCCAGATGATTAGAACACGAATTAACTCAGATTTTGAATAAAACAATCCGATGTGTCAGAGCATTTAATGCACTCACCTGTTCGAGACACTCAACCGATAGACATACCTCTGGGCATCGAAAGACGTTTTTTTTATCAAGATTATTTCATTCTCTTTGCTAGGTTTCCAACGGTCATAATTCACAGGAACCAAAGAATAAAAGAATATTGTGACGTGATTACCAACCTTGCGCGCTTCATCTCTAACGAACATATTAAAGAGTCTCAACGGATATTTCTTCAGGCTTCACAATGGCCATAAATAAGATCAACTATAAATATCGGAAGCTTTGAATTCAGCAACTACCAAAACGCTGTGCAATTAATTCGACTCAACTACTTCATTAACTGAGCTAATATCTTCGGATATTTTCATTGTACTTTAGTGTTTACTTTTATCTACTCTTGATGAGTTTTCAAAACACTTATTTGATTATTGATTTGTAAAATCTTAAGGTTGTGGAACCTTAAGTGTGCGTATACAATTACAGATTGTAAGGGGAGTGAGTCCTAGTGAGAGGATCATCTCCGAGTACAGTGTAATTGTCTTTGAAAGATAGTGGAAATTTCAGGTGTTCTGGGGACTGGACGTAGGTCGAAGTATTAGACCAAACCAGTATAAATTGCTCTGTGTCTATTTACTTTCTTTGTCTTTGTTTTATCTGTGCTCGTGAGATTCGCGAAAAGTTTTTGAGATCACCTATTTACCCCCATCTAGGTGATATTCCATCTTCAATTCAATCATATCATATATTATGTATCTTTAGATTATATATCATTTTATAAGTTAGACAAATTATTTTGGAGAAAAAATGACTGATATTAATATTAAGTAATTTAATTAGTTTGCTTAATATATCTAAAAAAGTCTACTATGTCTTATATTTAGGACCGAAGGTATTTTATTGGAGATAGTGTAAATGAGGTAGCATTCTAGTTGCATATGAAAATTTTCTCCCCTTCGTATATGACCTAATGGTTAAAATTAACTCAAAAAAAAAAAAAAAAAAAAAAGAGGGGCTATGGCATGGAGAGATGGCTACTTTCAAGTGAGCTAGGTCTAACAAACCTTATATTTCAGCCTTTTACTCTAATTATTTTATGACTAACCAAAACATGGTCAAAGTGTGGTATCAAGGCATGGTATTAACATTAGGTTTATACAAAGTTTGATTTATTAAATCAACTTAGTTATCAAAGTATGGTGAATAGTAACATTAGAATATGGATATTTAAAGTCTTTTTTTAACTATAGTGACAACTAATCACATGTGGCTTTCCCTAATATCCTCAAAAAATCATATGTGAACCGAGATGATAGATAGGCTTGAATGAGAAACATATATATCAATATTTCTCATATACTTTACTGCAGACATTCAAATTCTATACACAGACAATTTCCATATTTTCTTGTGCTGTTTTAAACTAAAGTGATTGACATCAGAATATGGTTCCAAATCCCATCATCTAAATATTTAAAGGCTTCTAACTATGGTTACATAAAAGAATATAGTCTTATACCCACACTCTGATACCATCTCACCCTGATGCCATGCTATGGTATCATACTCTGATATCATGATATGGTATCTCACTTTGATACCATGCTATGATATCATGTTCTAGTTAGGGTGTCATAGAATAATTAGGGTGAAAGGTTGAAATATAAGATAATGCCTTTAGTTTTACTGGACCTAGCTATAAATATTGAGAGCGAGGTATTAGAATATTATAGGTGGTATCAGAGATAGATTTGGGTTATGTGATAGTAAAGACGTTGGGCCCAAGTAAGGAAGTGTGTGTTTAAAATGATACGGGCACCTTATTGATAGGCTACCAAAATTCCAACTAACTATAATATCAAACTTCTTTATTAATAGAATAGTACTAATTGAATTTTCTTCCATTTCAAATATCACCTGATAGTTGATACGGATGATGACAAGGAGGGATGATGGCCACTTTGTGCGAGCGAGGCCTAACGAAACTATAACCAAAACATGATGTCAGAGTATGACATCATAGCTTGATATCAGAACGTGATATCAAAACATGGTTTTAAAAAATGACTTAAAACTCCCATCAATAACAATGACTTCCATAAATCAGAATCTAATAAGGGGGACATATAAAAGAGCAATATAGCCAATTCTCACGACTACGAAATCATTAATGTTGTTTCAATTTAGACAACGTTATTTTTTATCTAGCTAATTAATGATTTATTGTTTAATCAATGCTAATAGATGCTATACAAATAAAAACTCTCAATAGAATGAAAATCTACATTAATGATCAACATTTTTTTACCAAATTATTGTCCTAAAAGAGAGTATTTACTACAATTTTTTTGAGTAAAAGTGATACTATGCGGTTTATATATAGAACCTACAATCTGATGCCAACAAAGACAAACAGTGGTTGTTAGTGTAATATCATGAATTTTGAGCCTAGAGACTTGAGGATAAGCTTGTATCAAGCAGACGACTAAGCACAATTCAGGAAATGTGACAAATATTATGAAAGAAATTTTCCTTGATGCTGGCAGACTGGAATTTCTGGAAGGCGTTTAGTTTGTGACGTACCTTTGATTGAGCAAATAATATCCAATGACTATGAAACTTTTCAGAATCAAAGTAGATGTGACAATATTTAATTTGATATGTCATATAGATCAATTAGATATGTACACACTGAATTATGAACTTGTGAAGTTAGGTCTTGAATCTGAGACATTTTCTGGACCAGTGTGTATTAAATGTTGATTATGGAATAGTTAGCGTGTGATTGATGATGGAAGGTATTTTTTTCCCTCAAAATAGACTTATTAATGGTCACATAGCCTTTAGAATCATCATAATTAGATATTTGTACAATGAGATATAAATTTTCAAAATTGGCTAAAAATTCTGCCAGTTTTGATTGTAAGAGAAAATCAGTCTAGTAAAAGGGTAAAATGATCAAATGAAATTAGTAGGGTATGGACGCCACTTAGGGTGCCACCTCACCTCCTATTGACTTGTCCTCTAAGACGCGACCTCCTCAGGCTTGTCCAAGAAGCCGCCTTTGCTCGGTGGCCAAGTTTCTACATGGCTTATCCAAGAAGCCATTCCTTTTTCTTTGGCTTCTTGAAGAAGCTAATTGACTTTTTCATATTTCCTCCTCCTCATCCATGTATTTTTGGCACACACATGGAAAATAGAGGGTAGAGAGATGAAAAACGAATTAGAGATAGAAGGGGAAGCGGTGGATAGAGCAAGAAGAAAGAGAAACACTCTGAAGTCGATTTCACCCCCGATTCGGCGTTTCTAGCTTCTGAGGCCTTCTCTAACATTGTTCTTCTCAGTGAAAGCAACATTTCTATGATTTTGAAATCTTGATCTGAGGTGTTTGGTGCCATCTATAAGGTGGAGGTTCTGTTGGAATGGAGAACTGACTACGGAAATGAGTAGAGGTATGTATAAGCTACGTTTTGAACCAAATATCTTGAGGTTTCGTAAATTATGGTTATGCCTTGATTTTTGGTTTGACTGGAACCCTAAGGAAGGGTGTGATTTTTCTAGTTTTGATGCTTTCAATGTGTTTAAAATAGAAAATTGTGTAGGGTAATGGTTAGGAAGTGATTTTAGAAGCATTAGAGTGAAATTCTACAAAACCCTAAATCTACCAACTCCATTTCTTTGCGTGGAAATAAGATTGTGTCACGTTTTTGAATGGGTAAATGGTGTTCAATTGCTATGACATTTTTCAAAACTAAAGTAGACATATCAAGCTTTAATTGGATAGGTTATATGCCTTATTTGGAGGAGTACACGTGGAGATATGAATTCTTAAAAATAACCTATGATTTTGGAACCCAATTTTGGACAGTGTGTAATTATTGTTGATTCTAGGTTTGTGTATGTGTAAATGACCGTTTGAAGTATTTTTCCTTGAAAATTGACTCAACAATGATTACATAGGCTTTGAAATCACATAATGGGACATTTGTATAATTAGTTATGAGTTTTCGAAGTTTGTGAAAAAATCTGGCAGATTTAGGCCCAAGGGGCAAAATGGATATGTAAGGCTCAAAGTAAATAATTTGGTCTTCGGGCTCATATGGACTCTTGGGAATTAATGTAGGCCTTTTAGCTTTATGTTGGGGCATAATGTGATAACCAATCTTATCATTTTAAGATTTTGAAGAGTTTGGATAAGTAGTAACCCGCTGTCAGCGAATTTCTATTTTTAGGACCCGACATTAGCCTGTGACTACCGACGGATTAGGAGTCTATTCGAGACTTGGTAAATTGTCCAGGTAGTAACTCTAATCTTGCACACTTTATATAGCTGTGTATGCATGGTTGAACCATGTATGTGAATGTCATGTCCCATGTGGGGCTAGCTCCTCAATGGCTAAGGCCTATTAGACTGACAGTCAATAGGTGAAGAACCTAGTTGTATTCAGCTTGGGCGGTTCCCAGTCAAAATTTTCCCAGTACTGTGGTTATGTGATCTATATTTGCCGATGATGCTACATGTGATCTCTGAATGTTATATATGTTGTTGTGGACTATACTGTTTATGGTTATTTGTCATATCCTATCTATACTTTGTATGTGAGATTAATTGTTACTCTGGAACCTTCAAGGTCCCAACCCTTGTTACTACCCCTATGATTTGAATAGCGCATTGACGTGGCTCCCAAGATTGAACTAAAGGCTGCAATTGGTTATCTACTATAGTGTATTAGAGTTTATTTAAGAATTTTGTATAGAACTTATATAACTCTATGAGAGTTCCTAGTTGTAATCAAGTACATTATATCAGTATGTAATGCTATTTTTGGTTGCCTAGGACTCTTGCCCGCTAAGCACTGCAATAGTACTATGATAATTATCGGAATATCAGTAGGGTATTACAGTTAGACTATTAGTCTATTGACCTTTTATTGCAATATTTAGAAACCATAAGTAAGTGCATGTTTGGAAAAGAAGTTGAAAATACTTGCAACAAAAATAAAATAAAAAAATTGTTGCTTTTGGATACACTATAAACATTGTCTTTAAGTTCATGAATTGCGCCTTTTCGTCAACTTAAGTGTGAGAAAAATTCAAGAGTCTTAGGCTACGTTTGGTACCATAGAAGTGTTTTTTAAAAGAAATGGAAGCAGAATATAGAATGGCAAATTGTAGGTGTTTAAGCATTTTCTCTTCTATCTTTTTTTCATTTTGGGATTTATTAATCGATCCATGTGTGTCACTAGAAAAATAATTAGGATGAGAAAAAGAATGTAATTGAATTTTAAAAATACATTCGTTTAACCATTTACTCTTCTATTGCTCTGAAAGTGTTAAAATGCAGCAATGTTGCCATTTTCCATTAAAAAAATTAACAATCAATGTTAATTTTTTTAACTGTATGGGGCAACATTGCTATGTTTTGAAATTTCTAAGATGACATTGAACCTATTTTTTTTTTTTTTAAGATAACATTGCTCCTCAACGAAAACTTCCAAGATAAATTTGCACATTAACTCTTTAATTGAGGCAAAATAGACCATCAATGAAATGGAGACTTTATGTGTCACTTTGATGGAGGTTGTGTTTAAAAATCTATTCTCTGTCAAAATCACATTTTAACCAAAGTAAATGAGAGTAGCTTTGACTTGAAAGTTGCAAAAGTTTACAAAAAGCAAAAGGGAGAAAAAAATCAATTCCATGATGGTATGATTGATTGCATGGGCTTTTTAATGGAACTGGATTTCTTCAAAAGTTTCAGAATAGGAGTCTTTTAGGAAAAGAACTCTTGTGTATCAAAATCTGAAACTGAGGATTCTATTTTTTTCAAATCATACGTTACCATCCTTTCAATTCTGGTATATATACCAAATATAAGTCTTGGTCTTTTTCTTACTTTGCATTTACAAGAAAGGATTATAATTTAATTGTATTTTCTAAGGTAAAATAGTTGAGTCCACATAAGTTGACCAAAGCTAGGATAAGATTTGGAACTCATAATGTTCTACGAAATGGGTATTCACCACTAAAAAAAGAGTAGACGGAATTTCTGTCACTAATAAGTTTAACAATTTTTCATTAAAAAAAAAGGTCATCACTAATTAAATAACAAGAGAATTTTTGCCGCTAATTGCAGACGGAATATTTCTCTCATTAAAGTAAAATCATGACTAATTTCAAAGATAAGTTATTCCAACTTATTGATGGCGAGGTTAGTGATCGAACGTTCCTTCACATATTAGCTCTGGAATTTTATTTCATTGCTAATTAGTATTACCTCCGAAACAAACTCTGTCCTATATTTAGGGTCAGAGGTAATACTAAATTACACTACAAACTCTGTCATATATTTAGGACCGAAGAGAGTGGTTTTTTTTACTGCATATTGGCAGTGAACCATCGCGCGCGCAGATCACCACATTGTTGTAGTAGAAATTTTGTAAAACATAAATAAAATATAATAAAATGGATAATCTCAGGTTAATTAGACAGTATTGTATGCTGTGTCATCACCTACCCGGAGAAGATGCCTCCAATGAAAACGGTCACCAAGGATAACTGCTACTGCAGCTATGAACCATTACTCAATTTTAACTTTTTCTCCAACAAACTCACAATTTTATATACTTTAATTTGGGAAGAAATAATAATTTGAAATATAATATTCCTGTTCTGATCCTTTCACACTTTCCATGCTTGGTCTAACGTTATATTCTCAGTAAAATGTATCTTGCCAGGTTGGAAAAATAATGATATACAGAAGTATATGGAAAACAATTATTAAACTTTTTCAAATAGACTTGAAACCCAAGAATCAAAAAACCCAAATTTTGAACCCTAAACTTATGAAATTTACTCCCTTTAATGTTTCCATTAATGCAAATAATGACGCATTAAGACATATCCAGAAAATGTACATTTTTTTGTCTACTGAATCCCAGTGGACTATATATACATATATAGAGACCTAGTTTAATTAGCCCTAAAATCGTGTCCCCATTTCAGAAAACCCAGAAACAATTTTATTTTATTCTTTTTTCAGAATGGATCTTTCTTTGAGTGTTGGAAATGGCTCTGGTGATGAGCAAAACACTGCAAGCTCTCATCAAACTGGAAAGAGGAGGTCTTCTCATCGTCACACTCCTCTCCAGATCCAGAGACTCGAAGAGTAAGATAAGATCTGATCAATCACTCCTAATTTATTTTAGGTTTTGTTTATTGGTTAATTCCTTGATTAATTGCTTGATCTGAAAGGTGTTTCTTTGTTTCGATCAAATATAGCCAAGAGCGCAGAGATCGACAATTTCAGATTTCAATTTCCTCATGAAATGTGGTTGGTGATTGGTTTTGTGAGGAGAAAGATGGGATCACAGGAAAATCTGTGTCTATATATATATATATATATATATATATATATATATATATATATATGAAATGATCTAGATCTAATATTAACAACTAATACTCTTAAGAGATCTACAGTAAATATTAAGTCAAATTTATGTCGGTTGAGACTGCCCGTGATAGATCTAGATCGATCATTTTAGATCTGATCTAGACGGTCTAAATTATATATATTTTTATAAATGATTTTAATAATTTCTATTTTAAAAGAAAAAAAGAATAGAATTAAAGTTTAAATTTTAGAAAAAAATGATTATAGATATGGATATAGATTGGAGGAGAGCATACTTTGGTTCTCCTCCCCAAATATAAAACATAACAAATAAAAGATGAAATCTAAATTGTAGAATAATTTGGGCAGTTCAATTACTGTGTTATTGCAACAAACCATCTAATTTTTGCTCACACGAGTTTAATTTGATCAAGATTAATTTATTTCAACATCCATCTAACTCTTATAGAGTTGGATTGTTTAAATCAAATCTAGACAATTTATAGAATAGCAGCACTCTGTTGCTTGATGTTGTCAATTAATTTAGCAGAAAAGAATATCCTTCCTTAATTAAGATTTTTTTTCTTTTAAATTTCTTCATTGGCTTACTGATTTCTCACACAACAAGTAATATTGTTTTGATTTAAATTATATCTTCAATTTTTATACTCAATCAATATCTTCAATTCTTTTGTCACTTTTACTGGTAAATATTCGATTTGTTTGTCCCATTTCAATCTCTCAGCCGTTTGACATCCTCTAATGATGAAGGTTTCAGCTCTAAAAATGAAAACCCTATTGCCTTTTATTGTTTGATGTGATGTTTAACATAATTTTATTTTGCAAGAGGAGATTCAATCAATATCTTGATTTGTCATTGTTTAATGAATCTGTGTTGACACAAAATATAATACACGAGAATATCTTACCACCTTACAGTGAAATTAATTTCATAAATCTAAAACCTCGCTAATTTGTGGTTTTGTTTTGTTTTGTATATTTTGCTTCTCACTCCATATATCATGAACTAAATTTAATGTGATTTAATTTAACCTTTCTCTCTTGGACTATGAACTGAAGGTTTTTCAATAAGTGTCCACACCCTGATGAGGAAGAACGCAGAGATTTAAGCAAGGAGCTTGGACTTAAACCCAGACAAATCAAGTTCTGGTTTCAGAACAAGCGAACTCAAACCAAGGTATAAGTACCTCGTACTTGGTCTCAAGTTAATTATTTTTTGATGAATACATACACTTTATATGAATTCATTAGTTACAGGGTCAATTAATCGTATGTTTTATAAATTTCAGACACTAAGTGAGAGGGTAGATAACAATGCTCTTCGTGCTGAGAATGAAAGGATTCAGTCAGAGAACTCAGCAATCAGGGAGTTTCTCAAGAGTAGCGTATCATGCCCTGCTTGTGGTGGTCCTTCCAATGGACACGTAGAACACAAATTTACTATGCAAAGACTGCTCCAAGAGAATGCCTATCTCAGACAAGAGGTTATTAATTGCTCAATTCATTAACTACTAATTACTTGGTATCATTATTGATCAAAACCCTAATTTTGAATGCATTTTAATGCCTCTCTTCCAAATTGAAGATCGTGCATTTTCACTTTACAAACTTTGGAATGATGAAACTAAAACAGATTTAACCTTTTGTGGATGGTCAAATAGTGTTTTTACTATCCATTAATGATTGCATAGTGTACTAATTAATGAGTAGATATTATTGTTTCAACCTCGGCCCGTGACAGACACACACACACACACACGATCATTTTTTTTATTACAAAAATGCATGCTCTTTGAAAATCATCCACTAGATCTAGAACAATGAAACAATTGTAAAAAATTAAGAGATAGTGTTCTGAATGGTAAATATAATACTACCTCCAAACCTAGTTTGTAATGTAAATTAAACTAAGTCTTACGTTTAGGCCCCCAAAAATCTGATGAAAGAATCATAAAGAAGGAAAGAGAATTTGAGAAGGACACTTGGAGGAATTGAAGACATGACAGTCAATGAAGTTGGAGGCAGAAGTGTCTAACACACAAATAAACTTGATAAAGTTGGCTATTTTCAGAAGAGTCCTCATTGCACTATGAGGAGCAAAACCAGTCTTCATAGTGATTATTTGTAAACTTGTTGATAAATTTTATTCTAGAGATTTCACATAATAGAAAAAATTGCATTTAAAAATGGAGTTACAACATTTTGAGTTTGACATTCCTAAACTTCCATATTTGATTAATTTATTAACTACATCTTAATTATGTCAAAGGCTGGTAAGAACTGAAAAGTCTATCATTTACCCTCTTATTGATAGAGTGATCAGACTTATACTCACTCTTCAAGTTTCTACAACAATAATTGAAGATAATCAAGAACATGCTTCGAAATAGAATAGAAAACTAATTTCTTTATGATTATTTGATTGCATACATTGAAAAAAAATTGTTTTGAGTTTTAGCACGGATTCAATTATAGATGAGTTTAACAATATGAAAATACATGGAGTAAGAGTAGTGATCTTAATTTCAGTAATAGATTTCTTTCAATTTTTTGTATATTAAGTCTGTATTGTATTTCAAGTACTTTTATTTATAATATAATATTTTTTATTTTCATCCCGTAATTAAAATTTTGGGTCCAACCGGATGAGTATTAATTATAGTCCGTAGATGTTGTGTTGGATGATTGTATCATATCAATTAATGATCTGTTTGAACTCATTTTGATGCTAGCTAGCTCCTCAAGATATGGTTTATTTATTACTTTCTCTTTTAACATTTGCTTGAATCGTTTGATTTTCAGTATGAAAAAGCAACGAGGCTTCTAGCGGACTATGCTGGGAAACCTCTGAGGATCCAAAAGAATTTCCTAACCCTAGGAACTCCATCAACGTCGTCGTCGTCATCATCAGAATATGGCTTGTCCATGTCCATGTACGGTGACAACAGTAACTTGTTGCCAAAACAAGGAAGCAACAAGGCCGTAATGTGGGAAACGGCTGTTTGCGCAAGAGAAGACCTGATGAAGCTTTTGTGCGTGGACGCGCCGCTTTGGATCAGCCCCGAAGCATCCGCTGTGGACCACGTCGACCATGGTTTCTTCTTCCTCCCGAACCCGGAAACCTACGAAAGGATATTCCTTAAGGCTCATCATCTCCGCAACAGGCTTGCCGAGAATGCTCATGTTGAATGCTCTAAAGCTTCTTCTGTCGTCACCATGCCTCCCTTGCAGTTGGTTGACATGTTTCTCGATTCTGTAAGCACTTCTATCCAACCACACTCTCATAATTTTAACTCGATTATAACTCCGTTCTTATAATTTGAACTAAGTTGTAACTTATTCTCTATATTTTTAACCATTCAAAACTTTAGTCCCTATATTTTATAAAATAAAATTATATATTTCCTGAAGATTAGGGATCGAAATTTTAAATGGTTAAAACTATATGTATGGACCAAGTTGTATAGAGTTAAAGTTTAAGGATTGAGTTACAGCGGAGTCAAAATTGTATGGACCCAAAGATTAATTTTACCTATCTGTATATATTTTGAATGTGATCCCTCTCAAAGCTTGAATAACTTAATTTCATTGTCCTGATCGGTGGCATGGTTACACACATACATACATACATGTAATTATTCGATTTTGTGAATGATTTTTCTAGGACAAATGGGTTAATCTGTTCCCAACAATTGTTGGGAAAGCAAGCACAGTAAAAGTGCTTCAACCTGGTGCGCTTGGGAGCAGGAATGGAGCCTTGCAACTGGTATGTGTATGTTTAAGTTTATATGTGCTAATTTTAAAGCATTTTGGATATAAGTTGGAGATGTTAATTAATGTATTTGTGTGTGTATAAACGCAGATGCATGAAGAACTTCACATGCTTACGCCTTTGGTGCCACCTCGTGAATTTGTGTTCCTTCGACAGTGTTTCCAACCAGACCAGACAACATGGGTGATAGGTGATGTGTCGTTTGTCCCGCTTGAAGACATTGGTGTTCCTTATTCTTCCTCCTTCTGGAAGCTTCCTTCTGGTTGCATGATTCAAGAACTCCCCAATGGCTTCTCCAAGGTTAGTACCTCCATATAACTCGGGCTTTTAATGTGCCTCCCTCTAATAGATTAATGCCTTTGTAATACCCCCAACTTCTTAGATGTTTTTGTTCTTATTCTTTTGATTATTAGATTTTATATAAAATAATTGACATCTTTATATATATCTTACGATGATAAAAGGATGCTATTTTGAATGTTTTACGATTTTTAAAATAAAATGCTCTAAAATTCTGCAATTCTAATTTATTTATTTTTTTTAAAAAAATTCATATAAAATTCAAAACTGCACCATTTTATCCCCAATATATCAAAATGTCACCTTTTTTTTTTCTATGTATAATTTAGTGATCCAAATAAAGTCTCTTAATCTATATACTACCTTTGGTTGTAAATATATATAACCCAATTGACTTTGGTAAGATTAAGGAGGTTAAATAAATTACTTAAAAAATACACCATGTTTTAGGTGATTTCTCTGAAATACTTATGTGTATCATTGTATTATATATCAATTTATAAGTCAGACAAATTAATTTTAAGAAAAATTATAAATATAAATACTTTAAAGTAATTTATTTAGTTTCCTTAATCTCCTTAAATTATTCAACTAGTTTATTCTATTAAGGACCGGAGTAGTAACTCATTTCATAAACATTGAAGTGGTTTTTTTGTTTAGGAGAGTTTGTTTTGATTCTCAAAAGAGATATTTATGCCATACTATTTATTGACGTGGGGCATTATTACATATAGGTTACATGGGTGGAACATGTGGAAGTGGGGCATGAGAGCCTAATAGTGCCCATGCTATACAGAAACCTTGTGTTTAGCAAAGTTGCTTATGGAGCTCAACGATGGGTGGTGGCACTTGAGAGAATGTGTGAGAGAATTGGAAGCTTCTTAAGCCCTCACATTCCTTATGAGGAAGCAACTTCCATGATGATGAGAATACCAGAGGGAAGAAGCAGCGTGATGAGGTTAGGGCAAAGGATGATGAAGAGCTTCTGTAGAGTGATAAGCATGAAGAGTGCTATTAATGGTGGAGATATAAGAATGAATTAAGAATATTAATATTAATAATGACATTGGTATCAGAGTGTTCAGTCGCAACAACTTTGAGAGAGGTGAGCCACATGGAATTACTCTCACTGCTTCTGTTCCTATTTGGCTTCCCCTTCCTCCCAACTATGTCTTCTACTACCTTCGCGACGTCTCTCGCCGGTTTCAGGTCAGAAATATATATATCCACTTTGATCTCCCTTTCAATACTACATCGATCATCTTCTAATAAAAGTGTTTCAGTGCTTTTTATAAGATACGTACTCCTTAATAAGGCTAGTGAGAAAATAAAAAATTTTTTTTTTATGATGTTGGAAATTAGTAATATTAGAAATTACTTGAACTTTATGACACATTTAATGTTTTCAAGTGCTTTTATTGGTATGATCGTAGGGAGTTTTCTCCTTCTTGTCTGAAATATAAGTATGTTTCAGAACGGTTAGCTCATTCATTCTATATTAAATTAGAAAATTTTCCCACTTTGCCCCTGGTAAATGAGGTAGGGACAACATTACCAAATAAGCATTAATTACTTTTTAAATGACTTATGGAGCAAAGAATTCTAGAAGAAGGTGATTTACTCCTCTAGTCCTATTTATAAAGAAAAGAGAGAATGTATTTTTAGTCTTATTTATGAGGCAAAGAAAGAATGTATTTTTTGTCATATTTACAAGGCACATCATTAAATTTCTTACATGAATATACAATTTTGCTCTTTATTTATTATTGTGTAGATTGTTATTTTCTTAAAAAATGTGTAATTAAATAGAGGTAAAGTTGGAAAGCTGTTGAATTTTAAGGTAAACTTAATAAAGTTTGAAATTTTCCTTAGTATAGGTGATGGGTGGGAGGGAGTAGCTTATTTCTGGAATTTGTGTGCCATAAATGGGGCCCACCTTATATATATATATATATATATATAAATTGACGTACTGTATATTTTGATGGCAGTGGGATGTTCTGTGCACTGAAAATTTAGAGCAAGAGGTTGTTCGCATCTCAACTGGGACTCATCATGCAAGCAACATATCAGTTATCCAGGTAACTAATTTAATACGAGCACCATATTTTATTAATCATAGCTGTTGTCCTATCAGCAGTCTAAGTAATCAAAAATAATTAAATTGTATATATGTTCTGCAGGCATACAGTGACAGTGACGACGTTGCAATTGTTCAAGAAACTTGTGTTGAACCAATGGGATGTCTCCTTGTGTACGCTCCAGTGGATAAGGTGGCGTTCAAGGCGGTGATGCAAGGTGGGGATTCGACTGACTTGACGATGCTGCCGTCCGGCTTTGTGGTCATGAGGGACAGCATGGGAATACCCATTGGCGGCAGCTGTGGCGGTTCTTCTTCCGGCAGCGGAGGGTCAATACTGACGATGACTTTACAGATTCTGGTGAACGACGACAGCATGGACAGGACGAGCTTGAGCATGGAGAGTGTGGCCACCGTGAACCACCTCGTGACCACCACATTGGACAAGATCAAGTTTGCTCTCATGAATAATAATTAGGGCTTTCCTGATGAATAATATTATATATATGTATGTATATGCTCATTATTAAATGATTGTGTGTTATGATTTAGCGTTGTAATTTGCATGGGTTGATATATGCCATGCAGAGAGACTTGTTTCGTGTTTCAAGTATGGTTTCCTGATGAGAATAAAATGAGCATATTTTGTCTATCAGATTTATTGACGCGCGTTTAATTTGTGTTTAATTTCTTGAATTTTATATTTTTTTATTATTTTTCTTCTATTGATACTCTCTTAACAATAATTAAAGGGGGAGATGAGAAGAAAATTAAATTAAATAACTAAAGTATTTTAAAAAATACATATCATTTAACTAACTTGACTAACTTTTTTAATCTAATTAAATTTGGTGAATAGTCATTATATCGAGAGAGAGTAGTTCACTGCTTTCGGAAATGCTTTGGTTTTGGTTCAAACATACGTGATTTTGATTCGGAGCTATTTACTCACGTTACTGGTAAGAACTTAGAACGTAGTTTTGAACAAAAAACCAATCACACTCCAAAGCAATATATATATAGCATGTTTTATTATCCTTGCTTTCATAATGACTTGAAACATAAAAGATATACGTAGTATTATTTTTAATTAATTACGTTATATTATCAACAAATAATCATTAAATTGGTTTGGTTTGGTTTTTTTGCCCCAAGCCGACCAAAAACCTATGATCCCCCTTAGCTTACTTAAAAGTGTGAAGCTCCATGCTTGGTTTAAAACCCTCTCACAACACTAATACACTATAACAAACGTAACATTTGATGTAACTCACATACGTTACCATAAAATATACTCATATATTAATTAATGATTTTATATATTGGGAGGGTTTGAATTCATTTACACCCACATCCTTATCATTTAAACTAGCCTCAAGAGACTTAGTTTCTTAACCTCACTTTTGGACCAAAAGAGCTTATGCCTCTATAAGCCTTGTTTTCCATACTAATTAAACATCATTTTTGAAGCCTCACCCTTATTATTATTAGGATTCAAGGTCGAGCCAGTGTGACACCCGTCCTTAATACGCCTTCTTTAATCAGAGTTTAAATGCACAGGCATCGAAGTAGTTTGGACGACTTAATTGCGGAATAAAATTTTCTTAAAATAACTTAGTTTGAAAACATGAGGATAAGTTTTTCGCGATTCGAATCTATCCACGGTGGGATCTTAATACATTAATCCAAGATAGACAAATGATAAACGATAAATATTCAGTCCGTCTACTCATGACTTTCCAAATAGTTCCTTTTGCTATAACCCTTACATCCGCTTCATTCCTCTTGATCCCGATCCACTACTGTCTCTTTCATGCGATCTCGGAGTTCAAATGAATGAACCCCAGGGGTAACAGTTAATCTCATATGCAGGTATGGAATGTAAATCACAGTATAACACATGTATAAGCATAGAATAATTTACAGTAACAAAACACACCGTAACCGCAGTTAACGGCCAAGGACCGCAGCCCTTCAGGACACGCAGCCCTATGAGACCGCAGCCTCAAAATCCATAGCTAGGAAATAAACATATAAATCATCTAGCAAACATAATCAGTCATACAAGAAATACATACATACAGGCTAACAAGATAACAGTTACCCACCTTGAATTTGAATCCTTAACTTTGTCGGAAGTGTTGGGATCAAGCGAGAGGTGTCAAGGTATGCCTATAAACGTTTATCATTGTCATTAGTCACTTCTTGTGTCGCACAGCATCTAACTAAACGAATTATTTATAGAGGGTTAAAACTAGATTAATCTCTAACATTCCCCGTAATTTCCTTACGTTTAGACTTGACCTTAAATTCTCAAAATTTCGAAAGATATATACAATAATCTGAAATAAAAATCATTTTTCCAGAATTTCTTGACCAAGTTTGAAAAATCATAACTCTCATTATACAAGTCCGATTTAGGTGTTCTTTGGCTCGTTGGAAAGGGTGAGATGTATAATATTTTCTGTAAAAGTTTCAAGCAAGAACTAAAATGTTTACTATTTCAAAAACAAACCCAAAAATCAGTGTTCATCGAAGTACGTAAAACGTTTCGATTTTTTTGTCTAAACTTTGAAAAATGATAGCTCTTATTCCTCACATCCGATTTAGGTGTTCTTTGGCTTTTAGAAAGCTTGGGATGTATAATCTGTACTGTAAAAGTTTCAAATAAAAACACAAAGGTTTGCTATTTCGAAATCAAGCCCGAAAATCACTGTTCACCAAAAGTGCAGAAAACGTTTCAGATTTTGGCTAAACTTTGGAAAATCGTATCTCCCTTTGTACAAATCCGTTTTAGCTGTTCTTTGGCTTTTTGGAAAGCTTGAGATGTCTAGTATGTCATGTAAAAAGGTCATGGAAAAACACAAAGTTTTAACTGGTCCGAAAGGCAACGTCATTTTGTTGCTCCAGAATCAAACCGAAAAGTTTCAGATTTTTAACTCAACTTCCAAAAATCATAACTGGAGTTGTAGACCTCCGTTTTGGGTGATACAAAGCTCATTGTAAACCTTATTGAGTCTACTATATACTGTAAAAGTTTCAAGGAAAAACACAAAGGTTTACCCTAGAAACAGAGCCACGAAATACACTCGTTTGTGAGTTTGAAAACAGAGTACAGAAAATGCAGCAGTTTAAACCATGCGTTTTAAATCCTCAAACTCAGAAATAAACTTGTAAAAACTAGAAGGGAGAGGTGTAGGGACTCAACCTGGTGGATAGGCAGCTTACGACGGTTCCAACCTTCTTCCTTTCCTTCCGACTCTCACTCTCACGTTAACTTTTCGGTCTCTCCCTCTCGCGTTTTCTTCTTTTGTTTTGTGTTTCGCCTAGTTAATAATAAAAGGAAGTGTGGAGTGTGGCTCAAAAGTATGGAACACGAACTGCTGTCTTTGCTTGGCGAGAATGGGTGGTGACAGTTTTGTACACGCCGGCCATAATGAAAAGATGAGGAGCATGTGGTTGTGTTGGCCAAAAGTCATGGGATGGAGAAAGCATATTTGCTGCCTTGCGTCTTCCTTATGCGCTGAAAAGGTTCTGTCTTAAATGGATATAATTATGGTGAAGGAATTTGTGCACAAAAACTAATGCTTGGAACATGGGCTGAAATGTTTATGCACTGCATATGCTTCTAAACTTAAAGCAAGGAAGTGGAGTGGGATATGTCATTCGTGTGCTTTAATAAAGTGTTGTGCATGAGGGGCCACGAGACTATATAAGAGGAAATAAGGTGCTGCATTAATGTAAGCAGATGACTCGCACATGCCCGAATATATACCACAAGTGTATATATAAATACAACACTCATTTCCTACACTTGTATACTTTTTCAACTTCAGAATATTGTAGCTCAAGATCCATAATAAGCCTTTCTTCGTCAACCCTTTGTTTGCCCATTTAATTTACAAGCTCGGTAGTAAGATTACCATTTTACCCCTATCTTAAATTTTTGACACTTGATTGTCAAATAAATTCTAGGAATAAATCCCTAATCCTATATAGGGATTTCCTTTCTCAATTACCTTCTCTTTGCCATAAATTATTTCTTCCAAAAATTCCTGGAATTTATTCTTTTCCCTAAATATAAATAGGAAGATAGGCCTCAAATTCCAAACCTTCTTTTTATTAATTATTCACGCCAAATCTTCACCATTAATTTCCATTCAATATTTCTAATTGTCGAATCCCAAAATCGGGATGTTACATTTACTCCCCGTTCGATAAAATTTCGTCCTCGAAATTTGAACATTTATACTTTGGGGAATAATTCTTGACACTTCGTCTATCCCTTTCTTATGCATGCTTGCCAAGCACGCAACAAGACTATACATCACGCTCATACAATATTCTCATCCTGTATCTAGTGTATTGTGTTCATTCATAGGACCAACTAGTCCATTCTCCGAGTGCTTGATTACTCAGGCTTCTCTGCCCATTATTATACACCTTCTGGCTCATCCCATTAATACAGCACTGAATATCCTGGCCTTACTGCTCGGGATTCACCTTTACGCCATAAGCATCTCAACTACCATCTCGGTATAGTCCGAATATTCTCGCGGTCTCACAACATTCTCTAAACATACTAGTCCAAATACCACAATACTCATGAGTCATCCCACCAAGTATTAAGCACATAGGTCTTATAACCCCGAGCTTCCGCTCGTCTATCACATATCTCGAGCTTCTTCAATCTAAGCTCGTGAACTACTTTCATCTCGTTCAAAGACTATAGCCGGCTATTACTATCTCGTCCTACCGGGGTTCGGATCTCTCGGACATCCTAACGGTTCTGTTCCGATATCAATAAAATCATTAATCGCACCGTTTTTCATTTTAATTGTGTTGTTTCATTTTCAAATTGTTGCAAATTGAAAATTCTTATGGTTATGATACATTTCACAATCCGTACCATACTAATAGTAATAGTACTATCACCTCTTAAAATCAATCGCTTCAGTTCAAATCTTTGTGAAAACAATTCACCGCCGAACTATTTTCAAAAATATTTATTACCGGCACACATTAATGAGCGGGATTATTCATTTCACAAATCTAACATTTGAAAACTTTCGCCACCACTTCAACCTTTCGGTACGGTGACATACCTCAATCTTTTCATACACAAACCACCGCGGCAATGCACTTGTTGGTCAATGTGGGAGAGTTTCCATCCGCTCGGAACCCAGTGTCCACACTGGCACACTAATGGGCTACCCCACCAGAATTCCCACCTAGGAATAAGGACAATGTCCAGGAGCCCTGCTCCAAATGTTTGCGTAGGTCCCAACCAAACAAGGCAATATATTTCAGATTTGGTACATTTATCACAGTGCGAGTCTCAAAACATATCCCTTCAAAAACTTTTACCACTGGCCAACGATTTAAAAATACTTTAAAACACATCTGGCAAAACCCAACAAAATTGAAAACTCAGTTTCAGATTTTTGGGTTCTAACAAAACCCTTTTTATGAGACAACAAATTTCACAAACTGACCATTCAAACTAGTCTCAAATTGAAAATATTTCTTTCGAAAACTCTATTTCGAAAATTTTCACAAACTTAGCAGTGCATTGGAAAATTCAAAATTCAATTTTCAAACATAACCGGGAACCGACAACCTGTTCTAGAAAGTCATCATTTCTAAACACATTTTAGCCTCTGTCTTTGGCTATTCAAATAATTGATAGAACACTTGGTCTATTTCATTTCGGCCTTTCGGTCATTTTCGGACATCATCCATGTCCATCGGGCTTTGTAACCCTTTCAACATCATCCGAAATTCATCATCCATTAACCATGGGCTCTAGCCAGTTTATGAACATATCCGTTCCACAGGACTTAGGGCTTCATTCATAATCAATCTAACGACCTATGAGCACATCAGTCCCAAAAGTCCTACTGCCCACCATATATCTTTATCACAGATATATCACATCATAATTACACCCAATGGTAATCCACACAACACTAGAGCATCCCATGACGATACATTGCAACCATATAAACCTCCTCTGGGGTTATTTTGTATCTATGGACTACACAAATCAAATTCAACAACCTAAGGACGAGACCAATCCCAATAGGTTTCTTTACCCACCGTACATCCTCAACATGAATGCACTCGGCTTTTTCCTATCCGGTATCCTACTATACCATAGGGAATCTATTAGCCACCTATATCTTTATGGTTATCTTTGTCCCAATCATGGAACCATAACCCGTGGCTCGAGGTTCTAGCTATCATATAGTTCTATCAAGGAATTAATTCTCAATCATACACTCTAAGGGAATATTCTATAATCAAGATATTTCCCCTAAGCTAGATCATCAGTTAACAACCTTGAAATACCTCATTACATACAAGTACCATATTCTAATACCTCAATTCATTTGAATTAATCAGTACTAAACTCTAGTACCACAATTCATTCAGGTCAATTCAAATGCCTAAAGAATCAATTCAACTATTATCTGATTCATAGGTCACAATTTGGTTGGTAGCAATCCCTCGGATGCCCAATTAATCTTTAGGTTCATCAACCAAATTCTAAAACTTTAATCATACTCGATAAACATGCTAGAATTATCAAGATTCATAGCTTACAACTTTCGGGTACTATCCTCAAATATTCCCAAAATAACAATTATCAAATTCACAATTTGACTCTTAAAACCTCAACATTGCTAAAGGCGAGAAATCACATTCCTCAACATTGCCTATTGTACATATTAAGATTCCGATTCACAATTCTTAGTCTAATCCTCGAACATACAAAGGCTATTCTCACAATGTCAATATTATCACAAGGTTCTAATACTACCTCAAAGGTAACCCTTATTCATGCCCAAATAAACATATAATCAATGTCGCATCAATCAATATTCACGAGTTCCTACTCTCAAATCTTAAAACCGAAAGTACAACCTCAATATCACTTAAGCATATACTAAACACCATGATTTTACCTCAAAGATTATAATCAATCATACACAAAGCATTGTTGACAAAGCAACACTACTCACAAAATTCACATGATTCATACTTTCAGATACTAGATCCGTAGGCAACCTTGGTTACATTTTAACTCAACATTATTTCAACTTAGATCGATTCCAAGCCTATCCTCATCTATACCACATTCAATGTAATACCTACTTAGTATCTGTATGAATATCACCATGTTTCATACTACAAAGTACTCATACCTTAAATCAAAAGGTTTCTAATTTTAAATTATTTCAGAGATTCACTCATCCCAAGATTATTCTTATCCGAGCACACTTAACTACGGAGTTCCACTAGAATCTCACTACTCAGTCTGTCATCACGATTCGGTAGTGCACTCCAAGTCAAATTTCCTGGAGACACGGCCATCAATCAATTACCATGTGGCGTACAATCATCTAAACAGCGTAGGCCTAGTAGTTACTAGGATCATTAGGAGCGACGCTTCTGACGCTTCAATCAAAAGTCCACGGTTATGAACCGGCACTTTAATTTGGATTTGACGCTTCTTAATTTAAAAAAAATTGTATAGTACTTGCTCTCGTTATAAGCGAGGATGATACAGGTATCATTCTCATGCATTCTCCACCTTTCGGAAATACTAGTTACTCTCTTACATTTTCCCTCATTCAAATCTTTCTTCTTACTACTTCAAACATGGCAGGTCCAAGCAACTATATTCCCGTTTCTGATTCATACAGCCCTTCGTTTCTGAACCTATATTCTATGATAATCAGCCTAACATATTGGCGACTTATCGGCAATGCGCCATTTTCATATTCTTCATTACTTTCTTACAATCCTTTAGAGGTGTACGTTCCTCCTTTTCCCTCAATGCTTCATGTTCCAACTTCTCTTCCAGGGGTTAATGTACTTCATCCATCCCCTAGGATTCAAGATTCAACTCCTTTGATTACAAACAGAGAAGTATCTGAAGCAGGTCCATCAAGGCGACCAGTCAAAAGATGTCGTAACATGGTGAACTCACGGAGTCTACTAAAACTTCTTCTCCAAGGAATCTGCTCCTCGGCCTGGCCGACACCACTAACCCTTTTTCATGTGGTTTTTGCCATGTTCTACGTGAAATTATTCATACTAATGGACTTCACCATCAGAAGCTTGAAGTTCATGGAAGGATTGGCATGATCTGTCATGTTGTCCATCACCAAAATGTAGGAGAGAGTTCTTCCAATGCTAACAACCTTCAATTGTATGATTTCGGTAAGAAAAACACAGAGGAAATCAAACATTTTCTAACACAATATTGCATAAAACAAAATGCATCAGGGTATGTCTTGGTGCCAGATCCTTTATCATCCTATTATGAGGCTCTCAGTGTTGGTTTAGAATGGACTGAATCTCGTATTGAACTCTTTGGTAGTTCAATCAACGTGGAAGATATATCTACTAAAGGGAAAGAACCCGCGGTTGAAGATGATTTACAATATGACTATTCAACTCTCCGATCGGGTGACACGTATAGGGCAAGACTTGAACAACACAAAAGAGCAAAGAACAATGTCACCGAACGATTTTTGCAATTTCTTCCATTTGACCCTTGAGGAAACGAGTCATCGATAAATTTGAGTATAGGTACCATAAAAAAATATGTCGTAGGGAAGGGTTAAGAGATTGGCCCACGGAAGTCTTTCAAGACTTATGAGGCGAGTTTCGCACCGAGGAAGGCATTACCTCGCAAGAACTGTCTCAAGAGAAATTACTCAAGAAGAAATTAACAAACGTCATCAAGAGATGATTCGTCTTTGTAATGGGGTTGTCCCGATTGTTGCTCTTCTTACTCGAAATAATATTACCCACAAAATTCAAGTTTATCAAATAATTTAAAATTCAAGCAGGACATTCTAACCCGTTGTTAGAACTTATGTTCTAACCGGACTTCTAAATTTTGAGCGGATAATTCTATTACCAAACTTGTCACTCAGAATCTATCCAAGTATCAATTCAAATACTATTTACATCATCCGAGCATACTAGCCAAATGCCAGAGTCTCAGTCGTACAATAGGACACGTAAAGGTACGTTGAGGTAAGTCTCCTTCGTAAATCCTCATTTTGTTTTCAAAACAACTACGTTTTGTTAAAACCTTTTTCAAAAACTTTGTCCAAACCTTTGCTCTGATACCAAACTGTGACACCCGTCCTTAATACGCCTTCTTTAATCAGAGTTTAAATGCACAGGCATCGAAGTAGTTTGGACGACTTAATTGCGGAATAAAATTTTCTTAAAATAACTTAGTTTGAAAACATGAGGATAAGTTTTTTCGCGATTCGAATCTATCCCACAGTGGGATCTTAATACATTAATCCAAGATAGACAAATGATAAACGATAAATATTCAGTCCGTCTACTCATGACTTTCCAAATAGTTCCTTTTGCTATAACCCTTACATCTGCTTCATTCCTCTTGATCCCGATCCACTACCTGTCTCTTTCATGCGATCTGGAGTTCAAATGAATGAACCCCTGGGTAGAATGTGATTAATCTCATATGCAGGTATGGAATGTAAATCACAGTATAACACATGTATAAGCATAGAATAATTTACAAGTAACAAAACACACCGTAATCAAGAAGTTAACGGCCAAGGACCGAGTATGAATTTCAGACACGCTTGACCCTATGAGACCCTTTGACCTCAAAATCCATAGCTAGGAAATAAACATATAAATCATCTAGCAAACATAATCAGTCATACAAGAAATACATACATACAAGGCTAACAAGATAACAGTTACCCACCTTGAATTTGAATCCTTAACTTTGTCCGGAAGTGTTGGGATCAGCAGAGGTGTCAAGGTATGCCTATAAACGTTTATCATTGTCATTAGTCACTTCTTGTGTCGCACAGCATCTAACTAAACGAATTATTTATAGAGGGTTAAAACTAGATTAATCTCTAACATTCCCGTAATTTCCTTACGTTTAGACTTGACCTTAAATTCTCAAAATTTCGAAAGATATATACAATAATCTGAAATAAAAATCATTTTTCCAGAATTTCTTGACCAAGTTTGAAAAATCATAACTCTCATTATACAAGTCCGATTTAGGTGTTCTTTGGCTCGTTGGAAAGGGTGAGATGTATAATATTTTCTGTAAAAGTTTCAAGCAAGAACTAAAATGTTTACTATTTCAAAAACAAACCCAAAAATCAGTGTTCATCGAAGTACGTAAAACGTTTCGATTTTTTTGTCTAAACTTTGAAAAATGATAGCTCTTATTCCTCACATCCGATTTAGGTGTTCTTTGGCTTTTTAGAAAGCTTGGGATGTATAATCTGTACTGTAAAAGTTTCAAATAAAAACACAAAGGTTTGCTATTTCGAAATCAAGCCCGAAAATCACTGTTCACCAAAAGTGCAGAAAACGTTTCAGATTTTGGCTAAACTTTGGAAAATCGTATCTCCCTTTGTACAAATCCGTTTTAGCTGTTCTTTGGCTTTTTGGAAAGCTTGAGATGTCTAGTATGTCATGTAAAAAGGTCATGGAAAAACACAAAGTTTTAACTGGTCCGAAAGGCAACGTCATTTTGTTGCTCCAGAATCAAACCGAAAAGTTTCAGATTTTTAACTCAACTTCCAAAAATCATAACTGGAGTTGTAGACCTCCGTTTTGGGTGATACAAAGCTCATTGTAAACCTTATTGAGTCTACTATATACTGTAAAAGTTTCAAGGAAAAACACAAAGGTTTACCCTAGAAACAGAGCCACGAAATACACTCGTTTGTGAGTTTGAAAACAGAGTACAGAAAATGCAGCGTTTAAACCATGCGTTTTAAATCCTCAAACTCGAAATAAACTTGTAAAAACTAGAAGGGAGAGGTGTAGGGACTCAACCTGGTGGATAGGCAGGCTTACACGACGGTTCCAACCTTCTTCCTTTCCTTCCGACTCTCACTCTCACGTTAACTTTTCGGTCTCTCCCTCTGCGTTTTCTTCTTTTCTGTTTTGTGTTTCGCCTAGTTAATAATAAAAGGAAGTGTGGAGTGTGGCTCAAAAGTATGGAACACGAACTGTCTGTCTTTGGGCGAATGGGTGGTGACGGTTTGTACACGCCCGGCCATAATGAAAAGATGAGGAGCATGTGGTTGTGTTGGCCAAAAGTCATGGGATGGAGAAAGCATATTTGCGCCTTGCGTCTTCCTTATGCGCTGAAAAGGTTCTGTCTTAAATGGATATAATTATGGTGAAGGAATTTGTGCACAAAAACTAATGCTTGGAACATGGGCTGAAATGTTTATGCACTGCATATGCTTCTAAACTTAAAGCAAGGAAGTGGAGTGGGATATGTCATTCGTGTGCTTTAATAAAGTGTTGTGCATGAGGGGCCACGAGACTATATAAGAGGAAATAAGGTGCTGCATTAATGTAAGCAGATGACTCGCACATGCCCGAATATATACCACAAGTGTATATATAAATACAACACTCATTTCCTACACTTGTATACTTTTTCAACTTCAGAATATTGTAGCTCAAGATCCATAATAAGCCTTTCTTCGTCAACCTGTTTGCCCATTTAATTTACAAGCTCGTAGTAAGATTACCATTTTACCCCTATCTTAAATTTTTGACACTTGATTGTCAAATAAATTCTAGGAATAAATCCCTAATCCTATATAGGGGATTTCCTTTCTCAATTACCTTCTCTTTGCCATAAATTATTTCTTCCAAAAATTCCTGGAATTTATTCTTTTCCCTAAATATAAATAGGAAGATAGGCCTCAAATTCCAAACCTTCTTTTTATTAATTATTCACGCCAAATCTTCACCATTAATTTCCATTCAATATTTCTAATTGTCGAATCCCAAAATCGGGATGTTACAGCCAGCAGTGCCTTGTACTTATTTTTCTCATTTTTTAAAATATCCCATTAATAAATTGTATAAATTACGAATTTACGTTATCTATAATCCAAAAGTTTATCTCTTTAAGAGATAAATAGAAATACAATTTAATATAAGGGTTCTAAAATTTGATAATTTAAATATATTTCTCGTATCCTTAATATAAGATCTAGTTAGGGAGTTGATATTGATATTAAATCCAGGGTCTATTTCACATACTACACTGCCCCTATTTATAAGGTCATATTTTTTAAATTGGTTTATTTTATAAGGTCCTCTTGGAGTTGTTTGAACATTAAATGCATTTTTATCAATGTTAGCCCTCATTAATTTTCCCCATACACTCTCTTTCATCATTTTTCTGATGATTACTCTCTCATTTATTCACTAATAAATAAGGTCATATTTTTTTTTTAAATAAGTATATTTCCTATGTATTTATTATTTTTGACTAATTTTAATTATCTTCTTGAATAACGCAATTAGGTTATTAAGACCTCATAAATAGGGGTTATTTATCAACTTTTTCCCAAATTAGCCCTATTGGCATTCCCTTGACAATTACCAAATATGAGAGAGGGAGGGAATTAATAAGAAAGATAATTAAGGTGTTTTAGAGAAACATATGTTATATTAATTAACTTAACTAACTTCTTTAATATAATTAAATTAGTTAAGTTTTGTCTTACGTATTTAAAACCAGAGGAGGAAATTATTGTCCTTATCTGATTTTTCGTTTTTTAAAAAAAACAGAATTACATAAACTAGATAAGTGTTTATTTTTTATAATAACATTAAACTTACATCATAAAATTACGCCATAAACTTATACCATAACATAATGATTTTTTAAAAATAACAAATTTATTTGATATTTAAAAAACGGGTGGGCCTGAACACTTTGGGCTAAGTCTTTAAAGTTTTAAGAGTTTATCTTCATAGACTTAAACATTTAAGGGGATTTATTATAAAGTATTAAAGGTTATGATATGTTATTTACATGTAACAAAAATTTCAAAGGATTTTGTATAAATTAGCTTTACATGAACTAAATAAACTTTAATTTAACGTTATACCAAAAAAAAAAACTTTTATTTAACATCAAACTAACATCATAAAATTACATTATAAATTAAACTTAATTACACCAAGAGTGTGTTAAGGATTATTTTAAAAAGAATAAATTTATTTGATACTTATTTTAAAAAAGCGGTTGGTCTGAACACTTTAGGCTAAGTCTATAAATATTAATCCTCCGGTTCAAATTACTCCCTGTGCTCTTTAACATTATCTTTTATAGAGGTGGTTTTTATTAATATAAGGAATAAATTCTTTGTTTCTAAAAATTTAAATTTGTCTTTTCATTTCTAGCCTTTTTTACTTGCATGCTACAAACAGACAACAGTAAAAGATTTTACTAAAATCCTACATGCATCATAAGATGTATTTATACAAATACTATACTCAAAATCGTTCAAGCAAAGATGAAGTTTTCTTCTTCCTTTTTTCTAATTTCTCTCACCATCACATCACCTATTGGCCGTACACTTTTATTTTTTGATTAAAAAAAGGGTTAATGTGCATTTTTACCAACAAACTATTACAAGAAAAGTATCCAGCACAAACATTTATTAAAGGTATCTTAAATATAAAAGAACAATTAAAGGGGGTCAAAAAACACAATCTCCGTTAGTTTTTTGTTTTTCATGGACGTTTAACTCATGGGTTATGATGATGTGGCGAAGATAATTGATGAAGTGTCAAGATTGAGTCAGAAAAAATTGACTCTAGCTTATTTGTGCTTAGACTCTCGAGGAAGACAGGAAGCAAAGGCCAAACGAAAACACAATCTCAGAAAAGCAGAGCAAGCTGAGAAAGAGAAAGAGAGTCAAAGGAAGATTGTATGCCAATTAAACAGTCACTCGCTTCTTATTCTTCTCCCGTCTCAAACCCTTCTTTGGACTTATGTCATGATCGTATGATTCATATCCGTGGCTGTGGAGAAGTGTGGACTGGCCGAGGGATCCGATTTGACGACATCTGGTCTACTTTCAAAACTTGCCGGCAACATTAACCACCTCGCGTCGTTTCTCTAAACCCAAAAATGGAAAGCCAACGATTATTCTCAAATTACCAAGAATGTAATGAGCTGCTAGCTGCTTCGCCAAGGAGGGTCCACGAATTTTGCGGGAATGTATGCTTTAACATTGAGAAAGCTTGAACCGACTCTTAAGTCCGCACCCTTTATCATCAGGTGCTCTGGGAAATAAAAATAAAAAAAAATCCCAGAAGAATAGAGACAAGAAGAACGCAAACATTCGTCAAATTCCCATGAATTTCTTAGGCCTTTTCCCATTCTAAGTCGTTTTGTTCTCACCCACATCATTCTTAGACAAATTCACCGCTTCAACAAACCCTTTGGAGAAGTTAACAAAAAATTCAATAGCCCATCTTCTAGGATATGATGTGACCCAGATCCGTTTACCTCGTGGACTTCTTCTGCTACCTCCCTCCTCCTCATCTCCAGTTTACCTCAGGACTTCTCCAGCTACCTCCCTCCTCCTCGTCTACATCATGATGCGACCCAGATCCAATTTCATGGAACACTCGAGGCTCACTGGCAATTTCGTGGGGTCTAGTATCACAGCCACAACCAATAAAGGATTCATTTTCTCAGCTGACCCCCAGTATTTATTAAACTTCGATAGCATTCTTCTTGACATGTGACCCAACAGAGAGTAGGAGCTACTTGCATTTGATTCAAGGCTTGTCTGAATTGAAACTATGTGTTGGAAACAAGTGTTACTTGTAACGTAGTTTGATCCAGAAAACTTCAATATCATATTGTAAAATAATTTTAAAAAGCTCCAATCATATGCACTAGGAGGCAAAATCTTAGGTTCAACAATCCTTCTTGTAGTTGTATCATCATCCTCCTCCTCCTCCTCCTCCATCCGAGCATCAATCAAGATAAAAGTGTCTCGACTAGAATCTACGTTCTTCTTCTTAAAGTATTGTTTGTATTCTTCATCCTCCTCCTCCATCCGAGTAAAGACTTTGACAAACTTAACCGCACTCTCAAGCATAAGGTATGTTGAGTTCCACCTAATGACATGATAGAAATGAAAAATAATTAAACATCAATACATTATCATATCAAAGCTCATTCAAACAAATTATTAAAAAAAATTACCTCGTGGGACAATCCAAGGTAAGAAGGCTCTTTGATTCAACTCGTTCTCTTTCAACCAACATTATGAACTTACGCTTCCTTGATGGAGAAGATTTAACATATTTTACTGCATGTCGGATGAGCTCAATAGACTTGTTCATTTCTTTTAGACCTTCAGAAACAACCAAGTTCAATATGTGAGCAGCACACCGCATTTGCAAAAAATTCCCCATCACATACCATTGCAAAACCATCCCAACTCTTGAAACTCTTTTTTAGGATTGCAATTGTAGAATCATTGGTAGAAGCGTTGTCAACTGTGATCGTATACACTTTGTCAATGCCCCATTGAAATAAGCAATCCTCAATTTGTTTGGCAATTGACTCACCTCTATGATCTTTAATCTCACAAAAATTCAGAATGAGTTTTTGCAAAATCCAATCATCATCAATCCAATGGGAAGTCAAACACATGTAGTTGTTATTTTGCATAGATGTCCAACAATCGGTTGTGAAAGACACACGAACTTTAGAAGTCTTGAAATATTTTGTCAACATATTTGCTTGTTCTTTATATATGCCATAGCAATCTCTAGCAGTTTGTCCATCTTGATGGCATTTGAAATTTAGGTTGAAACTCTTGCAAAAGTTCTCAACCCCTCCTTTTCCACAGCTCGGAAAGGCACTTCATCCTTTATGATGTACTTAGCAACAACCTTTCTACCTCGTTCTTGACTGAATAAGTGATGAGTCACTGTTTGATTTGTCGTAGCCGCGAACAAGCTTTGACCCTTGCTTGCTTTGTTAGGATTGTTTGGACACTTGCCAAAATGTCTCCACAATTGTTTAGTGCCATCTTGCGAAGGATGACTCGAATAAGTTGCTACACAATAGTTGCACTTTGACCTATGTTTTCCTTTGGTTTCAGCAAGTGGCAGCCTTGTAAAATGGTTCCATATATAAGATGACTCTTTCCTTTTTTTTTTCTAGGTTGGGAATCATTATCTTGTCCCTCATTCGTCTTCTCATTCTCAACATGGGCAGCATTACGTTGTACTGTTGGGACTACATCTTCGTTTGTAGCTTCCCCGGTAACACTTGGAGCTTGCCCTTGCACATTATCTGGTGGCATATGTGCCATGCTGATTTCAAGATAAAAACATATAATCAGATATAAATTCTCATTATCAAATTGAGTAAAAGAAAAAGTTAACATTGTGCAGATGAATGTCCAAAATAAAAAATTGAGTAATGACCATTATTCAATGCAGAGAGATGGTGTGTCATTTAATAAAGGTGTCATTTAGACATGTCTTAGCATACGCGTAGCATTTAAAGCTTCCTGTTTTGTAACTATAAATGTTGGCTCATCCTATATTTGTTTTCAGCTACATCCACATCAAGTATCATAGTAATTTAAAATCAAAAGTGATAGATTTTTTTTGGGCGATGGTGGCTTCGCTTGCACATGGAAAAGTATTATTCTGTACCATAAGTTTTAGAGCAAAAGACAAACAAACAGGAATAGGTCAAAAAACAAACACAGGACACATGACCAGTGACCACTATTCAATGCAGAGGAATAAAAAATTGCAGACAGGTTTTTCGAGCCAAAAAAATAAAAAAAGTGCAGAGAGCCAGTCACGCTTGGGCGATGGTGGGGCCGAGAATGCACTTTGATTCACACTCACATGATACAAAATCAGAGACATCTATCCATAAATTTTCAAAACAACTATTCACACACTCACACAAGTGGGCAGTGGCAGTGGGGCCGAGTTAGATGTCTCAAGTCTCAAAAATCAATTCCAAAGGCAATATATATAGATAGAACATACAGTACTGAGAGGGAGAGTGAGAAGTCGACGGTGAGAGGGAGAGGGAGAGGAACATACAGAAACAGTGAAAGGAAGCAAGATTCAAGAAAAAAAAATCAGGTGTATGGCAAGATTCAAGATGGTGCGACGGTGCTTAAGCAAGATTCAAAAATCAAAACTTACTGTCTGTCAAGATGGCAAGTGAAAGGAAGCAGCCGGCAGGATTCAAAAAAGAAGAAGCAAGATTCAGGTTTCAAAACTTACTCGCTGTCGGCAGAGGGCAAAAGTGAGAAGGAGAAGGAGAGGGAGAGGCAGACGTTGAGATGGCGGCGAGAGACAGTAACTCGGTCGTCGACTGCGACGGTGCTCACGCTGCTACGACGGTGCTCAGGCCACTGCGTGGTGCGATAGCGTGCTAGGGTTTGAGTTTGAGGGTGTAAATCAAAACTCGCTTCTCTCTCTGTCTCTGGCTCTCTGCAATTGGAAGGAAGCTTTCTCGGTTCCTGGGAGTGGGTTCTATCAAGTCTCAACTCTCAAGCTGAGGGAAAAGTCCAAAAAAACAAGAAAACGGGTACGGGACAGCCCCGTACCCATGACAGGCCCAATCTGGGCGGGCTTAATCTAGGAAAAATCCTACGGGGTGCGAGCGGTTGGGCGGGTTGCGGGTCACTTGCTCACCCCTACCCCCACACTTTCAATATATTGTTTTGTTTTTCAAAAAACACCCCACCCACCCCCCCAAAAACAACCCCCACCCCCATCGGTGGCCGTCGGCCGGCGCCCGGCCGTGGCGGCCCCGGCGTCCGGGCCGGTGGTCTCCGCGGTGGCCCTCCGGTGAGGGCATTTTTATTTTATTTATTTAAAAGTAAGGGCAAAAAGGTCATTTCACCTGAATTTGCATATCCCTCATAGGTCCTTGGTACCTCTCAGTCTTTTTACAAATTCGACAGACTTTTAGGGGTTTTACAAATTCAAATGGTATTTATTTGGAATTTTCCCTAATAAAAATGTCATTCATACATATATAATCAAAAGAAAATGTCAGTTTTGTTATTCTTTATGAAGTTTAATTAGTGGGAAGAGAACCATGGTAGACCCGGATATCCTGCCAGTCTACCCTGTGACCCGGAAACCTGCTAGTCACAAATAATCAAATTGGCTATAAAACATCTCTTCCTAGTGTGCACACATCTTCCCAAAGTTGCTACTAGTATCCTGGAAATCCGGCCAGACACCACTTTGAGAAGAACGAATAATATCTTTTCACATCATATAAATATCGGAGGCATAAAGGCCAAAGGTTGTGTTCATCACTTTAGGAGGTACCATCCCAAAGCTATCATCCCACGATTAAATTATTTCAATTACACACAAAATGGATTTCTCAAATTTACGAAAACCAAACCGAATATATATACTGCTATTTGTCAATTACGAAAACCTAAGGCAAAACCATTTAAAAAAGTACATGTATATATTTTAACACAGGTGCAAACTGAAAAAATTGAAAAGGATATATATATATATGTATATATATATATGGGGTTATCGTTTGTCATGTCACTTGACATAAGCTTATGTCAAGTCACCCTAAAACTACGTCGTTTGGGGTTAGAGGAATTAATGAACTCTCAAAACAACGTATTTTGGGGTTAGGGAATTAATGAAGGATCTTTTGGTAAAATTCATATAATAAATACAAAATACAAAAACACCCTTCATTAATTCCCTTAACTCCCAAAACGACGTAGTTTTGGAGTGACTTGACATAATCTTATGTCAAGTGACATGACAAACAATAAACCCTATATATATACTCCTTTCATTAATATATAATACCTGTGCATCTTTGGCTTTGAGTGCTTCGTTGTTTTGTTGTTGATTAAAACATATATATATATATATATATATATATATATATATATATATATATATGCCTCCCAGTAAAACCAAAGCACTCAAAGCCAAAGATGTACAGGTATTATTTATTAATGAAAAGATATATATATATATATATATGTATGTATATTTATATCAATCACCAAAAACCGAAGTACCCAATGCAACTACGTACATGATAATATTCAATGGTTAAATGGTTTTGTGAAAAGTTAATCACGCAAATCGAGAAGAAGAAATATATATATATATGTACACAAGAAGGTGCAGTGTTTTGTTTTCTTAAGGTTCAGGGATTGAGATTACCTTGTCTCCGTTTTTGCTAACCTCCTAGAAGAATAATTTGATGCAGAGTAAGAATAGAGGAAGTAGTAGAGGAGAAGAGGAGTATTGAGCGTTAGCTAGGGTTAGGCGGCTAGACCTATGTTTATAATTTAGAATTAGGGTTTAGCTATGGGTTGGACTCTTTAACTATTGCCAACTCATTAATAGGTTATATAACAATATCGATATTATTAAAGTTCTAAATTTTATTATTACTATATTGTTATTATTATTATTATTAATCTGGGGCATTACACCCAGACATATGTTGGTTAATTTAAATTCCCGAGGAATATATGCGTGATACAATTTAAAATTCAGAAATGGCCCGGTTAATCTTGTTGGAGGATGTTGGCTGTACATTTATCTTGAATTTAAAGTCAGTCGAATAGTCAATCCAAAATATCAAAATATAAAATTCACTTAAATAAATCCCCTCCTTCAGGGTCTTCTTCAGCTACTCTAGCTGTACTGCCTTACTTTTCGATCCAAATCATCTTCCTGAATCTTTATGTATGACTGAGATTCAGTGATCAGATGAATCCCAGGGTAACATTAATCTTATATTCAAAGTGCAAATCATACATAACAAATATTTCATATATTTCAGAATAAACAAAAGCATTCAGCAAACACACTGTAACTAGAGTACATAGCACACATCACATGTATCGTTAACGGCGAAAGAACACACAAGTGCTGTAATATCCTCATTTTTCTCTAAAAAAATTCATGTATGAAGTATGTGTAAGTGGAGAAATGAAATAGTGAAATTTTGACAAAAGTAAAAATTTTACTTGAATTACCCGATTTCGTCAAAACTGAAAATTTTGGGACATATGTTGGCACAACATGAGATAAAAGGAATTAACATTTATTTGTTCCATTTTAATTTATTAAATTTGACCAAGGGGATAGAAGAAGGTCGCATGAATATTTATTAGAGATTATGAGGAAAAAATTAAAGGATAATTTGTGAAGGGATGATTTTGGCTTATAAATTTTAGAGACAATATTCTATGGCTTAGAGAAGCTAATTAAGGAAGAAAATGCCTTATATGGAATTAAGAACTAATTCTTAAAACTTATTCAATATTTGCAACTAAATAAGCAATGAACTAAGTTGCAAATAAAAGTCTTGTGGACGATTAAATGAGATCGTAATGGAATGAACTTCCACAACATCCTACTTCACCAATTTATTAAAATCAGCCAAGATATAAATATGCATCACATGTTTCATGGAATTTACACCACATCAACCCCACCCTTGAAGTTTATGGTCAGCAAAGCAATTAGAAAAATGATGATTCAATGGTATAATGGTGATTATGTAGAAGTCATAAGGTCACATTAAATCCTACGCCCATTTGCTTCAGCCGAAACCATCTAATCAAGGATCATTAATTCCCTTTTCATTCATACATTCGGTCATAAGGGGGAAAAAAAGCCAACGACAAGACAAAGAGAATTAATGTTAAAGTTGGAAAGCAACTATATGGCATAATGTAATTAAATTGGAAGTTAATGTCCAATTTTAATTCCCACCTCCTCAGCCGACTTAAACACTCAATTATAATTATGTATTGCCAACACTTCCCTTTACTTCATTCAAATCGTATGTACACATACACACTTACATTCGAAGTCGGCCGAAAGTTGAAGGAAAATAAGAAGAAGGAAGACTGTCTTAGGTATGTTGATGATCCCAATTTCATTCCTACCTCTAGTTCTCGTGTTTACAATTCCTTTTAAGTCTCTAAATCTTTCCTGATGATACGTTTAGAAAGAGAAAGGTTTGAGGACTCAAAGGTTTTAAGAGGAGGAATCATCAAGTAAACAAACTCGGTCCAAGGTAAGGGATGGTTATTGTTGTTATGCGATGTTGTCATGGCTGGTTGTGTTGTTTTTGACTTGTAAATATGGAAAGCATGGAAAATAAGGGGAGGTGCTGTAAAAATTTTAAGAAATTATAGAAAGTATGATTAGAGAGTTAATCAAAGTTAAAGGGATAATTAGAGGTAGGAAAGTAGTAGTTAATGGAATGAAATGTTGAAAATCATATTTTCTCCCTGCCTATGCATTCTGGTCTGAACAGGGCATAGATGTCAAGTTTGAATATGACCAATTTGATGGTTCCATTGTGTTCAAAATGCAAAATTGTGTAGGACAGAGGTTTCGTAGAAATTTTGGAAGCTCCGGGATTAAATTGTACCGAAACCCGAAAACTGTTTTGGAGATTCCAGTCTAGACAGTCATTTTGCAACGAATGTTTGAGCAGTGAATAATGTCCAATTTCCATGAAAATTTATAGGATTAAATTAGACATAGTAAGGATTAATTTGATAGGTAACACATATTTTTATGAATTATGTACAATTAATTATGAATATTTGAAGTTGACCCCTGAATTTGGACTTTATTTGCAACCAGCGAGGGTATTTTTGGAATCTGGGAAAAACCTGTGTGTGGATGGTCATGAAAAGTATTTTTAGTCAAAATCATATATATTAAGGGTAATTTTGGCTTTGGAACGAACCAAAAAGGATTTTTATAGATTTAATTATGAATTGTTGAAGATTAGTCACTGTTTGCTGGAAATTCCTGAAAAATGACGAAAATAGAGGGAATATAAGCTTATATTAAATTCCTTAATAAGAAAAGAAATTTAGTAAATATGGACACATGAATTGGGCTTATTTTAAATTATCGAAAGAGAATGTTTATTGTGGAGGAATTAATTATATTTATATTTTTTTATTTTAAGATTGTTTGTGATATTGTGCACCGAGAAAATTCATTATTATTCGTGGTTGACTATCAAGTAGTAACCTTGATCCTCATATACTCTTCGTGACTTGTGTGTGTATGCTTTACCATGTATATTGCATACGTTTGGTTATTATTTATTTCTAAGCGCTCTGGAACCAGAACATGCTGTGTGCAATAAGGGCCTTGCTGTGTGCCGTGCCCGGCAGTCTATGCTGTATGCTATTAGGACTACTAGTTCTGGATTTGGCTGTGTGCCTTGTTGTGTGCATGATACTGAATGCTATGTGATTTGTGTTTTTTTTTTATTCTTGGTTTTTTTTTACATGCATTGTTATACATTTTATATGAAATTAATGGTTACTCTGGGATTCAACTATGAATCCCAGCCCCTTTTAAGCCTTTTGGCAGCTCATCTAGGTTTGAGCATGGAGACAGAGGTAAGGCTCCTGAGCTAGACTAGCGTGGTGGAGGATGTTGGTGATTTCTTTTGGTTATTTATTTTGATTTCCCAGATGACTATATTTTCATATAATTATTTTGGGAGCTGTAATGTGGGATGACTGTATATTTAATCCCTCAGGGGAAATATGTATTCCTGTATTTTATCTTACCAGTATTTAATTGTCCAAACCGGTGTATGCTCTGCTGCTAATACTTTGATAAACGATGTAAAATAACCTGGGAAAATAATTTAAATTTGAGGTAAAGTAAAGGATCACACTACTCGTCACCCGAAAGGGCGAGGCCAGTATGTGTGTTACAAGTGCTATATGTCCTGTAAGAACCCGCTGAACCCAAGAGGGGGTGAATTTGGTGAAGATTAAAAACTTGAAACTTTAAAAATCTTTTCACGTCTTCTAAAACAACAGTTAGATATTCAAAGCATATATTGGAAATATAAGAGATAAAGGAAGAGAATATGCAAACTGAGATTTATACTGGTTCAACCAATCCTTGACCTACGTCCAGTCCCCAAGCTCCACTTGAGATTTTCAATCCACTATCTTCTTTCAACTTGATTACAAGCTCTGTACTCGAAGTAATCCTCTCACTAGGATTCACTCCCCTTTACAAACTGTAATCAATACACCCACTTGATTACACACTCTGTACTCAAAGTAATTCTCTACTAGGATTCACTCCCCATACAAGTTGTAATCAATACAATAAGTTTCCTACTCAAGATCACCCAATCTTGAGGAACTCTTAGATAAGATAATTACAATGAATCTTCTCTCTCAGAAGTGAATGAACCAACACTGAAGTACAATACAAATCATTTCACTCTCTATGATGAGCTATATAAGCATTGAGAATAGAGAGCGTATGAGCATGGTTTGTGAAACCGGACCGGACCAGCCGGTTCAGACCGGAAACCGGCCAACCGGCCGCGAAACTGGGGTAACCCGGATTGGTCACTGGGTCAGAGCTTTTTTTTTATTTAAAAAAAAAATCTCCTTCACTTTTTTTTTATTTCTCCCTCAATTTTTTTTTCCTTTTTTCACTTTTGGATGTCATATGGGTTTGATTTGGATTTATTTTTTGGTTTTCCTAAAGCTATTGTGGTTTCTCTGTTTTCGGTTGGCTCTGCTTAGTGGATGTTAAATGTAGGTTGTAAAGAAAATTGTTAAGAGTATCTGAAAATGTCACAAGTATTGGAGTATATGATTATTTTGCCACTAATCTAAAGTATTGAAATGATATATAGTATGTCAAATTTAGGTTGGTGTGATAAGAAATTAATTATTTTCCAATGTTTATACCTCACCGGTCTAGGCCCGGTTGACTCGGCCCGACCCACTAACCCTTAACCCAAGCACCCGACCGGTTGGTGACCGCCCGGGGTTTCGTAACCTTGCGTATGAGATAAATGTTGTATTCAGAATATCAGCATTTCGACAGTGCAAGCTCTCATCGTTGTTTTTTCCATCTTGAATGTGTCTCTACTTATAGACAACTGATATTAGTCTATTGAAGCATTGGTCCATTGTAGAATATTACCATTGTAAGTTTCAGTCTGTTGGAGAAATAGGCGTTGAAGCTTCTGACGTCATCATCTGCTTTTTGTAAATTGTTGTTAACCCTTCATATAATCATCTGAAACTTATACACAAATGATATAAATAATGTCAAGAAGTAGTATAAGTCCTTTTAGTATCCATCTGAATGATCTTGATGAGAAACAAGATTTCGAACACGGTGATTTACAATCGAGAAATATTGGCTTGAGTTAAACTAGCCTGGCTCGAGTCAATTGCACTTTGAAAACATAGATAAGAAGATGTGAATAATATTAACTCGAGGCATCCATCCTTGGCTCGAGTTTGGGGGCAAACTTGAGTCACCAAAAAGTGGCTCGAGTCAATCTTCACTTGAACATTTGACCGAAGGTGATTCTGATAAGCTATGGCTCGAGTTTGGACTTGTGTCTCAAGTCAAAAAATCTTCTCAAAACGTCTAACTCTCAGCCTTGCCTTGACTCGAGAGGTTGTTACTCCTTGGCTCAAGTCAAATTCCCTTCTTGAAAGTCCTTTGCTCTCTGACTTGGCTAGGCTCGAGGCTGGACTTGCCTTGGCTCGAGTTACAAGTTCATCTGGCTTGCTTGTGTTTGCTAGCTTTATCATTGATCCTCAATCCAATCTTTTGATCATCTGAAACTTGCTCATAAATATGATTAATAGAATTGAAAGGTATAACAAGTAGTAATCAATTGATAACAATCATTTCTGAATTCTCGGAGACGTTAAGGAACTGAGCTCTACTATTGTGCGCTTCATTGACTCGAGTCATTTATTCTCTACTTGAGTTATAGGTCAAACTCAAGTTACCATCCTTTGACTCGAGTTAAAACAAATTTTCTCTATCTTCATTCCTCTCTGCCTGTCATAGACTCGAGTTCTCTACTTCTTAGCTCGAGTTAAGAACTCTTCTCAAAATGGCTTGCACTTTGTCTGACTTTTACTCGAGTTATCAACGCCTTGACTCGAGGTAAGAGCTCATCAAAATTGGTTGCTTCCAAATTCTATGAAACACTTGTTGAGTTTAGATTCATATTGACTTGGTTTCACTTCATTTGGTTGTGTAGAATGTGAGCTATATCCAGAAAACCGAGCCTATGCTAAAATGGTTCCAGAATTTCCAGTGTCAACATTTGAAGGCCATATCTCCCTTGTTTGAACTTTGTTTTGGTTGGTTCAACTCTTGATGGAACGAATTTTGAGTTTACTTTCATATGCCACTGGTTTCAGCTTAATTGGATATGTAGATTGTGAGTTACACTCAAAATATCAAAGTTTGGTCTGCTGTGTGGCGTGAATTTCACTATCAACTTCCACAATTCATAGATACTTCATCTGAGCTCCTTTAGACTTGAATTATATGTAAAAATTATGCATTGGGAGTCTAGTTTCATATGCCACTGGTTTCACCTCAATTTGATCTCTGGTTTGGGAGATATCATCGAATAACCAGACCTCGCTTAGTTGAAATATGAAACAGAGGTGAACAAGTTGCTAAAAATCACTATTGGCTCGAGCCAATAATGGTTGGCTCGAGTTTAGACCCTAACTCGAGTCTATGATTTCCTGGCTCAATTTTTTGCTTCCTGGAACTTGAGGTTTGACTTCCTGGCTCAAGTTTTGACTTCCTGGAGCTTGATTTTGCTTGTTTTAACTTCGATTTGAGCCATTCCATCTTCCATTTGATCGTGGAGACTTCTAGAATCAATCTAAGAACTTGTATAATGATTTTCTCATTCCATTCAGCAATTTCTTCTTTCTTTCTTCTTCTCTTGATCATTCTCCATAACTCAACTATTTCTTTCTTCTCTTCTCTTGATCCCCTTTATCATTTGACTTTACATCTTCTTTGATTCAATTTCTTTCTCTAATTCAATACTTCTTTATTGATCTTCTTCTTGATCATTCTTCATAAATGAACTTCGCATCTTTGATTCTACATTAAATCTAAGAATTAGTCAATATATGAGATAAATATATTATGCAGATTTTTTGCTCTTGATATTGATAAGTATATTTGACATCATCAAAACTAAGCATAACTAACATTCTCCCCTTTTTATGATGGCAAATAATTTAAGAAAATATGTATAAATATGAACATATATTAGATCTCACATATTTTTTTCTTGCCATTCTCTCCCCCTTTATTTATCATTAGCAAAAGTTGAAGTAATGAAGAAATACTTGTGGAGAGGCAAGTATGAAAACAAGTTAGAAATGACTTCTCTCCTTAATCATTTATCAAGAAAACAATGTTCTCCCCCCCTTTTTGCAAGTATTTTGATTTTGAATCGGATCCAATTTGGAATGTTTGTATGAAAACAGATTTGAGAGAATTTGGAGAGTTTTTTTTATGAAATCTTTCATAATTAAGACAGATTGATACCAAACATGTGCAAAATATTCTCGAATGTAAAAAGATAGAGATTAGAAATGCTCATGTAGGTTTTGTAAATTGATGAATGATAAATGAAGTCCATTTTCTTGTTTTCTTGTTGTGTGAGATCCGTGACGTGCTCTGAATAGTCTTTGAGTTGTGGAATGAGACTAAAGTACTGGCTTCTTGAGTTGTATCTTATATGAATGAATATGGTCAGTACTCAGCTTCCAGCCTTTGCCTTTTCTTCATAGAGCTCTTTCTGTAGAGCATATCTCAACTTCAATGATGGAACGTGAAAGCATAATTCCTCAATTTGATGGTTTCTCCTTGTAGTGCGTTAAGGAATATCCTTGAACAAAATGAAATCTCCTACTACAAATTGAAAACTTTCTTTGCAAAAGAGATTTGTTAGTGTAACCAAATATCAAACTATCCCTTTCTATATGATATTTTCAAATTAAGATAATGAAAAGAAAATATAATATTTTCAAATATAAAATTAACTCATCATCAAAACTAATAAAAGATAGTGAATGTAGATTAGTATGCTTAAAAAGGTTTTCTTTAAATAAAGGAGATAAGCTTTTAAGATAGAAATAAGATAGAAAACACATGAGAATGTGAAGCTCCCCCTTAATGAATGCATGACTAAAAAAATATGAAGCACCTTTAATGATACCAAATAATAATGTGACACCAAATGTTATGAGGTTTGGAGTTATCCCTGCTCCAATAGACACAATATGATATCACAGAATTAAGTACTTTTCATTTTACTTGAGTGGACTTGAAATTGGTATGAAGAAATCACTTATGCTTTCTATGATGATAAAAGAGTTTAAATCATAAGGATCATTTTTCAAGAAAATGAGTGTGCTCGGGTTAAATTTCATAAAATAAGATGGAATGAATGAAATCAAGTTAGCCTAGCATGATTATAATTTTATACATATTACAATACCTCACTCAAGTAATATCGTAATTACTCAAGTCATAATCATCTGTAATCCATAGTTGCATCACTAGCTAGCCATTATCTAATGATGTGATCAATACTGAGGCTCTCCTAGATTAAATGCATAAGGATGAGTTTTCCTTTGAGAACTACTCCGTTAGGTGTTTACTCGAGTGGTTACTTATCACTTTCATAGTCACTCGAGTTACTTTGCAAGTGAATTAGCATGATTTGCTTGCTACCTCATCTCCTGCTGTGTCTTGCTTAGCTGAGATGCTTGTTCGGTAATTTGTGATGTTTGCTCCTACGCCAACGCCTTCATCTTCTTCAGCTCATCTGCAAAAACAACATTAGGAAGTGAGTTTATTTTTTTGTACTTCATTTAAATGGACGAGGGAATGAAAATGTAACAATCTATAGCAAATGTATTACGTTTACCTGCAGTAACACCTTCACTATCGGATGAGGAGCGCTTCGTAGGCTTCAGTCGGCCGGCAGAGGCACCTACCCCAAAAAGTCTACCTTTCTTGTTAAATCCTCCTACAGCCTGAATGAATAGACTCTCGTTATCGGACTGAGAGGATGCGGGGTCGCCCTCACTCTGGGAGTCTCTCTCGTGCGTCAGCTTCTGATAGGTTTCCTACAAACACAAAAATACATCACAAATAAGGCATTTGAAATGAAATAGATATGTTTGTGCCTGAAACAAATAATAAATGCAATAAATGTCTCACCGCTACTTGGTGTTGATCCAACGCCTCCCACTACCTTCAGACTGTTAGGAATGGGTTCGCTCAAAGTTAGCCCACTCAACCGATCCTGCAGGAACTTCCCGACTCTGCCTACAAACACAAATAATGACCGTTAATTAATTACTTCAAAGTACAAAATATTGAATACTGAAATAGAAAATAATGTGTACTCACAATTTTGCATTGATGCTCACTATATGGAATGGAGCCGCCAATATATGATAGTCCATCCATTTGGGCCCTATTTGATTTATTTTTCTCACATTTTCCTTAAATTTGGGATCGGCGGCCCATCTTTGAAATAATTGTTATGTAATCTCAGGTTGAATCCAATCTTGCTTGCTTATACCGTATCTCAATTTATAAAACTTATCAGACAATCACTTGCTTCCCTTGTAGTTGTAAGCTTTTCTAAAATTTCCCACATAGTCAGGGAAATACCTAAACTGATGCTGAAAATCAATAACGAATAATTAGTGCTCCAAATTATAAAAGTACCAAATCAATTTGCATTTGGATAAGAAATTAATAACCACAAAGCACATAACATACCAAGAATTCATTGAATCAAGCATCTCGAGATTCCTTAGGAATCTCTGTCCAATTGGCCCAAGGCTGATTGAAATTACGGAATATTTGGGTAGACATGAATTTTGTCACCCTATTATAAGGCTCAAATCTGAAGACAGAGGAAATGATGCAAATATTATCATACATACTAAAGGTAGAAAATCGTAACATTACTAGTAACTTTACATGACTTACTCTTGGTTGCCAATAGGACGGATTTACACCAGCCCTATTGCAAGATCAACTGTTCCCCAGACTGGTGCCTCGGAGGAACTAGCTTTCCAGACCTGGCTTCGAGGCGACGCAGTGTGCTAAAGGAAGAAATGTGAAGTATTGAAAATGTTAGTACATAGATGCTTAAAGGAAAATAAAAATGTAAATCAATCAAAAATCATAAAGTAAACCTGCTATGCCCCTTGCTGTGGATAAGTGGGAGTGACAGGCACACCTGTACCGCCCAGAAGAGAGTCGGTAGTGGATGGTGACTACGACATATAAAGTGGCGGCAGCTCTGGGGAAGAACTAAGCCCTCTGCCTACAGAGGGGCCAGATGACGTCGCCCTACCCTCTCTGATAGGACGAGGCCAGGCTCTACCACCACTATGACCACTACCTGAATGCTCCATCTCTGAACACTTATAAATATTATGTCAAAATATATAAAAATATACTTAATATGTCACTATCGAAGTAACGAAGTATCTAGTATAACAGATCGTCATAAATAAAGAACTAACACAAATCAACCGGACGATTCTTGTTCTTCAACCTCTGCTTGCACGCCTTCCTCTGGAGTCTCATAGTCATTGAATTCAGATTCACTATCAGAGTAAATCTCTTGTGCCTCATCATCTGATTCCTTATCGTCAATATGGATAGGAATCAACTCTAACTCCGCAACGGAATCAAATAGATTACTTGGTACATCGTCCTAGATAATATTTACGGGCAGTACATGTTTCACATCAGCTTGGAACGGTTCAGTCATATAGTCATTTGTTTCTAACTCTTTCGACTTGGGTATAATATTCCATGCTTTGGTTCGGATAACTCCCTTCCACCCTTGGCGAGATGTGGGGTATGATGTATAATAAATTTGTTCCGCCTATTGATCAAGTATGAATGGGTCATAACCAACCGTATATCTCCTTGACCAATTGATCTCAACATTTCCATATTTGTCCACTTTTGTCCCACGAGGAGTGTTATCAAACCACTCATATTTAAACAGAGTCACCGACTTTTCCCACTTGTAATCCAACTGAATTATGTCAATTAACTTCCTGTAGTAGTCGCCCTCGACCTCGTCAAGTTGGCCACCTCGACAACATACACCGTAATTACAACTTAGCGTATTTGTGTTCGCTTCAATAGTTGCAAACCGATACCCATTGATTACATTTTTTTTGCACTTGGTAATGACTGTTGCAACTCCATAAGATAAACTCCATGCAACATCATGGGGAGTTGATCGATTTTCCACGAAGAATTGAAACCATTGAGGAAACTCAGAGTTCATGAATTGATCAACATTGGAATCCGACATCAAAGGATTTGCCGATCGGACTCAATTAGAGAAGTAACTGTAATAAAAAAATGAAATT
This sequence comes from Acacia melanoxylon, assembly GCA_019022615.1. Taxonomy (NCBI): domain Eukaryota; kingdom Viridiplantae; phylum Streptophyta; class Magnoliopsida; order Fabales; family Fabaceae; genus Acacia; species Acacia melanoxylon. Next base: position 238,210 of record JAFJYJ010000108.1, read on the forward strand.
AATACTTTAACATTTACTGTAATAGTAAAAATAGAGGAAATCTTACTCTAAGTACGAGGCGGCCTCTTCACAGTTGTTTAGAATGTACCACTCCGCTACTCGCTTATTTGTTCTTTCCAGAGTTGACCTACAATGTTTTCCCACGACTCGGTCTGGAAAATTGAATATTGATATTTAATGCTCATATCACCGCCATCATCGTTGCGAGGTACCCCTCTCCATCTTGATATAATTTTAGGGGATAATAGTATGACGCAAATTTAGTGGTCTCTTCGACTAGATACGCTTCAGTGATAGAGCCTTCATTGTACCTTTGATTTTTAATCTTGTATTTAAGTGTTCGTAAAAACCTATAAAGGAAAATCACAAGGTATTTATAAACTATAGCACCATATGGGTCAATTAATAACTACGCGAAAGAAATATATATATTATCTCTCAAACGGATACATCCACCTATATTGTTGCGGACCTCCGACCCTTGCTTCGTAGGCCAAGTGAATAGGCAAATGTTCCATTGAGTTGAATAAGTTAGGAAGAAACATCATCTCTAACTTACATAGCGTTATTGGCATGTTCGCCTCTAGCTGCCGTAACTTGTCACAATTAAGCTCAGAAGCACAAATTTCTCTAAAGAACAAGGAAAATTATGTCAGAATACCCTATATATGCTTCGGCAGTGCTTTTAAGGCCCACGACAACAATCTATGGAAAAAAATGACAATTATGACTCTTCATCCCGAATAACTTCTCTTTGTGCATGTCAACACATCTTGACAAGTTTGATACATAACCGTCCGGGAGTTTTAGATCTTTAACCCATCACAACAAAACTAAATTCTGTTCTTTGTTCAATGTGTATGGCGCTCTAGGTTTAGAAGTCCGTCCCAAGGCAAACTCCACGAAATGCAAATCAGGCATCCTGCAAATCGCTTTTATGTCCCGTCTTGCGTTGACTGTGTCCTTCGTCTTACCCTTGGTGTCCATCACGGTGTACAGAATATTGCAAAACACATTCCTCTCAATATGTATGACATCGAGGTTGTGTCTTAACAATTGATCTTTCCAATATGGTAGTTCCCAGAAGATGCTACATTTGTTCCAATGATGATCAACGTCATATCCCTCAGGTTTGTTGGAAGCAGCCCCCTCTTCAACACTTTGAATGTGCTTGACCCTGTCCCATATTTCTTGGCAACTTAAACGACGAGGTTGATCTGCCCGTTCGACCATATTCCGCCTGAAGTCTTTTTTATTTTTCCTAAGCGGATGATCGAGGGGCAGGAATCGCCGGTGCTTGTCAAACCAACACACCTTGCGACTATATTGCAAGCTAAAACCCATGTTCTGTTCAAGACATACCGGACATGCAAGCTTCCCCGACATTTGCCAGTCACTCAACATCTCATATGCATGGAAATCATTTATTGTCCACATTAAAGCAGCCCGCATGGTGAAAATCTGGCTTAATGATACATCGTACGTAAGAACCCCTTCACTCCACAACATCTTCAACTTGTTTATCAAAGGCCTGAGGTACACATCTATCTTCTTTTTTGGATTGGATGGCCCAGGGATTAACGCGTTAAGGAACAAAAACTCTCTTCTCATGCACATGGAAGGTGGGAGGTTGTACGAAGTGACAATCATAGGCCATCACTGAGCGTCCGTCGTAAACTGTCATCGACAGTTGCGACGGACTCCAGTATTTGTCACAAAAAGCGACTAAACTGGCGCCAATTTGTGATGGACATAGAGTCCGTTGCAAAAAGCAAGGCTTTTGCGATGGACTCAAGTGTCCGTGGCAAAAACCAGTAAAACCGGTGCTTGTTTGGGCGCTGGTTTGCGACAGACTTCTTAGTCCATCGCAAAAATTGCATTTTTTGCGGCAAAGATTGTATTCCACCTAAAAAAGCCTTGCGTTGGCGATAGATTTTGATTTCCATCGCAAAATGCTAAAATTTTGCGATGGAAAAAATTTTGTTGCAAATTTACATTTTTCTAGTAGTATCTATCTCTCATGCTTGTGTCTCTTTCTTTCTTCCGGTCTATCTCTCACTTTTTAGTCTCGGAAGGAATGAGAACGAGACTCTCAATGTCTCTCAGCCTCAGCTTTCCCTTATACTCTCTTACTCTCTCTCTCTAAACTGCTTTCTATCGTTGATTTTTTGAAGAGGCCGAATGGTTATAATGGGAGGGGAGTGGTGTTGGGCTCGAGAGGGATAGTGGAGGTGTGGTGTGTGATCTATTGCTGACGCGAGGGAATGGTTAATGTATCAGCTGCCTCCGCATTTCGTATTCAAAATTTTTTGTGATCTTCCTCTGTACTTGCGTGTCTGCCAACTGATATGGTTGTGATCTCTTCCTTTCTATTCTTCCAATCTGTAACACCCCATTTTTCAAAAGCGGAATAAGATAATTTTATCAGAGTAGAGCATCGGAGCAATTTAAAAGAGTGAGTAATTGATAAGTATGTGATAGGGCAAAACTTTATAGCCTAAAAACTCTGCAAGTGCACGAGCCGTATCAAGTAATAAAGAGTAAGTAGGATATCGTTCCCACGAGGACTTAGTACCTACAACTTCAGTTAAGTGTTAATTTTAAAGTTTTGTTTAAGTTGAGCAAACCAAATTAAATTTAATTAAGAGAAAACTAAAATCAAAATAAACTAACTACCAGAAATATTAAATGAGCAACCCAGAGTCAATAATTCCTTATTAGCTTCATAAACTTTGATTCCACTAATTTAATTAGCCTTAATATCAATTTTGTTAATCTCGAGTATAAATAGTTATAAGTACCTGTCGGTCCACTTATAACCCTCTCTTGAGTATAACTTGTTATGTCTAACATAGTTACTCAAGAGGCAACAAAACTCGGACACACTGTTCAACAACTATATGGGGTCATTAGGTATATGTCTATCCTAATCACAAATTAAATCGTAATCTAATCCCATATTACTTAATCTCAGAGCCTAATTAAAATCCCCTTCGTCAAGGTAAACCCCTAATTCTCAAATTCATATTCAATGATTGTTGGTTATGATTAGTTTTGATGATGTCTTATATAGATGCCATTCTTAAGAGCAAAAAGCTTGCATACTACATTTATATGTTACTTTGACTAATTCTTATATTTAATGTAGATGTGAAGTTTACTAATGAAGAACAATCAATAAAGGAGATCGAACAAGGAAGAACTTGTGAATATAATGAGAATATCAACATTCAAGTTCTTGTGATACTCGGAAGTCTCTTTGATCAAGTGGAAGTTGGAATAGCTTAATCCGGAGTTAAATTAAGCTATTTGAAGCATCAAAGATGAATAGTATCGTATACGTGAATAGTACACCGTATACATGAATAGTGCCATACAGTATGAACAGTGCCATACGAATCAGTATCTGTTTGCTACAGTGATTTTGCTCTTGGAATGAGTTGCCTCGAGTCAATCTCCACGCATTACTCTCGACATTACTCGAGTAAGAAAATATATGCAACGCGAGTAAGCTATTGTTCATATGCTCTATTTGCCTCTGTTATACGTTTTGCGGCGTTCAGTGTTTTGATGATATCTTTCAAACCAGAGATTGGATTGAGGTGAAACCAGTGGCATATGAAACTAGAATCCCAATGCGTCATTTTGACATAAAATACAAGTCCAAAGGAGTTTAGATGAGGGAGCTATGAATTTTGGAAGATGACAGTGAAATCAACGTTACACAGCAGACCAAGCTTCGGTAATTTGAGTGTATCTCACAAACGACAAATCTAAATGAGCTGAGACCAGTGCCATTTGAAACTAGACTCAAATACCTTTTCAAAAACATCAAGATCATGAAAAAAAGTTATCAATTGAAGGAGATATTATGTTTTGAAGCTGATAGTCTGTTCAGGATGTTGCAAAAATGATGATTAAGAAGAACCTCCATTCATTTGATGATAACGGACAAAATACAATGAGTTTGGAGCTGATTCTTCTTGCATTGGAAAGAAGACTTAAAGAGATTTCTGAGGATGGGTAATTTGGAATTAATCATTCTCTTTCAAGAAACCATCTGAAAATTACTTTCATCCTTTACTCAAGTAAGACTTCTTATCTTCGCAAGTAATGTCATTTTACTTGTTTTCAAAGAACCGTTTCAATATTACTTTCGAAGCTTACTCAAGTAACAAATATATGCTTCGCAAGTAATTTCGTTTTACACCACCGAGACTTCTACTTCTTGGTTATTTTCGATATTACTCAAGTAACAAATGTTGTTACTCAAGTAATATCTTTCCAGTGGGATTTTATTTGAAGCTATTCGATATTACTTTCGGACCTTACTCAAGTAATATTTTCCGCTCCGCAAGTAACTGGAAAAGCCTATGGAGGATTCTATTCCTTAAAGAAATAAGATATTACTCAACCGAAAAGCAAGATTTGTGTCGAAGCATTTATTGCGCTGAAAAGCGAGAACACGCAAATGGGATTGAAGCGTGTAGCGGTTGAAGACATTCCACATTATTCGACTCACCTTCTACACAAGTAGGTGAACGCATTTAATGAAGGCACGGATGTTTAAATGATCTCAACGAATATATACGAAGATTCAATGAAGCCGAGTAGGAAGAGAAACTACAGCGAAGCACTGTGACGAAACAAGCAAAACGACAAAACATTTAAATTCGCCAACGACTATCACTCTTTATACAGATGAACACCACAATGAGACATTTAATGAAGTTAAATGGCGGACAAAAGAGAGAGGAAGCACGAGACGCCCAAAGGCCATTCTCAACGGACCGAAATTCAAAATTGTTACTATTCACAACTACGAAACGCAACGGACGAATGCTTCCAACAATTGTCTATAAATAGAGAAAGAGCGAAGGAAGAAGTGCAGAATACGTAGACACGAGCCTACATCTTCAATATGCCAATACTCGATATTCACTTACTGTTCTTAATGCTTACATAGTTTATCATAGATAGTGAAATGATTTGAATTGTACTTCAATGTTTATTCATTCACTTTCGAGAGAGAAGAATTTATCGTAAAATTTTATCGAGAGTTACTCAAGATTGGGTGATCTTGAGCGGAAACACACTTTGTGTTGATTACGGCTTGTAAGGGGGAGTGAATCTTGGTAAGAAGATTACTTTGAGTACAAAGTGTGTAATCAAGCGGGTGTATTGATTTGATTTGTAAGGGGGAGTGAATCCTAGTGAGAGGATTACTTCAAGTACGAACGTGTAATCAAGTTGAAAGCGATAGTGGATTGAAATCTCGGGAGGAGCCCGAGGACTGGACGTAGGTCATCGTGGATTGGACCGAACCAAGATAAATCACGGTTGCATATTCTCTTCCCTAAACTCTTATATTTCCAGCATATATATTTGAATGACTGATTATCACTTTATAAATTATTATTGTCATTCGAATTGCTTTCAGTAAGTTACGAAAAGATTTATCAAAGTCCCTAAAATTTTATCAGACACCCAATTCACCCCCCTCTTGGGTGATTGCCAGGTCTAACAATGATGTCCAATCACTAAACAGATAAAATTAAACAAGATTAAGTAACCAAAATTAATATCAAATTTAACTAAATAATGAAAATAAAATCTAATCCACAAATAAGTTCATAGCTCCTCTAGGTTGCAAAGAAATTAGCCACACATAGCTAGATTAAAATCCATAATAAAAAGATATGAATTTAGATTCAAAGAATAGAGAGAGAGAGAGAGAGAGAGAGAGAGAGAGAGAGAAGAAAGCTTCTACATTGCCTCCACAGTCCTTTCGTCCTTCCATGGAGATGATAAAGATAATTGAAACCCTCTCTTGCTCAGTGCATCCGAATCTGTCCTTTTTCCTGTGTCTGCGTTGCGCTTCAACTCTCGATCCCCCCTCTTGCTTCTTCCTTTCTTCATATATATAACCTAAATATAACTTAGGCCGTGGGTCACTGATTCTCCTTTTCTTATTAAAAAGATATCTTATATCTTGTAATCTACTTCACCATATCACGCAATTGATTTTGTTTCTAATTTTCTTGCGCGGGACCACCGAGCTTGGCTGATTGCATATCCTCTTAATTGCTTTTTATACTTCTTTCCAAATCAGCTAATATTTCGCAAAATATAATAGGAAATAAGTAGATTTTATATCAAAATATCTTTTTATCCTATAATGATAGTAAAGTATTTAAAAGATAATTAAATAGGTATATAATATCAATAAATCCAACTAATTCTCATAAAATATACACCTATTTAATCATAAAATATATACTTATTAGTATGTGACAAAATACTATCTGTGGCGTATCCGGTGGGTTACAATAGCGGTACATTTATCCGAGTATTCAAAATTCTAACTACGTAGACATATAAATACATTTCCAAAATAAAACTCCAGCTGAGTCCTCACCCGCGCTGCTTACCCTTGTCACCGGCTCCTAATCCTCCGGATCCTGAAGCTATGGTAAGTGCTGAGACTCAATGCCCAATGAATCTCAGGTAACAATTAACCTCATGCTCAATTATAAACAATATATGTATGACAAATATTCATAACATTACAGCATTAACCAATACATAGCACACAGTAGATGTAAGGTAATAACAACACAACAGTACATAGCACATGTAGTCGATCCACGTTTGCACTAACCAGTGCCACGATAGCTCGTTGTGTCCTCAGCGCTAGGAAAACAATCTCACGGCATTATCAAGACTATAAACCGTATAAAACTGAATGTATAAACAGTGACCTAAGACAGAGTCCAAGCCACGGTGCATGTCTCAAGACAAAGTCTTGTCCATGACTTTATGAAATAATTTATCATATATAAGCATACAAGAAGCATCAGAGTTAGAGTTACAGTACGCATCTGTACCTTAGTCCGTAGAGCTTAGCGGTATGTTCGTCTGTCGGTACGTTTTCTCGGATAGCCTATAATAGTATCACCGTATTATTCCCTTATAAATAATATCCTAAGAGATATTTTAGCCACTTTTGACCTTTTTAACCCAGGTGGATTTGTTATTCCAATTATATCCCTTTATTTCTAAAAAAACGCTGATTCAGGATTTCTGGGCAGATTTTTTGCTAACTTTGAAAAATCATAGTTAATTCCACAAAAATCAAAACGAGGTTCCGTAAAATTCCTCAGAATCCTTAGGATGTATATTTTTGAGGAAAAATACTGGATTTCACCCAGAATTAGTGAATCATTCCCAGTTTAACGTTCTTCAACCTCTGCCCAGAATTTTTTCCAGAAATCGTGACCAAACTTCCAGAATTTTTCTCTTTCTACAAAACTCAAAATGACACAATCTAGGTATACTTAGAAAGCCCTAGATGTATAATTTAACCATGAAATTCCAGAATTTAATAACTTCATCTTCTTCATAAAATCATGGCCTTTTTACTGCTGACTCTAGAAAATTTCCCACCGTAAATTTTAGCAGAATTTCGCTACTTTGATCTTCAAACTTCAAGAATTTTGCTATACCATATTTTTCATCTAATTTTCGAAATAATAACATTTTTAACCATAAAAACATGAAAACAAAACTACACTTAAAGATTCAAGATCAAAACATAATCTAACTATGAATTTAAAAACTAAACTCAAGAACTTACTTGAACCTTGCTTCCTCTTCCTCAAGCTCCTCCACACTCACTCTCTCTTTACTATATTAAGCTATTGGAGCTGTTTTTGGCGTGAATAATGAAGAAGCCAAGCCTCTCTATTTATAGGAAAACTTCACATGAGAAAGGACCAAAATGCCCTTGCATGTGTTTTACCCAAAATGCCCTTTTCTTCATCCATAAGTTTTCTTTTTCTCTCCTCTTCACTCCACCAAAACCGTTCCCCCCCCTCACTCTCTCTTCTCTTGCATTGTGCTTTCTTTGTGTCTAATAACTAAAGGCTCATGCTTCCTATTGGTCCTTCAATTATCACATGGATTAAGCTTAATTGTGTAATTAATTAAAACCATTGGATTTAACTTTTTAGACTTAATCTTGGCCTTCCATTTGTGTAGAAAAAATCTTATTACTATTGATGATCTTTTTTAATAACACATGTGCTCTTGAATATAACATTTGTTTAATCTCCTTCTCTCTCCTCCCATGTGCATCCGTCCCCTCACTCTTGACTTTAGGGAATGATAGTTTAATTCTAATTAGCATCCTTAATGTAGTGTTTTAGATGTTATTAGGTATAATTGTCAAAGAGTGATTGGTCCTTAGGTTAATTATGATCATTAGTAATTCATTTAATGCTAATCTTGAATTCCTATTGGTCCTTGATTTTTAATTAAGCCAATACATCCCTAATTGATGCCTTTTAATTTGCCCCTTGATTAATTATGAAGATTTACACAATTATTTAATTAGGGAAAACTTAATTACCCATTAATTTTTGTTAATCTTCTTTAATTAATTTAAGTGTTTTCATAAAATTTTCTTGCTTATTTTATTTAGGAACCATGATTTAATATGTTAATTATATTGTATTTTATGATCCTTAAATGAATTTTCAAAATTGGCTTTTGGTTTATTTAATTCCAAGAGAAAACTGCCTAAAATTATGATTAACAAATTACAAAAATTTTGAGACCACATATTCACCTTAAAATATGTGTTATTTATCAAAATATAGTATTTATGATAAATAATAATTTTAGGGTTTTACACAGTCTGACCCGAGGATATTAACTGGATTAAGAGAGTTTGGGCTAAGTATATAGGTTACGTCTTTGCTGTTCGAGCATAGATTAAGATATTGGGCTTTGTTTCTCAAATGCTTTTGTCATGCTTCTATCCGAAATCATTTATACAAGAGAGGGAGTTGGTGTTTTGCATATGGTAAGGTGACGTGATATAGTGAAGGAAGAGTGCTAGGTAAAACAATGGAAGAGGGTGTGTATTGTGATGTGCGACCCACTTAAAACATTATCCTACTTGATCCTCTTTGATCTATATTCACCTTTTCTAAAATTTTAGGCCAAGAATTATCCCTTGCAAATATTTCCTTGAATTTATTCCTTTTTTCAAATATTACAAGGAAAAATGTGTCCCTAATTTTCCAAATAATTAATTTTAATTATTTAGCCAACTTTCACAATTTAATTCCCATATATTATTTCTGATTTCCTAATCCCAAAATTTGGGATGTTACACACATTATTTTTTTATAAAGTGTCTAACACCTTGAAGTATTTTTCCAAGTGCATATCATAGTATTTTGTTATTTATCCAGCACTCTAGAGCATGTTTCCACATGCATCAAGCACCCAAAAATATTTTGTGGCACAATTTTGTTTCGGGTGCTTGACGCACATGAAAAAATACTTAGGGGCACTGGATGAACAACAAAATACCTTAGAATGCTGGATGTACTTAAGAAAATATTTCCACATTAATTATATATATAGTAGAGGAATGGGTTATTATGTGGATAGGTTTTAATTCAAAGATAAATCAACTAAATCATTATCATTAATACATGTAAAACTTTATAGAATTTTACCTGGTGAACAAAAATTCACAAGGGATTTCTTATGAAAAAAAGTAAGTAAATGTATCAATATTTATATTTAACTTGGTTCATATATTTACATTTAAATTTATTGTGTATGTTATTAACGTTCTTAAAAATGTTTGGTTGAGGTAAAAGTAAAATTGACTGAGAATGAGATCAAATGGAGAGACGCGTTAGAATCGGTTTTTGCGGAAGGGAGAAATCGTTCAGTTAAGGAACGATTTTGCTTATTTTTTTATTAAAAAATAATAAGTGTTGATAGTGAGAGAAATTAGGGGAAAAAAGAAGAAGAAGCAAACTTCATCTTGGCTTGAACGAGTTCTTCAGTATTTTAAACTTCAACTTGGCTGGAACGATTTAAAGTGTAGTGTTTTGATCAATACTTTCTATCCTATAGCATTTTGGTAAAATCTTTTATTGTTTGTAGCATGCAAGTAAAAAAAATCTTCATTTTTACCCTCATTAAATATATTATTTATTATCTTTTCACAATAAATTTCCACCAATTATCTTTTATGTACTCTATTTATAAATAAAGGTATAAATGGATAGAAAAACTCTGTATCTTTTTTAATTAATATTTTGAATTGCATGATTTTGATAGTTGTTTCTTCTAAAAAGACTTGAGGGATTTCAAGACAGTTCTAACTAATTCACATGTATTAATAAAAACAGTTCAAAACATTAACTTTGTAAAATTGAGGTGATTTTCAATAATACCCTTATCATACACACTACCCTCCTATATCATATTAAACTCTATTCTCCCAGAGTATACATGGGAAAAAAAATTTAATGCTCAATATTGCTTATAGAAAGAACCAACCATATTTTCTAAAAGACCTCTCATAAAATGTGAGTACTAGATTGAATTCAATGAATTTCTATATACTCTCTCCGTCCCTTATTATAAATTTTAAATAATCAATTTGTGTTAATCAAGAAAATAGTTAAAAATAATAAATGTATAATAAATATAGATTTTAATTATACTCTTATTTGTAAAATAATAATAAGTGAGAGAATAAATGCAACAATTAATCAAGGGTAAAGTTAGAAAAACACAATAAATATTTAAACAAATCTGGAATAAAGTTTATATTTTGGTTGACACTCATTTACAAATTTAAAGCTTTGAGTAGTAATTTATGGCAAAGTCAATCTACATTAATTAATGTAACAGAATTTCGGCTTAGAGCCATAAATAAATAAAAAAAGCACAACAGAAAATTAACTGTGTAACTGCATTCATTTAATTTCCATTATTTCGTGTAGTATTTACTATTCCTTCTGCTCCTAATTATAGGACATATTTAACCGATTTTGGAGGGATTAAGGATAGAGGTTAAATTAGTTAATTTTACTCATTTTTCTAAAATGTCCTTATATAAATTTTGTATTTTAATTACCTTATTAATTTCACATAATCTCTTATTCATATAAATAGGGGTATTTTAGGAAGAAATTAACAAAAAAAAAAAATTTTCTTATAATTAGGACCAAAACAAACTCCCAAATGTTGTCATATAATTAGGACCGGAGGGAATATTTAATTAAATGCTCTCACATATAAAAATGCAACTAAATGTAAATGACCGTGATCTAATTAATTATAAATACAACGAAGCAACCAAAGAAGTATACATGAAAATTCAAGATATCTAACATCTTTATCTGAAAATCAAGCACAATGCACAAAACAACTTCCCTGCAGTACTCATCATCAACCCTTCTTCTTCTTCTTTTCCTGCTTGTTCTTACAGCGACTGCTAGTAGCAGCAGCAGTAACAAACAGCAAGATGAACAACGACAAGAAGAAGGACCAGACATAAACCTATCAACGGTGGATATTCGCAACGATCTGCCGCCAAACTCGCCGAGGTTGTACGTGGTGGGCACGTTCCAATCAACGGAAGCTCGGATTGACCCGGGAAAATCATACAACTTTTTGGCAGGAGTCCATCCGGAGTACGGCATCTTGATAATGGATAATCAATGTGCAGAGATTCTGGCGTTTGATCCCAATGTGGAATTAGGACGACACGCCATATTCTGGTCGGTCAGAAGCGATGGTCCGTATCATAGTTGGGATAGATCAAACTGGCAGAAGAAGGCTTCATGGCAACCAATAGATAATTGCAAATAATCATGAATATATAAATATATAGTCGCTATGTTTCTATCTTTTTCTTTTGTAGTATTTGGAAGGTCTGTTTGTATGATCAGTTCAAACTAATAAACAAAGAGTAAATTAATAATCTCATATGGACTTATGAATCACAGACGCCATATCAACATAATAAGGTCAACTAACATTTGACGGTTTAGGCTATTAAATTGGTTGCAACATTGCTGTTTTTAAAATTTTAAGGTGCCATTGAGACAAAAAGTATTCCAGGAAAACATTGTGATTTCACAAATATATACTTCTAGGGAAAATTTGGATCTTCACCTTTTTTCCAACTATGCCCTTGGATAAGTGAGAAAGAACAAATGTTATAAATACCGTCAATATGAGGTAAAGTTAGAAAAAATATAATAAATATTTAGACAAACTTAAAATGAAACTTATATTTTGGTCTATATCCATTCACAAATTTAAAATGTATAATAAAGAACGAAATGAATATTAATTTATGGCAAAGACAATATACATTAATTTAATGTAACATAATTTCAGCATAAAGCCATAAACAACAAAAAAGAAAGAAGCACAACACTAACAGAATATAAACTGTGTAATAACTGCATTCATTCAATTTCCATTATTTCGTCAAGCATTAATTAAATTCTCACATATATATAAATGCAACTAAATGTATATGACCATAATTTACTTATGTAAAATTACAAGGAAGCAACCAAAGAAGAAGTATATATGAAAATTCAAGATATCTAAAATCTTTATCTGAAAATCAAGCACAATGCACAAAACAACTTCCTTGCACTACTACTCATTTTATGCTCATCGATTTGATGAGCAAAAATGCGTTGATTATCTACGTTAGATTGATTTTGAATAGTTTAGATTTAATTTATATATTTTAAATCAATTTTATTTTATTATATGCAGAATTAAAAATAAAATAATCTTATAACTATCACTTCTCATAAAAATGAATTTATCATTTAAAAAATCACAAAAAAATTTAAATTTGGACCGTTTAAATCAAAGTTTAAACAATTGAGATCCCATCACAATGATGAAAAATTAGTTACTCATCACTATGATGAGCATGAAATGCGGACAAACAAAAAAGAGGCTGCAAATGGCCGCTGATCTAAAAAATAGGAGAGAAGCTATGCATTACAAATTAATAAGTGTAGTGAGAGAGAGTAAAAATTAGCATGAAGTTGTAGTTTAATTAGTTTGATTTATAAGGTACTCTTCTGATCTTACCTATGAGGCACTTGTAGCATTTACACATATCAAGAAAAAGCTTAAACTTCATTACCTCTACATTAAAATTCAACAACTTTCCAACTTTACCCCTATTTAACAAAAAACTTTCCAAGAAAATAACCATTTATACAATAATAGATGAAGGGCAAAATTGAACATTCATGTAAAAAATTTAATGATGTGTCTTATGAATTCAACAAAAAAATGCATTCTCTCCCTACCTTATAAATAAGATTAGAGGAGTAATATTAAAAATCACTTGACAAATGTAATGTTTTTATTTTTTTTATTGATAAGTTTGAATAAACATGTTATGAAATGGGGGATTTGCTGATGCTAACTTGACTTCACTAACTTCAGAGACAGAAAAAAAGAAAAGAAAGGAGCGTAGCAGCCAGAAAGAGAACCGAATTAAAGTGCCACAACTAATATCAAAGCAGTTTATTTAAGGGAAGTTATTTCTAGAGTAGCAAGATCGTAATCTGTACGTGAACCTAAGTGCCTCATTTTTGTCTTTCATTGGATCAATCCAACTTAACTAACTAGCATTTCAATCTATCCCCTCTTCTATGCTTCTTCTCAAGAGTGTCTCTCTACCTGCACAGATTGGGTCAGATGATGGTTTTGGAAATTCTTGAGAGTCATAAGGAAGGTGAGCAGTTCTCTCAGGGATGTGAGATTTATTAACAAATTTATTATTGGGCCGGGAAAGAGAAAGAGAGTTTCACCATGTTTCCCTTCTCTACACTCCTTTTACTTGCCTTACTCAACCATTCAGCCTTAGGGCAAATAGGACCTTACACCACTAGACCAACTGATCTATGTTTGTAAATCATCAATATCTACTTCACTTCGTGTTTCTTCTGTTTTCTTTTTCATTTGGAAAGTGTATGTAGTTGTATCACCAAGTACCCGTTTGGAAACCTTAGAAAACTTGGATTTTACGTAAATCGAGACACAACTCATCTCACATATTTACCCCGGCTTGCGTAAAACCTAGGTTTTGGAAGGTTTCCAAACATAGTAGCATTACTTTTGAAGGGAGGTTTGTAAACCATGCATGGCACAACCATACAAATTTTATACTTCATTTCTTGAGTAGAGAATGCATAAGGAGTTGGAATATTAAGCGAAAATCTACCCATTAACTTTATTCTCATAATTTCACTTACACCATAAAGTTTTTTGTGAAAAATTACACATGAAAAATTCTAAAATGGTGTGAAAATGCTGGCAACCAATGGTTAAGGCACTAAATATGGGTATTTCTCCCAACAGATCACTCAAACCTTAGTGAGCAAACATCTTTTTTAACATAAATTTTATGTAAATATCTCTTTTATCATATTTTCGGTTTATATACTGAAAGTTTAAATACATAAGTTAGGAAAAATAATATTTCAAACACTTGTGTAAAAAAACTAGTATTTAGGACTTTAACATAATTTTACATAAATTAGTTAATAAAATTCATACTTATTTAATTTACATTTTATGAAATTTTATGCCAACAAAACTTATTTGTGCCAGGCCGGATGAAGGTGGAATATCACCTAGAGGGGGTGAATAGGTGATTATGAAATTCTTTCGCTAATTGCTCAAGAACACTTAAAACGAGAGATAGAGAGAAGAGCAATGAACACAAGAGATTATCTTGGTTCGATCCAACTCTTGACCTACGTCCAAAGTCCCGAAACACTTTGGGATTTCACTATCTCCAAACTTGATTACGAGACTCGTAACTCTCGAGTAATCCTCTCACTAGGACTTACTCCTCTTTACAAGTTGTAACCAAATAACCGTGGACACAATTACACACTCGTAAACGAAGGATGATCCTTTCACTCTCGACTCACTCCCCCTTACAAGTTGTAATTAATACACCCACACTCAAGATACCTCTATCTTGAGATTTGAATGAATTGTAATACAAATAATAAGACTCTCTCACAGAGTAGATAAATGATAAGCATTGAAGCTCAGTAGTATCCTAAGATATATACAGAGTAGAAATTGAACACTTTGAATGTTTTGTCTGTGTATGCGTCTGTTCTACTTTGAAGAATTCAAACCTTCGAGTATTTATAGTACTTGAAGATTGAGGACCGTTGAAGGATTTGAATCTGCCCGTTTGAATGTTTGAATATGACCGTTGAAGATATTTGAAGATTAATTGTTGTGACTCATGAATATACCCGTTAGACGAGATGAAGCTTGGTCACAATCACCGTTGCTGACTTCGTTCTTCATAAACATTCTTTATTCCATTTGTCTTGACCGTTGCGAGATAGCATTTATTGCGTAGACGGAATATCAAAAGTTGCTTTACTTTGATCAGAACAATTTAGCTCTGGTTTAGGTAACTTTATTTAATGTTTCTGTCAGACGAAGTTGCTTTATCCAAATCTGCTGGTAATTTGTGATTATAAAATCTGAAACTCATCAACACACTGGTTAAAAGCATTTGGTAATCTCAATAGATGATAATCAGAAGTAATAAGATAAAAACACTGATTTCGTAAATTGTCCAGAAGCGAGTTTCAAAACAGGGATACCTTTACTCGAGCAATAATCCAAGCTTGCTCGAGCAAGCTTCTTCAAATTCAGTTATAAGGAGTTCCTACTCACTGATGCTCGGGCATGGAATTTTCCTTGCTCGGGTATGATGCTCGGGCATGATGTTTTTAATGCTCGGGCAAGCTAACTTAATGTGCAAAGGAAAATGCTTCCTTTCGACATTGCTCGAGCAAGCTCATATTCTTGCTTGGGCAAACTGCAGACAGAGGCAACTTCAGGAAGAGAACGTAAGTCTGCTCGGGCATACTTTTTCCTTTGCTCGAGCATAATGCTTGGGCAAGCATTTCTTCATGCTCGGGCAAGCTCTTCTTTGTGAAGGAATTAAGTGTTTCTTCTTGATGTTGCTCGAGCAAGACTTAGACAGAGGTGAAAACTTGATGATGCTCGGGCAGCCTTTTGGTCTTTGCTCGGGCAAGCTTTCTTCTTTGCTCGGGCAAGTTTACCTAACTTGTAGTTTTTGCTTCTGTCTCGATGTTGCTCGGGCAAGACTGTGACCTTGCTTGGGCAAGGTCATGCTTCCCGATGCTTTCAGATGTTGCTTGGGCATAATTCTTTTTGCCTTTGCCACGATGTTGCTTGGGCAAGACTATGACCCTGCTCGGGCAAGGTCATGCTTTCTGACGCTTTCAGATGTTGCTTGGGCATGATCACTTGAATATCATTTTTCCTTCAGAGGACCCGATGTTGCTCGGGCATGGTTATAACCTTGCTCGGGCAAGGTCATGCTTCTTGACGCTTTCGAAGGTTGCTTGGGCAGGATCACTTCTACATCACTTTGACAGCAATTTCCAGCGAGCATAACGTCTTCGGTAAAAATCCAAATTTAGCAAATCATCCCATCTCAAAAAGATCTTCAAATATTCCTTCCATTTCAATAAGAATCAACTCCAAACTAGTTGTATTTCGTCCATTAACATCAGATGAGTGGAGGTTGATCTTATCCAGCGTTTTTGCAACATCCTAAACTGACCATCAACTTTCAAAGGCCATATCTCCTTGGTCTTAACTCCTTTTTGGTTGGTTTAAGTCTTCATAGAAAGCCTTGTGATGCTACTTTCATATGCCACCAATTTCAGCTCAATCGGATTTGTCGTTTGTGAGATATGCTCAAAATACCGAAGCTTGGTCTGGACTGTGACGGTGATGTTTGTGCCAACTTGAAAAAAATCATAGATCTCTCATCTGGACTCCTTTGGACTTGAAGTTTATGTCACAATGACGCATTGGGAGTCTATTTTCATATGCCACTAATTGCATGTCAATCCGATTCCTGGTTTGGGAGATATTGTCGAATTGCGAAGGTCACCGTAAATGAGTGAACAGTATCTTTGAACCACAACCTCGCTTTCGAGCAAGCTTTCATTTCATGCTCGGCAAGAGCGGATTTTGGACGATTTTGGGCTGGAAAAGCACCTTGCTCGGGCATAACAATGTTGTTGCTCAAGCATGACTTCAGAAACTCAAATTGCTCGAGCAAGACACTGTTCAAGTGAGAAAAATAGCTGAAATTACATAAATGCCCTCCAACAAACCAAGTATTCATCCGGAAAGCTTGAACTTGCTTGTTTTAACTCGAATTGAGCCGTTCCAACTTCTATTTAATCGTGGAGACTTGTAGAATCAATCTAGGAACTTGTATAATGATTTTCTCATTCCATTAAACAAGTTCTTCCTTTCTTTCTTCTCTTTTCTTGATCATTTTCCATCATTAAACTTCACATCTACATTAAATATAAGAATTAGTCAAAGTAGAAGATAAATGTAGTATGCATGCTTTTTGCTCTTAAGAATGACACGTATATAAGACATCATCAAAACTTATCATAACCAACACCAGACACTTTTGGTAAAACTTTGTTGGGGTAACCTAAGATAAAATACGTTAAACATTATTGTTAATTACATATATTCCCTTCGGTTCTATTTATATGAAACTTTTTTTCTCTTGAAGCTGGACCTTAATATGAGCAATTTTTTGTGTCAAAATTAATCTATTTATTTTCTTTTCTATCCTTATTAAATATAGCTATATCTATATTAATGAACCACTAATTCTCTTTCATTTAATATTTTATTACCCATTCTTTCTTATTTGTATAGAATGATTAAATATGGGTGCGATACCTAAACATCCACAGATAATTCAACATTTTTGAATATGCCTTCGGGTGGGGAACATGAAGAGGTGGCAGTAACTTGGAACTATTTTTACTTGCATGCTACAAACAATAAAAGATTTTACCAAAATGCTATAGGATAGAAAGTATTGATCAAAATACTATACTTAAAATAGTTCCAGCCAAGATGAAGTTTAAAATACTGAAGAACTCGTTCAAGCCAAGATGAAGTTTGCTTCTTCTTCTTCTTTTTCACTAATTTCTCTCACCATCAACACTTATATTTTTTAATTAAAAAAATGAATCAAAATCGTTCCTTAACTGAACGAATTCTCCCTTCTGCAAAAACTGATTCTAACGTGTCTCCCACCACCACCTCTCTCCATTTGATCTCATTCTCGATCAATTTTACTTTTATCTCAACCAAACATTTTTCTCAAAACGTCAACATACACAATAAATTTAAATGTAAGTATATGAACCAAGTTAAATATAAATATTTATATATTTACTTATTTTTCATAAGGAACCCACAGTAAATTTCTGTTAAATATAGTATTTTGATCAATACTTTCTATCCTATAGCATTTTGGTAAAATCTTTTATTGTTTGTAGCATGCAAGTAAAACAACCTTCATTTTTATCCTCATTAAATATACTTTCTCTAGTTCTTATTATAAGGTGCCAACCAATGTTGTCAAACTCACGAGTTTAAGCAAGCTCGTGACAGCGATGTAAACTCATATCGTGAACCAGGGGCGAATCCAAAAAAATATTGAAGAGGGGCACTAGTGGCAGGGGGGATTCGGGGGCAGCGCCCCCATATTTTTTTAAAGGAAAGTTTTAAATGCATTAAAAAACAAAAGAATATAAACAAGAAAAAAAAAGAATATCAAAAAAATATTCATGAAATCAAGTGAATACTGATGATCTAATAAGAGATGCAATTATTTTACAAACCTGTCATTTAAAAAAGTAAGGCTAAGTGCTGTTAGAAATGCAGCTACATAAATTGCAATGAAGGGTGGGCACTCAATAATTTCTAGGCCTTATTTTTTGGAATTCCATCATAATTGCATTATTATCAATGCTATCAAATACATCTTTTTCAATATAAGACATTAAACAATCATTAAACTATTCATCCCCTATCCGATTATGAAGTGCAGTCTTGATGTATTAAGGGTGGACAATCATTCAAACATGTATTAATTATAAAAAAGAATCCAAATTCCGCCCCGGGGGGGAATTCCCCCAATCCAACACGTGGGTCCGCCATTGTTGTGAACTCGAATCGTAAATTCGTAAGAGTTTACTTTTATTATTAAATAGGTATTACTAGTGGTAACTAAATAATTAAAATATAAAAATGACAACAATTTATTTAAATATATTTTAAATCTAAATAATTGAAATTAAATCCATCAACGTTCATCATTTATCATATTTAATAAAGAAATTTCTATATAAAGCGCGAAAGCATGATCAAATCAAAAAAGTTAACACAAGTTTAAGAGTAAGTTAATACGGTTTTGTAAGTTAGAAACGTAAAAACGGTAAATTGGGTGTATAAACTCAAGAGTTTAACCGAGTTTACAACTAGCATGAGTTTACTGACTCGACTCGTTTTTGTAAGTTAGAAATGTAAAACGGTAAACTCGGAGAGCCAACTCGTGAGTTTTGACAACAATGACGCCAACTAACAATTCTTACAAACTAATAAAAACAGTTAAAATCAATAAAATAATCATAAAATTTAAGAAACTTCCAATACAACCCCTAGTAATTGCACTGAACTCTAATATTATATTAATTATTACTTTCACCCACTAACCTTATTAATTATGGGTATATATAGAAAATAATAATAATTAATGCGCTTTGGAAACAAATAAGTGCTTTATAAAAAGAACCAAATGCAATTATTAGTTGGTCTTTTATAATAAGGACCAGAGAGAGTATGTTATCTACTATCTTTCTACAATAAATTCCCACCAGTTATCTCTTATATATGTACTCTATTTATAAACAAAAGGTATAAATGGATAGAAAAATTTGTATCTTTTTTAACTAATATTTTGAATAGCATGATTTTGACCGTTGTTTCTTATAAAAATGACCTAAAGGATTACAAGACAATTTTAACTAATTCACATGTATCAATAAAAATAGTTAAAAACATTAACTTTGTCATAAAATTGAGGTGATTTTCAATAATACTCTTATCATACGCACTACACTCCAATATCATATTAAATTCTACTCTCTCAGAGTATATATAGGAAAATATTTAATGCTCAAAATTTCTTATAGAAAGAACCAAACATATTTTCTAAAAGACCTCTCATAAAATGGGAGTACTAGATTGAATTTAATGAATTTCTATATATTCTCCCCGTTCTTTATTATAAATTTCAAATAACCAATTTGCGTTAATTAAGAAAATAATTAAAATTAGTTAAAAATAATAAATGTATAATATATATTTTTTTAACTATGCTCTCACTACAAAAAATTTGACTTTCGGCGGCAACAAAAGTCGCCGCTGAAAGTCTCAAAGTCGCCACCAAAAGCTTTTCAGCGGCGACAAAAAAGTCATCGCTGAAACGCTTGTCGCGAATACTTTTGGCGGCGACATTTTAATGTCGCGCCGAAAGTGGACAATCGTGGCGACTTCTTGTCGCTTGAAAGTTCTTCGAAGCCATAGACATTGGTGTCACTTGCTGAAAGTTGGGTTTTGCGGCGACAATTGTCGCCGCAGAGATACTATTTTCGGCGACATGACACTGTCGCCGCGGATACGGTTTTCAGCGACGACAATTGTCGTCGCCAATAGTCTTTTCAGCGGCGAAAAATAGTCGCCGTTGATACACTCTTCTGCGGCGACACAATTGTCGCCGCGGATAGTCTTTTTAGCGACAGCATTTGTCGCCGCCAAAAGTGATTTTTTTTTAAATGAATGTAAATTGATAAAATTAAAAACTATACCGCAATTCAGTAAATGTTTTCTCAGCCTTGCAGAACATGGTATTCTTTTATGGAAGGGTAATCAGACTTTAATGCAGCATGTCAGATATGTCACATAAACGAGCATGTGCTTCATAAACCAAAAGAGCATGTCAGATATGTCACACAAGCAGCATGTTTTGTATCACAACTTCTCATTTCAAGCAATATGATGGGTTGTGCTTAATAAACCAAAAGACTGATAAAAGACATGAACTAAGGGTAGAAAATTGCATCGTTTCAGTTGGAAAGCTATATTTTAGAGCTACACATATAAATATTGCATAATGCTTGATCAGTTGAGTTGCATCGTTGAGTTGCATCAGAATAGTATTATATAACTATTAGCAGCTACAACGAAGATTCCAAGACCATTTCATTCTTGTGAAAGAAATGATCAAATAAATGCCAACAAGAGAAAAAAATGTATGACTTACTAGCCATTTGTCACCTGCATAGAGGACAATATTAAGCATATTCTCAAACAACAAGAAGTATCCCATCCATTCTGAAATGATTATGTCAACTTTAGCAAGAGGAAGTTCAATTTCTTCAATCTTTCCCTTCAGAACAGTGATAACTGTATAAGGAAAACATAATTACAGTCAGCGGCATTTAAAATTAACTTACTTGCCACATGGAAATAAATGAATAAAATATAAATTGTAGATAGACAATTTTATATTTGGTTTGAAAAACGATAAATAATTTTATCTAAAAGAAGAGCCCCAAGAGCAAGTGACAATCTAACCTAAATCAGCCTTTGTAAAATGCAAATATTATCATTAACAGATAGTGGTTACCTAGGCATTGGCATGTTAGTCGGTACTTGTTGCCCCACGTATTCCCCTAAGATTTTCAAAGCACACTTCAATATACAAAGAACAAAAGTAATAGTCTTAGCATAAACCAACCAAAAAATGTAAAGTGGGAGAAGTAAATATACTTGTTGCCATTGCTGGTGCATGAACTTGAGCTTGTGGTATTCATCCATACCCATAAATCTATCTCATCATACATTTCTAGGCAGTTAGAGATGCAAGTCATCTAACAAAAACAATTTCTCGTCACAAACTAATCCCACATAACAACCTATCAAAATATTCTAAAGACCCAATTCAGAATTTCTTTAGAACACTATTTACAGAATGAGATCTTATAAGATTGAAGTCGGTAATGGCCCATGCTATCATTTCTAATTTATTCAAGTCACATATTGTTGGGGCTTGAACTGGAGGTGGTTCGCTGCTGACATCAAATGGATTTGTTGATTTTGAGTAGCAAATACATTATGAACATCTTAAAAAGGTTGAAATAAGCATCCCAAATGCAGAGTATCAACTAAATAAAAGCACTTGAGCCAGCTATGTTGTAGAGGGAAGAAATATTTCAGCAGGGAAACAGAGCAGTGAAATTGAAACCCAAAATGTGATCATTACCAGGAGATTGCTATGAAGTGTTTGCAGTGCATAAATTCACAATCAGATCATTACCAGGAGATTATTGATATAAAATTGCAGCATATTCACTATTCTTGCTTATTTGCTTCTGAACGCTACTCTTAAGATCTTCAACTCTAATCTTCACAGAAGCAATAGCATCCATAAGCGCCATACGCTTGGCCTCTTTGCGAGTCTTCACCGTGTGAAAATGCAATTAAGAGTTGCAAGAAGTAAAAAGTTAACGCGTAGTCACTATAAGTATCGTGTTCACAAACTTGCGACAATGAAATTATGCAGTCTGTTTCAGAGAAATTCAAATTAAAATCCGCCGATATAAAGGTGTAAAGCGATAGTAAAGATGAACCTCCTAGTGCTTTAACCAAATTATCCTCTGTCTCCCTCAATTTAGCTTTGGCATCTTCTAATTTAGCTGGAAAGACATAGGATAAATCAAAACCTACAATCCGCGTCATAAAAGATAACTCTAAAGCATAAATTACTTGATGAAAGATTGAATCAGGGAAAACATGTAAAAGCTCAGAGCCCTAATTTATAAAAACCCAAAATCCATAGGAAATATTGTTGAAAGGAGCAGTTCAATAAGATGAAAGCAAACTAGTTGGGAACCCTCGCCTTGATACTGAGCAGTTTCCTGAGATCTCGCCCTTGGTGATTCTTGGGGAAAAATTGAATGTATAAACCTATATAAAAAAAATCACATGGAATCAATCTTTATTTTCGCATGGAATCACAATCTTTAATAATGGTGACAGCAATGTTCCCAAAAACGAAATACTAGGGACAAAATTCCATACAAATGATAGCAAAATTCCCCTATGTTTTGCAAAAAAATACAACCGAATAGTAGAGACAAAAGCCACCCCCAATTCAGTCACCTTGTTCAAAATTTCCAGATTGAAAAAAAATACATATTTCAAAGATAAATTTTGTTTTTGGCCAAACAACTTATGCTTTCGGCGAAGCTTTTGACAGAACCTGAGATTGGAGAACCAAACGATGGAATCCCCTAACTAGACCCACAAAATCAGACATTTCAAATACCAACCTAGAAAAACCAGGATCAAAACAATAATATTATGAAATTCCAACAATACCACCTACTCAAGCTCAAGAATTACAGTTCTCTTTAGAAGAAAAATTGGGGTAAAGATGAGCTATAGGGCTTCAGCAGATCTACCTTCAATGGCGAGGCGAGGCGACGCTTGAAATGCTCATCGATGACAGTAGTGACTAGCATGGCAATGGGTTCCCCATTTTGTGGGTGCTTTAGTTGTTGCAGATAAGCTTAGTGCTAATTTCATGTATGCTTCATAGTTTTGATTCTCACTGTGCAATAAAGATTTTGTTTCATATGAGGAAAGGGGGAGCAGATCTACCTTCATAGTACTAAAGATTTTTCTTTTTCTCTTTTAGTTGAGGGCTTAGAACAAATGGCAAGAGGAAGATACCTGATGGTGGCGACAAAAACAACATCCACGGCGACAACAGCGGCACTTACCGCAAAGAGGGCGACGCGGTGGGGAAAGCGCGAGAAACTTCTGAAGGTTGAGGAGACTTGCCCGAGTGGGAGGGAGAGGGGGCCGAAGGTCGTCCGACAGTGTGAGACAGGAGGGAAGTAGGGCAGTGGGAGAGAGGACGGAGGACGGCGGAGCTACGGTGCGAAAGGGACGATGGAAGCGTTAGAGACTCAAGGAGGAAGATGGAGGAGGAGTCCGACAACGATGCGAGGCGCGGGTTTGGGACAAAGAAAAAGAGGGTTTTGAAATCTAACTTTTTTATTTGACGCTAAATTCCGCCAAACTTTGGCGGCGACATTAAGTCGCCGCTAAAACATACTTTCGGCCGGCGACATATGAGAGTCGCCGCGCCGAAAGTATTTATTGTATCAATATTATAATTTTTTTTTTTAAAAAAAAAAACTTCGCGGCGACAATAAGTCGCCGCTAAAACATAATTTCGGCGACATATGAGAGTCGCGCGAAAGTATTTATCGTATCAATATTATAATTTTTTTTTAAAAAAAAAACTTTCGGTGGCGACATTAAGTCGCCGCTAAAATATACTTTCAGCGGCGACATATGATAGTCGCCTCGAAAGTATTTATTGTATCAATATTATAAATTTAAAAAAAAAAAAAACTTTTCGGCGGCGACATCAAGTCGCCGCTAAAAATATACTTTCAATGCGACATATGAGAGTCGCCGCTGGAAGTATTTATTGTATCAATATTATAAATTTTAGAAAACAAAAACTTTGGGCGGCGACACTAGGTCGCGCTAAAAACATATACCTTCGCGACGATATAAATGTCGCCTTTGAAAGTTTTTTATTTTTTTGTAGTGTCTTATTTGTAAAGATAATAATAAGTGAGATAATAAATGTAATAAATACAACAATTAATGAAGGGTAAAGTTAGAAAAAACACAATAAATATTTAAACAAATCTGGAATAAAGTTTATATTTTGGTTGACACCCATTAACAAATTTAAAGCTTTGAGTACTAATTTACGGCAAAGTCAATCTACATTAATTAATGTAACAGAATTTCGGTTTAAAGCCATAAATAAATAAAAAAGCACAACAGAAAATAAACTGTGTAACTGATGCATTCATTTAATTTCCATTATTTCGCGTAGCATTTAATTAAATGCTCTCACATTTAAAAACGCAACTAAATGTAAATGCCCATGATCTAATTAATTATAAATACAACGAAGCAACCAAAGAAGTATACATGAAAATTCAAGATATCTAACATCTTTCTCTGAAAATCAAGGACAATGCACAAAACAACTTCCCTGCAGTACTCATCATCAACCCTTCTTCTTCTTCTTCTTCTTTTCCTGCTTGTTCTTACAGCTACTGCTACTAGCAGGAGCAGTAGCAAACAGCAAGATGAACAACGACAAGAAGAAGGACCAGACATAAACCTATCAATGGTGGATATTCGCAACGATCTGCCGCCAAACTCGCCGAGGTTGTACGTGCTGGGCTCGTTCCAATCAACGGAGGCTCCGATTGACCTGGGAAAATCATACAACTTTGTGGCAGGAGGCAAACTGGAGGACGGCATCTTGATAATGGATAATCAATGTGCAAAGTTTCTGGCGTTTGATCCGAATGTGGAATTAGGACGCCACGCCATATTCTGGTCGGTCAGAAGCGATGGTCCGTATCATAGTTGGGATAGATCCAACTGGCAGAAGAAGGCTTCATGGCAACCAAGAGATAATTGCTAATAATCATGAACATATAAATATATACTCAGTTCACTATGTTTCTATCGTTTTCTTTTGTAGTATTTGGAAGGTGTGGTTGTATGATCTGTTCAAACTAATTATAAAAAAATAAATGAATAATCTCATATGGATTTGCGTATAAATCTTCTACGTTTATGTTTCTTTGTTTGAAAAATGAAATGAAATTAATCCACCAAACACAAGTGAACTTTGGCAAACATTATATTGGTTGTGCTGTAAATTTGAGTTTGAAGGAAGACTTGTAAACCAAGGCACAATCATACAAATTCTATATATATATATTCCATCCACTTCCTTTGTAGAGAAAATAGCAAAAGAAGAGAATTATAAAACTTCAAGAAATAACTTGTAAAATTTAAAATTAGCAATGGACATGGTTTGCCCCCTAAAATCTGAGCAAAGAATCAAAAAGAAGGAATTCTGAGGATAAATGCGTGGCGCAAGTGTCCCTCACAGATTCTGTAAATCCACGCATTCATCTCTCATGCTCACTCCTCACACTTCCTCTGTAAATCCACAAGACCTCACTCCTTCGCTTTCCTCCTTCATTCCTAAACCTTGTCTTGTCTAGAAATCTCTTTCTCTTCTTGTTGCATTTAAAGACTCAAGCGAGAATCTCTGGCAAATGGATCGACGTAAAATTGGAGAAGGAAGCTAATTCTTGGGCTTCTAATGTCGTTGTCACTTCTTTGGCGACGGAGGTGAAACTGAGGGATGATTGGTCCGCCACGAATACTATTACTAAATCCAAGCCTAAGAATGGCAAAGCAGCATTGCCTCTCAAAACGGACAGGGTATGCGTAAATTTTGGTTTTTTTGTAACGTGGTTATACAATGAACTTGATTATTGGATTTTGCTTTGTATAGGTTCCTTTCAGAACTTAATGCGCGCGTCTTTTATAAACTGAAAGTATGCTTGTTGCTTTCCCCCCTTTTTCTTTCAATATTTGTTCATTTCGTGTTGCTTTCTTCTTTAATAGTTAGAACCGAATTTTGCCGATTCATAGTTATTCTCTTTTTTGGCAAATTATAATTATTGTTTTGTAATTAGCTGTAACTTGCTATCATGGAATTGTGATGCATATGCAAAGCATCTTCTTCACACATTCAGAAAGCCATAAATTGCAGTCGGGAATGAGTAGTTTGTAGGTCTTGGGTTTACCCCTAGTGTTGTCAATTGTCATTTGCCAAAAGAGAAGTGGTACAAAAACTTGATAGGGCAAAACTTTATAGCCTATAACTCCGCAAATATGCGGGCCGTATCAAGTAATAAAGTGATAAGAAAAGTATCATTCCCACGAGGACTTAATAATACCAACTTCAGTTAAGCATTAATTTTACACTTTCATTTAAGTTGAGCAAAACAAATTAAATTTAATTAAGAGAAAAGAAATTAAAACTAAAATTAAAATAAACAAACTACCACTAATCAAACAAACAACCTAGAGTCACTAATCCCTTATTTGTTTCCTAGATTTTATCCCCACTAACTCACTCAGTTAATCTAGAGTATCAATGTCTATAAATGTCTTCCAGTCCATTTATATACCTACCTTAATTAATTATGTAATGCCTCACACAACTAAATAAGATGTGTTTTAGATCGGACTCACTCTAATTTGATTATGCGGAGCTTCTAGGTATATTCCTATCCTAGACGCAAAGGTAGATTAAAACTTAATTCCACATTAAATTTAAACCTAATTCCACATTATTTAATCCCAAGATCAATTTAGGATTCCCTCTTCCAAGTTCAACCCTAAATTCCCAAAACATGCTCAATGATGGCCACTCAATAAGCAATAGCAATAAACACATGATTAAATAAACTGAAATAAAATTAAGCAAAACTAACCAGTGGGAATAATCTCTAAAACCCAAACAAGTTCATAGGTTCTCTAAGTCGAAAAGAAAATTTAGCCACACATGGTTATAACAAAATCCATGACAAAAGGATAGGAATTCATATTTTAAGAATACAGAGAGAGAGGGGGGGAAGAAAGCAAGCTCCTCCGTCGCCTCCACAGTCCTTCCGTGGAGATGATGAAGAGAACCGAAACGCTCAGCCGCTACTCCTATGCTTCTTCGTTCCTTCTCGTTCTACGTCTCTCGATCTTCTCCTCCGTGATCTCTCTCTCTCTCTCTCTCTCTCTCTTTGTGCGTGCCTCTGCCTCCTTATTTATAATTTAGGTCTCCTCCTCTCAAGTTTAATCACCAAGTTTAGGATCCAAGTTTAATCACCAAACTTAGGATCTAAGTTTACTTTTTAGCATGTCAGGTCCACGTCTTTATTCCTTTTATTTAATTTATGGCTACAAGCTCCATATGCTTTTTGTCTATTCTCTTTCATATAATATCTTCTGCACAATAAAAATAGGATACGAGTAGATTTTATGTCGATTTATTCTTTGAACCTAAGTTTGATTCAATGATGGAAAAATATATATAAGATAATTAAAAAGGCATATAATATTAATAAATCTAGCTAATTCTCATAAAATATACACATATTTAATCATAAAATATATACTTATCAAGGATCATGCGGTGCCTTCTTTATAAATCTTTCTTTCAATCTCATTGTTATTTACCCTGAGTTTTGGTTTAATCGTATAGAATGTCATAAGTTTAGGCTTTACTTTTGATTTATTCTCAATGAATCGTGGGGTTCAAATATTTTCTTGTTTCGTTTTCCCCTTTTAATTAGCTATAAGATTTACCTGCAGCCTTCTTATGCAATGGTCATTTTACATATTTTCTTGTCAGCTAGTAGGGGAAATAGACAACTAGTAAGATTGATTTGAGGAAAATAAAATTAGGGTATTTTCGCCTCCCTCGTTTAAATTCCTGGCTCCACCACTGCTTTGGAACCAATACATTGCTCATAATAATAAATGAGAAGCACTAAGAGCTATTCATCATTAGTAAACCATTCAGATTTAATTTGGATAGTTTTTCTTTTACTTTTTTTTTTCAAAAACTTATTTTAATATGTACAAAATTTAAAATAATGACAAAGGAGGGCTTGAATTCATTTTCACCCACATATTTATCATTTAAATTAGCCTAATTAAAAAAACGGGTGGGCACCAAGCACTCAGGTAGTGCGGTGGTATTTATTTGGCTATCAGACGCTTTGTATCGGGTTCGCCTGCCGGGGACCATTTAGATCCCCAATTCCAAAAAAAAAAAAAAAAAATGGGTGGGCCTGAACACTCTAGGGCTAAGTCCATAAAGTTTTAAGAGTTTATCTTCATAGACTTAAACATTTGAGGGGATTTATTATAAAGTGTTAAAGGTTATGATATGTTATTTACATGTAACAAAAAATTCAAAGGATTCTGTATAAATTAGCTTTACATGAACTAAATAAAATTTTATTTAACATCAAACTAACATCATAAAATTACATTATAAGTTAAACTTAATTACACCAAGAACGTTAAGGATTATTTTAAAAAGAAAAAAATTATTTGATATTTATTTAAAAAAAGTAGTTGGCCTGAACATTTTAGGCTAAGTCTATAAAGATTAATCCTCCGATCCAAATTACTCCCTGTGCTCTTTAACATTATTTTTTATAGAGGTGTATTTATTAATATAAGGAATAAATTCTTTGTGTCTAAAAATTTAAATTTGTCTTTTCATTTCTTGGTTTTTTAACTTGCATGCTACAAACAGTAAAATATTTTATATAAAGTATTTATCCAAATAGATTACTCAAAATCGCTCGATGAAGTTGGCTTCTTTTTTTTTTTTTTTTTTTTTTTTTTTTCTAATTTCTTTCACCATCACATCACCTGACGGGCTGACACTTTTATTTTTTAATTAAAAAAATGAAGCAAAATCGTTCCTTTCTTTCTTAAGCAAAAAACGACGCTAGTATGTGTATGTCTCCCACAGAATACAATCTCGTAATCTTTTTTTTTTTTTTTTTTTTTTTCTCATGATTTCATCTCTACCCTTAAATTAAAATAAAATAAATAGTTTAGATTTAATATTTTCTAAAATAATTTTTATAATTCTTTATAATTTTTTTGGTATAAAAATTTTAAGAAATGGTTGGGTTCACCCACGATCCAGGGCGGTGAAATCTCTTTTCCTCATAGATCATACCGATGTTGGGCGGGGTGGCCCATCTATTACCCTCGGGCGTTTACCAAAAGCACTTATGAACTAAGATGCCTCCCCTAGTTTGTGATACAATTATGAATTGAATTGTGTAGATCATATTTTAACATTTTAAAATTATTTATTAATGTTTAAAATAATCATTTTATAAAATATGAAATATAAAATACTATCTAGTTTTTATAATCTGAGGATTGAGATAGACTTCTGAAAAAACGGAGAAAAAAGATTATGAAAAAACCCAAACCCGGTCTCTCACCACCTCCCCTCTCCATTATTTGATCTCATTCTCAGTCAATTTTACTTTTATCTCAACCAAACATATATTTTTCTCAAAACGTCAACATATACACAATAAATTTAAATGTAAATATATGAACCAAGTTAAATATAAATATTGATATATTTACTTATTTTTCATAAGAAACCCACTGTGAATTTCTGTTAATCCGGAAAATTTATACAAAATCTTACATATATTAATGATAATGATTTAGTTGATTTATCTTGTAATTAAAACCTATCCACATAATAATCCATTCCTCTACTTACAAATTATTTTTTCATAAAATGTCTAGCACCTTAAAGTATTTTTCCAAGTATACCCTGTAATATTTTGTTATTCATCCAAAACCCTGAAGCATTTTTCTGTGCGTCAAGCAACCAAAAGTATTTTTTGGCACAATTTTATTTTGGGTGCTTGACGCACATGGAAAAATACTTAAGGGCATGGGATGAACAACAAAATACCTTAGAATGCTTGATGTACTTAAGAAAATACTTCACATAAAAAAATAATGTATCACTAGAGGATTGGATTATTATTATGTGAATATATAGGTTTAAATTCAAAGATAAATTAACTAAATCATTATCATTAATACATGTAAAACTTCATAGAAATTTACCTGATTAACAAAAATTCGCAATGGGTTTCTTATGAAAAATAAGTAAATCTATCAATATTTATATTTAACTTGGTTCATATATTTTTACATTTATATTTATTGTGTATGCTAACGTTTTAAGAAAAATGTTTGGTTGAGCACTAGTACAAAAAAGAGTTTTAAGACCGCCTTGTTTAGATCGGATCATTGAGGCTCCAGTATTAAAAGTATGACCGATAGCAGTTTCGTAAATATAAAGAAATTTTTAGACCGGATTATAGAGAATTAGGTCTAAAAAGTATGACCGGTGGCAATTCTGTAAATATATAAAGAACTTTTTAGACCGGATTATAGAGGATGAGGTCTGAAAAATATCACCGGTGGTAGTTCAGTAAATATATTAAAAAAAAATTAGACCAGACTTGTAAAATATGAGGTCTTAAAAGTCTCCAGTGGCAGTTCTGTAAATATATAAAGAATTTTTTAGAACCAAACTTATGAAATATGAGGTCTTAAAAGTAAGACTTTTAAGACCTCATATTTTACAAGTCCAGTCTAAAAAGTATGACCGGTGGCATTTTTGTAAATATAAAAAAAGTCTTATTTTTAAGACCGGATGTTTAAAAATTCTGGTCTAAAAAGTCTAAAAAATAAATCTTCTATTTTCCTGAGTCGAAAATTGAATTTCGCTCTCTAAACCTCTCTTCAACTTTGTAAATCTCGCCTCACACTCTCTTTAACCTCGTATCAACTCATCTTAAGGATCTCGCTTACAAATTTCCTAATGTCGCGAAAATTGCTCTCGCCTCCTTTGTTATAATGGTCTCTTGTTTTCGTTCTAGCTTCTCCAGGTTCGTAATTCTTGTGAAGGTAATTAACAAGCATTCCTCTTTTTTTCACCAAATGAATAAATCTTGACGCTTGTTATTGATAGTAATATGCATATTTAAATATATGTAGGAAAAAAATAGACCGTCTTGCTGCTAATTATTCCGGTTGTTTCAAAGTATACTATGTCCTGAATCAGGTTAGTTTCTAACTTGGAATATCATTTCAAAGAGAACTCAAGTTTTCATCCTTCATTCATTCTAGGATAGTCTACCTTGAATGATGAAATGATATGATTTGCAAGCCTCCAGAAGGATGGGACGGTGGTGTTGGATTTATATCAAATGAGATGATTCAAGCGCACTGTTCTCCTCTGCACATGATATAAGGGTAGACAATAATCCTCTAAGCTAATCTCTTTAGATAGCTTCTTTGTGTTATCATAAAAGGAAGGTTATTGATTAAGAGGATTGTTTATGAAATTTGCAGATACTGAGGTGTGGCGCACCACCCATGAACTACTCACATTGAAGCCCTTGGATATGAACTTGATATGCTGCTCATCCCGACAAATTTCTGATTTCCAATATTTTTTTAAAGGAAAGGACTTTTAAGACCAGATGTTTTTCATATCCGGTCTTAAAAGTACTTTTAAGACCGGATGTGTTTTTACATCCAGTCTTAAAAGTCCCTTCTTCTTTTTTTAAGGAAGAGACTTTTAAGACCGGATGTTTTTCATATCCAGTTTTAAAAGTACTTTTAAGACCGGATGTGTTTTCACATCCGGTCTTAAAAGTCTATTTTTGTGTGTGATAGAAATAGAGTTTTAAGACCTAACATTTTAAAAGTCCGGTCTTAAAAGTCTGACTTTTAAGACCTCATATTTTAAAGGTCCGGTATAAAAAGTATTTTTTTTAATACCGGTTGCGCATCCGATCTTAAAAGTTATAGACTTTTAAGATCGACTATAACAAGACCGGTCGCAGATCCGGTATTACGATACTTCTTTCGTTCGATCTTAAAAGCTTTTTTTTGTACCCGTGGAGGTAAAAGTAAAATTGACTAAGAATGAGATCAAATGGAGAGAGGTGGTGGAGGGAGATACATTACCATCGGTTTTTGTGGAAGGGAGAAATCGTTCAGCTAAGGCTATGTTTGGTTAGAGGTGAGGGAGGGAGGGGAGGTGCCCCTCCCTAGTGTGAAAAGTCAGATATGCCCATGATGTGACATGCTTCCAAAATTAATGTGTGGAAAACGATTCAAAAAGCTATGTAATTTTTAAAATTTCTCATGGGTAATTTGATCAAAAATTTTCCTCCCCTCCACTCCCTCCCCTAACCTCGCCTTAAACCAAACATGGCCTAAGGAACGATTCTGCTTTCATTTTGTAATTAAAAAATAATAAGTATTGATGGTGAGAGAAATTATGGAAAAAGAAGAAGAAGAAGCAAACTTCATCTTGGCTTGAACGAGTTCTTCAGCATTTTAAACTTCATCTTGGTTGGAGCGATTTAAAGTACTCCCTTCAGTCCTAATTATATGACATATTTAACCAATTTTAAAGAGATTAAGGAGAGTAGTTAAATTAGTTAATTTTACTCATTTTCCTAAAATATCCTTATATAAATTTAAAATGACATATATAAAAGTGAATCAATAACTCCTACCGCATACCTCTTCGACTTAGAATTTTCTTTTCCACACGTTTTCTAATTGAAATAATGGTCTTACTGTATATACATATATGTGTGTAGATATATGTATACATATAGATACATACACATATATATATATATATGTGTGTGTGTGTGTGTGTGTGTGTGTGTTTATATACACACACATACACACACTCAAATATACATATATGTATACACACACATATATACATATATATATATTTGTGTGTAGACACACACATATTTTTATACATACATACATACATACATACATACATACATACATACATATGGTCAACAAAGAAATTCTATTAATGAGAAACCCATGAAAGTGACAGTTACAAAGAGGTAAAGCAAAATCAACAATCCAGAGAAAACATAACAAAGAACAAGAAGGAACAATACAAATCCAAAAACAAATACAACAAAAACAAGCAAATACAATAGAGGGAAACACGACAAAAAGAAACAACAAGAAAGACTAGAAACAAACAAATCAGCCACCATCTAAAGAAGAATTGGTATGCGAAGGATTATCAGCTCCAACATAAGTGTTTGAGCCTCCAGGGTTAGAAGAGATAACAAAGCAGGTGTTGGTCGCGAGACCCATCCCATAGGGCAGACCCCTTTATAAGCATCAGCTGCTAGAAGATCCACAGCACGGTTGCCCCTTCTCGGGGTGAAGGATAAGGAGAACCCAACCCTAGAAGACAAAAGACAAATAACATCCTGGACACCTCCAATCATACAAATCTGGTGACTTTGCCTTGACACAAGTCAGTAGAGGGAGGCAATCAGAGTCAAATACTACTTTATCATGCCCAAGGTCAACAGCTAGAAGTAAGGCCCTTTTTAGCGCCAAGGCTTCGGTCATAAAAACAGAAATGGATTTAACTTTATCCACAAAACCCCATCTAAAAAAGCCCACATGATCGCGGCATACCGCCCCTATAGCAGCATTTATCTCATAAGGTGAAAAGGCTCCATCATAATTAATTTTAAGGCTATCAAAGGCAGGGGGAGACCATTTAATGCCAGGACTATCACAGCCCCTCGACAAGAAATGATCCCCAATCCCTATCTTATAGTTAGCCCAAAACTCAAAATTACTCATCCCAGCCAATTCAATAACATTACCCGGGTTCGGTTGCCTATGGTCAAAAATCAATGCATTTCTAGCTTTCCAAATAAACCACAGAAGCCAACATATCAGAGAAAGATCCTGCTTGCTAATCAAGGGCATACCTGTTGTTGAAATCCACCAAGCATTAAAGTTAGATATATTGGAAGCATCAACTCTAACGCTTAGCGAGAAACCAAACCAGATCACCGAGTCCAGGGGCAATGAAAGAATACATGCTCAATAGTCTCCTCGGCTTCTATACATACTGGGCATCGGTTGTCAGTGGACCTTCTACGCCGATACAAAGCGGAATTGGTAGCAATTGCATTACTTAAAAGGCACCATATGAACTGTTGAACTCGAGGGGTTACTTTAATCTTCCAAATTGCGTTCCAGCAGGTGGAATGAATGACAGTTGAAGATCCTGCTCTATTAACTATGGCAAAATTCCAGTCCTTCCCACAATGGTAACCTAGCTTTACCGTATACACTCCATTCTTAGCACTAGTCCAAACCAACTTGTCTTCCAGCCCGTTGGTGGGGATAGGGATTTCATATATCTCCTCTTTAATTTCAGAGGGCAAGTATTGGTTAGCTGGCAAAAGATCCCACTGCCCATTACTTATTAGATCACAGACTCTGCCTTCTGAGATGATCGAATCAACCGTGTTACTAGGTTTCACTGAGAAATTAACTTTAGGGACCCATGGATCATCCCAAATATTGATTGTGGTACCATCACCAATATCCCATCTTAGGTCTTTCTTAAGAAAGTCTCAACCATCCAAGATGCTAGACCAATACCATGAGGCCCTATAACCTTTTTCTGCACCAATAAAGCTATCTTTAGGGAAATACACGCTTTTAAGTACCCTTGCCTATAGATCATTAGGCTTCATCAAGAGCCTCCACGCCGTTTTAGCCAAGAAAGCATTATTCATAATGGACAGATCCCGAAAACCCATGCCCCCAGAGCTTTTACAACTAGTCATAGAATCCCAAGCTTTCCAACGAGTCTTGCCTCCAAAGGCATTGCCATCCCACCAGAAATTAGCTATAAGGCCATTTATCTCCTTACATTTCTTGAGAGGAAATTTGAAGTAGTTCATCGGGTAGATTGGAATCGCCTGGATAACAGCTTTGATCATTACTTCCTAGCCAGTGAACGATAGTAGGGACTAGCTCCATCCTTGAATTTTGCTCATTACATGTTCTTTGATATAAGCCAATGCCTGGTGCTTAGTTTTCCCCCAAATGCTCGGAATGCCAAGGTATTTACCAGGGTCCTCTGTTTCTGGGATACCCAGCAGGTCGCCCACCATACTTCTCACTGTAATTGGAGTGTTAGAGGAGAAAAAAATACTGGATTTATCAAGCTTAATGACTTGACCAGAAGCTGTGCAATACAAATCCAAGAGGTTAGCCAAATAACTTCAATTACTATGACTAGCATGTATATACAATAGGGCATCATCAGCAAAAAAACTGTGAGTAAGAACTCGGCACCCATTACTCAATTTAATTCCTTTAAGCCGCTTGTCATTTAGGCTCTTACTAACCATAAGAAAAGTACCTCAGCAACAACGATGAACAGATATGGGGAAAGGGGGTCTCCTTGGAAAATGCCTCTACTAGGAATAAATGATTTCACATTTTCCCCAGATAGACAGATATTTAAGCTAACAGAACGAACACATTTCATAACAAGAGACACCCAATTCGTATTGAAACCAAATCGTAACAGGGCATTCTCAAGGAAGTCCCATTCAACCCGGTCATATGCCTTACTCATATCCATCTTAAGGGAAAACTCATACTTACCACTGGATTTCTTGTGGCAAAGATAATGATAAACCTCATGTGCAATAATGATGTTGTCGTGAATACAACGACTAGGGACAAAGGCACCTTGATTCTGGGAGATACAGTCATCAAGCAAAGGTCGCATCTTATTGGCAATAATTTTTGAAATAATTTTATAAGAAAAGTTACAAAGGCCAATAGGGCAAAAATGTGAAACATGTTCTGGTTTATGAATCTTGGGAATAAGAGTGATGTTAGTCATATTAATCCCATCTAAAATAGAAAGACCTGCAAAAAATTCAAGGACCATAGAGCACACAGAATCACCAATTTCAGACCATGCAGAATGATAAAATTTACCAGAGAAGCCATTGAGTCCAGGTGCCTTTTTACTCCCAAGACTGAAAGCAACAGATTTAATCTCCTCCCTTGAAACGGGTAACAGGAGAGTTTGATTCATTTTCTCAGAGATTTTAGGGTCAATATAGCTTAAGACAGTATCAATTGAATGTGAACCAGAGGTAGCAAAAAGATCCTAAAAATAGCAAGCAATGTTCTTGGAAATAACATCTTTTTCCATTAACTAGTTGCCGAAGTCATCTTTAATACATGATATTTTGTTCCTCTGTCTCCTCTTGATAGTTGAAAGATGAAATAAACGAGAATTTTTATCCCCCGCTTCCAACCACTTGATATGAGGACACTACCACCAATATTGTTCTTCTGAGTCAAAAGCTCTCTCAATTGCCCCTTTAACATTCGATATAGCCCGAGAATTACTTGGATTCAGATCACCTTGGGTAAGATTAGCCAATTGAGACTTTAATTGATCAATAAGCCTGGCATTGTTGGGAAATTCCTTTTTGCTCCAATTAATTAAATCCTTCCTACAACGCATCAAATTACCAATAAAAGCCTCAAGGTCTGTCTGGTCACAAGATGACATCACATGCCAGCATCCTTTGATTACTTCCAAAAAACCTCCATGAGATACCCAAATGGATTCAAATCTAAAGACCCGAGAATTCTGATGGCTCTCAGCCTAGCTTCGAATGAAAATAAGATGATGATCAAACCCAGCCAGGTCCACATTAAAAACCTGAAGATTTGGAAATTGCTCCCTTAAAACGAAAATTGCCAAAAGCCCTGTCAATATGTTCCCGAATGGTATCCGGGCTATCTTGATTATTACACCAAGTGAAGCAAGACCCATTGAAACTGAGATCCTCAAGGTCATAGTCAACTACAAAGAATTTAAAATTAAGAATTTTCCTCCAAGCTCTTGGTCCACCACCATCCTTCTCATGTTGAGCTAAAATATCATTGAAGTCCCCAAGGCACAACCAGGAATCATTAATATTCTTACTGATTCTTCGAACTTCTTGCCAACACAACAATCTCTCCTTTTTATCAGGTGGGCCATAAATGAGAGTGATATAACAAGGAGTAAAGAAAGCATTAGAGGCAACTTTAGTATGAATAACATTAGGGGATGAAAAAAGAATATTAACCGTGATATCATCAGACCACCGTAATGCTAGGCCCCCGCTTCTTCCCACTGGATCAACTAGCCATTCTTCATTGAAACCACATCGTCGTCTAATCTTCCGCACCACTCTTGCTTTTTGCTTAGTCTCCATTAAGAAGACTAAGTAGGGTTTTTTCCGGAAGCATTCTTCCTTCAGATTTCTGGCTGTCAAGGAAACCCTAAGGCCGTGACAGTTCTAGGCTAATATATTCATGGTGAACTAGTGGCTGGTCCCATCCAACCACCGGCGTTATTCGGAGCAAAAGAATCATTAGCCACATCCATGTTATTACCAGCAACCAGCCAACTATCAGGGAAATCGATCTCTATAGGAGAAGGAATCCCACTAGACGTGCCCAAGTCCACCTCATTCCCTTTCTTGCAAAGATACTTTTTAACTGATCGGACATTTCTCTTGTGAAATTTTTGCTACCTCCCACCTACTATGCTTCCAATAGCCAGCACCTCCAAGGAATCAAAGTTCAATTTGCTACACTTGTGTGGTTCAATAGGTGCAACTTTATTTTCAAGGGGCCTCTTGAGATGAATTCCTTTTAGCCCGATAGATACAATCGATATAGGAGATAAACCACTAAAACGAATTATTGCATTTATTTTGAACTCATCATCACTTGGGAACTCAACTCTATATGGCTGAGAATCACTAGGAGAATTGAGGTATACCATTTTAGAAATTAAAGGGCTGGTCGCATTTGCATTTGGGCAAGAAGAAATCTCACCTTCAAAATCCATGGCCTGGATACATGCCTGCCCAGGTGTACTCATAGTTGGAGAAATCATCGGGTTCATAGTGGAGGAGAGATGGCCGGAAACAATCATATTAGGAGGCAACGTTGAATTCCCAAAGGAAGAGGGGAGAGGACTGCTTGAATTCATGAGCCCATTAGATCTCCAGCCTTCACCGTCTTCTCAGCGCAACAGGTCTTCATCAGGCTCACCAGAAGAAATAACATCCTCAACATCGCAGCTTAAAGGTGTGGGTGTGAGATTAGGAGAAATATCCAAATGGGCTTATGTATTAATGAGATCCATAGGAGGAATTAAAACCTCAGGCCCAAGATGTGCACTACTACCATCAGAAATTAGGCCCAAAGCCACTTTGCACCTTGATCTCTCCACATCACCAGTCAAACCTATTGCTTTTGAAGTTGCAGAAACAGGTACGGAATCTCAAACTCCCTGAGCCAAAGATAGTGACCGTCGATTCTTGAAACCCCATGGCTGTTACCGGAGAGAATTCTTCCCGTTGGAGTGGAAGACGAGCATGCGATCATCCCTTGGTCCTGCTTCACATCGTCGGCCGGAGACGGGTTTCGCCAGAAGTTATGGGGCTTTGTCTTGCTTTTGAAAAAACTAGCTTCCGGCCAGTCCTCTTTGCAAAGCTCCAAAATATCCTCATAGGTACGTACAGAAGGAGTGCACAACCAGCTGCTAAATTCAAAATTAGTT
Organism: Acacia melanoxylon; assembly: GCA_019022615.1. Classification (NCBI taxonomy): domain Eukaryota; kingdom Viridiplantae; phylum Streptophyta; class Magnoliopsida; order Fabales; family Fabaceae; genus Acacia; species Acacia melanoxylon. The sequence continues at coordinate 277,025 of JAFJYJ010000108.1, forward strand.
GCATCCTCACTGATAGACTTAGCGTTTCTACATCCCCTGTTATCATGCCCAATGCGTCCACAATGGTAGCAAAAGGTTTGAAGCCTTTCATACTTCACTGACACCAAGATTGGGTCTTTTGTTGCTCGTGGAACCCAAAATCCTGTCGTGAGGGGAGCGTCTAGGTGGAGGAGAGTTCTTACTCAAACGAAGCTACGGGCTAGCCTTCCGTCTACCATTGGTTTCTCGTACATCACCGCCTCCCCTACTGCATCCCCAAGAGTTTTAGCGTTTGAATCATCAAAAGCCCCAAAAGGGAGCCCATGAAAATGTAACCAGAAAGGGGCAAGGGTAAAATTAACATCTCCAAGAACCATACCATCATCCCATTGTTAAAGGTTCAATAGGAGCCCTAGTATTGACCAGGGTCGGCCTCTTAAAATTCTAGCGTAGTCATCAATTTTTGTAAACTGGAAAAGAGATATTAATTGACTTCTAATCAGATCATGCACTTCTAACTCATCATCTAGTTGCCATCCCTTCTTAATCATAGAGATGACAGTTGGGATATTCAAGTTCTTCCCAGTTACAATATTTCCACTAAAGTCCCTCCCTTGACATTAGAATGTCTCCCCAAGTCTAAAATGACCTGTTTTTGATTAATACTACCACTATTTTGTCCTTCTTGCATCCTGTCAAGTCCGCTTAAAGAGAAGAAAGACGAAGTATTAACACCCACGCACCCTTCCAGATCCCCTAACCACACAAGAAACAGAGATCAAAGAAGATTAGACGAAGAAAATCGGCAATGTTGGAAAGGCTCATAGAGGGGCCAACGCAGAGCTCTCACGGGGAGAGAAGAGTCATAATACACACATGAATTTATTTATACATACATATATACACACACATATATATATATACACACATATATATATATATAGACACATATATAGATAGACACACACACAGTGTGTGTGTGTGTGTGTGTCTATATATATTTTTGTGCAGACACACACACACATACATACATACATATATATACATAGACACACACACACACACACACACATAGACATACACACACACACACACACACAGTGTGTGTGTGTGTGTGGGTGTCTATATATATTTTTGTGCAGACACACACATATATACATACATACATATATATATATAACAAACACATATATATATATACACACACACATATTAACATCAGCTGATTGATAAATAAATTAAAATCCAACAACACTACTAGAAATTTCAGATTTTGCTACGAAAAAATCCGTAGCAAAAACCCAAAAATCCGTAGCAAAACGTTTTTGCTACGGATTTTGCTACGGATTTTGTCCGTAGCAAAATATGGCGTCGCAATTGCGACGGATTTTCTAAAATCCGTCGCAATTGCGACGGATTTGCTACGGATTGAAAACTAGTAGCAAATTTGTTACGGAATGTAAAATCCGTAGCAATTTGCTACGGATTTTATAATCCGTAGCAAATTTGCTACGGATTTGATAACTGTAGCAATTGCTACGGATTTAATAATCCGTAGCAATTGCTACGGATTTTACATTCCGTAGCAAATTTGAAATTTTGCTACGGATTTAAAATCCGTAGCAAATTTCAAAAATTCAGAAATTTGCTACGGATTTTTTTCCGTAGCAAATTCAGGGAATTTGCTACGGATTTATTTTCCGTAGCAAATTTTTGAATTATTTTACGTTAGCAAATTTTTATTTTTTTATTTATATTTTTAAAAAATTTTAATAGAAAAATTGAATACAAATAGTAAAATAATGTACCATGAATATATTAACGATAAAAAAGAGTTTACATAGTGAAAACACAATATATATATATATATAATCCGTAGCAACAAACAAATACAAAAAAGTAGGCTAAACAAAGAAAGATTGTGATCATCATCATCACCAAGATGGTCATCATCACGTGAGTCGGCCCGGACCGAAACCTCCGTCTTTCGAAGGGACATCATTTGAAGCCGCATCTCCTTCATCATCTCCGCTTCATCATCTCCGCCTCGCCGATTCATCTCCCGTCTCATCATCTCCCGTTCCGCGCAACGCCCGCTTCATCTGTTCTTGTTCCATAAGCATCCGCCGCCTCATCATCTCCGTTTCCCGAGTCGCCCGCCGGCTCATCATCTCTCGTTCCGGGTCATCCGTGTTGCTTGCTCCTCCACCAACGACTTCATCCTCTTCACTCATCTACAAAATTGATTAGTACATTTATTATTTGTACTTCATTTGAATGGACAAGAGAATGAAAATTATCAATATCAAATGTATTATGTTTACCTAAAGGAACGGCGCTTTGATTGCTTCAGTCGGCTGGCAGACTCACTGTATCCAAAGACCCTCCCTTTCTTGTCAAATCCGCCAGTAGCCTCAAAGAAGAGACTCTCGTTATCGGATATAGAGGATGAGGGGGTCGATCTCACGCCGCGAGGCTCTCTCCCGCGATGCCTTCTCAAAGTTTTCCTACAAGCAAACAAATACATAACAAATAAGAAAATAACGTGCATAAAACAAGTAATAAAGGCAATAAATGTCTCACCGCTATTTGTTTCGCCCTTGGGTTAATCCATTGCCTCTCACTCCCTTCGCATCGTCGGGAATGGGTCCGCCGAAAGGTAACCCACTCAACCGATCCAGTGGAGCTTCCCGACTCTTCCCGCAAACGCAAATGATGACCTTAATTAATTACTTCAAAGTACAAAATATTCAATACGTAAATAGAAAATAACGTGTACTTACAACTTTGCGTCGATGCTCGTAATGGATATGGAGCCCCCAAAGATATGACGGCCCCGCCATTTTGGCCCTATTTTCCTTATTTTTCGCACTTATGGCCTTAAACTTTTCATTGTTTTCCCAAGTGCCAAATAATTCATCTTTAGTGTCCCGGAAGCCAACTGTCTTGCCTCTCGACCTTCTCAATGAATAGAGCTTTCGACGCATCGCACGCCGCGCCCTTGTGGTTAAAAGCTTTTTTCGATTTTCATGATGCTCGAGGCAATGTCATATGCTTTTCCGAAAATCAATAACGAACAATTAGTGCTCCAAATTTTAAAAGTACTTAATTAACACGCATAAAACAAATAACTTACCAAGAACTCGTGAACCACATATCTCGTTGTTCGTAGGAATCTCTCGTCCACGCGGTCCAAGCTTGAGTGTAGTTACGGAATATTTGGGTCGACATGAAAGTCGCCACCGGATTATCGGCACAAATCTGAAAAAAGAGATTATCATGCAAATATTAGCATACAAACCAATCTCAAAAGAGAATTGTAACATTACTGTGTAACTTTGCATGACTTACTCGTTGCCTTTAGTGCATATCCAAAGAAACCCCGTCTCGGGATCTCTTGAGCCCCGATAGGTGTATCGGAGGAACTACCGCTTCCCCGTCGTGGCTCGAGGCGACGAAGTGTGCTAAGGAAGAAATGTGAAATATTGAAGATTTTTGTACATAGATGGTTTCAAGAAACTAAACATATGTAAATCAATCGAAAGGGTAAAGTAAACCCGTTGTCCCCTTTGCCGTGAATCGGGGAGTTAGCCGCCGGTGACGACGATGTATAAAGTGATGGTGAAGATGACAAATATCCAGACGGGGACGACGAAAAATCAAATAGTGGCACCTCCGGGCCGAGCCCTCCGCACTCCATATGGGGCGGTTGGCGTCGTCCTACCCCCTCTTATAGTACGGGGTCGGGATCGACCACCGCCACGTCCACTACCCGAACGTCCTCCTTGATGCTCCATCTCCGAACACTTATAGACATAATGTCAAAAAATATAAAAAAAGAAAGATATTTGGTTAATATGACAAAAGTACTTACAAAGTATGTAGTATAACATATCGTCATAAACAAAGAACTAACACAAATCAACCGGACGATTCATGTTCATCGACATCTACTTGCATGTCCTCATCTCGTACTCTCATAGTCGTCGAACTCGCATTCACTATCGAGAAGCTCATTTCGCCTCATCCTCATCGTCGATTTCTCATCGTCAATTTGTATAGGAATCAACTCTAACTCCACACGAAAATCAAAGAGATTGTTTGGTACTTCGTCATCGAAGATGTTTATGGGCAAGACATGTTCCACATCGCCTTGGAAAGGTTCAAACCATACCGTCATTTGATTCCGGCTCTTTCGACTTTGGTATAATATTTCGTGCTTTGGTTTTAATAACTCCCGTCCACCCTTGGCGAGATGTAGGGTATGGTGTATAGTAAACTTGTTCCGCTGTTGAGCAAGGATGAATGGGTCATAACCAACCGTATATCTCCTTGTCCAAAGTGGACCTCAATATTTCCAAGTTTGTCCACTTTTGTCCCACGCGGACTGTTATCAAACCACTCACACTTAAACAGGGTCACCACCTTGTCCCACCGGTAACTTAACTGAATTATCTCAACTAACTTCCCGTAGTAGCCGGGTCTCCACCCCGTCAACTTGGTCACCTCGACAACATACACCGTAATTGCAACATAGTGTACCTGCGTTCGCGTCAACGAGTTGCAAATCGATACCCATTGATTATATATTTGTTGCATCGGTAACCGTCATTGCAGCTCCATAAGATAAACTCCACGCAACTTCATTGGGATCGATGGATTTTCCAAGAAATATGATCGAAACCATTTTGGAAACTCGTAACTAGTGAATTGATCAACTTGGGACACCGGCATTGAAGGATTTCCGATCGGACCCAATTAGAAAAGTAACTGTAACAAAAAACTTAAGTTAATACTTTAATACTTACCGTAATAGTAAACAAACAAAAAAACTTACTCGAGGTACTTGGCGGCCTCTTCACGGTTGTTTAGAATGTACCACTCAAAGAACTCGCTTATCTTTTCCGTCAAGAGTTGACTTCCAACGTTTTCCCACGACTCGCCCGGAAAATTAAATATTGACTTTTGATCCCTCGTATCACCGCATCATCGTTACGAGGTACCCTCTCCATCTTGACATCATTTCGGGGGATAATAGTATGACGCAAATTTTGCGGCCTCTTCGACTAGATAAGCTTCAGCGATAGATCCTTCAACGTACCTTGTATTTTTGATCTTGTGCTTAAGTGTGCGTAAAAACCTACAATGGAATATCTCGAGCTAAAGTACCATGTCGGTCAATTAATAACAGCGCAAATCAATATATATATTACCTCTCAAACGGATACATCCATCTATACTGTTGCGGGCCTCCTACCTTTGCTTCGTAGGCCAAGTGAACGGGCAAATGTTCCATTGAGTCAAACAAGCTAGGAGGAAACACCATTTCTAACTTGCATAGCGTTATGGCCATGCTCGCCTCCAGGTGTCGTAACTTTTCAACATTAAGCTCTAAAGCACAAATTTCTCTAAAGAACATGGAAAACTCCGTTAGAATAGACCATACATGCTTCGGTAGTGCTTTGAAGGCCCACGGCAACAATCTCTCGGAAAAAAACATGACAATCATGACTCTTCATCTTGCTCAACTTCACCTCGTGCATGTCGACACATCTTTTCCGTTTGACGCATAACCGTCGGGGAGTTTCAGATCTTTTACCCACTGCAACAATTCTAAATTCGCTCTTTATTGAATGTGTACGGCGCTCCGGGTTTGGAAATTCGTCCAAAGTGCCATTTTCCGCCAAATGCAAAGCGGGCCTTCTACAAATCACTTCAACGTCCAATCTTGCGTTGACTGTGTCTTTCGTCTTGCCCTTGGTGTCCATCACTGTGTACAGAATATTGCAAAACACATTCCTCTCAATATGCATGACATCGAGGTTGTGTCTTAACAATTGATCTTTCCAATATGGTAGTTCCCAGAAGATACTGCGTTTGTTCCAATGATGATCAATGCCGTACCCTCCAGGTTCGCTTCAGAAGCAAAGACCTCTTCGACACTCGGAATGTGCCCGACCTGTCCCATATTTCTTGTCCACTTAAACGACGAGGTGGATCGCGTTCGACAAAGATTCCGCGTGAAGTCTTTTCTATTTCTATTGCGATCGTGTTCCAAGCTAAAACCCATGTTCTGTTCAAGACATACCGGCATGCGAGCTTTCCGACGTTTGCCGCCCACTCAACATCCCATAGGCAGGGAAATCATTTATCGTCCACATTAAGGCAGCCCGCATGGTGAAATTCTCGACTTAATGATATATCATACGTAAGAACACCTTCACTCCACAACATTTTCAACTCGTCTATCAAAGGCCCGAGGTACACATCTATCTTCTTTTTTGGGTTCGACGGCCCAGGGATTAACGCGTTAAGGAAGAAAAACTCTCTTCTCATGCACATAGAAGGTGGGAGGTTGTACGGAGTCACAATGACTGGCCAACATGAATAATTCTTGCCCGTATTGTTGGAAGGAGCGAACCCATCCGAACATAGACCAAGACGAACATTACGGGGATCCATAGCAAAGAAAGGATTCGCCTCGTCAAATTTACGCAAGCTTCGGCATCGATGGATGCGTCACAAATTTTTCATCCCTACGATGCTCCGGTGCCATCTCATGTGAGCAGCTGTTTGTTCGGATGCATACAATCTCGTAAGTCTGGGCACCAGAGGAAAGTACCACATCTTGCTTATTGCATGACGGGTGTTTTTCCTTCCTTTCCCCATAACTTTATATCTGTCATCTCCACAGAATTTGCAATTGGTCAGCTCAGCGTCATCCTTGTAATACAACATACATCCTCGGGGGCAAAGAATGGATTTTTTCACATCCAAGCCCAAGCTCTTTCACCTTTTTTTGCTTGGTAAAAGTCCTTCGGCAAATTATTGTCTTTGGGAACAACCTTACTCATGATCTGCATCATTTCGTTGTAATTCCTCTCGCTCATATGGTGATCGGTCTTCAAGCTTAGTGTTGCTAGGGTAGCCGATAGCGATGAATATTCACTATTTTCAAAGTGTTCGCAACCTTCCCATAACGGACGCTGTGCTTCTTGAAGCATTTTATAGAACCTAGCGGCTTCCGGATGAGGATCATCACCCATGTTTGATGGTTGATGATGGGTACCGGTCTCCTCTCCCATGTATGACGGTTCGACATGAGTAACGGGATCAAAATATTGGCCGATCGACGGTCCCGCGGCATCCATAACCAACCGCTCATATTGATTAAGGTTTTCTCGATGACTCGTCCCCGTAATAACCACTCGGTGTACGTCGGACTTCGCCATGAAATTCCCAACATTCATAATCTCTAATGAATCCCTTTTGACACAAATGAATTTCCCCGACCGTCTCCGCATCCGTAAATCTTAAACACTTACATTTGGCACACGGACACCTGATCTCCCTTCTTGAATTATTTGAATTTGCCAAAGCAAATTGGACGAACACTTCCAAACCCACCAAGAATACTTGAGTTAGTTCTCTTCTATCAGTTAGACGATTGTACATCCAACTTCTATCATGGTTGCCTTCCATACTTCCTAGCTAGTTCAGTTACTAACCTGATTAACATCTCAACATACCACAAACACATGCATTGAACAAAGAACAGATTCCAGCAAGCAACCAAAGAATGAGGATAGCACACCAGAACATGGGGACATGCATGTGTAGGGCAAACAAAGAATAGAAAACTAAGTATTTTGGAGTTTCTAACATATATGGGCTGGATCAAAGAGATTATTTAACACTTAATCAAATTTATTGTATAACTTGTTAAAGATAGATTCAAATAAAAAATTTAAATGGAATATTTTTTAAACAAATTATTAACAAATCATTTTTATAATAGCCTAAATCAAATAGTAAATTCCATTAATTTTTATAACTCATACAAATTTGATTATTCTTTAATGTCACACATTCCTCCTCCTACTTTACATTAATTAATTAATTGCCTTATCCCTAAATTTCATTTCTCAACACTTCACTTTTCTAATTTCAACACCATCCTATTTAAAGATTTATGTATCATTACCAACTAATATAAAATCATAATTTTATCACACCAAGATCGAATTGGAATTTCTAAATTCCTAAAAAGTGCTAGATAAAATACTTCACATAAAATAATTCTAAACATTTATAATCTTCTACTAACATATAATTAAAAAAAATTAAAAAATACTTCAAGCTAACCTGGCGGTGACCGGAAAAGAGAAGAGGACGTCAATCGAGCTGAGAGTGGGGGAGGAGTTGAGGGAGGCAGAGGGGAACGAGATGGGGAGGGCGGGGGAGAAGCGAGGCGTGGGGACGAGCTTCGGGGGGGAGGCGGGAGGAATGAGGGCGTGGTGGGGAGGCGGACGGAGCCGCGGGCGGTGTGGCGACGAGCCGAGAGCCGGGGGCCGAGCCGACGGGCGACGAGCCGACGGCGGAGGAGGCCGAGCCGGGAGGGGCGAGCAAGGGGAGGGGGGGCCGAGCTGGGGCGGCGGGGCGACGAGCCGAGAGCCGGGGGCCGAGCCGGGAGGGGCGAGCCGGAGGGGCGACGAGCCGAGAGCCGGGGGCCGAGCCGGGAGGGGCGAGCCGGAGGGGCGACGAGCCGACGGCGGAGGAGGCCGAGCCGGAGGGGCGAGCTAAGGGCCGAGGGCGGCCGAGCCGGGGCGGCGAGCCGAGAGCCGGGGGCCGACGGGCGAAGAGCGGGAGCCGGGGGGCGACGAGCCGAAAGTCATTAAGACTTTCAGTTTTTTGCGACGGAACATTGTTCCGTCGCAAAATCCACTTTTTGCGACGGATCAAAGGATCCGCCGCAAAATGTCGGTGGGCACCGACATTTTGCGACGGATACTTAGATCCGTCGCTTTCATTTTGCGACGGATTCTAAGGATCCGTCGCAGTGTGGTTTTGCGACGGAATAATGTTCCGTCGCAAATCCTTTTGGCGGACCTAAAGTCCGCCAATTTGCGACGGACAGCCGGTGTCCGTCGCAGGGTGGTCCTTTTTAGGATCGCTTTTGCGACGGACTATGCGTCCGTCGCAAATAGCGACGGACTTATTGTCCGTCGCAGAATGCGACAGATCATGTGGTCCGTCGCCTTATGGCGGACCTAGATCTGCCACATTAGCGACGGATTCACTAATCCGTCGCAAAAACGCAGATTTTTGCGACGGATTAGTGAATCCGTCGCAAAAACACAGATTTTTGCGACGGATTAGTGAATCCGTCCCAATATTTTTTTGTGGCTACGGATTTTGAAATCCGTAGCAAAATCCACAATATTTGCTACGGAAAATTTTCCGTAGCAAATTCCGTCACTATTTTCTGTTTTTCTAGTAGTGCAATTTAAATGTTTCATTGACTGGAAGAGTCTACGCACCCACATACTTATACTCACCAAAAACCAAACACACTTGAGAGAATAAAATAGGGGTATTTTAGGAAGAAATTGACAAAAAATAAAATTTTGTACCAAAACCAATTCTCAAATGTTGTCCTATAATTAGGATTGGAGGGAGTATAGTATTTTGATCAATACTTTCTATCCTATAGCATTTTGGTAAAATCTTTTATTGTTTGTAGCATGCAAGTAAAAAAGTCTTCATTTTTACCCTCATTAAATATACTCCCTCTGGTCCTTATTATAAGGCACCAACTAACAATTCTTACAAACTAATAAAAACAGTTAAAATCAATAAAATTATACTAAAATTTAAGAAACTTCCAATACTAACCCTTCTAATTGTACTGAACTCTAATATTATATTAATTATTACTTTCACCCACTACCATTATTAATTATGGGTATATATGAATAATAATAATAATATGTGTAATACCGGATTTTAGCAACTGGAATTCTTGAGATAAGAGAAATTAATGAATATTTTGATGAAGCAAATTCATGAGTTTAAAACTATTATAGAAAATTGTTATAATTGTCGAATAAATTGTCGAAAAAGTTACGAGAAAAATCAGATGAATAGGATGACTAACATTATGATAAATATTTGAAAGATCATGAAAAATTATGAGAAAATTATGGGAGTATTATCTTTAATTATAAGAATTTAATAAATTATTTCAGAGGAAATAACATGAAGAAATGTTTAAAAAGCATTCTATAACCATAAAGTAACTTTATGGTGTAAACATTTTTAATATTTTACATAGGATATAAAATGAGAATGTCAATTATAAAGTTTGTAAGATAATAATATACTGTAAATTATAAAATTATCAACCATTGGTAAGAGAATGATTAGATAATTACTAGCTAATTGATTCAGTTAAAACAAGAGAAATATAGAAAGTTAAATTTATGGTAAAATCCTTAATTAAGAGATTAAGGCTGGTAATTAGCATAAAATATACTTACTAATTATGATAAAAAGATTAAAAAAAAATAGTAAAGATAAATGTATGAAGAGACCTAATCCTAAAAAGATCACTAAACGAAGAATTTAGGTCGATTAAGCCTTAACGAAGCGAGAGGTAAAACAGAATTTTTGGTAAAAAAATATTATATTTTTAAAAAATGGAAAAAATTATCAAAAAATAATTAAAACTGAATTTTAAAATGAAGGGGCTGAAATTATTGGTATTTTTAATTAAAAAGAATTGTTTAAATAATTAAAATGATAATTAGAATAATATAATAATATAATGCGGTGAGTCAGCTTATAGGCAGACCGAGGGGAAAAGTTATAAATAAATTCTACAGGTAAACCAGAGGTAAAAGTCTTTTCAGACTGATCAGATTAAGAACAAGTAAATTTTTACACGAAGAAAGAATTTACCAGACGTTAATTCCGCAACCGAAAACCCTAATTCCTAATAAGACGAAAAGCTGATCGGATAGAGTAGAGCCGGATAGGCAAAGTGAGAACCTATAGAAACAATTTCGTGTTTTCAAACACGGGATTAAATTAGGCAACACATGGACGTTTTACGATTCAGCGAATTATTGTCCAGAAGTTGGTTCTATCGGAAGCGATTTCCGTAACCGGACGCGTTTGTCCGAATATCTTCCGACGCACCGGAGAATACCTGGATATGATAAAAAAGAGGATCAAAATAGATAATATGAAAGAGGATGAAAAGATCTTCAAAGTTACATGCCCGAATTTTTGAGTTTCTGCGAAATCGCGCGAAACGGACACCGATCGAGAACTTTATCGATCGGCTCCGATGTCACCATCTGGGTGACATCATCCTTTGACTTTTGGGGACCAAGAGGTCGGCCTTGACCATGGATGGCCAAGATTGCTTTGTCCTCAAAAATGCGATCCAACGGCCGGAATCCGATCTGAAGACTTTTGTGTTAATTCCCACCTTGTCCCTCCCTTCTTCTATAAATAGCAAGCACCTCTCCTCTCATTCTTCATCCCAAAATCCGAAACCTAGAGAGATGTTTTAGAGAGAGAAGCTCTACAAAAATTCTGAACAAAAGTCCGAGTAAGTTCTTCTGTCCTTAGCTTTTAGTTTCCGTAGTTCTTTCGGTAGTTATAGTAGAACTGTTGTTTTGATCTATGAAGTTTCAGAATATATTCCTATACTTGTTTTTAAGCCTCATTGCATTGAAAGATGCATGACGAGGTAAAAACCTAGTGGGGATAATTTTGAAATGGAATAAGGTCAAAGTAACGAAGTTTTGGCGAAATTCCGCCAAATAGGGGTAGTAGGGGCAAAATGGTCTTTTTCACCTAAAATGCCTGTTATGCTGCCAAATATTCATAAGTGTGTTATTATTCTGATTAGAATACTTATGACGTCGAACCGTCGAAATTCCATCGTTCCGTTTGTTGAGCATTTGTTTATTTGTTTTACGTACGGCGTCAAAAAGTACGTTTTTTAGCCGGAAGAGCCGGATATCTCGCAACTAAGGTACGGACGCGTACGTAACCCTAACTCTATGCTGCTTATATACTTTTGCGTTATAGATACGTTCATAGGCGAGGTTTGTTGAGAATCGTCGGAGATACTTACTGCCTTTACCCACGGGTTATAGTATTGGTAATGCCGTTTGAGTTATTCCTAGCGCTGAGGACACGTTAGTGGCGTGGCACTGGATATGTGCAGAACTAGTCGAGAGAGACTTTACATACTTCTTTGTGCTTATGTTCTGTCCATGTTATTGATCATACATCTGTTGTTTGCTTTTGTGATGATATGTTGTATTGAAATGAATATCTGTTGTACGTATACTATTTTATTTGAGCATAAGGTTAACCGTTACTCCGAGATCCATATGTGGAATGGATCTCACGTTGTATCGTGGTCCGGAGGACCAATGTTTGGCGATCGAGGCGAGCGGCTAGAGTAGGCCAAGACGTGTCTACATTATTTATCATTTTCTTTAGTTTCTTTAACTTTTGAGAATTCTCGGATGACCGTAATCCGATACATTTACACTATGGTCCATATTTTGAATGTAATGTAAATTACTTACTCGCTCCAATGCTCTACTCTGATTACTCTGCTTGAAATATTTGGAAACGTTTTAAAAAAAAAAAAAAAATCCGCCGTTTTCAAATGGGATGTTACAATATGCTTTGGAAACAAGCAAGTGCCTTATAAAAATGATCAAATGCAATTATTAGTTGGTGCCTTATAATAAGGACCAAAAGGAATATGTTATTTACTATCTTTCTACAATAAATTTTCACCAATTATCTCTTATGTACTCTATTTATAAACAAAGGTATAAATGGATAGAAAAACTTTGTATCTTTTTCAACTAATATTTTGAACGGCATGATTTTGACAGTTGTTTCTTATAAAAAGGACCTAAGGGATTACAAGACAATTTTAACTAATTCACATGTATCAATAAAAACAGTTAAAAACATTAACTTTGTCATAAAATTGAGGTGATTTTCAATAATACCCTTATCATACGCACTACACTCCAATATCATATTAAACTCTACTCTCTCAGAGTACATATAGGAAAATATTTAATGCTCAAAATTTCCTATAGAAAGAACCAAACATATTTTCTAAAAGACCTCTCATAAAATGGGAGTATACTAGATTGAATTTAATGAATTTTATATGCTTTCTCCGTCCCTTATTATAAATTTCAAATAATCAATTTGCGTTAATCAAGAAAATAGTTAAAATTAGTTAAAAATAATAAATGTATAATAAATATATTTTTTAACTATGCTCTTATTTGTAAAGATAATAATAAGTGAGAGAATAAATGCAATAAATGCAGCAATTAATTAAGGGTAAAGTTAGAAAAAGTGCACTAATTATTTAAACAAATATGGAATGAAGTTTATATTTTGTTTGACACTCATTCACAAATTTAAAGCATACTAATTTATGGCAATTAAAGTCAATCTACATTAATTAATGTAACAGAATTTCGGTTTAAAGCCATAAATAAATAAATAAATAAGCACAACAGAAAATAAACTGTGTAATCGCATTCATTTAAGAGTAAATATCTTTTTTGGTCCCTGACAAAAAACGTGATCCCCATTTTAGTCCCTTACAAAAAAAAGAAGACATTTTTAGTCCATAAAAAGGATGAATAAGGGTCGATTGGTTGATATTTTGATTCCTCACAAATTTCCAAAAGATCCTTTTTAGTCCCTTAAAAAGGACGAATAAGGGTTGATTTTTTTGTAAGGGACCAACATGGGTCCGCGTTTTTTGTCAGGGATCAGAAAGGGTATTTACTCTTCATTTAATTTCCATTATTTCATGTAGCATTTAATTAAATGCTCTCACATATAAAAATGCAACTATTAAATGACCATGATCTAATTATTTATAAATACAACAAAGCAACCAAAGAAGTATACATGAAAATTCAAGATATCTAACATCTTTATCTGAAAATCAAGCACAATGCACAAAACAACTTCCCTGCAGTACTCATCATCAACCCTTCTTCTTCTTTTCCTGCTTGTTCTTACAGCGACTGCTACTAGCAGGAGCAGTAACAAACAGCAAGATGAACAACGACAAGAAGAAGGACCAGACATAAACCTATCAATGGTGGATATTCGCAACGATCTGCCGCCAAACTCGCCGACCTTGTTCGTGGTGGGCTCGTTCCAATCAACGGAGGCTCAGATTGACCGGGGAAAATCATACAACTTTGTGGCAGGAGGCAAACCGGAGTTTGGCACCTTGATAACGGATAATCAATGTTCAAAGTTTCTGGCGTTTGATCCCAATGTGGAATTAGGACGCCACGCCATATTCTGGTCGGTCAGAAGCGATGGTCCGTATCATAGTTGGGATAGATCCAACTGGCAGAAGAAGGCTTCATGGCAACCAAGAGTTAATTGCTAATAATCATGAATATATAAATATATACTCAGTTCACTATGTTTCTATCGTTTTCTTTTGTAGTATTTGGAAGGTGTGGTTGTATGATCTGTTCAAACTAATTAATAAAAAGTAAGTGAATAATCTTATATGGACTTGCGTGTAAATCTTCTACGTTCATGTTTCTTTGTTTGAAAAATCAAAAGAAATTAATCCACCAAACACAGAGAGTGAACTTTGGGAAACTTTGGTTGTGTTGTAAATTTCATTTTGAAGGAAGACTTGTAAACCAAGGCACAATCATACAAATTCTATATATATTCCCATCCATTTCCTAAGTAGAGAAAATGGCAAAGGAGGAATTATAAAACTTCAGGAAATAACTTGTAAAATTTAAAATTAGCAATGGATCGACATGGTTCGCTATGGAACCAATTTCAGTTCTCATCATAATTAATGACAAGCACTGAAAGCGCTTCAATCTTCATCATTAGCAAACTGTTCATATCTAATTTGGATAGTTTAAATTGAACTTTTTTAATCTTTTACTTTTTTTCAAAAAAAATATTTTAATATATACAAAATTTAAAATAATGGCAAAGGAGGGTTTGAATCCATTTTCACCCACATCTTTATCATTTAAATCAGCCTAATTAAATAGACTTAATTAGTTTATTAACCTCAGTTTTATTACTCAGTGATTATTAATATTATTAATTATTGTAGAAGGGAATTAATAGAGTTGGGCAATAGGCAAAGGCCAGCCCTGATTATCTTTTCTTGGACCACAAGAGCTCATGTATGCATTGTTGTCAAACTCGCGAGTTGACTCTCCGAGTTTACCGTTTTTATGCTTATAGCTTGCAAAAACGAGTCGAGTCAATGGTAAACTCGTGCTACTTGTAAATTCGATTAAACTCACGAGTTTATGCACCAAGTTTACCATTTTTACGTTTCTAGCTTACAAAACCGTGTTAACTTACTCTTAAACTCGTATTAACTTTTTCGATTTGATCATGCTCAGCGGTTTTATATAGAAATTTCTTTATTAAATTTGATAAATGATGAATTTTGATGGATTTAATTTAAATTATTTGGATTTAAAATATATTTAAATCAAATTGTTGTCATTTTTATATTTTAATTATTTAATTATACACTAGTAATACCTATTTAATAATAAAAGTAAACTCTTACGAGTTTACGATTCAAGTTCACGATACGAGTTTATGTCACTGTCACGAGTTTACTTAAACTCGTGAGTTTGACAACCTTTGTAACAACCCATTTTCAAAAGCAGTATATTTTTTTTTCATCAGAGTAGAGCATCAGAGCGATTGAGTAGCTGATACATATATTTCAAATGCCGTAAGTCTGGCTGTTTACAGTAACGGTACATTGTACCGAGTGTTTACAAAAGTAGATAACAACAGAGGAACATAACAACATAAGTGTCTCCCCGGCAACACCCATGCTGTGGCAACAAAAGATAGTCTTCGGTCGAGTCGTCCTATATCAATAAAAATCCTCCCGATCCCGACGCTAAGCGAGGTTCAATGCCCATTGAACCTCGGTAACGGTTAACCTCATGTTTATATACACCACATAGACGTATATGAGCATACTAACAAGCATATCCCAACATCATATAAGCCCCCCGAAATATGTCGCACTTAGCATACCCTTAATGGGATCAAAAAAGCATAATAGTTAACATATCCAGAGCTATATTTCCAAAGCATAGGACACATAACACATAGTAATAAACATCGAGTTAGTGTTACGGTCGAACGTGTTGCGAAAAATGGCACGTTTTAAGATTCAAAAATATCCTATAAGATTATATCACATTATCAACACTAAGCAGCATAACAGGCATTTTAGGTACAAATTACCATTTTTTATCGGAATTTCGCCGAGAGTCACTTTAAAGCAAGAATTTGACATATCAATATATTTTCAAGATAAATACCATATTTACCCTTAAAACATGATATCTAAACTACCTTGAAAAATGGATAAATGAAGCCACGTGTCAAAGAACTCCAAAGCTTAAGAATAGGGACCGAAAAAGGCATGAATAGTGTCATTTTTTTTATAAATAGCTCCTCCTTCTCTCTAACCTCTTCTCATTTCACACCAAAATTTTGAATCCTAGAGAGAGGTTAGAGAGAAGGAGGAGCCCGGAGAAAATATAGCGGAGCCCTGGGTAAGTTTTTCGGTCCCTAGTCTTAAGCTTTGGTAGTTCTTTCGTAGTTATAGTAGGAATGCTAGATTTATCTCTAATTTTTCAAGGTAGTTTAGATATCATGTTTTAAGGGTAAATATGGTATTTATCTTGAAAATATATTGATATGTCAAAATTCTGGAGAGATAGGATTAAAGTAGCGAAGCTCTGGCGAAATTCCGCCGATTAGGGGAGTCAGGGGCAAAATGGTAATTTGTACCTAAAATGCCTGTTATGCTGCTAAGTGTTGATAAGTGTGATATAATCCTTATAGGATATTTTTGGTAATGTACCGCTGTCGTACCGCTGTTTTCTGTCAAACGTGCCGTTTTTCGTCAACGAAGGTACGTTCGCGTACTGTAACACTAACTCTGATGTTTATTGTATGGATATATGTGTTATGTGTATGGTATGCTTATGTGAGGTAGTTGATAGCTCTGTGATATGTTCATTGTACTGTTATTATGCTTGCTGGGTGTTGGGATACATTGGCTAAGTGCGAAATGTTAAGTGCAAACCATTGCTAAGTGCAAAACGTATGCTAAGTGCGACATATCTGCCAGGGGGCTTATATGATGTTGGGATATGCTTGTTAGTATGCTCATATACTGTCTATGTGGTGTATATAAACATGAGGTTAACCGTTACCTGAGGTTCAATGGGCATTGAACCTCAGCTCTTAACATAGCGTCAGGATCAGGAGGATTGAGCGCCGAGGATAGGGGCAAGCAGCACGCATAGGGACTCGACTGAAGACTATCTTTTGTTGCCACGGCATGGGTGTTGCCGGGGAGACACTTCTGTTGTTATGTTCCTCTAGATCCTGAAGCTAGGGTCAATTCTAAGATTCAATACCCATTGAATCTCAGGTAACAATTAACCTCATGTTCAAGTATAAACAATACATATAACATATATTCATTAGATTTCAACATCAACCATACATAGCACACAACAAATGTAAGGTTATAACAATACATAGCACACATCAAATATAATGTTAACAGCACAACAATGCATAGCACACAGCAAATGTAATGTTCATAACGTTTGCACTCACCAATGCCACGAACCCACGTGTCCTCAACACTAGGAAAACATACTTACGGCATTATCATAACTATAACCCGTACAAAACTGAATGTATATAAACAGGTAATCTAAGACTGAGTCTTAGCCACGATTCATGAATCATTCCATCACATATAAGCATACAAGACACATCAAAGTTAAAATTACAGTACATGTCCGTACCTTGGTCTGCGTATTTTTAATAGTACGATCCTCATTTGGTACAGATTCCCCAACTTTTCAGATATCCTTTAATAGTATCGCCGCATTATTTCCTTTAAAAATAATATCGTAAGAGATATCTTTGTCATTATTGATCTTTTCACCCTTGGTGGATTTGTTATTCCAATTATACCCTTACATTTCCTAAAAAAATGGAATTTCAGCATTTTTACCCAGATTTTTTGGTAACTTTGAAAAATCATAATTAATTCCAAAAAAATTGAAATGAGGTGATTTTAAAGCCAAAATGACCCTTGATATGTCTATTGTCAAGGAAAAATAACGGAATCAACTCGAAGTTCATGAGTCATTTCCAGTGTTTCTGTTTCCAAACACTGTTCTAATTTAACTTCCAGAAACATGGCTTAACTTCAAAAATTTGTATTTCCTAGTAAAAACTCAAAACGTTACAAATTGTTTATCAATGGAAAGCCCTACATGTCTAATTTATTCCTATAAAATTTCATGATTTTAGGAATTCATTAGATATACAAAGTAACACCCTAAATACAACTGACTCCACAGCCCAATGTTTGGAAATTTTTACAATTTTGACATATTGATTCCAAAAATTATTTCCTACCATGTTTTTACTCCATTTTGCGTTTTAAAAGCAATGGAACCTTAAAAATATGAAAATAAATTTATTCTACAATTTTATGAATTAAACTACAAGTTTACAAAAATCTAAAAGCTAGAGCTCAAGAACTTAGGAACTCATCCTTGAAGAACCTTGCTCCTTCTCTTCCTCCTCTTCAAAATCTCACGCCTCTCTCTCTATCTTCAGTTACTTAGAGTTGATTTTGGTTTGAAGAATATGAAGAGAAGAGCCCTCTATTTATAGGGAAAATTCATGCTCATGTGGTCTTTGTTTTCATGGGATAAAATTTATCATCTTCCACCTTAACCTTTGGATGAAATCTATTTTATCAAACTTCATCCTCTCCCTTCGTTATGGATGTCGACATGCTCCATGAAATGGGGTCTTTGAATTGGTTTTCCATGTAGAAACAATCCATGGCTCAAAGGTTCTCATTGGTTAATTTAATTACATAAGGATTAAGCCCATTTCTTTGATTTTTCCCATTGGCTAGTTGCTAAATTTGACTTTTCAACTCTAACTAATTTAATTTCTTTATCTTTGATCTCCCAACTTCCGTAATCAGCATACTTTTCATGGGTAATTTTATTTTGCCTATGATTCACTTGAAAAATTTAACAAATGATTTTAATTAGTGTAACTTTAATTGCTCATTAATTCTTTGCTAATTTCGTAAGGAAATTTACCTAAAATTATATTCAATAGTTATTTTATTGAGACACATATTCACCTTCATTCTATACTAATTATTCATCAAAAAAAAAAGATGAATATGAATTTTGAGGTATTATAACTTATTAAGCTTGTATATACATGTAGATATCTCCTAATATTTTGTTAACGGACGACAAATTCAAACTCAAAAGTTAAGGACCAAATGCAACCCAAGATTATATGAAACTACTATATATTGAGATCAAAAGATAAGCAAATTATACATAACAAATGTCTCTTGTGAGTGAGTTTGTTTGTATGTAGTCAAAATATTAAAATAAGTCGCAGACAAAGAAAGATATCTCTTTATATATATATATATATATATATATATATATATATATATATATATATATATATATATAATCACACACACACATTTTAAATTTTTAATGGGGGCGGGGGCCACCCCTAGCCCCCTAAATCCGCCCCTGGTGATATTCAAATAGACTTTATTTGTCTTATATGTTAAATCTTTTTAAACTTGAATTCTAGTTTTAATGGTCTTTTTATCAATGTTCTAACATATTTCCTTTCTATTTTTTAGGAAGAAAATGGCATTTTGGAGTAACAAATTTATAAACCAAACTTGAATGCCAAATTTATAAAACAAATGATAAATCTTGAGTTTATAAAGGGTCCATAAAGTGGACAATAGCCACAAACCAGTACGAATGGGAAGAAAAAGAGATGGATTGCAATGTGTTCAAAGTAGACGATGAAAATACTGCAAGACATCACTATATATCATATGCGTACCAGCAGTGAGAGTTCATATTCTAAATGGATGATTTGTGATCTTAGAAGAAATTACATCTAACTTTTTAGATTGGCATTCAACCATCTATAAAAGTTATCAAGGACAAAGAAAAAGAAAAGGTGACTGGTGAAAACATATTGAATTTGATGTGAGAAGATTATTCAGGTTGATATGGTTAAATGAGTCATTTATTGTTCATCTATCTCATTTATATATTTATCATCATTATTGTTTCTCATGTAGAGGATTTATAAAGTTGTTCTCGAAATTGTATCCGGCCTACTCTCATAGTAATTTGATGAGAGGCATAGCATCCTTTGATGGACAAGCCAAGTTGTTCAATATGAAACATCCTACTATATAATATAGAACAAGACTTTATCCCCGTGCGTTGCACAGATGTGTCAAAATTGTACATTGGTTAAATTGAACAACATATGCTACTATGTGTTTACTAAACCAATTCATAACAACATCATATTATTTCAAATCAAGGTTTTGAAAAACTTCTCTATAAACAACATTTGTTGTAGTATTACTAGATTTGTTGAATTCATCCAATATAAGTCTTCTCAACCCATTGAAACTCTTGACCCTAGATAGTACAACATATAATTTCCCATGTGAAAGGACTAGACTCGGAAGGTAGAGACCTACATTGGACATTGATTGACCTTGGTTTTTGTTTATTATCATTGCAAATGATATTATGATGAGAAATTGCCTCCTTGTCATATTGAAAGGCAATTTAGATTCAAATTGGTTCATATCCATTGTGTATCAAAATCTCTTCCCCATCGCTTATGTCATTCAATGCATTTGCCTTAGTGACACTCTTGCCAAGTTGTGTTATTTGTAGCCTTGTACCGTTGCACAACCTTGTTGCTTGATCAATATTCCTTTTTAACATAACTGGTACACCTACTTTCAAGACCAATTTATGATGAGGTGTACCTGAGCATTTAATTGCACTTAGATATTTTGTGTCATACAAATCCTCTAAACTCTCGTTTTCCTTATTTGTACGACTTATAGAGTCAAAACTAAAATACTTTAGGGATCACCTAGCAACAAAGAACAAATGTATTTATTCAATGTGTCAACATTTTCAGTTATAGGAGTTAGAATGGACCTATTATTGAGGTAATCTTCATCCACAACATGTTCTACTAAATTTAGGTAGGTAGATTCAACAATGCACCTAATGGGATTACAATCATCATGTAGCAACAACTCTTATGGTATCATAATGTCTACACCATCATCATGTGGTAATCCCAATGTCTCAATCTCCTACTTGTAGCAACCATTCTGAAAATGTTTTAATTTTCTCTTGTTCGACTGGATTGCTTGAAGACTTTAGCCTCATATTCTTGGTTAGGCAAAGTAATCTGCATTCATTCCAAAGATGAGAAGCATTAATAGATGTATCTAAGATTTAACTCGACCACTTTTAGGTATAATCAATAGGATTTTCCTAAAATCACCACCCATGACGACACATTTTCCCCCAAATATGGAATTGAACTTCATTAAATCTTTCAATGTTCGATCAAAAGCCTCAATACAATGTCTCTTAACCATTGGTGATTCATCCCAAATGATGAGGTCAGTAGCTTTCATTAAGTTTGCAATTGGTGAATTATGAGTAATTGAGAATATAGAATCTTCATTAACATCAATAGGAATATAGAACCTTGAATGCGCAGTTCTACATCATGGTAGTATAGTTGCTGCTATCCCACTGGATGCTACGTTAAGGATGATTCCACCGTTTTCCCTTACGGAAGTTGTCAATGCATTCCATATGAACGTTTTACCTGTTCCACCAAAACCATGCACAAAGAAGAATATTTTTGAAGAAACTGCACCCATTATATCATCAAATACTTGCTTCTGCTCAGTAGTCATTAATCTCTTCATTCTTTCAGAGTCTTCTCTCTCCTTCTCTTTATTGTAATTCAACTCTTGCAAAATCAATTGGCTCAACATATCAATTATGTTGTCTTTCTTTGATCTAGGCATCGATGGATAGTCGTGCAGGCTTCTACCATTCCTTAGTAAAAATTGTTCAATTTGATATAGCCCGGTAGCTTCCTTATAGGCATTTGTAATCTGCCAAACTTTATAAGAAGGGTAAGATAGTATAAGCAACTTAACAAATATTTACATGTAAACAACTTAATTAATTAAGTGAATGATGTGATTTATTATTTCATTATATGAATGGAATCATAAACGGGTAGAAAAAATTATGTACCGGAAAATCGTTAGTCAGTATGGCTAATATGCAATAAATCTTCACAAATAATATCTTTGGTTTGTTCCCAAACAACAACGGGCTGGGATAGGGAATGGCTTAATAACATGCTAGTGAAAAATTTACAAAGGTAATTTCCAGATACCCACAAAGATATTATTATGAATTTTACCCGTGCATTGCATGGATATGTTAAAATTGTAAATGGTATAAAATGAAGAACATACGCCACAATGTTATTATTTAACCATTTAATTACATCATAAACATGATACATTTAATATAATCCTATGGGTATAAGGAAAACTATCTTCATGCTATTAATGTAATAAAAGGTTTTGAAATACTTCTTTATAAACTACATTGATTGTAGTACTACTACATTTGTTGATCTCATCCAATATAAGTAATTTCAACCCATTTAAACTCTTAAGCCTCAATAGTGCAACATATAGTTGCCCATGTGAGAAAACCAAGCTCGGTAGGTAGAGACCTACATTGGACATTGATTGACCTTGGCTTTTGTTTATGGTTATTGCAAATGAAATTATGATGATAAATTCTCTTCTTGTCATATTGAAAGGCAGTTTAGATTAAGATGGGTTCATATATATTCTATGTATCAAAATCTCTTTGCCAAAGTTATGCCATTCAACTTATTTTCCTTAATGACGCCAAGTTGTGTAATTTGTAGCCTTGTACCTTTGCACACCCATGCTGCTTGATCTATATTCCTTATTAACATAACTGGTACACCAACTTTCAATACAAATTTACGATAAGGTATCCCTTATCATTTAATTGCATTTAGATATTCTATGTCATACAAATCCTCAAAGCTTCCATTAGTATTATCTGTACAACTTATAGAGTTAGAATTGAAGTACTCTATCGCATCACCTGACAACAAAGAACAAATATAATCATTCAATATGTCATACATTTTCTGTTGTAGGATTAAGAATTGAGATATTATTGAGGTAATCTTTGTCCACTACACGTTCTATTAAAGTTGGGTAAGCAGATTTAACGATGCACCTAATTTTATGGGAAAATTACGCGTAGGTCCCAAGGAACGAAAAAAATTACACAAAATTCCCTTGAAATCACAGAATTACACAGAAGTCCCAATGGACTTTTTTGATATTATTTGTATGGAAATAAAATCCATATTTTTTAATGTTGTTGTAAATACATGCATTTCCTGTTGTAAATGGCCAAATTTTAAATTTTGTTATAAATATAGCACTTCCTGTTGTAAATCTAGCCTTTTTTTCGTTGTAAATTACTTTTCTACGTTCAAAATCCAGGTGTTTAAATGTTGTGGTAAATATAGGCATTTCCTATTGTAAATATGGTTTTTTCGGTTGTAAATGTCCAGATTTTTTTTTATATTTTTTTTTTTGTAAATACAGCACTTCCTGTTGTAAATCTAGCATTTTTCTGTTGTAAATGACCTCTCTACGTTCAAAATCCATGTGTTTAAATGTTGTTGTAAATATAGGCATTTCTTGTTATAAATGGTCAGGTGTTTAAATGTTGTTGTAAATATAGACATTTCCTATTGTAAATATAGCATTTCCTGTTGTTAATAAAAATAATATCAAAAAGTCCCTTGGGACTTCTGTGTAATTTTGTGATTTCAAGGGACTTTTTTGTAATTTTTTTCGTTCCTTGAGACCTGCGCATAATTTTCCCTAATTTTATTTACTATTACACACACATATATATATTCATTTTTTTTATCAATTCCTCTTTAATTATAATTCAATCCTAAAAGTAAAAATTATGATATTACACTCGATCCCTTCATATGCATTGTAAGGTAGATCATCGATCCGTTGGATAACCACTCTAACTATTATGGTAAATTTGTAATCATGATAAATTTGATTTAATGTGTGCTACTTATTTATTTATTTATTTGAAGATAAGATTGTTTCATAAAACTTGTAAATGGAATGTTCATCTCTTTAATTCTACATTTATAGATTGAGAGATAAAAAGTATCGTATAGTAATTGATTGGTTAGTTGTTGCAAATATGTTTAAGAATTCCAATGAAAAAGAGATTCTTTTTGAAAATTTAAACAAAAGCTAATAAGTGAATATTATAATGCTAAGGATGTATATCAGTAAAGTCATGTACTGAAGTAATATAGTGTTAACTGATAGGCTTACGAAGTGAGATTACCTTACACATTGTGACAGTCACACTTTAGTTTATTGGGGCGTGAAAAGATAGCATCAGAGCTGGCTATTAAGTATTCAATCAAATGCTAGTGAGAGTTTCTTAAGTCCAAAATGGTATAAAATTTGATGTTGAATTTGTGTCCTAAGTTGCAATTATTGTGATTGAAACTAGGGTGGGGGCTATAGCCATGTTTGTGCTTTACTTGTTATATATTTTGTTAGCTTGCTAGAGGAATCCGGTAGGCTTGGAGGTGGCTTTGAAGGTAAATTGTCATGGGTCCTTACATATTTATTAGGGAAAATTAAAATAGAGGACCTAGATAAAATAATATTTAATTAGAAGGACCATAAAATTGTAATTATGAAAAAGGACCAAATAATTAAAATTAAAAGTATTAAATGGCCCTTCAAATTCTCAGTTGCTTCCCAAACGCAGAAAACAAAGAACAAAGTGTCTTCTTCCCTCCTCTTGGGAATATCAAGGTGAGGCCATTGGGAATCCGGTATTGGAAGTTAAAAACGGCGATATTTGGTAAAAGTGTATGCATAGAAGCAGGATCCGGATGATTGAAGAAGAGAGGAGAAACGTGTAATGCAGAGCCGAAACAAAGCATTTTTACCAGGTGTGACAAGCCGAGAGGGTTCAAATAAGGTCCATGGCCAGCTTATGTAGAGAAGGAAGGAGGAGACTTCTTGATTCAAATCTAGGCGGTTAAAATATCGAGGCAAGATGGTTTAATAGTGATTGGGAAATTGGGAATCTCATAATCAAGAGTTTTTTTTTTTTTTTTTTTTTTTTTTTTTAAAAAAAAAAGAGTTCTAAGTATTACTGCTACGAGATCCATTCATTAGATCAAACATGGTTTCAACATTTTAACTTTTGTTTCCTTTCTCCCACACATAATTATGACATATTATCTTAACAATCAAATCAAGATCTTAATATCTCATCTTATGTGTATTTTTTTTGTATAATACAAAATTTATTAGAAGAGAAATTTCTACAAATCCATTTTGAGATATTTAGACTTTAATACAAATATTATTTAAAAAGTAATATATTTAAATAGAGTTTAAATTTTTCCTCATGTCATCCATTTATTAATTCATCCACTTTAAAACTTTAAATTCCGTTGTATATCGACGTGAAGCATACCGATGGAGTAAATAATATTAGACTATCAGTCTAGATATAAAACTTCCCAACAGTAAAAAGGGTTACCGCTATCCAAATTTAATATCATTATATCTAACATTTAACATTAAATAACTATCATTATATTTAACGTTTAACATTAGATAACGTGGTTACATTTTTCACCTTATCTGAGTTCTATCATAAAATTTGTAGCCTAGTTTGTTAAGCTTCCCATTTTGTTTTTAACCTGTTTCTTAAAAAAAACAAAAAACGTCAATCTCTATTATTTACTATGAAGATATTATTTAATAAAATTATAGAAACGAACCAATTACGAAGATATTATTAAAATTGACCAATTAATAATGATTAGTATAATTTTGATATCTATATCATATTTGTAAGAAGTAAAATGCATATATATTATATAATGATTGGTAAAATTATGTTAGGGATGCAAAGATACATGAAACCTTAGGCCCCATTTGGATCAAAGAAAAGGTAGGAATGAAATGGAACGAAAAATATTTTGCCTCGATGTGTTTGGTTTGCACTGGAAAAGAAAATGGGTTGATATGAAAAGTTTTGTTTGGTTGGAAGAACATAAGATAGAAAAATGAGGCAAAATATCATTTTACCCTAAAAATAAAATATCATTTTAAATACCCACTCAAAATGCACGAGTGCACTCCCGTGCATACTCGAGTGTGCACTGGAGTGCACCCTCAAATTGAGCGTGCACTCAAGTGCAGTGCACTCGAGTGTTCACTCTATTGCACACTTAAAACTTGGAGTGTGCACTTGAGTGGACTTTTAGTGCACTCGAGTGCACACTCAAAAATTGAGTGTGTATTGTGTGCACACTCTGTCTTCTTCGATTTTTTCACAAAAAAATCTCTCTTCTCTTTTCCTCCTTACTTCATTAAAGCTCAAATGGTCGGTCGTCAACTCGCTTCCATTTTCGTCACCTCTGGTCTGACGAATCTATAGTGACAAAGAGGCCACCGTCAGTGGATTCTTCCTCATTCCACAATGTTTTTTGGCTCACTCTCTTCTCTCTCTTCCTCTCCCCGTCGTCACTCTCTTCTTTCTGCCATATGATCAAGGCAAAATGGACTTTATGTCATTTTCATAGCCGCTAGAAAATGGCTTCCCACCATGTTTTGTGGGAACCCATTTTCATTTAAATGTGGGAGAATGGCGCGCGGCAGGAAAATATTTTCTAGGGAAAATTTGATCCAAACAGCAACCGCCACTGGAAAATTCCAATTTTCCTTTTCCCTCCCCCGATTTTCTTCGATCCAAACGGGACCTTAGATATATAATATTTTCATAAAGATTTATACTTTTTATTCGTTTGAATAATCAAAACAACTTTCCATCATATTCCCAAATAAAAATCTCAAACAAACCCACCCAAAAAAAAGATTTTTTTTTCCAAGAACAAAAAAAAGCATTGATGGAAGATGGTAAGGGATGATACATAATGCTTGCATGTTTTCAATATATATATATATATATATATATGGGAAAAGTATTTCTCCAAATCACGAAGATAAGTTTATCTCCGGTGACCCCTAAAACTACGTCATTTTGAATTAATGAATTGAAGAGTGTGTTTATAATTTTAGGTGAATTAATGAAGGGTGTTTCGGTAAATTTATATGATGAATAATTAAACAAAATTATGGAAATACCCTTCATTAATCTAAAATGACGTAGTTTTGGGGTCACTAGAAATAACTTATCTCCAGTTACTGGAGAAATCCTTTGCCCATATATATATATATATATATATCGTTGTAGGCAACATAAAAACTTTCCTAATACTTGGCCTAAAAAAAAAGCTTCTTCTATTTAAGGGGAAAAAAAAGATGTGAGGGGTTTGAACTTGAAATTTGATTTTGAAATTGAAATAGAGATTGAAATCTGGAGAAAGAGTGGAACGAAGGCAAGGGGAGTGAAAGTTTCTATGTTTCCCAGCTCATTTATTATGGGGTATGTTGGAAGTTGTGATATTAAAAGTAAGTAAATCAATTAGTAAATTAAAAATATTAAATTTAATAGTTTTTTTTTCAATCAGCAATCTTTATACGTAATATTTGGAAATTAAAAATTTGAAATTGAAATCATAAAAGTCTGCAAGCTACCTAGGGAAACGAAACCTCATTAATGCCACATTTGAAATTTGAAAATATTAATAATCAAAATGACCAATAGACATCATTTGAGATAGGCCAATTATTTATGTTCATATATTGTTGTAGCCTTGTAGGCAACAACAAAAACTTCCGTAATACCTGGCAAAAAAAAGGCTTCCTTAATATACTTGAAATAAGATGTAGAAAATGAAAATTTTAAATTTAAATATTGTTCCATATACTAATATAATCATGACTGATCTTTCCAATTTATTAGGAGTTCCATTTCATTTAAATCGGGCACAAAATCAAACACATTATTTCAAAAAAGATGTAAAAGATTTGAATTTGAAATCAAAATCTAGAGAATGAGCGGAGGCATGGAAAGTGAGAGATTCTTGGAAAGTAAACATGTGTATGTTAAAAGTTGTGATAGGAAAAGTTAAGTAAATTATGGGTATTAAATTAGACAAATTTTTAAAAAATATTAAATTTAATAAATCTAGCGTCAAATATTCCAAAATCATAGAGATTAAATCAAATTAAATTAAAACTATCCTAATTAATTTGCCCGAGATTTAAGGGCTAATCAATTAAAATAATCTTCCTATTAGAATGGAGAATAAATCAAATTAAAACTATAATGCGAGATTTAGGGACCTATAAACTAAAATGATTAAATACAAAATAGTCCTAAAATATGTGAAAAAGTGATGTTTTCCAATGGATTCCTATTGGAATTTCCTTTTAATTCTGGCAAGGGTGTCTCCATCGGATATTCTCTCAACTTCACCTCTATTTAGATTTTCTTTTCTTTTTTTTTTTTTTTTTAAAAAAAAAAAAAAAAAAAAAAAAAAAAAAAAAAAAAAAAAAAAACTCTCTCTATTCCATTCTCAACTCTCTATGGTGTACCCATCTCAACACCTTCTCTTCTTTCTTTTTTGAATGTCATCACAACTTTCTAAATGGTGTTAATTTAGCGTTCAATTGAATTGTGAGATTTTTCCGTACTCATTTGTTCTTTGTACTAGAGAATATTTGACCGATATCAAGCGATGAGTGATCCATCATTAATGACCATGTTCTCTCTGGACAGACAGAGCAACTTCTCATAAAATGAAATCATGGCCGGGTGTCTGTAGTTAAAGCTTGCTTTGGACATGTCACAGTAGCTATTGAGAAGTAATTTTCCACCTGAAATTAACAACTTGGACGTGTTAGTTCAAATATGAAAAGTAACGTGTTCAATGAAAACATGCAGGACTAACCAGAGAGATGGAGACGTTTAAGTTACTGTTGTTCCTTGAGGCAGTAGTGAAAGGGATTGCCACTACATCATCATGAGAAAAACGTTAGAGATATGTAAGTTCATATACAACCACGTGAACTTTCACTCCAATTAAAAGCCCCACAACATCTGAAAAAGGTTTCAACCTCCATGAGAGGGTTGGACAAGTTAACATTTAAATAATGTATATCAAAACATTTAAATGATAATAAATCCATCATCAATAAATAAATGAAAACTTTGTCTTTGAATAATAATAAATTCAGACACAAGGTTTAGAGATATATATTTGATACTTTGATTTTTTTTAATTTCAACTGTCTTCCTTTTTCTTTTTAAGATAATGCCTTTTTGTTTGTTTTTCATAGGAATTGAAAGATATAAAAAGGATATAGATTGTCTTATTCATATGATTTTAAATGTAGTAGTCGGAGTACCTCCCAAAGAATTTAAAGGCTTGTGTGATAATTACCATATGGAAAAATGAAAACTTTGTAGTTTGGCGGAATTGAAAACTTTTCTATAGTGTTTGAAACAACGATAATATTATTATTTTTTAATTTGAGATGCATTCTTTTCATTTTATTATATTTTTTTATATTCTTATTCTTGATAATGAGTCGTGCATGCATGTTTAAGCAGACTAAGGCATCAAACTTGTTATTTATCTATCTTTCATTTCTTTGCCGATCAGAAGTTATTCATTCCTCCCCTTTCCTTTCTATTTAAATAGATTATTTATCCCTATAACTCATATAATATACATCTCACGACTAAGGCGTCAAACTTTCATCAAGGGAAAAACATAAGAACTGCATGTAAATACACATGTCTCTATTGCAACCCTTCATATATAAGACTTTTTAAAAAAATATTATTGAAGCAAATCTTCACCATGCAATTGTATTTTGTATAGTATTTTAAAGTACTATTACATGTAAAATTATAAGTATAAAAATGTGGGTTCCATTTTTCTTTCTCTAGCTACCTTAAAGAAAATATTTGATGTAATATTTATGGGATAGGATATTGTCACTACCAATGTCACTACCACTTTTTCACCGTTAGATTAGAATCTCAATAGGAGAGAGAAATGATAAAGGTAGATGAGATTCTGATTTAACGGTAAAAAAGTGGTAGTGACATTGGTAGTAACAAAAAATGGTAGTGACAATATCCTATCTCAATATTAAAACACAGCAAATTAAATTAAATGTTTGATTCTACAATTAAAGCTTCTCTCTTTATTAAATTAAATGTAATCTTTAAACACAGCAAATTAAATCAACCCAGCACGCTATTAATTATTTCATTTTTTTTCAAACTTGGCATGTTGATAAATGATAAACTACAAAATAATAATAATAATAATAATAATAATAATAATAATAATAATAATAATAATAATAAGGGTTAAGGAGCGTCCAGCACAATAAACTATTAGCTCAGGAGCGTCCAACACAATAAACTATTAGCTCAGGAGCGTCCAACATAATTAACTATTAAGTGGACCGCCAAGCACAACAAACTTTTAAAAAGGAGCGCCCAGCACAACGCCGTTAAAAAAAAAGTTAACGCCGTTAGCAAAAAGTTAACGTCCGTTATCTAAGGAGCGCCCAGCACAACAAACTATTATTCCAAGAGCGCCAAAGACAAAATTCTAAATTTTACTAAATTAAATAATTTTTTTCTCAATTGTCATTATTCAAAACTACTTGTATAAATATCTATGGACAAAAATTACTCATTCTTCAATTTTGTCAAAATTATAATTTGATAAAATAAACAAAAGTTTTGATTAAAAATATAATTATATGATTTAAATAAAAACTCAAGGTGTTTTATAGTTTATTATATATGTTTTAAAAAATATATGATTTATTTTTATTTTAGAAGAAATTTATGTGAGTTAAAAAATTCATTTAATGTTAATAAAATTTAAAAAATCTAAAAAATTTGTTGACAAAATTGAAGAATGAGTAATTTTTGTCCATAGATATTTATACAAGTAGTTTTGAATAATGACAATTGAGAAAAAAATTATTTAATTTAGTAAAAACCGAAGGTGTTTTATAGTTTATTATATATGTTAAACAAAAAAAATATGATTTATTTTTATTTTAGAAGAAATTTATGTGAGTTAAAAATTCATTTAATGTTAATAAAATTTAAAAAATCTAAAAAATTTGTTGACAAAATTGAAGAATGAGTAATTTTTGTCCATAGATATTTATACAAGTAGTTTTGAATAATGACAATTGAGAAAAAAATTATTTAATTTAGTAAAATTTAGAATTTTGTCTTTGGGCGCTCTTGGAATAATAGTTTGTTGTCTTTGGCGCTCCTTAGATAACTGGACGTTAACTTTTTGCTAACAACGTTGTCGCGAAAGCGCTCCTTTTTAAAAGTTTATTGTCTTTGGGCGGTCCACTTAATAGTTAATTGTGATGGACGCTCCGAGCTAATAGTTTGTTATCTTTGGACGACTCCTCCTTAACCCTAATAATAATAATAATAATAAATAAATTATCTTGATAAATGATAAACAGAAGTCTGACATTATCATTTTAAACATCATGATTCATGACACAGCAGCCACACATTTTTAGACGGATTGATTCTTCCAAATCTAATACAGATAATTCAAGTTAAAGTTTTTAATTAATTATTTTTTAAGTAATAACTTCATTTTACAAAAAAATTGTGATATTTATATTATTTATATTTTACTCCAACATGTTCATAAAGATTCCACAGAGTTTTATATTGGCTATTAAGGACCTAACACAACCCTCATCTTTTATCCATAGGGGGAATTTAAGACATAGGCGGACACGTACAACGAAGGCCATTGGATACGCCAATGAGAATGATAGATCAAGTTATTTGGAGCAAGTTAAAAGGGGTAGGAAACACCGAAGAAAACATTTAATGAGGTTATTGAACAAAATCACTTAGTTAACAATTTATTCATATTTATATATTAAAAAAAACAATTTATTCAGATATCATGTTTTTGACAAAGCGCAATGGCATCGTTTGATCCATTAGTTGACCCCACCTAATAGAATTATAGGATTAAGGTTTTGTTGTTATTGTTTACTTCAACAAAATTATATATACACACACACACATACACATATGGAGAGAGAGAGAGAGAGAGAGAGAGAGAGAGAGAGAGAGAGAGAGAGAGAGAGAGAGAGAGAGAGAGAGAGAGAGAGAGAGAGAGAGAGAGAGAAAAGTAGCATGAGATTCAAGCCTTCCAATTTTAATTTCAAAACACCCATAAAATATAAAGAGTAAAATACGCTATCTTTTTGTTTTACTTAAATTATAGAAATCACTCTCAATATTTTGAAAATGTATATAATTCTTTTTAAAACCAAAATATATGTTATACAAATCTTCGTTATGCATTTAAAATTTTCTTTTTATCCGCTAACCGTATGCAGCATGTCATTATAAATTCTTGTTAGAGGCCCAAAGCCATGTAAGGTTCAATTTTATGCTTCAGGGGAGAAATTGAAAATTCTGATCAGACAAAGAAAAACAGCTTTGGAGTAAAAAGCATTACAAGAACTAACTATAAACAAATTTTAATAGACATCATCTTTTGCAATTTCATCAGTATGAATAGTTTATCAATATATGGACTTCGTGTTTCACTAGAATATCTCAAAATTACCTTTTAAGCATAAATAAACTTGAACTTCTTTTCTTGGGTACGAAGCACCCACACACACGTATCCTGTTTTGGCCCAATGAGATAAAAATGTCTATCAATTATGGAGCAATGATAGAATATAATTAATTATAACGTGGATTACAATTGTAACTGTAAAGATTTATAAATATTCTCTAGTATACACGTGTCATATTTCCATAGGGTTTCTTATATTGCTACAGCTGTAGTGATTCTTTTGGAATGGTGTAATTGTTCAATATATATACAATATGACCTAAACACAATTGTAATTGTGTATCAGTATTTCCTTCAATTATTCTGTATTTCATTATTTGGTATTAGAGCCTGGTTACGATCTAAGGACCTGTGGGTAGCTAAAGGTAAAGTTCACTCAGTGTCTTCAGAGCCCTCGTATGTCCGTGAGGCATTGGCTTCTCAGGCATGGCTCAGCGCGATGTGTGATTCTCACAGCTCTAATACGAAATCAGACCTGGCTTTTGGTACCTAACAAAAACCAGAGGCATGGCTCGTATGTCCGTGAGGCATTGGCTTCTCAGGCATGGCTCAGCGCAATGCGTGATGAGTTCTCACAGCTCTAATACGAAATCAGACCTGGCTTTTGGTACTTTACAAAAACCAAAAGCTCGTTGTTAATAAATGGGTCTTTAAGACCAAATATCATGCTGATGGGTCAATTCTGAAGCATAAAGCATGGCTAGTCGCAAAAGGATTCTAACAAGTTCCTGGTGTGGATTTCAATGAGACGTTTAGCCCTATGGTCAAATCGACCACAATTCGAGTCATCCTGTCTCTTGCTGTAACCTATTGATGGGAAGTCCAACAACTCAACATCAATAATGCATTCCGAACGGATTCTTGCGAGAAGAAGTATATAAGTTTCAACCTGAAGGTTTCATCGATCAACGGTGACCAAACCATATCTGTAAATTAGTTAAAGCTATTTATGGCCTACGCCAAGCTTTGAGAGCTTGGTTTGATCGATTGCGTATTACACTAGTCAGTTGGGGTTTTCCGAATTTGAAGAGTGATATATATGTGTTCATGCTACAAACGTAAAACTTGACTATTTTTATCCTCATCTATGTTGACGTTATATTGGTGATTGTAAACAACCCTATATTTGTGGACAAATTTGTGAAAAAGATGAATCTGGTTTTTTCACTGAAGGATTTGGGTCCGTTGTATTACTTTCTAGGTTTAGAAGTGCATCGAGATGCATCTGGAATTTACTTAAACCAAACCAAGTATGTCACTGATTTGCTTGAACAGTTTGGGATGTCAGGATGTGCACCAGTTATCACTCTTGTGGTAACTAGTCGATTGATTTCATCAAGGGATGGTGAGTTATTAAGTAATCCCAATGAGTATAAACAAGAAATTGGGTCATTATAGTGTCTTACAACAACACGTCCTGATATATCTTATGCAGTCAACAAATTGAGTCAATTTTTATCTCAACCCATAATTATTCACTATCAGGCTGTTAAGAGAATTTTTAGGTATCTTAAGGGTACTTGTAACTTAGGTTTGCATATTAAACTATTTAAAAATTCTCAACTAATTGCATACACGGATGTTGATTGGGCTTGTGATCTTGATGATAGAAATTCTATTGAAGGAATATGTGTGTATATGGGAAATAACCTTATTTCTTGGTCATCTAGAAAACAAAAGGTTGTATCAAGGTCTAGTGCTGAATCTGGGTATAGGTCTCTTGCTAATGGTTCATCTGAGATTAAATGGTTGAGTTCCTTGTTATCTGAGATTGGTTTATTTCTTAAAAAACCATCTGTGATATGGTGTGACAACCTAAGTGCAAAGACTTTGGCTACAAATCATGTACAACATGCTAGGAGTAAACATATTGAAGTGGATGTGCATTTTGTTAGAGACTTGGTGTTATATGGGTTGATTGATATAAAATACATTCCTTCTTCATGTCAAATTGTTGATTGTCTCACAAAACCATTGTCACAATCACAATTTCTATTCTTAAGAGAGAAACTCAGGATGTTGGTCACACCCTCTCGTTTGAAGGGGAATTTTAGAATATAATTAGTTATAGTGTGGTTTATAATTGTAACCATAAAGATTTGTAAATATTCTCTAGTGTACACATGTCATATTTCCATAGGGTTTGTTATTGCTACAGCTGTAGTCAGAGACGGATGCACACTAGTGCATATGGGGCCAAGTGCAGTCATAAAAATTTTAAAAAATATATATATTGCAATTGATAGGATGACAGGGATAACCGAGTTCTGTATATATGGGTGGGGTGGTCTACTCCAATGAATTAGAAACCAAGACCTAGCCAATCAGACTGGATAACCGAGTCAGGTGGCTAGCTTGCCAAGCAATCGGATCACATAAAAAAGTGACCTGGTTTTACTTAGGCTAATCCCCAGTTAATACTTTTTCTGGTCCTAAATATAAGATAAAGTTAGTTTTTTTTTTGAGATATTAAGAAAGCTAAATAAGTTGCTTAATCATATCATATGTTGTATATAATTAGATTATATATCAATTTATATGTTAGGCAAAATAGTTTGAAGAAAAAACTATAAATATAAATATTTTAAAATAATTTAATTAGCTTTCTTAATACCTCAAAAAAATCAACTCTAGCATATATTTATATTCTTTTGTCTTTTAATGCATTTAAAACTTTCTTTAAAAAAAATATTCGGGGGCAGCGCCCCCGAACCCCCAAACCCCACCACTAATTGTGCACCCACAAACCTAAAATCCTGGCTCCGTCCCTGGCTGTAGTGATTCTTCTGGAATGATATAATTGTTCGGTATATATACAATATGACCTGAGCACAACTGTGTATCAGTATTTCTTTCAATTATTCTCTGTTTCCTTACTAGCAATTTGAAATTTGGGCAATCAAACACAAAATCAAACCAGTTCAAGTTCTAAAATTTGAAGAGGTATTTTTAGCATAATGCAGCTCCATAACATATAACACTCCATGCCCATTTAAGAATGTTTCAGCATTTTGGAAAAATATTACATTAATCAAACATTCCTTTTAACGACAGCTGACTCAAGCCTACAATATTTTAAACACTTTGTTAACACGGGACGTCAGTGAAATCATAATCTCCGAAGTATGATAGATATATATGTAAACTTGTAAATTATCTGTCTTCAGCCTATTCGGATTATAAAAGTTTATATATATCAGAAGTTACAGAAATGGAAAGAATTTTTTTTATTTTTTTGATATTCGGAAAGAATTTTTTTTTGCTAATCGGAAAGAATTTGTTGTATTGCATGATTTAAGTCTAATCGGTACTTCAGTTTCGTATGGCCTACTAACTTGCTTCATTGGAATTCCAAATACGGCCCAAATCCTTCAAAACTGATCCTCTTGAAAGACCAAAACAGCACACAGGCCAATACTACATGTTTAGATGAATGGCAACTAAATGCCCTGGCTTATAAGCACAAAGGTTACTTGAGAGTTTTCGAGATGCCATAACAGTTACTAGTAGCAAGATTAAACTAAACTTTATAAAGGAAAATTTTAATGAACAATTATAAAGACCAGAGATTCAGGACATGAGAAAAAAGCTATAGTTTGTACAAAGCTTTAAAATAGGATATGAGTAATGCAGCAAAAACAAGTGTAGCATTGAGATGTATGAATTTGGTCACATAGGTAATTGAATTTAAATTTACATCAGAATAATTTACCATTTTTATATATCAATTCAGCTGATTACATAATATTATACATGAATAAACCACTGTCCCAACAAAATATAAGGGAAACCAAAAACAGAACCGAACCGAACCACTCCAGATAATTGATTAAGGGAACAATGATAACCATTCTTCCATTGACATGCATAATCTTTCTTATCAAATTACATATACAAAATGATATGTCTTCATATTGCAATGCAAAAACATAATGAAGCTTCCATACTCAATGTCCACTTGAAGGCTCCAGAATCCAGATGCATCCAAGGCACAAAACTGACCAGTGATTTCTGTTCATACTCTTATTACTTCAACTCCCAGCTAATAATAATTTAAATATTTGAAGAACCCAACTGCAATTTAACTGTGACCAATATTTTTCAATATCGAAAACATCAAAAACCATATAGTTAGTTAGTTACTTCTTTATGACTAGCAGTAATTGTAAACAAGCGAGGAAGGTGTGCCCAAATCATAATAAATGTTTAAAGTAATGAATATATATACACAATCAAGGAGGGTTTATATTTATCAGAAGCGTTTCAATGTTGAAGCAAGCATTTGGCTTCAATGTTGTAATGTCATTCCTAAAAGCCATTGCAGTGACGTTCTTAAAGATGCAGCTCTCTTGCCCTACCTTCTTATGACAAAGGAAGTAGCTTCAAATCTCTCCTAAGCTTCAATCATTGGCTCCAAGACCTTCAAAAGTCACAGACCCTAGCAAAACTTTGATCCAAAATTGCTTAGAATGATGGCTAACGAGTAACATCAAGGAACAATCCCTAAACTCAGGTCTGGACATCAAAACAGAGTTTCATTTTGGCCACATTCGTTGCTGCAGCATGTTTTGCAGTGAGCCTTCTCTTCAATCTGTGAGTTTAAGCTTGCTCCCTTTGTTTCAAACTTTCTTCAAACCTTGTGATTAGACTTCAAATGACTCCTTGAGTGCTTTCAAAATCAAAGCTTGAACCTTCTGTCAAAATGGAAAAATTTATAAAATCCTTAATTACTCAAAATAAGTCAAGATATCCATACTTAAGCCTATAAATCCTCAGAGTTGAACTTGAACAACAAAATGCACATTTTACTATGTATGTATTCAAAGTATGCACATTTCAACCTAAAAAGTATGCAAAAGAATGGGGTACTGAGCTGAAATAACATGAATTGTAGGTTATCACCCACCTAATAGGATAAGGCTTATTAAGATCCGAGTCACTAAAAATGGGGGGTTTATGTCTCTTTCTATCAATGAACTCACTCATTTTCTCATGCGTGATGAAAACTTAGCTAAAAGCATGTCAAGTACACACTTCTTGCATAATACGCAAGACTCAATGTATAGGACATATATGAGATGAGGGTGCAAACAAATATAAATCGTCACCTTGCATCACAACACTACGTAACATGCACATAAATTTATATTTCTAACATGTAAGCAACAAATTGCGAACAGAGTTGAGATACATACAGCTTACTTGTTCTAGTCTTTCCATTCAGCAAACATGTGATCCAACAGAAGCGAAATCCTCTTCAGACCCTCAACATCTACACAAACAAAAGCATCATTTAGTTCCTTCGCTTCTTTTATCCGAGCCTGCCTCAGTAATCCGCGATATACGCACTCCTTCAAATCGCAAGTAGGCACCATGTTAGCACCCACCATAGCCCTAAAAACCTTCAAACCCTCAAGAACGAAGCCTTTTCTACAAAACCCATGAATGAAAATTCCGTAAATTTTCTCATCTGGCGAGCACGGGGAATCAGGCCTCTGCATCCAATTGAACACTTTGAGGGCTTCTTTGAACTTAGACTTGTTAAAATACGAAGTGACGAGCATGACGATGATGGGTCTAAGATATGGGTATGAGGTTGGGGTGAACTTGAGGCGCGTGAGGAGGGACATGGCGGGGGTCATGTCAGGTTGGGAAGCAAGAGAATCAATAAAGACGGAGATAGAAAGGGATTTGAGAGGTGGGTTTGTGAGGAGGACGGTGGTGGTGAGGTTAACCGCGGTGGCCAGTTGGTTTGAGTCACAGAGGCGAGGAATGAGGAGATTGATCTGTGTGAGTTCTTCATCGGTGAGAATGGGCTTTGTGGAATCGGATTGAAGCGGTGGTTCCTCGGAGGAGAAGGAAAGAGAAGAATAGGAGGGTGTTGATGTGAGAGGTTTATGGAAGAGAGAACCGAAAATGTTGTTGGCTTTCGACGGAGCACACGGGAAATGAAGTCGCCGGAGTGAACTCATTTCGAATCACATCAGATGCCCAGAACCATTCTGGCTACTCATTTTACATGTCTGCCAGACTAGAGCCTCGCGCCGTCGAGCACTCGAGCCCCAAACCAAATGGGTGGGAGATAGGAAGATAAAGATACTCTAGTCTGATGCTTAATATTGACATTTTGCCTAATTTTAATTTTATTTAGATTAAAGATGTTAATTAAATTGGATAGTAAGATATATATTTTTAAAACAATATAATTATCTTTTTAAATTTTCTCTTTGTCTTCCCTTTTTGATAATTGTTGAAAGAATATAAATAAAAGTAAATTAAAAAAATATTAATAAATATGAAAACAGTCGTATATTTAAAAACAAGATTAATTCTTTAAATATGTCTAATATTAAAAAGGTGGGAGTAACTTTTTTTTTTTTTTTATATATTAATGCGAAAACATAGCTTCTTCTTTTTTTGTGGGGGGAAGCTTTTTCCTAAAGAAAAAAAAAATCCAAATAAATACTTTTAAATTTAAGAATTCCAAATCAAATATTAGTATTACTGTTGTCATCAAGTATAATAAATAATTAATGAAGTATAGGTAAAAAAAAAAAAAAAATTGATAATTCTTAGGTTTTTTTTTTTGAAACTTACCAAAAACAAACTAGCTAGATTAAAAATATAATTACACCAATCAATCCATCACCACAAATTTTAATCTTATATCTTTTAAAAAAGCTTATCTCCGACCTATTCCTCAAACTCGCGGGTGGAAAGAAATATTTACAACTAATATAGAGGTAGTCTAGTGACTACATTAGATTCTTCTGGGTCTTAAGTTCAAATTTCATAGGAAACACTTATATTAAGAGGGACAGCTACAAATTCCAAAGAGTGAATGACAATATTTTTAAAAAAAAAAAAATAGAGAGAGAGAAAGACTTTAATCAGATTGCCTTCAAACCATTGTTTGCCGTTTAAATGAATTGAGCTCCAATGCACAGTATGCTATGCTTCAACTCTATTCATTAACTACACAGAGAAACGGACAATGTAATATAGGCCTTTAAGATCATATAAAAAAAAATTGGAAGTCTCCATTGCATAGTTTGCTATGCCTACTCTATATGATGGTTTCCTTTCACCAAATGGAATGCTTTTTTTTTTTTTTTTTTTTTTTTTGCCAAGATATATAATGCTTTTAGAATTTAGATGTACTACGCAGTCTACGCCACAGGAAAAAAACAATTGAAAAGGATACAATAGAAATAATAACTTTGAAGACGTAATAGATTTTTGTTTTGAAAAGAAAAAAACAACAACACACTTCCTCATAAGAATACCGAAAAAAGGCCAAGTGTGCGAGGAAATATTATTGGTGCTCATGATGTTGTGTACGTGTAAACATACGTATATAATTCGTAGGTGTAGTGCATACCATAACTCAGGCATACGTTTACATCTCAACAGTTCTATTTACAAACTACAAAAAGAGGGGGAAATCTATCTTCAATAGTTGGCGTGATTAGTCCTAAACCAGTATTTTGTAAGGAAAGCATTATCTTCCTCAAAAGTTCTAAATATTTCTGGCTATACAGATGCTCCTTACAATTGTAATTTCACGTGGAAATTGATTCGTGTGGGTGTTTTATCTGCAGGATTGGTGGCTTCATAAGTAGATTGTTTTGCATGAAGCAAGCCAGAAGGAGATGGATATCTTATACTGAGGATTGTCGCAGAGGCTGAGCTTCATTTTGAACTTCATTGTTACTCTGCTGGTCTAGTGGCATGTACTGTGACATGATTGCCATGATCTCCGAATCCATGTAAGACTACAAAGAAATAAGTTAAAAGAATATCAGCTAAAACATACACAAATTAACCTCTTTCTTTCTTTCTTTCTTTTTATCCTCTTTTGATTTAAAGGGTATGCACTAACTGCCTAAGGTTACAAGCGGAATTGAACCCGCAACCTCCCACTCATAGGGTATCATACATATCACCAACCTACAAGGCCATTAACCTTATTTCATAAACATAGATGTAAAGAGCATATGTATATGGACGGAAATTTCAGTTAGCTTACCCTAAGCCTATATTTGTAGAATATATAACCAGCCATGCCAGAACCTAAAACAACTGCCAGCAGCAAGAAGACAAGGAACCGACCAGATCTTGATCCACTTCTTTCTGCATGAAGCAAGCAAAATGCTAGTCATGTATCTTGATCTGACTTATAAAGTTAACCCTCTCCATCTGATGGTGGTTAATTGGCATTTAATTTTTTTTTCTAATTGGTCTAGAAATGAAGTAAAGATTTGCTATCCAGACAAAAAATTGAATGACAATGAAAATAAATATGATGTGTTCAAAGTAGATGCAAATTGATTTTAGCTTATGTGAAAAAAGAAAATGATCATAAATACAAAGTTCAATTGGAATTCAGTGCTCACAACAATCTTTTCCCTCTACTTCATAATACAACAGTAAAATATCCGTAAAAAAATCTACCCTTCTTATTTAAGAATTGCCAATTTTCTCTTTATAAATATTTGAACTGATTTCATCTAATAAATAAAGGGGTAACATTGCCAAACTAAAGCGAACTATATTGCAAGCAAGCCAGTGGCCCAGCATTGATCAAAGCTAAACTAAAGAGACTGTTTTGCTTTGATAAACAAACTGAACATAAAAGAATCTAAGTTTATTGAAAGACAAGTGATCTACTGCATCCTCTATCTAATCTTCTATGCATCCATACAAGAGGTCGCAATTAAAGTCTGTTACAATGGCTTTTCGGTATGGTAGTTAATGAATTATTTTGTTTGTTAGTTGATATAACTCACAACATGCAGCCATATACCAGATTCTCCAATTAAAAACAGAGATCTGTGTAATAATCATATAATTCATTATCAATAAACACTTACTCATGAAATATGCAGAAAAATGGTGTGAATAAGAAGCAGAAAGTACATTTAATCCCCTCAACTTTTTTTTTTGGGTTTGGGGGGGGTGCATATGAGGGTGTTATGCGTTCTTTCAAAAAATACTGAGGTGTTTATAGTTTTTATGTTTTGAAAACTAACATACTAGATTTATAATTAAAACTTAGTTCAGATGGCATAATATATTTTTCCAAGAAAAACATATCCCTATTGGAGTACCAAAAGCTTTTAAAGTCTTAGATTGAAATCAAGGAGTTGACTATTGATTATTTTATCACCTAATGGTATGCCATTCAGCTAATATCTCATACCAGAATTTATTGTTCGAGTTCAGTATCTTACCAATACAAACGTCTCGTTCTTTTATATACACAAGATCTCCCTTGCACTTGCAATCATAACTACCCCATGTGTTTTTGCAGCTGCAGCCGTCACATTGACATGCACTTCGTTCTTTGCATTCATCAATATCTGCATAAAAAAAATTCAAAATACTAAAGTTAAACTATGTATCATTTAAAGAAGACATGAGAGCCTGTCTTGATTTGCTACAATGGAATACAAGATTACCTTCACAATTTTTACCCTCACCATGAAAGCCCATCGGGCACTGACAACCTTCTATTCTGGATTCCTGCATAAAGGGGAATTAAGTAAGCCATGAGCCATTTCAAGGAGATGGAAAAATGAGAAATTCTTAGGTATATTACCTTTTTGTTAATAGAAATTTACCAAAAATTAATGTGCCAATAAACCCATAATCTGAAATACCCACTTTGTCTAGTTTTCATTGACTTATTATAAAGTCAGCTAGCACTATACACACACCTAAGAATTTCTCAAGAAAAAACAAAAACTGAAGACTAAAATATTGCAGTACTGAACTGAGCAAGCTGAGTGAGTTATTCCATTTCGAGTCTCTGACCAGCAGCCTCCATTATTTATTGAACACCTTAAAGGACCATATGCTGTCAATGTAGAGAAAAAGTAACCATTTCA
This sequence comes from Acacia melanoxylon, assembly GCA_019022615.1. Classification (NCBI taxonomy): domain Eukaryota; kingdom Viridiplantae; phylum Streptophyta; class Magnoliopsida; order Fabales; family Fabaceae; genus Acacia; species Acacia melanoxylon. The sequence goes on from JAFJYJ010000108.1 coordinate 319,438, forward strand.
GAAACATCATGAAAAGGAAACAACACTTCAAGTATTAAGTAAATAAATGTTCCACTTCATCCCACTATGGAATATGTAAAGATTTGAATACTTTGTTCAGTCTTACGTTATCTTACAGAAAAAGTTCTCATGCATAAGGGAATTCATTTCTTAAGTTTTCTGAAAACATATTTGAGGGGGCTAAATGTATACTTATTAACTAATTTTTAAGAAAAAAATATTTGGGGGGGGCAAATGTATAAATTTTTTGGCCAAATGCAAAAAAAAAAAAAAAATTTGGGGGGGCCATGGCCCCCCATTGTATCAACAAAGATCCGTCGTGAAAAGTATAGATCCAATTTATCATTTAAGAATGACGATAAAGAGATGCCATATTGCTTTTGATTCACATTGAAATCCAAATTCTTAGTATACAAGCATTTGTAAATGAATTTATAGTATAATATGAACTAGATCTTTAAAACATCCACACAAAAATTTCATAGAGAACAAATTGCAAGTCATAGAAAAGCATGTTAAGGAAAATCGCACTTCTTGTATGATAGAAGGCATACCTTCACAAGATATATAACCATCACCCCTAAAATGAACACCTCTTACAATGGGGCACTCACAAACTCTTCCCCTGAAGGTATCCTAACAAAATTCATATTTCACCATCAGTTTATAGCCAATTATAAGCAAATATCTAAGTATTATGTATAGATAGAAAATCATGCGTAAATGATAAGGATCCTAATTAAGGAAGGAAGATGCGTGCTTCATAGCATTTATCCATACCTTGCAAGCAGTGACATTTGCATTTTTGTCTTCCCAACATCCTCCATTCCTTTCAAGACATTCATTAGTCTCAAGATCTGATAAATACAAAGGCAATAGGAAAAAATCAATACTATAGGGATATCAGATTGAGATCCTCTCAAGTTTTAGAGACATTTACATGGTAAATTTTCAACAGAAAAACGCATTCAACATGCAGAACCATCACTTAATCAGTGGATCCAACTTATTTCTGTAATGTGGGTTCCAAATCAAGTGTTTATCTACAAAATATATGGTGTAAATTTCCCTCTGAACTTTAGAGAATCCAAAGTCACGCATGTGAAAATAGATGTTCAGATTGCCAGTATCCTGCATCTTTACAGCTTAGAAAATATAGTATTGAGCATACGAACCTCCAGTTAAACAGACTGCAGGCTCAGTAGTCTCTTTAAATCCTGCACATATAGCCTTCAACACTGCTACTCTCTCCAATTTTCCTTTAAACAAAACAAGCTGAAAACTTAAGAAATCTGATCTGTGTCAAATTGTTCTCAAAACGATAATTTGAAGAAGTAAAAGATTAGAATAGAATAAAACTGTTCATGACTTCAATAATTTCAATGGACCAACATCTTGGGATGAAAATGAAAATAGAAGAAATCTTGAGAGGATCCTATGGTCTCTTGCAGTTAATCATAGCTTGGATCAGACATTTTGATGTTAGCCTAGAGTTACTTTTTTTTTTTTTTTTTTTTTTTTTTTTTTGGATGAAAAGTTCCATTACATTTTAAAGTTCATGCATCATTATTGTAATTGGGATTTAGTTCAGGATTAAAGTGCAGCTTCGTTATAAGTTACAAAATCAAGAATGGGCGAAAAACAACACAAATAAAAACTAAGGCAAAGCCATACAGTCAAGATGTAAACTTCATTGAGCTTGTAAGCACGTTCATGAATCACATATAAGATGGAAGCCTTTTTATGGAGAAAAAAGAAGCACAACCGCGCCCGCCCCGGGGGGGACAAGAAAATACCACTTAAACTTCAAAATCTCAAATCAATTATTTCCTCATGAAATAAGTTGTCAATTGTTATTCAAGTATAGTCAATACCTATACTTCTTATTAAGCAATAAGGCTGATTTGGGATTTTGAAGTTCAGGTGGTATTCCACCCCCCCCCCCCCCCCCAAAAAAAAAAAAAAAGGTAATAACTTTAAAGAGAACATATCCAAGAACTTCAGCTTAATGTTAATTAATTAGGGTTTAAGCAACAAACCTCGATATTGGACATTGTTAATAACCAATGTTGGCAAGATGGTGACATCACCACGAGATCCTCTCCCAATCTGAATATCCCAATAAAGCAAAACGATACAGAATTCTATTACTCTCTAGAGAGATAACTATATAAATTCAAATTGATATGGAAGTGAATAAGCAAATGTCACCTGGAGTTCTTGCTCAATCTTTAGCACTTCATTATCCACATCAGCTTCAGGGTCACCCATGCATTTCAGAATTTTCTCAATTGGTAGATCTGTGGTAATAGATAGCATTAAAATTAGTAAAATAGGAAACAGGAGAATCTTGATCATGACAGTACAACAAAATGTCAAGGCAGGGAAAATATCTACAATGGGATTGTGGACCTAAAGCAAATTGATCATAAATAACAAATCTAGAAGTAGTAAGGAGAGAAAAACAAAATATGTGGGTGCACACACCGAATTTAACATGGTTCAACTTTTAGCCTACATCAATGAGCTAAGATGAGAAAATTCTATGAATGGTCACAGAAAGGGAGTAACTTAACTCACAAATCCACACTAGCCACTCAACCTCTGACCTTGGAATTATTTTCTCACATAAAATGGTATATGAATACTTGCATAGAAATCCTAGTCTCAATAAAATACTAAGATAGCAAAGCCAAATCCAAATCCTATTTAGATGTGAACGAAATAATTATATTTCTAGATACTCCAATAATCATCTTGATATATCATAAATACAAAATAAAAACAAAAGGAATAAAATGAACTAGTATTATATCCTTTCATTCATGCATCTTGATCCATATATTAGAAGTTTGTAATTAGGTCCTTCTAATCCCTCGTTAAACCACCATTAGTAGTTCATTTAATTCGATAGTATGGCCAGTTAGATATCATCTTAACGCTTTAGATACACATGATTCAAGTCAATTTAATATACCCCATACCACAATGCCGACAAATTTGAATAGATATACTTCACTTCATCATCTACTTTTAGTCCTTTAGTTGGCATGTAGTAATGCATATTCACAGTCCTAAAACGATTTCTCACCCACATAATTCAAGGGCACAGGATAGAATTTAATAACATGGACCAAAAATTAAAATTGTAACACTTGTAATCTTAGAAACTAACTGTGAGACTAACAGCATCTAAAATTCAAGACACATCCCAAAACAAAGTAGACACTTACCTAATGATTTCATAACGTCCTCAGCACACTGTTTGCTGTATCTTTTCTCCTTCATAGAACACCTGATATGAAAATCTGTCACAAAATCCCACCACACCCAGGACCGATTGCTCTCATTGGCAACCCTATGAACACAGAGTTGCCTCAAATTCTCGTACACCACATCTTTCCCTTGATAACCCTCTCCAAAATCCTTTTCTGGATCTGGTGCACAATACCTTCCACGGTTTATGCACTGCGATTTGCACTGACTGCTCTGAACAAAAGCCGAGGGGCAATACCAAGTTATATAGTGCGGAGTGAACAATGTGTAGCCTCCCCTCTCGAGAATCTGAGCATGACCCTTGAAATTCTTGACGAAATGCATCTGTTCATCGCAACGGGCCCCACACTCGTCGTTGCTGTTAGTCCAGAATTCGTACTCCACTCTGTTATCTGGGTGAGGCACAGATTCTCTCCAATCTAGCCTTATGAGAACGTCATCCTTGTTTTTTAGGGCTTCCTTCAAAGCATCGCCGAAGGATTTCTCGATAAGAGCCGAGGGAATGCTGATTTTCTCTATGTAGCCATCGGCATCGGAGCTCTCCCCGGGGGAATCCATGGTGATCAGAGGCTCGTCGATGCTGTCTGCGACAAGAACCGCGGCGGCTCCGGCGAGTTGAGCATGCCATACCTTCAATGCAAAATAACAATCTACAAGTACAAAATGATTTGGTGTTAGAAAAATCAGGTTGTTCCTTGCATCGAGATCATCAAGCTTGCCATCAAGCTCAAGCTTTTAACGTTGGAAATCTGTATCAATTTGGATCATTTGAGAAATGGAAAGAGATTTTATATGTTTGCATGAAATACATGGGTTGTAGCAAAGCAACAAGGTGGTAACGGCCCCACCTTCGGAGAACATAAGTTCAAATTCTCTGAAAAGAAATCTCTAGTCAAATCAAAAATTACATGTTTTGTAGCCATGCATGAAATACATGTTGTTCATAATGTTTATATAGTAAATTTTCTTTATTTTAATATGAATAAAAAATTTAATTATTTTAGAGTCATGTGAGAAAATTGACTTCAACAAGCTCCAATGAAAATTTTTTAAAAAAAATAATAATCCACGAAAATATTTAGAGTTTTACTTTAAAATCAAAAGATCTACGTATAAGAGTTTGGAAAAATATTTACGTAAATCTAATGGAGATTTGGAGTACACGACGAAAAAAATTATCATTTGTAAACATTTTGGTAAATAAAATGATTTGATTGAAATGAAAATGTCAAAAAATTATATATGCTTCAAGCTTATTGGAGTATTAGTTATGATTTTATCTGAAACCTTTTATTCAATGATCACTTACATCCCAATTGGCATTTTAAAAATGTCTAAGAACAACGACCGCATCGCATGATCACAGTGGAAGAAAAACGACAGCAAAATAACACAACGAAAAAAAACAGAGAAATACAGAGCAACCTGTATCACGTTTCAGTCAACACATCAAGCATATTTAAAAAAACTAGTTCAGCTGTTGTCAGTCCATAACAAAACAAAATAAAATAAAATAAACTAACATATATTCAATTTCATTCCCAAAAAAAAAAAAACAGCTTCATGAATGCAAGTTTTGACTTTTGGCATCCAGCAACAACCAAAAAGAATTTCAGTGAGTCAGAGAGAGAGAGCCAGATAAACCACCATATTGGAACTGACCCTGTTTTCTCAAGTAGTATTGTTTATTTGGATTTCACTGATCATAACACTAATTTAATTTCATTTTGTGTATTTGCGTAGAACAGAGGTTTCATAAACAATCTGACTACAAGAGAAAACAAAGCTTGGGAATCAGAGATTAAAAACACACAACAAGCACACTAATACTTTGAAGCAGAGATTATAAACAGAGCTTGAGGATCAGATGACAAAACAAGTATGATGAGAAAGACATATCACCAGTTGAATCCGACAATACTCGAATTAATTAAGTACCTCCACGATCGAGGAGGAGAATAGTGGGGCGAAAAGACTGAGACTTGAAGGGCTTGTGCCCAGGGAAGGGCTGGCAACCAGAGGAGTGTTGTTGATCTGGGTACACCAACGAGCCAATTATGAAACCTCCATAATCAGGAACTCCGAAGTTTCCAATGGCTCCATCATGCTTGGACTTCAGTTTGTGAGGTGACACAACACTGATACTGTTCTTTTCCACAACAAAGCGAGCATCAACAGAAACACAAGCCCATAATCCAAACAGTAATAACACACAGATGGTATTCATATTCATAGTGGGGTTTTGAAGAATAGCCATGTTTGATTTGCACTTACAAGGAGATTCAATTGAATATGAATAGACTTTGGTTTCGTGGGAGAGAGAAAAATAAGAAGGAATGAAAAGTTAAGGTACGAGAGAGTTAGAGAGAGAGAGAGAGAGTTTGGTGGAATGTAGAAGGTGTGGAGGGTTGAGTTTCTTTATCAAGGCTGTGACGTAAAGAGAGGGTTAACAACATGGCTAGGTGAAGCTGCTTCCCTTTCATTTCACTACATATGCATTGTCAAATACTCCTTGATTTTATTTATCGAATACTTCCAACATTTTTCATATAAATTAAGGAAAACTTTCAATTTTATTAACTATACCATAAAATTCAACAACCTTTCAATTTTACATATATTTAATATACATAATATCAATTGAAAACAAAATCAACACAATAATAAGTGAATGGTTAAATTGTATATTCACCTCAAAACTTTAATAAGGTACTTTATAAATAGGACCAAAAACAATTTCTCTCTTTACACAATATATAGGACTAGAGGAGTATATTATTATAGTCATAAGAATATTTTATACATTTTTTTAGCAAAAATTGACAGAAAGTTCTTATTTGAAAATTTTATTAGCAAGATAAACCTGAATCCAGTATCAGTATTTTCTGTGTATAAAATATTGTGCATACAAAGTGCCAATATTTTCTATGTATAAATATATATCAAGTCATTCTAATCAATAGAATTATTAAATAAAGACTTTTTAACGATTTTCTTATTTTTAATGTGTATTATTTAATATTTAATTGGCTAAATTATACAAACCCCCTGAAGTTTGAATTAGCTAGTGGGATATAACCCCCTAACATTTCTAAGTTTAAATTTAACCCCCAACCTTTTATTTTTTTTAGCTATTAACACCTTGCCGTTAAATGATAATTATCTTTTTAACAGAAAATGACATATCAGATTATGAGATGACACGTGGCATCCTATATAAATTATAAATTTCATAAGACCCCTGAACTTTAAACAGTTCAAAGAACCTCCTAACATTTCAAAATTTAAATTAAATCCTTTAAAATTTTAATTTATAATATTAAACCACATGTATTTATTTTTATCATTTTAATAAAATTATTAAGATTTTTACTATCATTTGTCAATTAAAATAGTTCTTTTGTATGGCAAAAACTAGAATAATATTTAGAAAATAGAAAAATTGGTAATTGTTCAAGGGGTTTATTTGCAAGTGTTCAAAAGTTTAGAAGAGTTTTATCAGGTGGACGTTAGTTGAAGTTGAAGGAGTCAAGCGTATTTTGCAAGTTTAGAGGGGTTATAATCTGACGTGACATTTTCCGTTAAAAAGATAAAAGTTACTTACCGACGAGGGGTTAATATTTAAAACAAATGATAGGTCAGAGGGTTTGAATTTAAACTTTGAAATGATAGGGAAATTATATATAAACCCAAAAAATACGGAGGTTTTGTATAATTTAGGCATATTTCTTAAAATATTTAATAATTAAGAAATGAAAAAAATTTGTATTCGAATAGTTGAAATGAGAACAAGTAGAGAAGCCAGAGGGAAAAACATTTGCAAATTGACAGAAAAAAACATGCTTGAATTCCAAGGGTTGAATGTGAGTGTCAAATATAAAATGGGAGGGTTGATGTTTGTTTGAAGCCAGTCAATATTGGAAAAACTAGCACCTTGCAACATACGCTTGACTTCTTCAACTTCAACTAACGTCCACCTGATTTTAATATATCACCCAATCCCCAATTTGCTTCTCCATCTCATTTTTTGCTATCATCCGTTCATCCCCTCACATTTTGTATGGCTCATATTTCATTAACCACTTCAAATCATAACTTGCACATTTTTTTTTTTGTTATCCAAATAACATTTTATTTTGAGATTTGCATACATCTTCATTAAATATGCATGTAGGCTATTTATTACTCTTCATTAGTTATCTTTGCCCCAAAAAACCCAGTCAGGGGGCTATAATGGCATATTTTTCAGAGCGAGGGGCAATATGGTAAAAAAGCAACATTTCCAAATTCCATTTTAGTATATATGAACTGATTTGGGATTTTCCCTATTTTCATTGTTAACCAAATTGTATATATTCTGTTTTAAAATTGATAAACATCTTCATTATATAGGCATATGGACTTCCCTTTAATGAGAAGGTGGCTGTGGCTGATTACCTCTTTCCTAATGGTGCCTGGAATTGGGAAAAGCTATGGAAGTGTCTTCCTCACGATATAGTTAGCCTCATTGCTCGTGTTCACAAATATATGTGTGTTCAGTTCTACGAACACAAATGTCTAACCTCTGGGTTAGTATCTAGTTAATATAGGATCTGAATGATCTCCGGTAAGTGTATAAACAATACCGAAGAGAAGGTGAATACTCAGTGATGCCTATGAGGAAGACACCAAAGAATATCGTCTGATCACTGTGCTACACGGGAATGGCGAGAAGCCAAAGGGAGTGGGGTGTGTGTACAGTGTAACAGTATAGTAAAAAGATATGAATAGGATGAGTGCACCTGGTGGGTAATCTCCTATTTATAGAGATTACCTAGGGTTTCACTCTCTTGGTTCTACGTTCATTGCTTCAACAACATGCACTCCCACGTTCTCTGGATGCCTGCTCCACTATCTGAGAAAACTCTGCTCCACTACATGCCTCTGCTCCACTATCTGTACGGTCGGGGTTAGTGCCGAGATTATAGGGAGATTAGCGTTTTCCCTGCTTGTGAAGGGCTTTAGTTACAAGATGCCTTTATTGGGTCATATCTCATCTTGGCCCAAAATACGGATCCATAACAGTTGCCCCCAAGCTCGGGAGTTCAGGGTTATAAGCAGCTGAGATTGATTGTCCGACTTAATCGCTTTCATCTGTTTTGCTCCTTTAGCCGTCGGTTTTCGCTAAAAACCGGCGAATTGCCGAGATTGATGGCCGCAGACCGAACTATCTCCTTGTGTATTTACAAAACGCCTGTTTTATGATAGTCGAGATTCCATTTGTAACTTCGAATGCCGGGTTTCCCAGCTTGCTTATATCCGTCCTGTGTATGTTGCCCTCAATCCGGGGTATCATGCAAATGGGGTGTTGGAATACGAACAAGCCTAGCCCCCCATTGATAACGATAGCTGTTCGCCTGCCCCCATTGGGGTGTGTATTCGTCCTTTCCATGCAATAGCCAATCCTAGAGCTTCCCTAGTTCTTGTGTACATGTATTGCCCGTGTCTCATCGTTCCCGTCAGTCTGACATTTTCTGGAAAACGCCGCGTCTCATAAATGCGCAATTAATCCGTCTGTTGATCGGGGATTTGGGGGAGCATTAAATTATCCCTGGCGCTTCGAAATCAAAATGCCTATAAATTCGTGTTCCCTCTTCTTTCTTTCTCCTCACAAAATAGCATTCTTCTTCAAACTCAAAAATGGGTTGCTGCTTCTCATGCGTTTAATCAGACATGTCGAAGGAGTCAAGCCCTCTTTATCTATCCCAAGCTTCAAGCATTCCAAGAGCGTGGGGACACAAAGTAAAGGTGAAGGAGAAAAGGTGTATTACGACGCTAAGGCTCCTTCTTGGCAGCCTCCCCCTTCATATGTATTTGCTAGTCTTCAATCGTACGGCCCAACGAGCATCGGGGAGCCCAGATATATTTGTCAGTCTTCATCTACCTGGCTCAATTTTAATCTGGGGTCTCCCAAGATTCTCTAGGATCTTCACCACTACGATGGTCATCTGAAGCTTGTCCAACATGAGAATCTGCTGACTACTGCTGGTGACTTTGGGTGCCCATTGTCTGTGACAAGTTGGGAAGTTCACATTGTCATTTTGCAAATTCTGACTATGTGCTTGTATTTTGGCTGTCTTTTTCTTCTCGAGTCCGCCATTCCGTTTGTTTTTTTGTAGAAATGCCATGTAAATCATTCCACTATCAATGGAAACACACTGTCTTGAGCTATCTTCTTTTTGTATGATCTATATATCGCAAACCCTTGCCAACTCTTGTAATGATACAAATCGAATCTCGGTGCAAAATATTCTTCCCGATGACCGACTTATTTTCCGCAAACTCGACTTACATGTCGACTTGTCCTCCGAGATAAAGGACGAGATACTTTTTCATAAGCACAAAACCGCCTTTAAGACATCCAAAACTTAAGATATTCAAAACAATGATTCTGAGCTAAACTCGGTCTATCCGGGGTATCATACGAACGTGCTATTATATGAATAGGCCCACCCCTTATCAATAGCGATGGATGTTCGCTTACCCGCGTTGTAATACCCGGATTTTAGCAAATCTGGAATTTCTGAGATAAAGGAAAATTAATGAATATTTTAATGAAGTAAATTCATGAGATAAAACTGTTATAGAAAATTGTTATAATTATAGAGTAAATTTTCAAGAAAGTTACGTAAAAATCTAATGAACAAGAATGATCGAAAATGATATCATGGTGATAAAAACAAGTCTAAAAACATTATGATAAATACCTTTGAAAGATCATGAAAAAATTATGGGAGTGTTATCTCTAATTATAAGAATTTAATAAAATATTTCGGAGGAAATAACATGAAGAAAATTTTAAAAAGCATTTTAACCATAAAGTAACTTTTGATGGGGTAAACATTGTTAATATTTTACATAGGATATAAAATGACAATGTCAAGATAAAGGTTTGTAAGATAAAAATATACTATAAAATTGGTAAAGATAAATATATGAAGAAACCCGATCCCGAAAAGATCACTAAACGAAGAAATTAGGCTCGATTAAGCCTTAACGGGGTTAGGGGGTAAAACATGAATTTTTGATAAAAAAAATATTATATTTTTAAAAAATGGAAAAAATTATGGAAAAATAATTAAAACTGAATTTTAAAATTAAGGGGTCGAAATTCTTAATATTTTTAATTAAAAAGAATTGTTTAAATAATTAAAATGATAATTAGAATAAAATAATAATATAATGCGGTGAGTCGCCTTATAGTGTACCGAGGGGAAAAGTTAGAAATAAATTCTACAGGTAAACCGTGAGGTAAAAGTCTTTTCAGATTGATCAAATTAAGTACAAGTGAAATTCTACACGAAGAAAGAATTTACAGTACGTCGATTCCGCAACCGAAAACCCTAATTCCTAATAAGACGGAAAGTTTCGATCGATAGAGTAGAGCCGATAGGCAAAGTGAGAACCTATAGAAACAATTGCGTGTTTTCAAACACAGGATTAAGTTAGGCAACCACGGGACGTTTTACAATTCGGCGAATTATTGTCCGTAAGTTGGTTCTATCTAAGCGATTTCAGAATCGACGCGTTTGTCCGAATATCTTCCGACGCACCGGAGAATACCCGGATATGATCAAAAAGAGGATCAAAATAGATAATATGAAGGAGGATGAAAAGATCTCCAAAGTTACATGCCCGGATTTTTGAGTTTTCGCGAAATCGCGCGAAACGGACACCGATCGGGTAGCTTTATCGGTCGGAGGCCATAAAGCAAGAGCCATCATGGATGACAACTCATCCATTGACTTTAGGGCTCTTAGATTTCGATCTTGACCATGGATGGCCAAGAGTGTTTTGTCCTCAAAATGCGATCCAACTACGGAATCCGATCTCGAAGACTTTTGTGGAAATTCCCACCTTGTCCCTATTTTTCCCTATAAATAGCAAGCTCTCTTGCTCTCATTCTTCACACCAAATTTGAATCCTAGAGAGAGGTTCTAGAGAGAGAAGCTCTGGAAAAATTCTCGCCTTAGCTCCGAGTAAGTTCTTTCGTCCTTAGTTTTTAGTTTCCGTAGTTCTTTCGGTAGTTATAGTAGAATCGTTGTTTTGATCTAGGAAGTTTTAATTTTTTTCCTATGCTTGTTTTTATGCCTCATTGCATTGAAAGATGCCCGACGAGGTAAAAACATAGTGGGGATAATTTTGAAATGGAATAAGGTCAAAGTAACGAAGTTCGGCAAAATTCCGCCAAATTAGGGGTAGAAGGGCAAAATGGTAATTTTTACCTAAAATGCCGCTTATGATGTCAAATCACTAATGAAAGTGACATTACTCCTATAGGGCATCGAAACTCGATTTCACGTTACGCCGCCCGACGTGCCATTGTCGAACATTTCACGTTTTTCCGTAAAAAGTATGTTTTTCCGCCAGAAGTACCTAACGTCGTCAACGAAGGTACGGACGCGTACTGTAACACTAATCTTGTACTTCTTAAATGCATATATGTGATAGATACGTTCGTAGACCGATATACAGACAGTTTTACACGGGTTATAGTCATGATAACGCCGTATGTTTTTCTAGCGCTGAGAACACGAGTGGTATCGTGGCACTGGTGAATAGTGCAAGCTGTTATTGTTGTTTTACATTGTGGGGCTTTACATACTGCGTAATGCTTATGTTTTGTCGGCATAATGATCATGCATCCGCTGTATGCTTATGTAGTGATATACTGTTGTATTGTCTAGAATATATGTTATCTGTATACTGTATTGTTTGGGTTTGAGATTAACCGTTACCTGAGATTCAATGCGGTGAATTGAATCTCGCCTATAGCTTCGTGGATCCGGAGGAATACGGATCGAATATCGAGGCAAGTAGCAGTAGACGTGCAGCCAGAGACTTATCTATCTTTACCGCTTTCAATTATTCACTTTCAAACTTTAGGATTACTGTAATCATTACAATGTTACACTATGGTTGATGTTTTTTATGAATCAGTTACTCACTCGCTCCAATGCTCTACTCTGACTACTCTGCTTGAAATATTTGGAAACGTTTAAAAAAAAAATCCGTCATTTTCAAATGGGATGTTACACGCGTCATAGAGTAAAACTGCCATTTTCCCTCTAAATGCCATGTGTCCACGTCAGCCACCTTCGGTTTCCGTGCGCATTTAATGATCACGTCATTTCGCATCCGCCATGATTATCCATTATGGGATTTTAACCCTAATTTGCCTCGTAATTTTCACTGTGCCCTGACTTTTCAAATTCGCAACGTTTATATATATTCTTGCTTTGTTTTCCTTCTTTTCACTTTGCTTTCCCCAGCGGTCTGCATTTTCAGAAAAGTCTTCCTTCTTCTCTCAGTTTTCTCTACGCATAACTCCTAACTTCTTTGCCATTTCTTCGTCCAGGTATTGTTATCGCCCCTTCTGCTTCTTCTATCTCTTCTTTATCCTGCTTTCTGGTCTTTCTAGGTACAAATTTTGATTCTTTCAATTCTGTATGACTGTGATGACCAACTGGCAATTCCTCACTGAACGAAAAATGTTGAGGAAAACGTTGAAAACCACTTATACGGTCTGAGTCATTGTAACACATTTGAGTCCCTCATTCTCTTATTTGAAGCTTTTGTATTGAAAGAAACTGCTTTTCACATTTTCTGGCTTGCCTTTGTATGTTTTCCAATGTGTTCTGAGCGAATTTTTGGGTTTTCTGGGTTTAGAAATACATGCATTGTGATTTGCTGGCTTTCATGATCTTTCTCCTCTAAGTTCTCCTGATCTTCGTCTTTAGATATGTATGGTAATCCTTTTTCCGAGGAGGATAAAGATATTCTTCGAATCCTCCCCAATAGTCAGAAAATATGGGTTTGGGCAACGCTCCATCCCGAGGAAGAAGAAAGGGATGCGTTACTACGCCAATCCCAGGTTGGTGGCCCCACGTCTAGACTTCAAACCCAATCACCTGTTTCTTCCGACTTAAATACTATCATACCTGGCCTCACCGCCAGCCTATCTTCAAGTCGTGGCCGAATTAATACCATTCCCAACATTCCTTACCCAGCTCCTCATACTTGTACCCCCCGATGCCGCTCGGGGTACACCGATTTTGAATTCGGGAAACCTTTTTGATCCTTGTGATGAGTGCTGCAAGCAAAACATTACCCTCATGAAGGAGGGCTACGAGGAAGAAGCTTATGCGGTTTTGAATACATGCTAACATAAATATATTGCACATGCAATCATGAAAGATATCACCGCCCTTTTTCGACATTGCTCATAATTCTTTAAACTCAGGTATATTCTTCATTTCTGACATCTACTTTCTTTATATAGGTATAAATGCGCACATCCTCCAGTCACGTAAAATGATCCATGACTAAGGATAAAAGCTCTGCAGGTTTCTCCTCCGACATACAAATTCCTGATCCATGGGTTACCGAGAAGGTATTAAACACAAGGAATACTATGAACATCGAAGAACTTTGCAAAACCGGTCTTTATAGCCACGAGGATTACAGTATTCGCCTTCCCATGCCCGAGGAATCCATATCCAGCCGCCGGATTGAAGGGAAAGAACCTCATTTCTTCTTCTTCTACCGGGATTACATTTCCCCGATTGGCGTTAGCTTTCCTTTCACTGAATTTCAGATCAACCTCCTCAACCATCTACACCTGGCTCCTTCTTAGCTTCATTCCAAAGGTTGGGCGTTTGCCGTTGCCTTTGAAAATTTTTTCCGGCGGGAAAAACTGGCCTGCACCATCCCGGTATTCCTTTATTTCTTCCAAATCCAGAATGTCGATGAAGATGTTGGCAAAGATGGTGATGCTCCTTCTATGAAAGGTTGGACCTCTATCCAGAGTGTCTCTGATTGCCCCCTCTTTAAACCTTTAATCTTCCCCTTTTCATCCTCCGAATCTGCCTTTTTCAAGGTATCTGCCGAAGCCGGGAGACTACCTTGGTTTCTTGAGAAAGCAAAAACCGGGGAAGTCGAAGAGAAGTTCCCTCTATATTGGACTTATGACCACTACAAGCTTTCCCCATCCAACTATGAATTCCATGCCGATACATTCTCTGAGGCCGAGATAAAAACAGTTTCCATACTAGAACACCACGTTCTAGAGTATGGCCCTCTGAATCCGGCCAATCGTTTCTCCAAACCTCGTGGCAAAAAACGATTCGTGACAGGTACGGAAGTATGCTTTCATTACGTTGTTTTGTACATTGCTTTCATGAATGTCGGGCTAACCATCTTTAATGTTTTAGATCTGCCTACGGAAACATTGCCCGCCTTCGCTCTTGCCCTGGCCAACCCTGGCTTCTCGCAACCTAAGGCTACCAAAAAGAGGACGGCACAATCATCCCTCTCGCCAAGCACTAAAGAGGATGGTTCAGTGAACCCAGCTAAGAAAACAAAACCTGGCCCCTCGAGCTCTTCTAAAAAATCCACGGAATATGCGCCCATCACAGCGCCGATTACCAAGGTTCCTCAATCTCCGCCTTCAGTTAACATTCCTCCTCTTCCTCCACTAACCCCCAAGTTCCCTCAAGGTGTGGTCTGGGATCAAAACGTTCCTACCGAGGTTAAATCAGCCATCCGTCCTCCAGAACGCTTCTCCGCACCCACCCCATATGGCGATGCTGAGCTCAAAAGGATTACCGAGATAGAACAATGTGCGTTGCAGTCCGCTGGATAGGCTCAAACTCTAATTGTTGTTCATTCACAATATGCCGCCCAAGCTACTGAGCTCCATCAGTTGAAATTAGAGGCCGAAGGGCATAAGCGTCTGACAGAGGCTACAAAGTCTGCCGCATTAAAACAAGTGCGGGCCGCTAAACTGGCAAGGGATAAAATGAAGGAAGAGGTCGAGACGGCAACCACGGAGCTAAAAAAGGTGACCCTTTGCTTGAAACAGTATCAGGAAGCCCATGCCAAGGACAAATCTTCCATAGACCAGTTGTCTCAGCAACAGAAAGAACTCCAAAATCAACTGGGCGGGTACCGAGAAGCCTTAGATGCCGCCAACATCGCCATTGAGGAGAAGGATGCGGCCATACAGGAGAAAAATGCCGCCATAGTGAAATTTGTCGGGGAATCTTTTGAAAATGCCATAACGCAGTTCGCTTTTTGAATCCCGGTGCCAACTTCGACACCTTCAGAATGGATTGCATGTCTATCGTTAGAGGAGACGAGATAGTTCCGCTTTTTCTTGCCCCCGAGACTGTTTCTGGGAGTCATTTCGAGGAAATCCCAGCATAGGATAAGGGTGAGGAAGTGCATCAAGACACTGGAGCTCCCTCTCACTAGTCCCTTATCCGGGTGTATCCTATAGCGTCTGCCATATGATGATAATCTGGAGCCTGTCCAGTATCAGAGGATTTTATTTGTTTATTTGCGCATTAGTTTTTCTCCTTTTCTGGGGTTCTAAGGCCTCGTACTTTGTAATGCATTCTTATGTTGACAATTCGGCTGTTGTGCTACAGAATATTGTGTAAAAACTTGATATTTCATGTATAAATACTTACTTTTGTTGCCGAATAGCTTGATCTGATTATGTCAGTTTTACTCCGAATATTCCTCCGAGTTATGCTTTGTGTCATTGTTGCTATGTCTTGTGAACTTATTTCAAAGTTGCATGACTTGGCCAAAGTCAGAGGATTCGTTGTGCACAATACTGGTCTGAGATCATCCATGGGCAGTATACCCTCCTGAATGATTCACCAGAAATCAACGGAGTAAGAGTCAACCGTCATATGCCTAGATTTCGTGTCGCAACCGAACTCTAAACACTCTGACTTGATCAGGGTCATTATGGCGATTGACTTTTACTTCATTTAGCTTTGATGCATCGTAGCCGTGATAGGCTTTGCTGGCTTAGTCGTGCCCCGGAGAGGCACGCAATAACCATTATGCGGGCGTTAACGTATCTTGGTCAGAATACGTTTTAGCCAAAATCTTGGCTTTATCGTGTCCCGAAGGAATGCTTGTTAGCCTGTGGATTTCATCGTACCTCGGAGAAGTACGTTTTAACCATTATCTTGGTCCGACCGTATCCCGGTTCAGACCGTGTCGATATTACCGTATCCCAAAGGAATACGTTTTAACCTGTTTAGGCGTTACCGTATCCAGGAGGAGTACGTTTTAGCCAAATTCTTGGTCTGACCGTATCTTGGCGTCGACTTTTATGTGGGCGTTACCATATCCCGGAGGAGTACGTTTTAGCCAAATTCTCAATAATTTCCTCTCAAGAATAAAACGTAAAATTTCATTGATTGAACGGTGTTGTCTTACAAAGTCGGCTTATCAAGGGGATTGACATACATGCAATCTACAATTCACTCAATTGCATTCAAAATCAGCCTCCGGGTAATCATCATCATCCTTCCCCTCCTTCTTTCTCTTCTCACTCTTCTTCTTCTTCTTCTCCCGGCCAGGACTCTCGTTGCAACACGGTTCCTTGCGCTTGGTCTTCTGTCCAAGAGCGTCCACCACATACTGTCGCAACTTCCCTCCTCGAACCAATTTCTCTATCACATCATGAAGGTGATAACATTCATTTGTGGTATGTCATGTACCGTCGTGGAATGCACAATATCGGGATGGGTCTGCTCCCGGTCGGCTGAAAGAAGGCCGAGGCCGGTCTACCCTCTTCATCTCCGTCTGAGCCACCTCTTTCCGGACCCGTGCTCGTGAGACATTTAGTAGGGTATAACTTTCATATCAAGCTATCGGACCGCTCCTCTCTCGTCGATGTCTGTTATACAGGATTCGTCCTCCGGATTCGTGCCTGTGCCCGCCATATTCTTCCTTCCTCCTCGAGTGCCTGCTAGGCTTCTCCTTTTCCTTCGTCGGTGAACTCCTCCTGCCCTCGCTCTTCGAAGCATCGTTTGTCATCTCCATCTGCTCTAGCTCGAGATATTGCTTAGATCAGTCACGGAAGTCTGTCAACGTGTCCGGAAGCCGTTTCATGATCGACTTCTTTAACCGAGAGGACTTATCTAACCCGGCTATGGCACAATGTAGATGCACGTCCTCCTTTAGCCCTGGTACCTGTAGCGCGGTATGCGTGAAGCGGTCCAAATACTCTTGCAAGCTTTCCCCCGGTGATTGCTTCACTTAGCCGAGCTGGAACTCAGTTTTTGGGTGCTTCCTGCTAATAGCGAAGTTCACCAAAAATTTTCTCTTCAGGGTTCCCATATCTCGAATGGAGTGCAACGGGAGGGAGTGAAACCATATCTGCGCAGGTCCTCACAAAGTTCCTGCGAACAACCGGGGGATGACAGGCCCTACAATCCCCCTACAATCCCCTTCACATGATTCTGTGGGTCCTGACTCTCATCGTATTTCGGCAGTTCTCTGGAATCTAAACTCTTTGGATAGGTTGCAGTCATGATCTCATCTGAGAATTGGCTCGGGATTTTATCTTTGTCGCGTCCCTTTATGTGCAAACCAAGCAATCTTTGAGATTCCATAGCCAAGGGGTCTACATTCTCGGCCACTTGCTTCCCTTTTGCCCGAGCTAAGTCGGCATGAGTGCCCTGGGGAATGCCAGCATCAACCTCGGTGGTCGTTGTATCGCTGACCCTGCTAGGATTACTAGCATCTCGAGCGACGTTCCGGGTAGGATTCTCCAGCATCCTTATACATTCCTCCAGCATTCGTATTATCCTACTATCTTCTTCTGGTATTTTATCTCGGTCATTGGCAACCAAATTCTCCTCCTCGTGATCCTCTCTGGGTTCTTTAACCTCGGTGTGCACGGAAGTCGAAGTCATACCATGGTTGGGGCCGGCCTCATTTCGGCCTGCACTCTGAACTTGTTTTTATTTTTGTCTAAAACGCTCTTCCAGCATCTGTTGCATTCTTCGCTGCTCTTCCTGCCGCCATATGGCTTTTGGCGGTCCAAATCCTCTTTAAATCGTCGGGCATCCTCTCCTCGCAGAAGACGGTCCCGAGTCTCTAATCTCTTTAGGCGATGGACTACCGCTTCCATAGTGCCGTGCAAAAGCCGAACGTCGGGATGGTTGATTTGAAACTCCTTAGGGGATTGAGGAGGAAGATTTTGTTGCTGAACCAGCCGCTGTCCTTGCTGGAAACCTCGACTTGGATGAGAAGAGTTTGCGGTATCCTCCGTCTCTCCCTCAGTTCTTATGGAAACATGGTTGGGATTTGGGATAACAGAATCGAAATACTGGATGATTTGCTCCTGAAGAAGTTGTTGTGGCTGTCCCTCCGGCAACTGATCTGGCCAAGGTGCTTGACTGCGACTCCTGGTGTTCGCGGCCATACTCAGTGGCTGTTTCTGCAACTCTCTTTGTGGTTTTGGGAATCGAAATTTATCTTCCCCACGGTCTGCGCCAATGTTCAGTTCTACGAACATAAATGTCTAACCTCTGGGTTAGTATCTGGTTAATATAGGATCTGAATAATCTTCGGTAAGTGTATAAACAATACCGAAGAGAAGGTGAGTACTCAGTGATGCCTATGAGGAAGACACCAAAGAATATCGTCTAATCACTGTGCTACACAAGAATGGCGAGAAGCCAAAGGCAGTGGGGTGTGTGCACAGTGTAACAGTATAGTAAAAGGATATGAATAGGATGATGTGCGCCTGGTGGGTAATCTCCTATTTATAGATATTACCTAAGGTTTCACTCTCTTGGTTCTACGTTCATTGCTTCAACAGCATGCACTCCCACGTTCTCTGGATGCTTGCTCCACTATCTGAGAAAACTCTGCTCCACTATCTGTACGGTCGGGGTTAGTGCCGAGATTATAGGGAGATTAGCGTTTTCCCTGCTTGTGAAGGGCTTTAATTACAGGATGTCTTTATTGGGCCATATCTCATTTGGGCCAAAATACGGATCCAGAACAATGTGGAAGCATGGCAATTTTAACATTAAATATGCTTATTTGTCATAAGGAGCTGCCTTCCTCACGGAAAAAAGAAAAGAATGTTCATTTGGCTGCCTGCAAAGAACAACTCGCACAGCAACCTTGTGGACGTAGAAGAGAAAATGGAGTAACACATACTAAAAAATGCTGATTTATATGCCGATGATCAGCTTCCAACTAGCATCTCCACCTCACAAAAATAGGTTAAGCAGTATTGAGACCATTCAAGAGAGGTAGAGGAAGACTGAAACGAATATTCAATGAGATTATTAAATGGGATCTTTTGATTAATAATCTATCCAAAGATCTTATTTTTGATAGAGCACAACAGCAATCATACGATCCATGTAGTCAACCCCACCTAGAGAAATAAGATTTTATTGTTGTTGTTGTTTGCATCCTCAGAGTTAAATCGAATTTTAGTTTTAATCTTTATAATTTCAAATTGAAGGTTTTAATCTTATAGTTTTATAAGAACTTGGTCTGAGTTAATGATGTTAGGAAACCAAAACCAGTCCTCGTTAAAATTATAGGAAACAAAAACCAAAACTCATATGGTCCCTGTTCTTTTAACAAGTTTTGGTTCTGTCCCTTGTGCTACTAAAAAAATTTGGTTTTGTTCCTTATACTTAAAGGCGTTGATTAAAATGTTAAGGTCGTTAAAGTCAAACTGAGTTGTTATAAAACTATAAGTATAAAAAACCACTATTTCAAATTACAAATATTAAAATCAAAATTCAATCAAATTGTAATAATTAACAATAGTAGTAACAATAAAAAAAAAGTTGGGTTGTATAGACTAACAAGTGTAAGAAACTTTTTGAAAATGAGGAACGAGAGCCTCCTCTTAAATGATTTTCAATGAAAATTACCTCACCTATTGGATAAAGGTTTTGTTGTAGTTGTATGGTTTTCACCTTTTGCATAATAATTTTGATGGGGAAAGAAGGGGGAATTAATAGGAAAAGGATCCTCTCATCTTTTTCCTTTTTTCCAAATTCTTCATCAGCCTCATCTAGACCGTTGATTGGAAAGGTAGGAGAAGTTAAAATATTAATTTAACTTTTTAGATTGATTGGACGGATATGATTTAGAGACGAAAAAATGATTATAAGAGAAACTCAACCCAAATTAATATATAATAACACAGGAATGAGCTCAGGTTTTAGCATGGTAATTAAACCGGGACCAGCCGGTTCGGACCAGAAACCGGCGAACCGGCCATACAACCGGTCCGGTCTGTCATAGAGACCGAGTCAGTTTTTTTTTTTTTTTTTTAAAAAAAAAAAAAGTAGATGTAAGAGGGAATCGGCGGTATTGATGATCCCAGGGAGAGAAAGAGAGAGAAGGGGTGACAGCTCCCTGTTCGACTTCTGGTTATGTCGATGAAGATGATCAACAGTACCTTGTGATGAAGACGATGAACAGTAATATATTTTCGTTCTCTCTCTCCCTCTTGGTTCAGATACTTTTTAAGGAAAAAGATCACTCCACTGGGAAGCTGCACCTCCTTTCTTTTCTTTCTTTTTCCGTCGCTCCGCTTCCTCCTTCATTTCTTTCCGTTGCTCGTGTCTTTTTTTTTCTCCATTGCTCTATGCCTTGCTCCTGCGTGCTGATTAATGATAAATGAGAAGCAGAAGAAGCAGTAGACTTGCCCTCCCCTCTTCATGTCTTTTCACTTAGCTTGCACGCCTCTTTGTATGTCTTTTCATTTCTCAAAAATTGTGCATTTTTTATTACTTTTTTTAAAAAAAAATTGTGGGACTTAACTAATATTATAAAATAAATCTTAGATACTTAGCTTAGGTTTAGCTCAGTCCTGGCCCACCCATCGATTTTGACTCGACTTCCAAGATCCATTAGGTTCTCAAATGACCAAGTCCGGTTTAATAACCTTAGGTTTTAGGGAAATGCGCAAGTGCATGAATCATAACAGAAAATCTGAAACAAGTCACACTCTTTGCTGCCAAGAGTGCTATTCCTTGTCCCTTTTATATTTTAAATTAATCATAAATGACTCTCACAAGTAAGATCCCCCAAAAAAAGGGATAAGTAGAACAACATTTATCTTCTATTCTCATTACTCTATTTTCCTATGGAAAGAAACAACAGCAAAAAGGTAACAGATGGAAAATTTAAACAAGCATGGGGGAAAACTGTCTGAACTTCGCTGCCACATTGTTAATTAAAGAAAATTAACACCTCAATTTTGAAGGCATTTGCGCACAATAGAAATGTTCAGAATGATTCAATCATGAAGAACCGGCAGCATCGGAAGTCTTTTTCTCTCTTTGTCGCTCCCTCTTTTTCTTGTTTCGTAGTGCATTCTTGCTCATGTTGCTTGATCTGCATTAATCAACGATTAACAATTAACAACACTAAGCAAATCACGAGAACCCAAGACGATGCATTAGAAAGGGAAATTTTGTTTACTCTGTCGGGTCCATTCCTAACAACTGCAAAAATACAAATCATTTTGACACCGTTAGTTACATCAAGTAAATCATCTTGAAAACATCATAACTAAACTTAACTTTCTACCATGCAGAAGGTAAAAATTTTATGTACCTCTGCTTGAATAGCGGCTGCCTTCTTAGCATGTGGAGGGCAGTATGCAGCTTTGGTTGCTGGTGGCCCTAGAGCTGAAAATTGGTCCATACTCTCTATCAAGGGAAAAAAGAGAGAAATAACTCGCAATAGAACAATATATTACAATGAACACATCACAAACCTGGTCGTTTGCTATCTTCAATTTTTACTGTGCCAAGAGATTTGATTAATTCAGCAATGTCACCAAACTTATTTGGTGACTCTGGTTTCCAGTCAGCCTGCACAGAATTTGCATACAATTCAATGATAATTCAAGATAGGAGATAACTCAGAAGGATCAAAGCATCACTAACCTGAAACAATTTGTCAAACTTCTTCTCGAAGTACAATGACCCGTCATGGATGAAGACCTTGACCCTATAATAGGAGGGTGGAAATGCACAAAATTAGAAGGGGAAATAATAGAACGCTTGGTTGGTGAATGAGATTAAGTCAATCAAGTGATGACCACCAACAAAATGGAAACAAGGATATCATAGCTGCTGAAAAATAGAACAAGATTCCACCAATGGCCAAATATAACATACCCATTATCAATTTGAAGCCTTGGAGCTGTTGTGGCCGTCATGAAATAGCATCCATCAGGAGACCATTCACTAGTCACAGACCATTCAGCCTTTGTTTTTCGAATCTTTTTTGACTCTACGTAGTCCCAGAATTCCTGGAAAGTAAACATGAAATAAATATTAACTTCATAAATGAAATACCTGTTTGCAAGTTTGAGTGTCAGTTTCTATGTCTTATGAAAGTATAGCAGATAGTTCTAGAGACACAAGTCTTTATCAAGACATGGCAACATGGAGGCTTCTATATAAGATCTCCTAGAACTACTCTCACCACTGGACCACCTAGCAACTTTGGAAACATGTTTCCAAACTTCAGAATCTGTATTGACTTCCAAACTCGTAGAAATAAAATCCATAATTGCATTCGCTTAAACAAAATTGTGTTACAAAGAGCTATCCAGTCAATAGTCAATACAAGAACCAAAAGGAAGCTAAGGGCAAGATAGCCTTAGGACCAAAGAATAACGCATTTAGCAACAGAATTAACATCTTTAATATTAAAAACATGAAAGGTTTGTTCTTTATTGTCCTCAAATGGGAGAAGCATCCCAAAGTAAAAATTGAACAGAGAACATGCTCATTTCTATTTGGGGGAAATAGTAAGGAAAATATAAGAAAAAATGGCATGTAAAGAGAATCGAAGGCCAAAAATAGATGTCTCAGTTTCACTTGGTTAAAACATGGACTAGTTCAACTAGTTTAACATTATAAACTGCATTTGTTAGTTAAGTCATTTACAATGACATCATTCAGAGACAAAAGACCAAAATATGCAGATCTTCATTTAACCATTGGGCACTGACTAAACATCAAAAGGCTTCAAATCTCTTTTATCACAGGAAAAATCAAAATAAAGCATAATGGTCCATGACAACATACCATATCACCTGGAAGGTTACCAAAGCCAGCCAAAACCAAGACTGAAGAACCAGATGTCAAGGCCACAAAGTTACAGAAGAGGTTGCCTTTAACCAAATGTGGATATTTATATTTTAAAAAAATAAAAGACATAAAAAAGGCACCTAATCAGTCAAGGATACACTTTCCTTTTGGGTTCCATCGAATTGTATTAAAAGGACCACTGCCAAGCTCAAGTATGGGTCTGCCCTTCTTGTTAAATACAGTTGCAGAAGCAGGCATAACTAATAGGTCAAGGAAAAGAAAGAAATCCAAGGGACGTGTAAAAAATAATTCAAAACATGATATAGATTAAATATACATCTCGGAAAAGAGAAGAGACACTTCAATAGGCATCCAAAACCATGTAGGAAATTCCTACTCCACCATGGCGAGTATGGAAGGTCATACAGAATGCTTAGTGAATTCTATGTCGAATGGACAAAAATGAAAGGGGGGAAAAGACACTAGTGGCTTTTCACAGCATTTTCTTACATGATTCCAAAAGCATCAATAGGGACCGGTTTAACCAAAATCTGTCCATGACTTTAACATATGTTCTGATTTAAAGTAAGTCAACCCCAGCCCAGCAATTTGAAGTTATGGAATCTTACCACAGTGCATATTATGTATATTCATATGGTATATAACGCATAGAAAAGGATACAACCATATAAAACACAAAATTCCAAGCCAGAACTTGACCACTGGGCATCATGAACAGGTCCCTCTTTACCTGCCAATTTATATAAAATATCATTTAGTTGTTGATTACATAACCAAATAACCAAGTTTGTCTTTCCCGACAGTGAGAACTTACGAAGAGCCACAACTGTTTCTTGAGTCCCATCAGTTGTCAGGTAGTGTAACTTCGATTCTCCATAGTAACTCTGATTGGTTTTATCAACATCTGATTGCACCAGCACTAGAAGTCCAGAAGATCCATGATTCCAATTAAACTGGACAGTTGAGCATCGAAAAAAATTGCGTCGGGCAACAGGTTGACTTTGGGAATCTTTGTCACAAGCAAATATCTGTACACTAGCAGGAACCCCCTACACAATGGAAAACTTCACATTATGTGTATACAAATAAAAACTTGGACAGTGTAATCTTTAATACTCCCTTCATCTATAAATATAAGCTTCAAATAACTAATTTGCGCTTATCAAGAAAATAGTTAAAATTAGTTAAGAGCAATAAATATGTATTTTTTTCCAACTATGCCCTTATTTGTAAAGATGATAAGTGAGAGAGACAATAAATACAACAAATACAATTAAGGGGTAAAGTTGGAAAAACGCAATAAATGCTTTGACTTTTCTAAAATGAAGCTTATATTTAGGGACAAGCCCATTCACAAATTTGAAGCTTACATTTAGGGACGGAGGGAGTAACTTTTATTTCTAGGTGCTTGCTAGTCACCACACAGGCTGAAGTTAAAAAAACTCATCCCTAGCCTTGACTCATAGACTTTCCAACCACAGAAGATTGGAAATTTCAAACCTTCATATCAAATTTACAATAATGTAATCTGCGTTTAAGGAACCTGATTTCATATAATTAAGCCGTCAGCCATAGGGAGGCTACCAATTAAGTTTAACGGACCCAGTCAACTCCATTTATAAAATAACTTGCTTGGTAAAATTGTTTACTTTGTTTAACACAACAGGATTTCTTAAATTTTGATTGACTGGTTAATAAATGATTTGAGCATGTCCAACTAGTTCTAGCTGGTTCAATTATGCGTGAGATAGACACAAGGCATAAGCTATGCCAGTTAATATTCATACATTCACCCAAGAATATAACATGAATTCCAAAGTTGGGTAAATTTTCAATTTTTGTGCATGAATGATTCTTGGAACATCATAGGTAAGAAAGTAGAAACCTAACAGATAGTGTGCCAAATTGTCAATATAACAATTTCTCATTCATTGTCATAAAATGTGAGGTAAACTTCCCCTATAAGGATAGAATCGCAGGACACAAACCTTGGACTCTGGAACTAATACAGCTACATGAGATCCAGGGGTCTTAGAAAGCTCAATTGCAGCAATTCCTGGAACTTTCAATCGATAGATAATTCCTTTAGAGAAATTCCCCGTGTCAAAAAATTGAACCTCGTTAGTTGCCATCCGGCATGCAACAGCTTCATCAAAGCTAAATTGAATCGAGGGCCTGAAGTACAGCCAAGGTTATAATTATGACAAGTTCTCAAATAACGCTGCCATCCAGAAAGGAAAAATATCCTAAAATATATAACTTGAGCATAGGATGAAAGACAGACTTGGTAAGAAGCAAGTACATTTTTTGTTTTGGTAAGTCATGATTACATACCACGTGGTTTTTGTCATGTTCTTTTGGGAGTGTTGATAAACAGAATTCCCAGTCTCAATATTCCATAACGACACATTCTTTTCTTGGGGAGCAGAGGGTCTTTGAAAGGTTAGCAAATAAGTCCCACAAGGGGACAAGATGGCAGCAGCAACGTTAGGTATCTCAAAGGATCTAATCTCTTGAAAGTTAGCACAATCATATACCGTAATAACAGAGTTAGGTTTCATGACCATGAGTCTGGACCCATTATCACAGAATTTTGCATTCATACAAGAGACTTTGTCAAGCTTGACACCAGGTTGAGCATTGGGGAAAGGAGGCCCACCCCAGATTGAGAAGTTATCCGGCGTGCGAACTGAGAAAGAATCAAAAGATAAGAGAAAATAAAATAACAATATAAGGTGTGAAATCACAAGGCAGCAAGTTGATAGCAATACCTAGTATCTCCAAAGATGGTGGAGGATCTTTGGACGCCATAGTAAGGTGGGGTGAACAAGTCTGTACAAAGACGGAACGTTGTCTTTTCTTTTCTTTTTTCCAATCCAACTTAACTCTTTTGGATCACCTTCTTCCCTGGCTGTCAGGGAAAAGGAAGCTCTGAGTTGAAAACCCATTAACTAAAAATTTTAGTCAAGCATTAAGGATAACTTTCTCATTTGCATCGAAGAGCAACCCCCAAGGTTAACACTGTTGCAAGCAACTGATATGATTTCATTTTTAGAGGACATGTGTCCAATGGATCAACTATTACACATCAAAAGCACCAAAGTAGCTACAAGGAAGTTTTTTATAGCAAAAAGAGCTACAAGGAAGAATTTTGAAATTAATGGCTTCAATTTTCTCATATAGCAATCAGTTGCCAAACGTGAATGACAATAAAAGGTGTTAAAAACTCAAATTCCAATAAGCCAAACTCTATAAATGCTTACAAATGCGAATCTCGGAAGCTCTGGATGATGAACCAACGATGGAGGCTAAGCCTATGATGAAGACCTTCGAACATTCAGAAATTGCCGTTGGGACTGAGGCCGACGATGAGCTCGACGCTCAATGTTGAAAACGCCGATGATGAAACCCCGAAAGCGGCGAATTTGCAAGATGCTACTGATCAGTAAGGCTGTGTTTGACTAAGGTTCTGTTTGGTTCAGCGGAGTGGAGGAAAGGGGAGATATTTTAATTTGGGATAGGATATTCGTCACTAACCATTTTCTTAAAATCACTACCAACGCCACTACCACTTTTTCACCATTAGATCATATAGAATCGCATCTACCTTTATCATTTCTCTCTCCTATTTGAGATTTGATCTAACGGTGAAAAAGTGATAGTGTATTTACAACAACTTTTAAAAACCTTGGATTTTATTTCCATACAAATAATACGTAAGTCTATTTAGCGTGTATTAACAAAAATAAAAACCTCCATACAAATATCTTATCCCAATTTGGGATATTACTTGTCTTGTTTCGTTTGGGTAGATCGGACACAAAGGAAGGAAATGGAGGGGAGGGAAATTATTTTTAT
The DNA here is from genome assembly GCA_019022615.1 of Acacia melanoxylon. Taxonomy (NCBI): domain Eukaryota; kingdom Viridiplantae; phylum Streptophyta; class Magnoliopsida; order Fabales; family Fabaceae; genus Acacia; species Acacia melanoxylon. The sequence goes on from JAFJYJ010000108.1 coordinate 346,533, forward strand.
ATGGACAACTTTATCCCTATATTATAAATGATTTTTTCCAAAACTCTATTAAATGTATAATAAAGTTAAATTATAAATAACATTTTTATACCCTCAATTATAAATAACATTTAATACAATTATATATGCATAATAGCATATACATACATACATACATACATACACTCAAATATATATATATGTATGTATGTATATATATGTATATATGTATGTATGTACACACACACATACACACACACACACATACATACATACATACATACATACATACATATATAAATGTATTCTACATTTATCAAATAATTAAGGTTAAGAAGTATTATGCGATTTTGAACAATTAAATACATCTCGGAACAATGTTCTTCCGGAAAGTTTTTTTGGACTCAATTTTGCCCCGGAAGTCTAAAAATGTAGCAATGATGCCCTCTACTAATGGTCAGACACTGACAAAGTTAGCACACTCGAGTGTATACGGTCGTTTTTTTGTTGTTGAAGTGCACACTCATTTGGAGTGTGCACTAAGTGTGCACACTCCACTTGCAAAAAAAAAAATGATCGTACACACTCGAGTGTACACAATTCACACTTGAATGTGCTAACTTCGTCAGTGTGACCGTTAGTAGAGGACATCATTGCTATGTTTTTAGACTTCCGGAGAAAATTGAGCCCAAAAAAACTTCTAGAATAACATTGCTCCTGAGGGTGTACTTCCGAGGCAAAATTGCTACTTAACCCAATAATTATGAAGAATGCAACATGTAGCAATGATCACCTTTTACGATTTTAGGCTATATTGCACTTAATAAAATGACAAACATTTTCTTCGATACCCCCAAAACCCTTTCAGTTGCATTACATAGTATTGAATGTCAGAGATCAAATAGTTCTATATAGTTTTGGGGGTGGATTTATATCTTATATTCTTTCAAATGGTAGCAATCTCTTCTATATGGTGTAATAATACCACTTTTAACATGAATCCAGCATCAACCATATAATAAATTAATAAAAATTATCCCAAATTAATTACCACAATAAATAGCAACTTATCCCATAAACATACATTTTGGGTAGAGAAAAATACATATGTATGTATGTATGTATGTATGTAGAGGCGAAAACCATATGTTAAAAAGAGAAGAATCTTTTGATGCAATTCTGTTGTCATTTTGTAATAGTAGAAACCCAACATGGAAGGGACAAAGAAAGAAAATAATCTTTTGATGCGCTTTGTTGTCATTTTGTAACAGTAGAAACCTAACATGGAAGAGACAAAGACAAAGGCAGAGACAAACAAGAAGATGAAGTAAGAGTGTAACATCTCAGCACCTCTCGATATTGTCCGCTTTAGAGTCCTCATCACCCTTCACGGTTTTAAAACGCATCTAGAAAGTGACGTATCTAGACCCTTATAAGACGTCTTTCGTTCCTATCCTGACCCAATGTAGGACATAACACTCCCCCACCTTTGGGCCCACATCGACCCGAGATTGGCTTTAATACCATGTGTAACATCACAACGCCTCGCTCTTGATATTGTTTGCCTTTGTAGGATGAAAGACGCCTTATAAGGGTTTGATACCTCCATCTCTTGACGCGTTTTAAAATGGTGAGGGGTAACGGGGACCCCAAAGTGGATAATATCGAGAGCAAGGCACTGATATGTTACAAATGGTATCAAAGCCAGGCTCAAATCGATGTGAGCCCAAAGATCGAGACGCTAGTATGCGAGGCGTTGGGATCTTACAAAGAGACCACAAGTAGATGAAAATGGTATTACCAAATGATGCTCTTGTTCAATCGTGCTCCCTCTTCGACCGCTCTCTCCAGCGGCGGACACAGTAAGGTTTACTACTTTCTCTTTTAAGATTATTTAAAGGGTAATTTCGAGTTATCACAAAAATTCATGGGCAACTTAATCAAATGAGGGACAAATTTTTAGCCTCCCTTCCAAATCTCCCGATTTTTTTTTGGGGGAGGGGGTCAGTTTGAAAGGAGGGAAGGGAAATTTTCAACAACAAAAATCTCCCCCCCCCCAAAAAAAATGTTGCCAATCTAAAAAAGGTCTATTTAGTTCAATGGAGAGGAGAGAAAGGGGGATTTTAATGGAAGGGAGAGGAGAGAAAGTGGGATTTTAATGGAAGGGAGAGGAAAGGAAGGAAAATGAAGGATTTTAATATTATCTCGTTTGGATTGACAAGATGAGATGGGAGGGGATGAATTTTAATATTACCTTGTTTGGTTGATAGGGGGAGGTAAAATATTTTCATATGGACAACTTTATCCTTATTTTATTTAAGTCATTTTTTGAATTTTGTAGAATGTTTAATAATTATATAAAATTATAATTTTACAATTATTAAATTGAATAATTATAACTTTCATGGGCATCATAGTCACATTATGCCAAAATATTAAAGTGAGGAGGCGGATGAGGAAGAAAGTCAAAAGGGTATCATAAGAATATTAAAAACTTTCATGGGCATAATAGTCACACCATGCCAAAATATTATTCTTCCCCTCCAAATCCCTCAATTTTGGAGGGGAGAGGAGGGGAAATTTCCAACCCAAAAAAAAAAAAAAAATCCTCCCCTCAAATTTTTATGTTGCCAAACAAGAGAAGTGGAGCAAAATTAATCTCATCCTCTCCCTTCAAACCAAATATGTTGCAAGGGGAGAGGAGTAAAATGCCTCCCCTCCCCTCCCCTCAAACCAAACAAACCCTAAGGACCTGTTTGTTAGAAATAATTGGGGAGAGGGAAAGGGAACATAACAACTTTCCCACGCAAAAAACGTGTTTGCTTCCCGCGTCTTCCTTCGACCATACATCCCGCAAGTTGCAAACTTCCATCAACCATTGGAACCTTCATTCCATCCGAAATAGGAGGGAAGGCCGAAATCTTGCCGGGAAGGTGAAAATGTGGGACAAAAAGGTCCCTTGAAAACACTGTATCCATTTTAAAAGCAAGAGTGGCGCACAAGCTGGACGAAGGTTTCGGTGAAGGAGCTTGGATCTACAGTGGTCGTTTTTCGGCGAAGGAGAAGTTGAACTCAGAGTGAGAGAGCTGCATTTGAGGTAAGGATTAATTCAAAATCAATTTTTGTGTGATTCACCGTTATGGGTCCGAGCCGTTGGTTGCCCTGTTGCTTAGAGCTTTGGGTGGGGGGGGTTTGAGCCGTTGGTTGCCCTATTGTTTTGAGGTTGGGGGCTCCCTATTGCTTCGAGCTTTTTTGTTTGGGGGGGGGGGGTTTGAGCCGTTTGTTGCCCTATTGCTTCGAGGTTTTGGGGGGTTGAGGTTTTCGTTGCCCCTGTTCCTTGGAGCCGAGGGAGGGGGACACACACACAATGGAATTCATTGACAACCAATATTCAGACACAGACACGGTTTAACTGAATTAAAATATGTTGTTTGTTTATGTACAATGTGTTGTAGTTTTTTGCATGATAAATTTTTGAATAATGTGAAGTGTGTTTATATATGAAATTTGATAGTTGGGTGATGGCATGTTTACTGGAAATAAAATAGGGGTTTTGTAAGTATGTCAAAGCTAAAATGAAAACAACTAAACAACTGAGATTACGTTCGAACCAGACAGCCCAGTTCGAACATCAGACATATGTCGTTAAGTCAGTGAGTGTGATGTTGAGTGATAAGTAGTGGTGTAAATTGAGCATTTGGGATGAAAGATAGAAATATTTGAATGTTAAATAGTGGTAGTTTGTAAAGAGGAGTGGCAGATTATGATCAAAAAGATATTGGTGTGCTGAAAAATTGTGTAGGTATGGAGCCACGTTTACGGGAAATGGTTGGAATGTTGGCTGGGTGCATAGCTTTGCTACTAGCAGTGAGGACCTTGCTTGTGACGATGATAGTGGCTGTGGGAGCAGGTAGACCAAGGCACTTACCGGATAGGACGTTTAGATTAGATTTTCATGCCAAGAGAGCGAATTTGAGGGCGATGATATATAGTAGTGACACCACTGCAGAGAATAATGAGCCTAAGTTAAATGATAAAGAATGATCAAGATGGGAGATGGAAGAAGGAAGAACTTGCTGAATGGAATGAAGATATCATTATTCAAGTTCTTATATTGATGCTAGAAGCCTTCAAGATCATATGGAAGTTGGAACGGCTCAATTCAGAGTTAAAACGAGCAAAAATGAGGTTCTGTATGAGAAAACTCGAGTTAAGAACTCAAAGCTCGAGTTTAGGACTCAAAACTCGAGTTTGGAACTCAAAACTCGAGTTTGTAAGTGTCTTCAGCATCTCTGGCTTCTCTGGACTAGGAAAACTCGAGTTTTCAGTCAAAACTCGAGTTTCCAGCAGTCATCAACTTTTCAGCTCCACTCTGTTTCACGTTCAACACGGGCGACGTCTGGTAATTTGATGAAATTTTCCAAACCAGAGATCCAATTGAGGTGAAACTAGTGGCATATGAAACTAGACTCCCAATGCGTCATGTTGATATAAAATTCAAGTCCAAAGGAGTTCATATGAGATATTTAGGAATTGTGGAAGTTGACAGATAAATCCACGCCACACAACAAACCAAGCTTCAATGTTTTGGGTGTAAATCACAATATAAATATCGGATTGAGCTGAAATTGGTGGAATATGAAAGTAGACTCACAGATCGTTCCATCAAGACTTGAACCAACCAAAACGGAGTTCAGCCCGGGAGATATGACCTTCGAAAGGTTGACAAAGTTTTCACGGTAAAGTGAAAACTCGAGTTTTGGTTTCAAAACTCGAGTTTTGGCCTTACAGAGAAGAACTCAAGGTTTCTGGACTGAGAAAACCTCAAGGTTTTCAGAGAAAACTCAAGGTTTCATAACACAAAGACTTCTCAACATTTTCTGGAAAACGCAAAACTCGAGGTTTCTGTTCAAACCTCGAGGTTTGGACTTACAAAGAGTCTCCTAAGTTTTGACCACTTGAAAACCTCCAGTTTTTGTCTAAAACCTCAAGGTTCTGTTTTAACATGAAAATTCCAAGTTTCACAAGTTTTGTGAAACCTCGAGGTTTGGTAAGAAACCTCGAGGTTTTAACCCGTCGAGAAAGCTCATGTTTTGGTCGGTTTTCAAAACCTCCAGTCTTGTGAAAAACCTCCGTGTTTGAGTCTAGTCCGAGTTTTCTCAAAGTTGTGAAAACTTGAGGTTTGAGGAAAAAACCTCGAGGTTTGTCCAGACAGAAAGCATATGTGCTTTCCCGAGTTTTGAAACCTCTAGTTTTACTTCAAAACCTCCAGTTTTTTGTTTTGGCGCAAAAACTCAAAAATTCCACATTTGAGCGAAACCTCGAGTTTTGGTGAGAAACCTTGACGTTTTGGCATCCAGAGAGCACACACCTTTCCTCCGATTTAGAAAACCTCCAATTTCTCAGAAAAACCTCCGGGTTTGCCTTGGCGCGATTTTTCAAAAGTTTCATATTCAAATGAAACCTCGAGGTTGCTGATAAAACCTCGAGTATTTGTCATACAGAAAGGCTGACACTTTTTGCGTTTTGAAAACCTCCAGTTTTGATGTTTTGGACTTAAATCAACTTTACATGCTACATTCCAAAACTCGAGGTTTGAAAAACAAACCTCGAGGTTTCAACGCGTCTTCGAATTTCAAATTCTACGATTTTGTAAAACCTTCTTGTTTGATCTTAATACTTTCTATGATTATTCTATAATGTTCCTAGATATGTTTAACCACTTTTTTAGTGAGTTTCAGATGAATTAGAGAGTGTTTATTGAAGGTTTAAAGCAAAAGCAAAAAGCATGTCAGAACATTAAATGCTAAACCTAGAAAGTTGCATACTTTTGGGTAATCTTTCTGCACACGCCTACAAAGGATTAATGACTGCCTTTCACATCCAGTAGCTGCTATTCCAACGGATTTATTTTCAAGAAGTCAACTCTGAACTTCTGCACAGCTGGACTAAGTGGAGATTAGAGAGAGAAGAAGATCGAAACCAGAACCTTGTCTAATGAAGGCAACGGTTATATTGAAGATTACAATGGTCACTTAATGCTCTCTTGGTATAAATAGAGCTGCATTCAAGTCTTCTCAACCAACACATCTGCTGAAAACGAAATACAGAGTACACAGAGCAGAAAAACGCATGGATACAAGCTGACATCTTCAAGATGCTAATACTCTAATTTTCATATCATTTACTCTCTGTTCTTAATGTTTACATAGCTTATCATTGAGAGTGAGATGATTTGTAATTGTGCTTCAGTGTTTATTCATCTACTTCTGAGAGAGAAGAGTTATTGTATACATCTTACCATACTATCTGAGAGTTACTCAAGATTGGGTGATCTTGAGTTGGAAACACATTGTGTTGATTACAGCTTGTAAGGGGAGTGAATCCTAGTGAGAGGATTACTTCGAGTACAGAGTGTGTAATCAAGCAAGTGTCTTGATTACGGTTGTAAGGGGGAGTGAAGCCTAGTGAGAGGATTACTTCAAGTACGTAACGTGTAATCAAGTTACAAGAAGATAGTAGATTGAAAATCTCAAGCGGAGCTTGGGACCGGACGTAGGTCAAGGATTGGGCCGAACCAAGTATAAATCACAGTTTGCATATTCTCTTCCCTTAACTCTTACATTTCTAGCATATAAGTTTGAATGACTGATTATCGCTTTATGAATTATTACTGTCATACAAACTACGTTCAGTAAATTGCGAAAAGATTTTCAAACTTCCAAAAGTTTTATCATACACCCAATTCACCCCCCTCTTGTGTGATAGCCTGGTCTTTCAACCACATGCTTCAACCAAATTAGGATGTACCGAGCAACGTTTGATAAATTGTGTCACATGTTAGACACAATCGGTAGATTAAGAGCAACTAAACATATGCTAGTTGATGAGCAAGTGGCTATGTTCCTTCACATATTGGCCCATCATGTGAAGAACAGAGTCATACAGTCTGAGTTTAGAAGGTCAGGAAAAACCATTAGTAGATACTTCAAACTAGTGATCAATGCTACCATTAGACTTCAATCATTTCTTTTGAAGAAACCAGAGCCAATTCCGGAGGACTCAAATGATCATCGTTGGAAGTGGTTCAAGGTATGTACATTATGTTATTGTGTGAGTAATTTAATAGAGTATTGACACTGTGGTTTGACCTTAACCGTTATAATTATTTTTTTCATTTCAGGGGTGCCTTGGTGCATTGGATGGTACGCACATACGTGTTCAAGTCCCTGCACAACCCAAGGGGAGGTACCGAAATAGAAAAGGGGAGGTAACAACTAATGTCCTTGGGGTATGCTCACTGGATGGCCAATTCATATTTGTTTTGCCCGGGTGGGAAGGCTCAGCTGCGGATGGGAGGGTGTTGAGAGATGCTATAAGGAGACCATTTGGACTAAGAGTACCACTAGGTACCAGTGCGAGCATCCATTACTTGGTTTAAATTAAGTTATACCATTGTTTGTTAATTTGTTTTTCCTTGAGCAAGGAACTATTACTTGGTGGATACTGGGTACAGTAATTGCCAGGGTTTTTTGGCTCCTTACAAAGGTCAAAGGTACCACCTTAATGACTGGAGACAAGGACATCAACCCCAAACTCCGCATGAGTGTTTCAACATGCAACATTCTACGGCCCGAAATGTAATAGAAAGGTGCTTTGGCATACTCAAGTTACGGTGGGCAATATTAAGGAGCCCATCTTTTATTCAGTGAGGCTCCAAAACAGATACATCGTTGCTTGCTGTTTGCTCCATAATCTCATTCGTCGGGAGAGTGTTCAAGATCCCCTTGATGAGGAGATTGAGTCCTTTCAGACTGGACCTGCAACGATTGAGAACACGCCCTTAGTTCCAATGGAAACGAGTGAAGTCTGAACTAACTATAGGGAACAAGTTGCAAACGACATGTTTGTTGCCTTTATGGCCCTTGGAGATAACTAATAACATTGTACAAAACTATTGCTAGGTTTAAGGACAATTTATTCCGTCTATTTATGTTATAACGAACAATCATATGCTATGTCAAACTGAATTTCAATTAAGTTCTTCTTTGCCTTTGTTGGTGCTGTGGTGTGAATTTTTTGTTGTTATTTGAAAAGTATGTATACCTGCAATATGTTGTCGCTATCTGTGTTTGTTTTAGATGGATCCAGCTGAACAGGAAACCAGAACGAGGATCAAGATGTGGACTGCAGTTGAGGACCGGATCTTGGTAGATTGCCTTGTTAGTTTGAGAATTAACCAAAAGTTCATGGCGGACAGTGGGTTCAAGGCAGGATATGCAAATGTGTTGCAGAAGATGATTGAGGAGAAGCTCCCTGGATGTGGCATCAAAGTAACTCCTCACATCACCTCTAGACTAAAGACCTTGAAGCGGTTATGGCAGGCGGCATATGACATTGTTTACGAACCTAACACTTCTGAATTTGGTTGGAATCCAGAGACCAACCTTGTTACCGCAGATCCAGAGGTGTGGGATGAGTATCTGAAGGTATGTGATCGTAGCATTATGTTGAAATTTTTACTTTACTTCTATATTACGAATGACTTTCATTTCAACTACTCACATATTGCTTGTTCAAAGTGCAGGCTCATCCAAAGGCAAAGGAATTTCGAACAAAACCTTTACCAAACTTTGACTCTCTATGCATGGTTTAGGGAAAGGATAAGGCTACCGGTGATGAAGGAGAGTGCCCGGGGGGAATGAAGGAACAAGTTAATCTTGAAGATGATGAACTACCGAAAACACCACAACATGTTGTTGATGAGTCTGAGTTGTCACAAACAAATCATGAAAATGTCCCCACTCAAGTCAATGCATCTGATGCATATGTTGGTCCAAAGAAGAAGCGCAAACTGAACAATGCTGAAGTAATCGCTGAGGCATTATGAGATACAATGACACAATTGGACAAGACCATCGTTACTGCGTTTGACAAGCTAGGAAATATGATGGCACCCCAAGAGAGGCAACCTGAACCTGCTGCCCCAGGAGATGACTTGTACATGGAGCTACTGCAACTTGAGGACTTCACTTGGAATGAAAGAAACCTTGCACATATGAAGATCCTAGCGTCCGACAAAATGCACTCTGCATTTTTAAAGGTGCCTGCAAAGTTTAAGCCGTCATGGATCCGCACCTTGCCGAATCAGTAGATATGCATTATCAGCAGTATATATAAGTGTAGTTTAATAGTGTGGAGTACATGGCTGGTCTTTTTTGTTTTTGATGTATCTGTATTGGCCAGTGGTAATTCAGATATGTCACTCAGTTTTGGACACTAATATGTCTGTTGTATATGCTGCACAGTCATTTTGTCTCAGTTCAAATCTGTCTTTTGTATAGGTCAGGGTTATATGCATTAGTGCAAACTTTGGACCATGTTCAATTAGGTTAAGGAAAAATTGGACATGGCATAAAGTTTGTGTGTGGCAGCCTGTTGTTGTTTGATTCCTTATAAGTGTATTATCATTCAGGCCATGACTTGAACCATGGCGGTGCATGGGATGTACTCACCTATTCTGAATGTATAAAAGTAGATACTATCAATATGTCAACATTGTACTTTAGTGTTTCGCCTTTTTCTATTACTATACCTGCTTCTTGTAACAAATGCATATCAGCATTTTTCTAATACAATGCCTGCTTCTTGTAACAAATGCATATAAGCATTTTCCTATTACTATACCTATTGCTTGTAACAAATGCATTGTGCTTTTTATCCCATTACTATAGATGCTTGTTGTAACAAATAAAATGGAGTTTTTTCCCATTACTACACCTCCTGCTTGTGACAAATGCACTCTGGTTTTTTTCCTCGACTGCACCTGCTATAGCTCAATTTAAGCATTTGGATTTGTTGCTGTCAAAATTGACGTTTGAACGCATTTTTTTTCTCTCAAGTTCGAACGTATAATATGAAGTTCGAACGTAATAGTGTTCAACATTATCTTTTGTTTATGACATTCGACATCGTGTCCGTTCGAACTTCGAATGACGTTCGAACTTATGATTTCTGTTAAGAAGTTATGCAAAATATAATCTCGGTGTATTTAATGACACATTAGCAAATTTCTTTTGCTTAATTAAGTAAAAGGTATTTATTGTTCAGACGTGGGTTTTATTCCATTTAATTAAACCAATGGTGGTTTATACCCATGTTCAGTACTTGATGGAGCAGTTCGAACATCAGCCCCAAAACTGACGCCGCCCACTACTCTGTTCAAAACTGTCACAACTCTGACATCTGTTCATCGCGTCTTCCCCAGGCAAACCCAACCCATTTCACATTGTGCTTCCACCTTTCTCAACTGCGACCTTTCGAATTTCTGACCTTCAAACACATACCCAAGACCATAACACAGCGCCGTCTTCCCATTGTTCCTCTATTCTTGCCAGCGAACCTAAAACGAGTCCTTACCCGAACCTCTCAATCCACATTTGGGAGGATTGTAACCCTGTACCCAGAGTTTCCAAACGCGACTTTACGTTAACCCTAGACGTTTACCACTGTCGGTACTGAACCAGTTCATAATGGGGAAGGCAAAGAAAAATGACAACCGTTTGAACGACTTAGGCATTACAATAGAAGACGTTGTAGCATTTAGGAAGCATAGGGCAACACTATGGCGGTGTGGTCGAGTTAGGACGTCAACGGAGACGAGCAAAGTCACAAAAGCTTATGACGAGTATGCAGAAGCAGCAAAGTGGAAGAGAGAAGTAGATGCTAAAGAAGCCAGGAAAAACAAAAGGGCTGCTAAGAAGAACAACCACACGCAGGTGTCTAGGAAGAGGAAGGCCCCTTCAGGTGATGATGGTGACTCCGTCTCTGACTCTTCTCAAAGGCAGAAAAAGCGAAAGGCAGAGGATGCCAAACAGAGGAAGGGAAAAATGGTTGACATTGCCAAATCCTGTGGGGAAGACAAAGACTGGCTAGACACAAACACGACTGAAGAATCTTTTGCCTCCACCAACGACGATGATGAAGACATTCAGCAAGTTGATGAGGTAAGGTCCAAGTTGTATAAGAAATTGAAACTGAAACAGAAGGCCAATATCATCCCTGACTCTAAGGCCGACTTCAATCAGTCGAAACTTGAGGACAATGACATGAGGTTAGTAGGTAGAAGTCTGTGTAAAATGAGTAGGATTAAGATGGACTCATTTGAAGATGATTTTCCCTTTGGACTAGACGACATTCTTAGACCATTTAGGGACCGCTTTGGAATTGGGTTTTCCATATAGTGACTCTGTTGTGAAGGTTTTTTATTCAAACCTCAGATTATCTAGAACTGGAATTGTGTCCACACGTGTTAGGGGGCAAACAATTGAATTGACTGAGAAGAAAATCCTTAATTGGTTAGGGGTTAAGGCTGCACAGTCGACAGATACAAGGTTTAGTGGAGAGGAAATGGATAAAATATTGCTACAGGGAGGGACAACAGAGGATGATTCTCCTTTGTACAGACCGAAGCAGCTGCCTCATAAGTATAGGGTGCTGCATTATCTTTACAGCAGGAACTTCGTAAACAAGGGCTAGCACTACACAACCATGAGGCTTGAGGACAAAGAAATCCTATGATGCTTGATCAAGAGGAAGCCATTTCATATGGGGAAGAGGATCATTGACACAATGCTGAAGGCTGCAACTATTGGGATGAAAAATTCTGAACTGCCATACCCTTCCATCGTTTCTCTTATATTACAAAAGCACAAGGTGTGGTATCTTCATGAAGGTGAGCCCCCCATATGGACTCCTGAATTTGATGACGAGGCTCTGCACAGAATGCAAATCCCTGTTGTTGCCAAACAGTCATCCAATAAGGCCCATCAAGGTAGGAAAGGGAAGGAAAAGGTAGCTGCACCTAGACCTGGTCCACATAGGGGAAACCCTTCATTTCAGGAAGGAGTTGCAGAAGTGGCAGAGTTCTTTGCCAACATTGTGGATGAAAAAATTGGGTTAATTACGGCTGACATACAGTCAACCCTCAATGAGATGGAGTCACGCCTTGCTTCAATGGCAATTGACTTGAAGGACGTTCAAGATTTCATTTACGTCTATGGCACTGACTTCAAGGACTTTGCTGAGTTTAGGGCAAAAAGACATGACATGGCTGGTCCTTCTACCAAGCCAACGGATGACACGGAAGGAAGTGAGCAAGGTGATAGCAGCAAAGAAGAACAAGGTCAGAAGCAAGGGGATGGTGAGCATGAGTCGATCGAGGATAGTAGAAAACAGGAAGAAGAAGAAGAGAATGAAGATGAAGATGAAGAGAATGAACGAGATAATGATCATTATTCTGAGGCCGAGGATGATGGCAGCAAAGATGGAGAAGAAGAGAATGAAGATGAAGAAGAAGAGAATGAAAGGGATGATAAACATGATTCTGAGGGCGATGATGATATCAGCAGAGATGAAGAAGAAGATAATGAAGAAGAAGAAGAAGAGAATGAAAGGGATGATCAACATGATTCTAAGGGCGAGGATGATATCAGCAGAGATAAAGAAGAAGAGAATGAAGAATAAGAAGAAGAAGAGAATGAAAGGGATGATCAACATGATTCTGAGGGCGAGGATGATATCAGCAAGGAAGAAGAAGAAGATAAGGAAGGGGATGATGAGATTACTTCTGAGGGCGAGGATGATGGCAGCAGAGATGAAGAATGAGACAAGGAAGGGGATGATGACCATAAGGGTGGGCCTGCAAGCAGCAGAGATGAAGAGGCAGAGAAGGAAGGGGATGATGATCATGAGGGTAGGCCTGCAAGCAGCAGAGATGAAGAAGCAGAGAAGGAAGGGGATGATCGTTCTGACCATGTACTTGGAGACACCCCAGGTAATGAGGAAGAGAAAGATGACCATTTGTCTGGAGGACCCCCACCTAATGCAGAAGTGGGTGAAGGTGAGGATTTGGATCCAATCACCCCACTGTTAATTGTCCCTCTGCCTGAACAAGTAAACCCTCCTCCTGCCCCTTCCAGGAACATATCAGATGTTGTTCCTTTGAGGTTCATTACCGCTTCAACCTTCAGTTTAGTCCTTGCGGCAGAGAATTTGGCCCATGTCTTCTCAGATGCACCACCAATTCCTCCTCCAAGTCCACAGCCTGCTGTTCCAATGTTCATCCCAGTGAACCTCCCTGGTTCACAGACATCATCGCCTAGGCGCGCCGCTCCAAAGAGGTCCCCATCGAAGAAGAAGAAGAAGAACTAGGGAAAAAAATTGTTTGCATTGTCTGTTTAGAGTTACATGTAATGCTCCAAAGACAAAGTGTTGACTATGTTTTTTGTTGTTATGACCGCCGATTCACATTCCGAGATGGTTTACATGCTGTTCGTTTGAGTTTGAACTTTCTTGTTTGGTTCGAACTTCAACTTTTTTGTTTTCAACTGATGTTTAATGGTTGAATGATGTTCAATCTATTTTACTTTTTGTTATCATTTTGTACATTAGTTCATGGTTATCATGTTGATTTTAGGCAGATAATTTTAGGGTGCCCTGATGCACCTTGTCATAAACTTTAGAATTATAATTATGGTGCTGTGCTGGGAGTTCGAACTTGTTTGTTTGGTTCGAACATGAACTTCTGTTTTTTTCTGTCATTTGAGAACTGATGAATGATGGTTATTCTATGTTACTGTGCCTGCAAATTTTGGGTGGCTAATGCACCCTGTGAAAAACTTGACAATTATTTGTTATACAGCATTTGAAAAGGACAATTTCCTTAATTTTGTTCCTTTCACCCAACAGTTCACATGGTATCATTTATGTCCACTATTCTGACTCTACCTCATGTTGTTGTCATGTCCAAGGTTATGTTTACTTTTATGCAGCATTTGAGAAGGCCAAGTTCATTCATTTATTTTCATTTTGTGCTTTGGCATTAAGCTTCTGTGTTGTGTTGGTTCAAGATTATGGTTACGCAAAGATCTCGACAAGTCCAATTTAAATTTTTTCCCTTGCTTTCCTTCTTATGCAGCATTTCATAAGGCCAAATTGCTTTATTTTAATTCCTCTCCCACACCACCACTGGGTGAAGATTATTTTAATAAATTTCGATGCAATCTGTCAAAATGTTGGTTGTTCTGTGCTTCACATATGTTCACTTCAACTGCCCATTTGACAGCAACCAATGTCCCTGTTTTGCATAGAGTCATACATGTTAATGTCTTCTTCTTCATCCTCACAAGTGCAACTTTTCATACTTCCTGTGTCCTTTTTAACTGATCTAACATTCGTTATTGGTATGTCCCTGTTTGATTTTGATGATTAATTATAGTCACATGAAGGAATGCGATATTTTCCTCACACTTTCGTAGTCACTCGTTTCACCAACCCAACAACCCCTTTTCATTCGGCCGACTTCACACCGGTCGAGGTTCAACACTCATTTTTTTCAATCAACCTTCGTTCTCTATAGCATCACCTGGGTTCAATGTTCATGCTAATCTCCTTGATTCTCTTCTCATACTCGTTTCATGACTTGTTAAATATACCTTTGTGCTTTCCCAGCCTTATTCCTTCCATCGACGTCGTCCTTGTCACCACCAGGAGACACTTGTCGTCAGAATTTCATACCCCAACACCATCTACTCCAATTTTACATTGCAATTTCCTTCTAGGGTTCGTTCATGTCGCGCAAAAACACTTCCAATTAGTTATGAACTTTTTTTTATGTTTTTTTTATTTAAGGGCAATCCGGGAATTTCACCTAATCTTCCAACTTAACCAACACCCAATTCTTCATACCAAACATCTCATTTTCCCTCAACTAACTTCCTTTCCCTAGTATACCAAACAACTCACATTTTTAAAGTTCCCTCCTAATCTTCCTTTCCTTTCCTTTCACTTCCTTTCCTTCCTCAAATCTTCCGTGTAACAAATAGGGCCTAAGGTGAAGGGGGAGGAGAGGGGAGGAGGTGGGTGAGGAGCAAATTATAAGTTTAAATTTGAATTTAATTCTTATCTTTTTACTTATTTAAATTTAATTCCTCCTTCTTCTCGCTTTTCCCCCATATTTTCTTCCTTTTTCTTTCACAATATTTACATGAGAAAATCTAATATAAAAACGATTGAATTACCCAAATTCTAATTTGGGTCACTAAACATAACAAATCATATATTAGATTATGCGTCATAATTTGAGATTTAAAATTTAGGTCAAATTGCCTCCATATCGTTTAGTTATTAAAATAACAAAACTGAAAATATCAACTTATTATTTTCTCTATCAATTAATTCTTTGGGAGGTCCGGTATGACTTTGTGCTCCAACACTTATTTCCAAACATTAATTATGCCCAATATTCTTTTTTTATATAATATTAGGTTTTATAGGAAAGTAGGAGTATATATAATTGAAAAAGGTGAATTCTTGTATACTACAATGTGTCAAGAGTATCTTTATATGGGATTTTTCATTTTATAAAAAAATAATCATAGATTATATATACAAGATTCAAAATCTAAACTCGGATCATACAATTCTGAATAAAAATGTAAATATCAAAAGAAGGTAATAGGTCTCCATGTGGATACATACATCTAACGTCACAATAGATTTCAATTTATTCTAATGTATTATAATATAAAACTATATATATTTTTTTAATTGAGATAACATCAACAAACTCGTAATAGAGCTTTCATAGTTTGATCATATATATTTTATTCATCATCGCCTACATAATTAATGTTTCAAAAGAAGTAGGAGAACAAACAGTGCTTCATTGTGTATAGTACTTCCTAAGGAATTATTTGATAGAACAAATAACATGCATGGTTATGTTTTCAATTTTGCTATTTTAAACTAAGAGATATTTGACTCAAAAGTTAAATCTCTAATATGCATATCCTGATATATAATTTGTTAAGTTTAGTGACTCAAATTAGAATTTGGGTGATTCAACCGTCTTTATATGAGATTTTTCCTTATATTAATTAATGTATTCAATTTTTCACACGTTTTATTAGGCTATTTACAACTTGATTTTTTTAAATAATTCATTATATATTTTTGTAATAGTTGTATTTAAATATCAATATCTTTCTTTTAATAATTAATATATATATATATATATATGTATACATACATACATATATATGTCTATGTTGTAAATGTTATTTGTGTTTGGATTAGCGGTAACAAAAGTGGTTTTTTTTTTTTCAAACGGAGATGTGTTTAGGTTAGCGGTTGAAAAATCAGTTGAGATAGAAAATGATTAAAAATGACATGAATATTATTGAATAATATATGTGTGTGTATGTTGTATATATTATGATAATTGAAGATAAAAATTTAAATTTTAAATGGGTTTAATATTGCTGCCTTTACTGCAGGAATATTTTTTCTGTCACTCACGCATAAAATTGAGTGGTTCCCACTTATATTGTCTCTCTCTTCTCCTAATGATGAGACACACTCACTTTTATGTGAGTGTGGTAAAAGAAAATTTTCTGCAGCAAAATTAGAAACATTAAACCCATTTTAAATTTATGTAAAAAGTTAAATTAATATATAAAAAGGGACATGAATCATTTGTGGGATTTCAACTTAAAATATAATTTTTTAATTAAGTTTAGGAAATAAAAGAATAATGAATAATAATAATAATAATTATTATTATTATATAACATTTTTAGGAGCTCCTTCTACATTGAGCCACAAGTACCTAAGAGCGTGTGAAGGAGATCATGCGGTGCATATTTGTCTAGCAAAAAGGATAGAGCATGTGGCAGCACAGTGCCCCTTTCTCGAGTTTCGTGCGTTGCCAAAGCTCAATGGGAAATAAGCCAACCTAAACACCCCTCCCACTGGGCTTTTTTCCAATGATTTTTTTTTCTCACGGCCAGCCATATTTTTTGCTAGAAACGCTCTCATACCGTGGAACCCAAACAGGCTCAATAAAGAACAAAAGATTCCCTATAGTGCCTCACTTGTGAAGCTATTGTGTTGGTTAAATTCCAATAAAAAAAGAAAGAAAAATCACAAGAATTGAAAAAAAATGGTATTTACCAACATCCGTTAGGATCAAGTAGAAAGGAACTTGCTCTTCTTTAACCACATCTTCGGTTCGAGGCATGTGAATGGAGAAAATGTTGTTGGAAGATCTTCCCCTAGGACCGTGGACTCAACTCAAGACGAATCCAAATTAATTGAAACTAAAGGTTCCAGTGAATCGGATAGACAAAGAAAAAAGGATATTTAATCCTACATAGCTAATTATAAAATATTAAAAATAATATTGTGCTATAAAGAAGATGAGGGTATTAACCGGTTTAATTTAAAAAAAAAATCATTTTTTTTTATAATTTCTTATTAATAACCCTGAAATCTTCACTTTCTTACCGGTTTGGCCCAGGGTCAGCTCCGGTTTGATTCCATTACAACCTACTGACCCTTGACCCAGTACCCCAACCGGTTCAATGACGGGTTTTAATAACCTTGCTTAAAGTCTTAAACTCCCTCTCTCTCTCATTCTCCCTCTTCTTTCTCATAAATGCCCTTCACCCTTCTCTGATCTCCATCTCCATCTTCACGTCCTCCTCTGATATCTCTCTCTAGGTTACATGGCAAGTTTGTTATAGTTATGTTTTCTATTTATTAAATCCCTTTTTTTTAGTTGCTTTCGATCATCCATCCCTAATTTTGAGTTTTAATTTAAAACAGGCAAAAAAAAAAAAAAAATCAGTCAGCAGGGCACATTATATTTCAATGGGGAAGTCATAAGTGTTGACAAAAGGTACTGACATGAACATGAAGAAAATGAAACAGACCAGTTGTCAAGCTCATGTTTACGTGCTCATCGGCTTCTTTCCTCGTCGGTCATTTCTTCTTCTCGATGTTGATCGATAATAACATTCAAGGTTTAGATTAGTTCTTAACGCCGATGATGGTGTAAATTTTCAAACATCGTTGGCGTGGCTGAAAATGTCGAAAACCTAAGTCTTGGAAGCATTCTCAGCTAATAACAAAGACTCTGATAATCCATTTACGAGATGAGTTTTGGGCGCAACTCCTTATTATGGTGGTCGTAAAGGTATATAATTACAATATATGTATGAAAGGCAAGTCTCTTGAAATGTTTCAATTCTAACTGAAGACTAAATTTCCATATAAGGATTAAGGAATTGAGTTTTGGGGGAAGAGTTTCACTTATATGTCAATTTATTCACTCTCGTATTTAATATACAATTCAGGATACTTCAATTTGATTCTTTTTCTCAATGTTGTCAAACTGTTTATTTATAGTTTGTGGCATATCTCAAGTAGGGTCATTTTGAAACTGCTCCTGTACGTATGTTATTCTTGAAAAGTTTCCATTAACACTAAAGGATTTACCTCATATCATTTTATGAATCGGTTCACTCCCCATAATTTTCTGTATTGCTTTGATTTCTTAAAATCTGTTCACTAAAGGATTTACTACTTTTTCTCAATGCTTTACCTATCCACGTCAGTTGCTAAAACAATAATAAAAAAAAAAAGAATTGTAGACTACATCTAGCCGTCTGATGCTGAACAGCCACTGGTTTACTCAATGATTTTTATATCTTACAATTTATTGCCTGAGGAAAGTTCCCACGTCTCCTATCTTTTCCCATGCAGTTTCATTTAAACCATTTGAAAAAGAAAGATTTTAGACTTAGCAAATAGGAACTGGCAATTTCCATTGGTCATTATTATGTGCTCTCGTATCTCGCTTAAGCATCAACAAATGAAAACTACTCCAGAAATCTCCAAACCATGATAGTGAAAGGGAGATGAAGAAGAATCTGGAAATTGCCAGCAAGCAGAGCAAAAAATTCATTATCTCTCGTGTTCCTCAAGCAGAGCAAAACAATTCATCATTTTGCCACCAAAAACATTATATTGTTGGTTTTCATTACTTGTAGTATTTACCGGTCGCTTCTTCATATTGGTTACTAAAAGGGGATACTATTGGTTTACACCACTAGATATATATGTGTGTATCAAATTATACCAATAATTATTAATTGGTTAATTTTAATAATATCTTTGTAATTGATTCGTTTCCTAATTTTTTTTAAAATAATATCTTCAAAGTAAATAATAGAGATATGATTGACGATTTTTTTTTATAGGGTTAAGGGTCTTAAATGCCATGGAAGTTTTTGATCAAGAGCTAGCACTGGTAAGACGTAAGTTTTTTTTGGACCAAAAATGTCACAGAAGTTCACAGGAAGTATCAATTTTTCCCGTGAAGTATTACTTTTGCCACTAAAGTTTTCGCTGAGGAGCAATTTTGCCCCGGAAGTTTTCACTAAGGAGCAATTTTGCCGAGGAAGTTTACAAAACGTAGCAATTTTTTTTTCGTCCCCAAATATTAAATTTGACTATTAAATCAGTCAAAGACCACACATGTCATGCCTTGAAAAGGTCGAACTTGGAGTCAGAGAAGGAGATCCTTCAGATGTTGAACTCAAGACGCGGAATTTGTGAAGCGAACCTGGTTGAAGGGATGAAAGGTGCGTCACAAAACACAAATGAAACGCAAAACGAGAAATGAATTGTTCCAAAAATTGGTTTAGTAAAACAAATCAATAGTGATAATATTTACATTTGTATAGGCGATCATTTGCTTAGATCATAAGTGATGCTTCCTTTGGGTTTTGTGACGAGTCGACCTTTTCGGTCCTTTGACCGTTCTTTCACAAATTTCGCCGCCTTGAGCTCAACATCTTAAGGATCTCCTTCTCGGCTCCAAGTTTGACCTTTTCAAGGCATAACATGTGTGGTATTTGACTGATTTAATAGTCAAATTTATATTTGGGGACGAAGGGTAAAATTGCTCCTTAGTGAAAACTTCCGGGGCAACATCGCTCCTCAGCGAAAACTTCTGTGGCATTTTTGGTCCAGAAAAAACTTCCGTCTTACCAGTGCTCATGAGCGAAAACTTCCATGGCATTTAAGACCCTGATCCCTTTTTTATATAGTAACAAAGGTTAAAAACAAAATGATGGGACGCTTAAAAAAACTAAGCTACAAATTTTACAATAGAACTTGGATAAGGGAAAAAATGTAACGACTTGATTTATTGTTAAATGTAAAAATATAATCGGGCAAAAAAAATAAAAATATAATGATGTTAAATTTTGATAGGGGTAACCCTTTTCACGGTTGGGAACAAAATGCAGCATCACTTATTAAATACTACTCCGGTCCTATTTATAAGTCCCTTTTGACCAAAAAATTTGGTCCTATTTATAAGTCATCTTTCAAGTAATAAATAAGATTGTGACAATTTTGCCCATATTAATTATACCAATGAAAATAGAGAGAGAAGAAAAAGTTGAAAGATACCCAATAAAAATAGAGAGAGAAGAAAAAGTTGAAAAATATACATTCATAAATGAGGGCAAAGTTGAAAATTTACCCCATAATCATTGAGCTAACTAACTCTCCTTGGTATGTGTGTTTTGGTCAAAAAGGACTTATAAATAGGACCAGAGTGGTAGGACGTTTTATACGATAGTTTGATATTATTTACTCCATATAAACAACGAAATTTAAAGTTTTATAGTGGACGGATTAATAAATGGATGACATGAGGAGATATTTAAACTCATTTAAATGTATCTTGTTAAATAATATTTTTACTAACCTCTAAATATCTCAATAATATATTTGTAGAAATTTCTCTTGTAATTTATTTTGTATAATAAGAAAATACAAATAAGATAAGATATTAAGATATTGATTTGATTGTTAAGATAATATGTCATAATTATGTGTTGGAAAAAGGAAACAAAAGTTATAATATGCCCTCTTGAAACCATGTTTAATCTAATGAGTGAATCATCCTAGTAGTAATTCTTAGACCTCTTTTTTCTTAAAAAAATCTAGGTTATGAGATTCCCAATTCCCTAGATGTGTTTTTGGAAGTCAAAACAAATTTGAAATCATATGAATAAGGGAAAATCTTACTCAGATCCCAAGACAAGAAAAAACATAAAACAATGTCTCAATATAGATTCACTTATATAAATAAATAAAAAATCCCTAGGAACCTCAGTGATATAAATTACAAATGTGAGCTTACTCTATTGAAAAGTGTATGTGAATATAGTGACAAACCATAAAGTGGTCATTGACAAGCTTATGTATGTTAATTAAAATTGTTCCCATTGACAACTCACTAAAGTTTGCCAAGTCACAATGAAATTTTTCCAATACAAGCGTTGATGAATATATATCGATATGTTTCATGGACATGAATCCATTGGAATCTAAAGTATATTATTTCAACATGACAAGGAGGAAATTCCCAATCATTATTTCATTTGCAGTGAACATTAACAAAAACCAAGGTCACTCTATGTTCAATGTTGGGATTTACCTTCCTAGCCTGAAATTTTCTCACAAACAATTGTATGTCACATTATCAAGAGTGAAGAGCTTCAATGTGTTAAGATTACTAGTGTTAGATGAGCCAAAAAAAATGTACAAACCATACGACCAATGTAGTCTATAAGGAGGTTTTTCAAAATCTCAACATAGAATAAATGAATTCAAAATTACGTTGGATGATTTAAGTAATTTTTCGATGGGAGGAGGATACTATTAAGTGTTATGAGATGAATATTGAGGATAGATTGGGTATTCCATTGATTACTGCAAATAACTAAGGTTAGTTGATTTCTGGTACTAACTTCTTAATTTTTAAAGGAAGGTTTTAATATGGATAGTAGAGGGGTGGCTAGCAAGAAAGAACTATAAACTGGATGTGGTAGCAATTTTAAAGCCATGGATTATAGAGTGGTTGCAAGCAGAACAATCAAGGGTTGGAATAAAGAATGCTATAGAACAATGCTCACCTGTGATCCTTTAGCCTGAGAGATAGAATAGGACAAAATAGATAAATGAATAGCCAAAGGATAAAATATTCCTATGGCTCTTATCCTTTATATAATGTAATGGGTATAACGGAATATTGTTACAAAAGAATCCTGACCATCCAAGTGGCGTATGAAAAGATATACCAAGATATGACAACTAGCAACTATTTACAAATTACTAATCCATTGCTAGTTCTTACATTTCTTCTAAAACGAGAGGGTGTGGGACATACACCTAGTTTTTTTTTCCTAAAACAAGAAAACTGAGTGTGTGATGAGGATTTAGTGAAACAATCAACTATTTGATGAGATAAAGGCACATATCTAACTTCTATAGATCTAGATAGAACTTGATTTCTGATGAAGTGTACATCTATCTCAATATGTTTGCTTCTAGCATGATGTACAGGATTTGAGGCAAGAGTTTGAGCACTCAAATTGTCACACCATATTTTTTAGGGTTGCCGAAGGTGAAGTCTAATTTCTGCAATTAGATATCTTAACCATTTAAGTTCTGTTACCCATCAGACAGAGATCGATACTTTAATTCAGAACTTGATTGGAAACTACCTTTTGTTTCTTAGAACACCAAGATACAAGTGTCCCTCCTAACTATACACACTATCCACCCATGGATTTTCTATCATCAATATCTGTAGCCCAGTCAGCATCTATGAAAGCTAACAAACAAAAAGAACCTACTGGTTTAAGATGTAAACCATAATGAAAAGTACCCTTTAAATATCTTACTATTCTCTTAACTCCTTGAAAGTGTACCTTAGTAGGTTTAGCAAGAAACTGACTAGCTTATTAACTGAGTAAGCTATGTCACGTCTAGAAGTTGTTAAGTATTATAGTGATCCAATTGCCCTTCTATATTATAATGGATCAGTCATTACTTTCCATCATCAACTAAAAATTGTCTACCAGTGACCATAGGTGTTGGTATAAGGGCATAGTCATACATATTAAAACATTTCAACAAATCTATAATATACTTGGTTTGATTACCATAAATGTCACAATTATCTCTATGAATTTCTAATCCCAGAAAATAGCAAATGGGACCTAGATCCTTAAGAGGAGAAAATTGTATTGAACTTGATGATAAATCTCTAGACGAAACTTGAATTATTCCAGTGATAAGAATATCATCAACATAGATGAGAATAAATGCCATGAGTTGTTTTGTTCTGAGAAAGAATAGCGAGACATCACTACATTCATTTTGGAACCCCAACTGATCAATGTGTGACAAAGTCTCTCAAACCATGCCCATAGAGCTTGTTTAAGGCCATAGATTGCCTTGGTGAGTCTGCAAACATAAGTTGGATTTTAGAATCTCTGAACCTAGGTGGCTGACTCACAAATACCTCTTACTTCAAATAGCTATTTGGGAAAGCATTATTTATATTTAATTGCCTGACTTGCCATTTGAATGTAATGGCTAGTAAGAGAATAAGACGAATGGTTATTAGTTTCACAACTAGGCTGAAAGTCTCACCATAGTCAATCCCAGCAGATTGTTTTAACCCTTTTGCCACTAATTGGGCTTTGTACTTCAATATAGAACCATCTACTTTGAATTTGGTCTTAAATATCCATTTACAATCAACGAGTTTCTGACTTGTATACGGCACTAGTACTCAAGTTTGATTTTGACAAAGGGTGTCATATTCATTCTTCATGGCATGTAACTAATGTGGAGTCGCTAGAGTTTCAGCAATCATTTGACATTCAGTCGCGTGAGAGAGGAGGGATGGAGTTTCGGTTTCATAGAGGCCAACAAATGGATATCGGGGTTTAAAGATGTTGAACTTAGCCCTTGTTGTCATGGGGTGGTGATTATAAGAAGACGGATGGTGGAGAGAGATTATCGGATGATAGAGGACAAGAAGGAAGATTTGAGAAAGAGGGAGATGACGATGAAAAAGACGAGGAAGAGGGAAAAGGGGTTGGGTCTAGGTTTGGCGATACAGAATGAGGTTGGGCTACAGGATATGTGGGCTAGAGTTGGATGTCAATTGGTTAGGTTAAGGAATTTGTAGATTGTTGTGGGATGATAACATTGGGCTTTGGTAAAGCAATATTTGGGCTTGAGGTTGGACTCTCACGCGATTGAGCATCAATGAAAAGTCAAAAGTGATTGTGGACTCCTCTACAGATGGGCTTTGCTTCCTCATAAATCTTGTATGAAAAGGAAAAGTATCAATATCAAAATAACATGTCTAGAGACATAGATACGACTAGTTGGGCTTAACATCGAAATCCCTTTTGATTGGATGTTAGGCCTAGATATACACATTTTTTACTTTGATAATCTATTTTGTGAGAATTGTAAGGATTCAAGCAATGATAACAAGTGCAACCAAAAGGCTTCAAAGAGTGATAATGAGGCTATATTTTATACAAACATGCCATAGGAGACATCCCTTGTAAAGTTGGAGTTGGGAGACGATTAATTAAATAAACAGCCATTTGAAAAGCTTCAATGCAATAAACTAGAGGGACTTTGGATTGGGCCAAAAGTGTTAATCTCATTTCCACAATATGTCTATGTTTCCTCTCTGCTCTACCATTTTGAGGAGAGGTGTAAGGACATTTAAAGCACATAATTATATCAAAATTGTCAGCAATAGGAATGAGACGTTTATATTCCGTATCATTATCACATTGAATAGATTTGATCTTTGTTTGAAATTGAGACTCAACCATGTTTTGAAAATGCTTAAAATCTATAATTGTGTCTCCTTTATTTTTGAGAGGATATAACCAAGTTTATCTACTACAATCATCAATAAAATGGATATAATATCGGAACTCAT
The DNA here is from genome assembly GCA_019022615.1 of Acacia melanoxylon. Lineage (NCBI taxonomy): Eukaryota > Viridiplantae > Streptophyta > Magnoliopsida > Fabales > Fabaceae > Acacia > Acacia melanoxylon. The sequence continues at coordinate 371,194 of JAFJYJ010000108.1, forward strand.
GAACAGATTGTATAGGTGAATGACCCCATAAATCAGTGTTAACAAGTTTAAATGGGGAAAAAGCATGAGACAAGGATTTTGAAAAGGGTAATTTCCTTGATTTACCATATTGACAAGCTTCACAAATGAAAGTATCACTAATTTGGACTTTGACATTACAATTATTTAGAACTTGTTGTAAAACTTTGTTGCTTGGATGACCAAGTTTGTAATGTGACAGAGATTTTCCGTGTCTCTCAAAATAACCAGATTCAATAAAAGATTTGGAGTAATAGGGAACCTGGGTCGTTTTCCCAACGAATTCACAGCGGGTTTGAATGGACAATAACAGTGAAACAGAAACAGTAAAAATGGGGGGTTTTTTTTGGTTCAAATAGAATATAAACGAAATAAACAGAAACAGAACGAAATGAAAATAATTAGCTTAAAATTGATCAACCCAACATCCAGATTCCAGAAACTTCCATCATTGAACGAAATATGAACGAACTCGCGTTTGGTTCTGGACGAACCGAAATCTCTGCGTTCGTCTAGAAAATCCCTTGACTAGACAATCGCCTAGCATCTGTCTGAACAATGACGTCTCACTGTGCGATAGCACAGTAACACTGTAACCTAGTTCGAACTCAGTCCTTGGGATGAACCAAACCGAATATTAAATCTAATATTCGAACTATTTCTAGAAATCGAATCCGATAAGATGAAAACAAAAATGAGTAAAATTACCGATTAAGCACAAGCTTTCTGGACGAGTCATGGAATCCTCAATGTTGGGTTAATAACAGAAGCTCAGCCAAGCATAGTTGGAAAAAATGAAGAATAGACGAAGAACGCGAAGAACATTGCAGAGAAAATGAAACTTCTGTGTTTAATTCAAAAATGTGTAAAAAGGTGAATGAAAAAAAAAGTGTTTGTGGCTGCCATCTAATTTAACCTAAAACGGAAAAACCAAAATGGGGATCCAATCCACAATTCCATTCAGTGCCCAAAACGGAAAAGAAGTAAAAATGGGCTTAAGTTACAAAATTCGAGCCCAATTAAAAATCCAGAAATATACATCTGACTTTGACTCCAAAATCGACCACCCTATTGTCCAAATTTGTCCTTCATGTCTTTACAACAATTGTAGCTCTTTGGATAATCTGAAATATGAAACAAGAATGAGGCAAATCCGATGTCTGGTTTAAGAGTTATGGTAAAAATAGTGAATCAATGTAAAACTGAAATTTTATTATTAAAAATGGCTAAAATATAATCAAAGGCCCAAAGCCCAAATAAGTATAAAAGCCATTATTTATTGACTAAAGAGCCCTAAATTATAAATCAAGAGATAAAAAGAAGTGTATGAAATATTCAAGTATCATAATGCCAAGACAAAAAATCCGCTTCAGTTGGGACAATTACGACAATGTTTGGTTGAACTTTTGAATCCACTTTACTCATTGGATATAGCTCTTGCCTTGGAGTTCCTTTCATCACTAGACAACCTATTTTCGTGTCCTTCACAACACAACCTTCATCAAGTAAAAATGAATGCAACATGGTTATTTGTAACAAGCTTATTGACACTTAGCAAATTTTTAGAGACATGAGGAACAATAAGAACATCTTTAAGGAGAATTTTAGAGTCAAAACATGGCATAGAAGTAGAGCAAGTACTACAAATTCTAGCCTTAGAACCAGTACAAATAAACAAATGAGGACAACTTTACCCACAGACTTCATAGATCAAGCGTGGAAGAGTCGGCGGTGACATGGTGATTAGCACCACTATACATGTACCAGTTTGAGTCAGAAATCACCAAAGAATCAATGTAATATGCCTAAGGTACTGAGTGGGAAGGAGGGAGAAAGTTACGGTTAGAGCATTTGTAATAGTTAGACACGATGACTGGGAAGTTTTCATAGATCATAGAACGGGCGGCCAGAACTAGCACCAGCAAAACATCCTCTAGAACGTTGAGGATGACCACCACGCTTGCCGTGCCACGAACCTTGAGTAGAGGATCGATCAAAAACCCGAGTAGGATTAGAATTTGTGGCAATAAAGTTTGCAAAGGGCTTGAATCGAAAGAGATGAGAAATGGGTTAGCTGGTCAAGACGGCTTTCAAACGTGAGTAAGGCCGATTGAGCTTCAACCTTGTTAAGTCCTACTTGATCGATAAGCTTCATAAAAATGGCATTGTAGTCACCGTCCAAACCATTTAAGGTATGGAGAATGAGTTTGTCGGTTGAAATCAAGGCTCCAACAAGAGCGATATGGTCGATTGTAGTCTTCATACGTGTTAGGTACACAGTCATAGGGAGACCATTCTTCCACGTTTGTTATAAAGCTTAGATCAGTATACCATTATCCAAGATTTCGAGACGGCCAACGTAAGAGCCCGAGCTTCAATCCAATGTTCCAGGACAGTAGGCAATGTAAAAGCTGAGCCCCAACCTTTGCGTCATCGTGTTGCGGAGTCACCCAATAAGCGTATGATCGACGGAGTACCATTCCTCAAAATCATGGTTAGGAATGACCTCCTTAGTAGCAGGCAGGATGGTCATCATTGGAGGAACAGGGGAAGAATCATTGAGATGAGACTGAATATGATTGCCTTCGATTAATGGCAAAACAACGGACTCCCAAACTAGATAATTCGTCCGATCCAACTTGATTGACGAGGTTTGGCTGGAAGATTGAAAAAGGGAGTATGATTTGAGTGCGGCTGAGGACGGAGCCAAAGATGAGATGGAGTCAGAGGTAGTCGAAGAAGACGACGCCATCGAGAAAAAATTTTTTTTTCTGGATTTGGTACCAAGATAGAATAAGACTAAATAGATAAATGAATAGCCAAAGGATAAAATATTCCTATGGCTTTTACCCTTTATATAATGTGATGGGTATAACAAAATATTATTACAAAAGAATCCTGACCATCTAAGTGGCATATGGAAAGATATACCAATATGACAACTATTAACTATTTACAAATTACTAATCAATTGCTAATTCTAAGGTTGAGATCAACTAAGAAAATGTATGCCTTATGTGGGGTCCTTTCGAAAAACAAGAACCTTGTCATAAAATTTTTCCTCAATAAATTGCTTCAAATTGTAGACAAAAGAAATGTTGCGGTCTTCAACAACATATGAAGGAATCACAGCTAACTCAACACCATAAACATCCATCATACCCTTCACAAGTAGCGTTAGTAGGTCCAAACTATTATGCCCCACATCAGTTGAGGAAGGAAACGAAAGACCCTTATAAGGGTCTGGATACTCCCTCTCGAGAGAGAGGTGTTGGGATGTTACAATTGATATCAAAGTCTAAGTTCGGAATGTTACAATTAGTATTAGAGCCGAATTCGGGTCAATGTTGAACAATATGCCAGTGAGGACACTAGGCCCAAATGTGCGTGGAGTGTTATGTCCCACATCGACATCTACTGAGGAGGGGAATGAAAGACATCAAGGAATACTGACACTGCATTGTATCAAATAATATGCAACATCCCCTTTCAACAATCCATGACATTTGAGCGATCCCTTAGCATGTGCATCAAATCTTCTCCCCTTTCACAACATTTTTTATGTATGAGCCATTCCATGCATTGCTAGCCAAATTGAAAGTTTTAATCTTTTTCTTAAATAGACCATCTCCACAGGATCTTCCATGTGTTATTTTCCACCGAACAAGTAACTAAAAAAAGAAATTGATATGCAAATTTTGAGAAAAACAACCATCATATGTGGTTTCAATATATTTTATCCTTCTCTCTCCTCACGAGGTGGGTGCACACTAACAATTCGATCAATAACTTAGTAGGAAACCAGTATTCCATTTTTATTCTATTCCACCATTGTCCAAAACATACTCAGCCACTCTTCATTCCTTTCTATGAGATCTTCATATCCTGGTAAAGTATTCTTGCCAATATACTTAGCGGTTCTAACTTAATAAATAATGTTAAATTAATGATAAAGTTAAAGAAACAACTTAATGATTCACTCTTATTAATTAATAAATGTAAAGTATTCTTACTAACATATTTAATGGTTCTAACTTAATAAACATTAATTAAAACTTGCCAAACCTTTCCTCAAGCTTTATCTCCTCTCTTTTTTGCTTGCTGAAAACTCCTTCAAACTCTCCTTCTCCTTGAGTATTTTCCCTACTTCCTTTTCAATTGTTGCTCAACCTTGAGTGCTTTCCCTACTTCCTTTTCTTTCATTGATTCCTTTGGGCTTATAGAATCACTTATTTCAACCTTAAAGAACTTTGGCAACATCTAGCTTCTTGAGTTTTTTCTTCCTCTTCACGTGTTTGGCTTCTTTTTCTCTCCCTCTTGCTCATATGGTTGCTTCTCGTCTTCTTTCTCATCATCTTCCTTTTGCATTTTCACCTGACTTTTTTTCCAGGTTCTCCTCTTTTTCGTCTTCCCAACTCTTCCTTCATTTTTCTTCCCTCCAGTCTCCTAGTGTTTCTTTTTTCCTTTTCCAGCTTCTCCTCTTTCGTTTCCTTCCAATCTTCCTTCAAATGCTAGAATTTTGGATGAGTTCTGTGTCACATATTCTGTGGTAAAAAAAAATATTTTTTTTGATTTTGTATGTTTCTGCAATTATTATTTTCAATAAGAAAAATTTCTTGAGAAAACATTATTGTTGAGTCATGGCGATAATGAGTTCTTTTTGCTTCCTCTGTTATTATATTCTCTCTTTGCATCTTCTCAGACCCCATAAGCAAACGCAATCTTTTCTATTCTAAATTATATCTTGATCCGAATGACCATTGGGACTGAAGAAAGGGGAGATTTGTTGTATTGTAGACCGATTGTGCACTAGAGCTTCCTTACTATCAAAACTTGCTTCTTTCATAGGTGGAACATCTGTATTTTGTAGCAATGATTTGAGTTTTTTTAAGTAAAAATGTAGATGAACGCACACATATCTCTCCATCCACAAGTGTTCCTTTTTTTTTTTTTATTAAAAAAAAAAGCAGCAGCAAAGCAACCTGGACTGGTCTGTAACCTGGTGGACCAATTCCAACCTAGTCATGGTCCCGGGCCAAACTAGATTGGACCAGTCCTCATCCCAAAAAATCTAGTGTGGTCATTTTTCAAACCTGCCTTGGGCCAAAACCATGGAAGCCCAACCATTCTTCAAATCCATTTCTCTTCATATCAAAAAAAAAAAAAAATTGTCAAAACGACCGCGTTCTTTTCCTCTGTAATCTTGCGCATGATCTTCAAGATCTCTCTTTTTCTCCCATCATTATCTCCGCCGAGCCTTCCAGATTGATACTTCAAAGATTGCGCCTTAATCCTTAGATCGTTTACTTCGCCGGCGTCTTCAATATCGTCCTTCACAGACCCACCAACGCCAGTTCCATTTTGAATCAAATTTCACTATGCCCTGATTCTTCCACCAAGACACCTACCCTCGATTCAACATAGGTACCATTTGAGCTGAAGCTAAAATGGAATGTTATCTTCTTCATTAACTATTATGTTTATTTTCCCCAAAATTCCAGATTTGTGTGAGCTAATGTTGTGTAAGCTATTTGCTCATTGATTTCCTGTACATTTTTTTGCTAAATTATTAGTTTTTGGCCACTGGAATGTATTCTATCTTTTCACTGGTGAGTCTATTTTTGAGTTTTTTCTATGTTCTTAATTAATAGTTCTTCCAGCCTCACTAACACATGGACAGGTTTGTTTGAATTTCAACTAATTTATAGTCTATGAACTTCAGTACTTAGCTTAGCTTGATTTGTTTCATCAATTTCCTCAGTTTATCTTGTTAGATGAAGAATATGAAGTGTGCATGTATAACCAATCTCTAGTTCGAAAAAGATGCCAATTTAACAGTAAACTAAATTTTCTTGTCTTGCTTATTGGCTATCATGTATATGAGAGAATCAATGGAGTTGGTTTTGACGAGTTCATAAATTGCTAACAAGTTTCTTGTTCTGTGTGGCAAAACAATAAAATTTAATTAAAAAAAAAAAAAAAAAAAAAAAAGGCTGAAGTGTTGGTTCTGTCATAGAAGTTGGTCCATTTTTCGCTACTCTCTAAACTGGGCCTTGATCCTTATGATTGGAAGTCTATTTGAGTTTCCACTAGCTTATCATGCGTGAGTAATATTATTGGGTACTTTTTTTTTTTTTTTCACTTTTCTATCATACTTATGGGGATATTTCAGTTAGTCTCAAACTCGGCTCATTTCAGGAAAATCTTAGCCTCTGAAACGTGGTATAAGCATAAATTTTTTTGTCACGTGATACATTTTTTCATTTGTTGGTAGATGTTTGGAACAGTTATTAGGTATGCTGCTAAGACATCAAAGCCAAAGGTGAAACCAATAGAACTCAAAAATCCACCAGAACATACACAAACGATCACTAGAGTTCTTTTTGATATTGTGAAGGAGCATGGCCCCCTCACCGTCGCAGAGACGTGGGAACATGTCAAGGTTAGCAGCTGAACATAGTGCCTCTTTTTTATGCTTCCATTTAATTTCTGAAGTAGTTGTAGAATTCAACTCTATGTGATTTTTCCTGCCAGGCCATCTCTTGAGGTTAGACACATACTGAGTATCACAGAGGCCTGTAATAATTTGAAACTTTTTGGCTTGGTATACTCATTGCATTTAGTTATTATCAACTGTTGCTTGATTGGTGATCATAAGAAGGATACAGTGATTTTGGTTTAATAATAAATCGTTGCATTTGCAATGGACTTGATTATGCCGTAGAAGAATTTTTCAGCCTAGGGTAGGATGTATGAAACCAAAGGAACAAATTGAGAGTCGAGTTCCAAAAAGGAATCACTTTCTTTCTGTGCTTATGTCAATCACAAAATGCTTACAAATATATTGATGATGACAAAAGAACTTTATTAAGAGAGAAGGAAAATACAAATTCAGGAGGAATGACCATCCTTCTATAAGAGATCAAAATTCAGAAATAGTATCAGAAGTGAAAGGAAAAAAAGGCATATGAATCTTAAGTCATTTTTGCGTATATCTGCTTTTCTATAAGAATACATGTCGATTGATGGTTATGATCGTGTTCAGGAAGTAGGATTGAAAGATTTGAGGTGCAAGAGGCATATGAAGATAGTATTGAGATGGATGAGAGAAAGGCAGAAGGTTCACCTCATATGCAACCACGTAGGTGGTCATAAGCAGTTTCTGTATACCACTTGGTTTTCAAAGCCCACTTCTGTGCAGGCAAAGGCTTTGAATCTTCCTTCCAAACCAAAGTCCTGATAGTGTCTAATCCTCATTACATGTGTACATACCAAGGGACTCAATGATGTAATAAAATTACACTTTTATAATGTGATTCTGAGTTGTAAGAATCGCATACTAGTTATTTATCATGTTGTTAGTATAAGAGTTACATATTTGGCATGTTTTAATCTGAAAATTTGATGACTAATGGCATAAATTTTAATTTTTCTATATCAATGTTGCTTCAAACTAAACATCAAGACTTGAAAATGTCTAAACTTGGACAGTGTAATCTTGTACAAGTCCCACAAGGGGACAACATGGCAGCAGCAACATTAGGTGTCTCAAAGGATCTAATCTCTTGAAAGTTTGCGCACTCGTATGCCGCAATAACAAAGATTTCATGACCATGACTTTGGACCCATTATCATTTAATTTTGCATTCGAACAAGAGACTATGTCACATAATTTTCTCATTATGACACTCCTTCTCGCTAAATTAATTGTTTTGATCAAAGATTCAGCCGGCGCCCTGAAATATTTATTATGGAGTATGGAGTTGGTTTATTAAGGTGCATTCATTACCATGAACCATGAAATATTAAGTACTGGAATTTTACTCATAATATAATAAAATAGAGCAATCCCACCTTAAGCCAACAGATGTTGACCTCAGTTTTTTTTAGAGCCTGTTTGTGGGGAATCAAAACTTAGGTTTTGTCCTAAGTTTGCTAAACACTCCTACTTTTGTCAGAAGTTATTCTGCATCAAAATCTAAGTTTTGCCATAAAAGTTTGCCAAACATCCCCAATTTTTTCAAAAGTTATTTTGCATCAAAACCTAGATTTTGGAAAAAGCTATTTTTTATCATTTTTCTCTCTCCTTTGCCATCATCCGTAGTATTTTTTCGTCATCTTAAATATTTTTTTAATATCCTTAATTATTTTTTTAGTACCCATCAGTACTCTGAAATATTTTTTTAATATCCTAAAATAATTTTTCAAAATCATGAAGTATTTTTTCAGTATGTTTAAATATATTTTTAGTACCCATCAGTACCCTGAAATATTTTTCAAGATCAGTCATTACCCTAAAATATTTTGTCAATATCTTAAAATAAATTTTCAAGATCATGAAGTATTTTTTCAAGTATCCTTAAATATCTTTTTACTTGTCAAGACTCGAAATTTTTTTTCAATATCCTAAAATAAATTTTCAAGATCATGAAGTATTTTTTTTCAGCATCTTTAAGTATCTTTTTAATACCCGTCAGTACTCTAGAATATTTTTTCAAGATCAATCATTACCTTGAAATATTTTTTAATATCCTAAAATAAATTTTTAAGATCATGAAATATTTTTTAGTATCGATCAAGACCTTAAGTATTTTAATTTCGTACACAAATTTATTTTATTTTTGGTATTTATTATGAAATATAATGTTTATAATATTTAAAATACAACATTATCCTTTATATGCAATTATAGCAAAAGCTAATGTCTTTTTTGGTAAATTTGGCTCTGAAAAAGCTATTCTGATAATAATATCCAAACACTATCATGTTGTCAAAAATTCTCTCGAGTTTTTCCTTTGACATGTAAAATTTTAGAAACTTGAACAATTTTTGACAACATGAAAAATTATTTTGACAATATAAGAAGCTACAAGATTTTCGGGGACATTTTAACAACTAATAAAACCATTTTGACAACGGTTTTTATCTAAAAGCTATTCTCCAAAAGCCATTTTTACCTCATAAATCTCAAAATCTATTCTCCAAACGCTACATCCAAACGGGCTATGAGCTTAAAGGGTTTCACCTCTCCCAATAAGTGCACTTTCCGAGATTTGAACTTGTGTTTTGCTCTCTACTAGGTGAGGCACCTTTGAAAGCTTAGCAATATAGGACTTGTGTAGTTTGCTAACCATAAAACTTTTGATGTTATGCATGTAACGTTGTGGGCTATTGGGTACTGATTTATGAAAATGATGTAAGTTCATATGCAAAATATATAATTAGTCCTAGTCATTTAGGCCTAAACAAAGTCAATGGAACTATTATTCAAATTCTGGATTATTGATAATGATGTAAGTTGATATGCAATATATGCAGACTATGTTATCTATTGATGATTATTAAACTCAATGAATAGGGTGGTTTTTAATTGATTTTATTACTTAGACTCTACTCATGATCGGAATTTTATTATTTTGACTTTGGATTTTGGAAGCATTTTGAAATAATAGTGGAAGCAAATTTTTGGTAACTATAGTTACTTTTAAAAGATACATTGTGCAAATTAGTAATTTTAGGGATGTGAAGTTCCTGCAAACAATTCAACATAAAATGCCAATTTACCCGGTCATAAGCTTTCTCCAAGTCAATTTTAATGGCCATGAATCCCTTCTTTTTCTTCATGTTTCGCATTGAATGGATAACCTCCTGCGCGACTATTATATTGTCACTACTATGCCTCCCTGGAACAAAACTACATTGATTTGGAGCTATCACTTGGGGAAGGATAGATTTTAATCTATTAACAATAATCTCGAAGACTGCTTTATATATCACGTTGCACGGGCTAATGGGTCTCAGGTCTCCGATTACTTCCGGATGCTCCTTCTTTGGGATGAGAACAATGAGAGTGCCGTTTACTTCACGAATAGCATGCGGGTTAGCAAATAAAAATTTCACATAATTCACCACAGTTGAACATATCGTACTCCACTGGTTTTGATAGAAAAGGGCATTAAAGCCGTCTGGGCCAGGAGATTTAAGCGCCCCCATGCTAAAAATGGCTTCCTTTATTTCCCTGTCCGAAATCCCTCTACTGCTCCAACTTAGCAAGTCCTCATTAACATGTGGGTACGTCATAGGACAAACAAGCCCTGGCCGAGCCATAACATCCTCTAATAGTAAATTAGAGAAGAAAGTGGTAGCCATGCCTTGTAATTGAGCATTATCATAGACCCATGTTCCTTCATCATCCTGGAAGGCCTCAATTCTTTTTGATTTTCTATGCTGGTTAGCACAAGCATGAAAGAACCGAGTGTTACGATCCCCATAAACAGTCCACTCCGCTCTAACTTTTTGAGCCCAAAGAAGGGACTCCTGCAACAAAACATCCTCCAGCTCTTTCCAAAGGGATAGTTGCAGGTCGGCATATTTAGGCATCATAACAACACGAGTGACAACACGATTAATCCCATCGAGTCTGCGAAGGAGGCATTTTTTCCTTGCTTGAGTGTGCTTGAAAACCTCTTTATTCCACTTGGAACAGGCGTTTGTAAATTGAGAAATGGTTTGGAGCCAAGGGTTGACATGGTTCCACGATTGCTGGACAAACGCATCAAAGTTCTCATGGAGTACCCAAGCCGCTATAAATCTAAATGGCCGATTAGTCTTACTCTTGGCCAACTCCGGATTAAGCCGTACAAGAAGAGGCCTATGATCAGATTTGAAGAAAGGCAAGTGAGCTACTGAGGCATTAGGGAAAGTATTTACCCACTTTTCATTAGCAAGCATCCGATCAAGCCTTGCCTCGGATGTCCCCCTCTTCCAAGTGAACTCCGGTCCAACAAAACCTATATCGATCATGTCATGTGATTCCACCCACCGGAGGAAGTCACGATCATAAGAAGTTTGGTGAGAAGCAGATGATCGCCTTTCACAATGAAGCAAGGTTCCATTAAGATCACCTCCAATTAGCCAGGCATCCTGCGATAAAGTTGAGGCTATTCTAGAGAGATTTTCCCACAAAGTCCATCGAATAACACAATTAGGACTAGCATGGATCACCGTAAGGTTCCAAACAAGGCCAACAGAGTTAGTTAGCTGAAAGTGAAGAAACTAGTGGTTTCGTTCCAACAGAGTAACCGTTGCAATACTGTCATCCCATAAACACCAAATGCCACCGCTATAGCCCTCACAGTCAATAATCTCCATATTTGCAAATCCCATGGTCAGGGCTCTGGCTTGAGCCATTTGTTGCACACATTGTGTTTCCAGTAGGGCCAATAAATTTAGTTGGTAATGAGCTTTTAAGTCACGTACAAGGCCAGGGAAGCTCCGTGCACCTGTGTCCCGTGAATTCCATATCATGTAGTTCATTGGGAAACTAAATTCATGGGTTGGGGTGTAGCGACCTCCCCCTCGGTCTTATCCTGTTCATCCATATTATCCTGTTCAACAGATATGGCGTCTTGCATCTGAATACCATTTGCATCTTGAATCAAATCCGAAGACATTGCGTAGGTAGGAGTTCCTTGGGGATGTGCCACATGACTGTCTTGCTTCGTTGCACAATCAGGAATCTCCACAACATATGGCACTATATTAGCTTGGCATTGATTGGGGTCCAGCGTCTTTAAAGCATTAAAAGGGTTTCCATGTGTGGTCTTCACGATGGGCCCTACATGCAAATGCCCAAGATCCTCACGTGCAAGTGGCCTGCTAGCTTTCCCCTTTATTTTCCCTTTATTTATACTTTTCCTCTTGGCCCCCACCTGAATCCATTCACTTTTTTGTGGGCCCTTGCCCTTGGTCAACTCTTCTTTAATATCCTTATTTCCCTTCACAATCTCCTGCTTCAAATCCAATTTGCGAGAATCCCCGATATCCTCGTTTTCCGTTGATCAACTGATTTCTTTAACGCCATAATCACCCCTTGCCATTTATCCGCCGAAAATGACGCCACACGAGGATCCCGCCGTAAAATCTACATTTTACTAAAAGGAGAGGCTCCAAGAATCGCAGACCCAGTTGCGGTGGTGCCGCCATCACAGGCCTCCACAACTGTCGGCTTCAGGTTACTTCCAGTATCCCCAGTTGCGGTGTTGGCACCATCCCCTGACTCCACAGCCATCAGTTTCAAGTCGCTGCTGGTATCCCCTGCCTCCACAACTGCCGGTTTCAAGTCGCTGCAAGTATCCCTTGACTCCACAGCCGCCACACTCGACTGGTCACCTTCCTCCTTCTGTAAGGTGGGGCAATTATCTTTCCGGTGGCTATATTTTCCGTACTTGAAACAAACCTGATGCAACCCCTCATACACAATTGGACACTCCTCGGCAAAGACCATGTACGACGGTAGCAGTGGTTGCTTCAGATCAAGCTCGACGCAAATTCGGGCAAATCCGCCTTTATCATAAATGGACGTAGATCGGTCAATTTTAATCATTCTTCCATTCATGTTACAAAGTCTGCGTAGTGATTCAACATTATAGAACTCGAAGGTGACATCCGGCAGTCGCACCCAAGCAGCGATACGGCACTGAAGGTCAACCTTCCATGGGTTAAAGTTAAGGCGCCATCGCTGAACGATGAGGTAATGATCTTCTATCATCCAAGGTCCCTCCTGAAACGCATAGTCTCTATCCTCTTTGTTCGAGAAGGAGACGATGTAGTAGTCGTTGCTCAACGGGATAAGCTTTAGAGGATCCTTTGGCCTCCACATGCGGTTAATACGGTCTCTAATAATATATGTGGGAAAGCTTGCACCCAACACTTTAATGATGAAAGAGTTCATCCAAGGTTGACACCAGGCTAAGTATTCATCCGCCATAAAATTCAAGACCCCTGCTTTTCCCTCCAGCCGACGCTCCATCAGGTTCACAGCCTCCTCTGTCTCCTCAAGCTCAGTCCTCACGTCCTTCTCATTCATTCTATGAAAGTAATTTTTCCACCCTCGCACGATATCGTCTTCCTCATTATGTTCCATAAGGAAACCAGCACAGCCAGGAGCGATGAGTTTGTCGCAGTAAGACAACCAACTTGCAACACTACTCGACTTCACATTAGGGCCTCCAGCTGCCTCGTCACCAACCCTCTTTTTGACCTCCCTCTGCCCGAAGGCAACATCAGGTCCGCCCTTATCTTTGTCACTTCCTCCGTCTCCGTCTCCCTCACTCCGATCCCTCCCTACCGCCATTGACGGACCTTCTCCGACTCTCACTCGCTCTCGCTCTTTTTTCGCTTCATCTCGCTAGATCCTTCTTCAAAAATATTTAGAGAGGGGAATAATTTTAATATTACCTTGTTTGATTAAAAAAGAGAGGCAAGGGAAAATATTTTTATATGGACAACTTTGTCATTATTTTATTTAAGTGTTTGTTTTCAAACAGGCTTAATAAAATAAAATTGTAAACAATATTTAGTATAGGAATTATAATTTTTGGGGAAAAAATAGAAATATATTTTTACAATTATCAAAATTAAATAAATATAATTACAATAAAAATTATAATATGAAAATATATATGTTTTTTTGTGGGTGTTAGTATATTATAATATAAATATAATAGTAAAATATAGTTTTTTTAAAATAAAAAAAAAGTGCCACCAACACTTAGGGTATGTTTGAGATAGCACCGGATGCTAAAAAAATCCATTAAATGCTGAAAAAAGCCCAACAGAAGTGAAAACCTGGTTTTTGTGTGTTTGGCATGGCTTCAACATCTGATGGACTTTTGGTTGTGAAGTTGCTTCTTGGTGAAGTTTCGATGGGTGAAATTTATGATCTCATCAAAGTGACTTCTGAAATTGCTTCTTGCAATGAAGCATCTTCATTATTTATCTTCAACACAAATGAATCGTGTTCGTGATAAAATCGAAACGAACTAGTAGGGGATAAGTTTATTTAAGCACTTCATTGTGTTGTATTTTTTAATGGTAATTTTACTATTTTATTTAGCAAATTTATATTTATTTTTAATTTTTTATCCCAAATTATAACATTTTATACAACACACACATATGTATACGTATACGTATACGTATACATATGTGTGTGTGTGTGTACATATGTATGTATGTATGTATGTATGTATGTATGTATGATTTATGTCCTTTTCAGTCATTTTCTATCTCAACTATCTTTTTAAAAGCTATGTCTAACAAGTGCCCATTAGGAAAAAAGCCACTTCTGCAATCATTATCTCAAACACAAAATCACGAGAAAAAGTCTAGTAGACAAAAAGCCACTTCTATCGCCATTATTCCAAATGAGCCCTTACTATGGAAAATCGCGTGAGGTGATTCATATATATATATATATATATATATATTCATATCATTTTAGTCATTTTCCATCTTAACTATCTTTTCAAAGGCTATGTCAAACAAGTGCCTATCAAGAAAAAAAAACACTTCTACCGCCGCTATCCCAAACGGGCCCTTATTATGGAAAATCTCGTGAGGTGAAGCCACCCCCACTTTCCGAGTTGTACAGTTATACGAGATCCGTCAAAGCCTATGGTGTCCTTCATCTCGCCTCTTTTTCTTCTTAGATGGTGATGAAGAACCACACTTTGATGCACAATAATCTATGTCCTAGATCCCTTATACATGACCTAGAGCTCTGAGGTTTGACCACCCCAAACAATACATCTCAAGATTTCGAATCTACCTAGCATTCCTCCTAGAAAGTCTTATTCCTTGTAGATCTCAAAGGAACATAGCAATACCTTAACCAAGATGTCATCTCAGAGATTCTAATGCAACTACGGTAAAAATTTTAATCCCATCTAAATTGAAATTCCGTGATGTTTTTTTGGTAGGTATCTAATCAACTACAAAAAGGTAAGCTACATTCTAGTAAAATGAATAATCACATATTATCCTAACATTATGAATATGTTCAACCAAATTTTACCTTTTTCATTAACAAAAAAATCATCACATTCATATAATCTTTGACTTCTTCATCAATAGAAAAGAACAACTTTTATGGAACCTTCTTCATAGTAAAAAATTTATATTCCTCCTCAATAAAGTCATTGGAGATTGGTGGGCCCATTTCTGTTACCAATTTATTTCCAAGGATTAGTACAAGAACCAACACGAATTTAAATATACTTCCATCAAAATGATCTCATTTAAGAGGGAGAGAATTATATGTTAAGTCTAGGATGAGACTGGATTAGGTTTAGCCTAGAATACCATAAAGTCCTTTGAGACTGGTGGGCCGTGTTTGTTACCAATTTGTTCCTAAGGTTTAGTATTAGAGCTAGCCCATATTCAAATCCACTTCCACCCAAATGTTCGAGGATGGACCTCCTTTAAGCTCGAGGTAATGATACATTGTGGGTATGGGAGGGAGTGTGGATCAAGTTCGGCCTGATGGACCGTAAAGCCATTGGAGATTAGTGGACCCCTATCTGATACCAATTTAGTTCTAAGCTTTGGTATCAAAGCCAGCATGTGTTCAAATCAACTTCCATCTAAATGTTTGAGGATGGACTTCCTTTAAGATCTGCGGGTCTTGGAGGGAGTGTTGAACAAGTTTGGCCTGGTGGACTATAAAGTCATTGGAGAATAAAGGACCCATGTCTGATACCTATTTTTTTTCTAAGGTTTGGTTAAGAGCCAGCGCGGACTCATGCATATGGGGACTAACTATTATAATTGTGTAATTTTATTGGTGCATCTAGGGACTAACTATTATAATTGTGCAATTTCATCGGTGAATGACAACAGCTATATCCATATATGTACTTTGGCATAACTAAATTCTATTGCATCAACCAAGTTAAAAACAACTCATCAGAACACTCACCATTAAGGTGTCAAGGTTTTTGGCGATATTGGCATTCCTTTGCTATGGAGCAAAGAGGTACGCCGAAATTTCAATAAACCGACAACTTAATATTGTAACTAGAAAATGATTTGAAAGGTAGGATTGTGTACAAATTCCGTCCAAACTAAAAGTTATAGAAGATAAAAAATAATTATATACCTAAAAAGCATGGAAATCACGGAGGTCAACAAAACTATCGGGCTCTCACCTGTTTTGTTGGAGGGGTTGTCTGTCAACCTTTGCAAGGTTTTGTTCATCATCAGCCACTTTATGTGGCACTATCCTCCAGTTTGATCGTATGTTCCTTCCTCCCACATTCTTCTCGAAACATCATTCTTGAAAGAGAGGGTTTAGGGTTCATTTTATTTTATTTTATTTATTATTATTTCTCTATAATTAATTTTGCTTTTAAATTAGGAATTTAATTGCATGTAAAATATCCCCCATTAAATCCGGAGTTGCAAAAATCATGGCTTTAAATCCTTACAAGTAGCAATTAATTTCTTCATCTTTGCAATGGTCCATTGATAGGAATGTTGTAGAAGCAACAAACCATCTATATTAGCAAGGTTTAGGGAAGCTTTTAAGAAGATAGAGACTTTTAACGAAAAACAACCGATGTCCTAGTCTTTTATTCATACTAGAGGGAAAGAAGCTCAATCGATTCACATACATCCCTTCTATTAGTCTAGCCTCCTATATATAGTTAGACACTTGACTCTCAAGACCAATAACATTGGAAAATAGTTTTTGCACCATTTTGGGAAATAGTTATTTAAAAACACAATTACACCATTAACATATTCACTAACTACCTATATATAGTTAGACACTTGACTCTCAAGCCTTATAGAATTAGTGTTATGCCGATACTAACCCTCACTACTTCATATTATGATAAACTAGTCCTAAGTCCAAAGGCCTCATAGGATTAGTTTAGTGCCAAACTACTTGTAATTACTAATCTATTTATATTTCACACCTTATATAACAATACTCCCCCCTTGAAAAACCTTTGTCCTCAAGGGTTAGGAAGGACAAACGTTGGAAACTAATGCTGAAAATTGAATAGCAGCATCCAAGAAGCTTCTTCCTCCGGCAAATGCTTCCATTAGACTAAAACTTCAGTTACAATACGACCCTTCCTTCGTTGACCCTTCGCTGCAATATTTGTTCAGGCTCTTTCACAACAGGAGGCTCAAGCCAATCCAGTAGTGGATGCCGAAGCCTAACAGATGGGTCTGGACATAACTTCAAAAAGGAAATGTGAAAAACATCATGAATCCTCGTTACTTCAAGCAAATCCAATTTGTAAGTGACTGCCCTTATACGTTGCTTGATCCGATCAAGCCCAAAAAATCTGTGAGCTAACTTTTGGTTGCTCCTATAAGCAGCTGAAATTTGCCGGAGGGCTGGAGTTTCACAAAGACCTATTAGCCTTCTTGAAACTCCTGATCCGTGCGATGGGAATCTGCCTTATGCTTTATCAGATTCACAGCCCTGTGGAAATGGTGCTTAGCCACCATCACAACACCCTGTCTTTCCATAAAGGACTTGTCAACATCCTCAACCACCGCTGACATAGGCAAATAGGGCATATAAACTGCTGGTTTCTACCCATAAAGTAGCTCATGAGGGGTTATCTGAGTAAAGGAGTGGTAAGTAGTATTATATGACCATTCTGCAAGTGGCAAATATTTAGACCAGTCCTTAGGGAATTTCCAACACATGCACCTTAAGTAAGTCTCTAAACAGTGATTCAAAACCTCGGTTTATCCATCGCTTTGAGGATGGTAGGATAAAGATAATTTCTAGTCTATCTTAAGGACTTTCAGGAACTCTTGCCATAAATTACTGATAAAAATTGAGTCCCTATCTGATATATTTTCCGTAGGAGCCCCATGTAGTCTATAAGCCCCATCTAGGAAGTGTTGAGCAAGGCTAAAGGCTGAAAATGGATGAGATAATGCCACAAAATGGCCGGATTTGCTCAATCTGCCTACGATAACCCATATAGTGTCTCAACCATGTGATTTGGGTAGCCATTCAATGAAATCCATCGATATATTATCCCAAACCCTAGTAGGAATTGGTAAGGGTTGAAGTAATCCCGGGGATGCCACAGTCTCGTATTTGCACCTTATACACACATCATAGTAATGAATAAAGTCCTTAACCTCCTCAAACAAGTGTCTCCACCAAAATAGGACTTTACTTTCTAGTAAGTAGCATGAATACCTGAATGTCCTCCTTGAGGAGAAGAGTGGAGCCATTCAAGTACCTTCAACCTCATAGTAGGCTCTTTTCCAACCACCAAATGTGTCCCTCTTCGCAATAACTCACCCTCCAAAGCAAACTTTCCAACTGGTCCATTGTTGTCCTTTAATTGATCAATAAATCCATGTATCTCAACATATGTGGTCCAACTCTCTTTAATGTCTAGTAACAATACATCTGAGCAAGTGTATAAAGTCGTATGAAATACCTGATATTTTGGCAGCCGAGAGAGAGCATCTGCTATGTTATTATTGGCACCCTTTTGTAGTGGATTTCATAGTCATACCCCATCAATTTAAAGATCCAGTACATTTGAAAAGAGGTTTTAAGTTTTTGATCCAGCAGGTATTTCAAGCTCTGCTGATCTGTTCTGATTGCAAAATGTCTCCCCTCTAGATATTGATGTCAATGCTCAACCCCTTGAACCACATCAAGTAATTCCTTCTCTTAAATAGACAAGCTATGGTGTCTAAGTGCAAGCCCCTTGCTAAAAAAGGCTAGTGGCTGTCCTCCCTGCATCAACACAACCCCAATTCCCGTGGAACGAGTATCAGTCTCAACTACAAATGGCTTTGAAAAATCAGACAAAAACAAAACAAGGGCTATACTGAGAGCATTTTGCAAACCTCGAAAAGCATTTGTTGCTTCTTGGGACCATTTAAATTGGTCCTTACACAATAAGTTTGTGAACGATCTTGCTTGTATACCATAGTCTTTGATGAACTTCCTGTAGTAACTAGCTAAATCGAGGAAGGAACGTAGTTGCTTGGACCGTTGATGGTTTAAGCCATTCAACCATTGCCTTGATTTTCTATGGATCCGTGGCAACTACGCCATTTTGAATGATATATCCCAAGTATTCTACCTTGGTGGCAGAAAATGTACACTTAGAATTTTTAACGAAGTAGTGATGTTGCCTTAGAATCTGCAAAATTGTTCTCAAATGCTCCAAGTGTGAAAACATGTTAGAGCTATAAACACGGATGTCATAAAAAAAAAAACAAACAAACTCGCTCAAATGTGGTATGAATATACTGTTCATTGCCCCTTGAAACGTAGTCCAAGCATTTGTAAGTCCAAATGGCATAACTAGCCACTCATAATGGCGAATGAGTCCTAAAAGGTTGTCTTATAGGAGTCACATGGTTACATTCTAATCTAGTGGTAACCAGCCCTTAAATCCAGTTTTGTAAACCACCTTGTGCCCCTTAATTCATCTAGCAACTCATCAACAAGTGGAATATGGTACTTGTTCTTCACAATAAGTTTATTTAGCTCCCGATAATCAATGCATACGCACCAGGACCCATCCTTCTTTTTTACTAACACAATAGGAGAAGCAAAGGGGGAAGAGCTCTCTCTTATTACCCTTGAGTCTAACAGACCCTTAACTTGCTTTTCAATCTCACCTTTTTGAATAGATGGGTAACGGTAAGGTCTCAAATTCTAGATCAACCCCTTCCTTTAATATCACCAAATGATTGTGGTTTCCTCTCATTGGTGGCAATGTCTTGGGCTCTTCAAAAACATCCCCAAAGTCTTTAAGCAACTTCTTTACACTGTTGGTAGCTTCTGCACTGCCATTGGAGAGGTTACAACTTACCATTACAGATTCATCTAGTGACTGTAGTAGACAAAGTTGACTGCCTTTTAGGCTGCTGGATTTTATTAACTACCTTGCTACCATGTGGTGGATTTGGCTTCAAGGCGCACATAGACCCTTAGTACTTAAAAGTCATAGATAAATCATCATAATTCCAAGAGGCGTGATGAACCACCTCTTGTAACCAATGCAAACCTAGAACAATACCATATGTCTTGATCTCCATAATTCTCAAATCAAAGACAAATTCCTTGCCTTGCATGTTCCATTTGAACCCCTTCCAAATACCTAGGAGTTTCAGTTTTGTACCTCCAACCACTTCAACTTTGCTTGCTTCCATGGAGTCTCCCTTCCTGCCTAGTTTCTGAGCCAATGCATAGTCCAAATACCCATGGGAAGCACCGTTATCAATAAGGACCTGAATTGGCCGCCTTCCTACTTAGCCTTGTATTCGCATAAACACCATACCTACACTACCTTGGATTGCATGCAAAGAAATCTGCAGACATTAGTCAGGTTCAAGGATCCACAATCTCCTCTAGTTGTAATTCAGACTCGTATGGTATTGCACTCATATCGCCAGGTTCATTAGAGTTTAGTTCAATCAGTTGCAATTGTAATTTCCGGCGTTAGGGGCATATGTGGCCACGTGAGTAGGACATCTTGCAATAGAAACAAAGATTAGGAGTCCTTAAATCATCCAAGTCATCTCTACTGTAAGCCAATTCTCGTTTCGAAGTATAATCCCATGTCCTTGCCGAGGAGATGGTCGCCGATCCTGCATTCGAACTAGTGGTTGATTTCTCATAATACCAAGTGTTTTTGGCCGGTATTGACGATTTGGGTGTTGGGATCCGTACACGCAGCGGAATTAAAAACTTTTACGAATCCCATCCGAGGATCCATCAACGGCGTTTAAATCAAGGTCGTTTGATAAGAATCGTACCTATCTAATCAATCTGGTGTGTGTCTCGTTTAGTTTGAACTCATGGGCTACCTTCTCGAACTCGCGTTCACCTCTATTTCACGTTCAGCTTGGGCGAGGTCCGTAATTCGATGATATCTCTCAAACCGGAAGGCGGATTGAGGTCAAACCAATTTTGTATGAAACTAGACTCCCAATGCGTCATTTTGATATAACATTCAAGCCCAAAAGAGTTCAGATCAAGGCGCTATGAATTGTGGAAGTTGACAGTGAAATTCACGCCACTCAGCAGACCAAGCTTCGGTGTTTTGGGTGTATCTCCCAATATACACATCCAATTGCACTGAAACCTATGCCATTTGAAAATAGACCCAAAATTTGTTCCATCAAGCTTTAAAACAACCAAAACGAAGTTCAGACCAGGGAGATATGGCCTTCGAAAGTTGACACTCGAAATTCTGGAACTATTTTAGCATAGGCTTGGTTTTCTCGATCACCGGGAGCCGACTCAGCGAATCCACTCCCTCTACCGGTATCCACACCGAATAGCCTTGAATAGGATGGCAGCGTACTAGCGCCTTCAGTATTCTCGCGTCTCTTCTTTTTCTCTCTAGAGTTTCTCGCAGCTTTTCTTATTCATTCGTCTACTTAATATGACTATATCAATATCTATTATAGGGTTTCTAAAACCCTAATAAGCCATATTAAAATATTCAAAATTAATCCAATCAATCTTGAAATTCGAATTTCAATTAAAATAATGAATTAATTAAATCTATCAAATAGATCTAATCTAATATATTTATTTAATCCAATTATAAGCCTACATATTTAATTTATCTTTATAAATTAAATATGAGATATGATATCTTTTTATTTAATTAAATATGAGATACTATATCTCAATTTAATTAAATCGATATACCATATCTTTATTCAAAAATTAAATGTGAGATAGAATATCTCTATTTGTTTTAAATATTTAATTTATCAAATAAATTAAATACAAAAATTATATATTATATAATAATATTATAATCTCTATTAAATAATATTATTATATTAATTTCGAATTTAATATAATATATATATACACACACACATATATATCCATCCTAGATTAAATATATATGATTCATTAAATCTTAGACATATCTAAGATTCAATGAATCTAGACATTTTTGCTCGTGTTGGGCTATTCTTGTGTGTGACCCTGCATGCCCACATGAGATTGGCAATGGGCTAATACTGTACCAGCCCACAAGTCGCAAGCGGCCTTTAGCAAGACATTGCGGCTACCCAATTCATATGGGGATCGATGATACGATACAACCTATCGTATAACCATGTCACGTCCCTTTTGTCACGCGATAATTTGGTCAAGGATGAGGCATGGATAATGTCAACTTCCTGTTCTTGACCAGTACTTTCTCGATTCTCGAGTAGTCTAATAATTGAAATGGAAACTCTTTTCCATCGTAGTATGGCCATACATTTCTCAGAGTCACTCATCGAGGGGCTCAGTATTATCTCTCTACAAATGTGAGGGACAAATTCCATCTTGACCATTCACATTCCTCTCCATGAGAATCACTGATCCCGATCGAAGCCTTTATAATCACCCGGTCAAAGGTGACTTTTGACTAGGTCAAAGACTAGCGACTCATCATGTAAGAATCCATGATGATCTCAAGTCAAAGGGCGTTGTGACGCGGTTATACATGAGATAAGCTTATGACTAAATCCATGCAGCTTTCTCATAGTGGGTCGGTCCAGCACCTTGTACTCCTACAAGTGCCCATGACTTTGATTCGTATCTCCATACCTCATCAAAGTCATATCTGGTCTTATTTCATCTTGCTCCGCGTAGATGACCGACTGAGGACATTTAAGATAATCTATAAGATATATCCAAGGATCAGTTATCACTATAAACATGCAAATGAAATGATAACTAAAGGAAAATGACTTGCCCATAGGGCATAATTTCCAACATTGGGTGTTGTGGTTTGTGGCCCATTTGAGAAAGATAAATTCTTGTTGGTTTTCCAGTTGACTTGAGAACCCGTTACATTGTCGTATGTCCTTCTCGACGTTGGCTTTAAACCGACACCTCTTGCATATTAAATTAGTATATCTGCGCAATCCTCCTGGCGTCTAATAACGGATGTGGTTGCTGCAATTTGACTTAGTGAGCATAGTCGCTGTGAAGACATTTAATAAAAGCTTGAATCGCATGATCGTCGCTCAGACTTAATTTACAACACAAGACATCAAAATCATCATTGTATTGGTCCAAGGATCCCGTTTGATATAGATGTTTAAACTCAGCCATCGAGGATTCATACGACACTCCAAATCGAGCTTTAACCGCCCTCTTGTATTCGTTCCAAGTAATGGCTCTGCCCTATTCTTCATCCATAAGGGACTGATGCCATATATACCCCTTATCATCCAAATTTACGCTTGCTAAATGGATTTTCAAGTTGTCAGGAGTGCCATCAATCTCAAAATATCATTCGCAATTGTATAACCATCCATTTATGTCGTGGCGTTGGAATCTTGGAAAGTCAAATTTAGTCTATCGAGTTAGAAGAGTATATTCTCCCCCTTGAGGTTGTCGATGAAGGCCTCTAGGATGATCGTCGTTGGTTTCTTGGACGTCTTTGACTTGATGGTGACATTCCTCTTACGCGGTGGTGAAGGCTACGAAACTTTTTGGTAACGGCTGTTTGAACCACTTCAGGAAGGTTTACAATGGTTGACTCTAATGCTTGCACACGTTCAGCCAAATCATTCAACATGGTTGCTTCGGCAGTCTAAGAACGAGTCGCGACCATCAATCTTCAGAAAAATAGAATGTCGGCGCTGATAACCTAATTCTCACTATGTCTTGATTCTTCAATGGTGATTATCGCTGATATACGTCCTGGGTTGATCGTAAGACTCTTTTAGTATTGTCTTGCTCTCGTCTTGATTGTCCTTGAAGTATCTTTTGGGATTTCTTGGTTGACTCACAGATGCAGAATTGAACCAATAAGAGAATGACTCTGGCTGATTCAGAATTGCACTTGTTTCTTTTGGGACATTTCTTGATTAATTCTCAAATGCCAAACTAAACCCAGAATAGAATGACTTAGGCAGGTTCAGAATTGCACTTGTTTCTTGATTGTTTTCTTGATTATCAGTCCTTACCGGAAGAAGAATGGCTATAGTTGATTCAAGAATTGCAGAAAATTCATAGCAGGGGAGCCGAGGATGACTCTCTCTGATACCATTGATAAGAAAGTTGTAGAAGAAGATAGAGATTTTTGACAAAACTGTTGTCCTAGTCTTTCATCCTACACAATATGATTCACATACATCCTTCTATTAGTCTAGCCTCTTATATATAGTTAGAGACTTGACTCTCAAAACCCAATAACAGTTTGCATCGAAACACAATTACACAATTAACATATTCACTAACTACCCATGGCCTTATAGATTTAGTGTTATGCCGATACTAACCCTCACTACTTCATATTATGATAAACTAGTCCTAAGGCCTCATAGGATTAGTTTAGCGCCAAACTACTTATCATTACTAATCTATTTATATTTCACACCTTATATAACATCCATCCATAGGAAGGGGGTTGAGGAGGGCATCCATCAAGTAGAACCTTAAAGTTATAGAAGACTGGATTAGGTTTAGCATGGTAAACCTTAAAGTCATAGAAGACTTGTAGACCCGTGTTTGATACCGATTCATTTCTAAAGTTTGGTATCAGAGCCAGCACTTGTTCAAATCCACTTCCATCAAAATGTTCGAGGATGGACCTCCTCTAAGATTAAGAAAATGATACATTGTGGGTCTAGGGGAGTGTGGATTGGGTTCAGCTTGGTGTACCATTAAGTCATTGGAGATTGGTCGATCTATGTCTGATACCAATTCATTTATAAGGTTTGGTATCAGAGCTAGCACGAGTTCAAATCTCATTTCCATCAAAGAAATCAATAGAAGTAATATGTCCACTAGTCTAGCAAACCATGGCTACCAAGAAGGTACATGAAATCTTATTATGTGCATAATTATTTTCATCACCTTCCAACAAAAATAATTTGAACACAACTTCTAAGAAGCCAACACAAAAGTTTTCAAAGAACAAATTGATATCCCCAATCGATATCCAATTTCACAATTGGTCCTTATCCAATTTCTCTTTTTCATTTTTCATTTTGTAATTTAAATTTATATTTAATTTTAAATATTGTTGTTATATTGATGCTTTTTAAAAGTAAAAATTTATAAAACAAAAATTACAACTAGCTTGTTCATCCCTAGCCGCTATAATGTGACCACAATTTCCATCCCCAACTTAGAATTTTCTCATCTTTCTTAATTGACATCTTTCTCATATCTCATCTTCATCTTTTTGGTTCTAATCAAAATTTGACTAGTTGCTTTTTCTATAAGAATACATGTTTATTGATGTGGCTATGATTGTGTTCAGGAAGTAAGGACTGAAATATTTGAGGCGCAGGAGGAATATATGAAGATAGTGTTGAAATGGATGAGAGAGAGGCAGAAGATTCACCTCATATGCAACCATGTAGGTGCTCCTAAGCAGTTTCTGTACAACACTTGGTTTTCAAAGCCTCCTCCGTGCAGGGAAGGGCTTTGAATAATCTTCCTTCCAAACCAAAGTTCTCCTGAAAGTTTCTTATCATCATTACATGTGTACATATCATATATGGACTCAATAATGTGATTTTGAGTTGTAAGAATCACAAACTAGTTATTTATCATGTTTAGAAAAGTTACATATTTGTCATATTTTAATTATAAAATCTGATGACTTTTGGCATAAA
The DNA here is from genome assembly GCA_019022615.1 of Acacia melanoxylon. Taxonomy (NCBI): domain Eukaryota; kingdom Viridiplantae; phylum Streptophyta; class Magnoliopsida; order Fabales; family Fabaceae; genus Acacia; species Acacia melanoxylon. Next base: position 396,652 of record JAFJYJ010000108.1, read on the forward strand.
TATTAATTTTTCTATATCAGTGTTGCTGTAAACTAAACATCAAGACTTAAAAATAGAAAGACATCAATCGTTATAAAATAATACTTCCTCTGATATTTAATAGAAAGCATATTATTCATATTAGTCATTCTTAATTTACCCATTTTAATGTTCCTTCAATAATAATCAAGGAAGAAAATGAATAAGGAATTAAGGAAAAATAACGATGGTGTTTTAGAAAATACATATCATATTAACTAATTTAACTAACTTTCTTAATCTAATCAAATTAGATAGATAAATTGAGACATTTTGTTGAAGATATTTATTCTTTGTTAACACGATTCTCTGCCCTAGCATAACTGCAAAAGATACATAAATTAAGATGCAAATCTTTGATGGATAGAAATTAAAGAGGGAATGGACTATGTTTAAACTAGCACTACAGTTTGCACAATATAGATATATATTGTTGATTCTGATTTATTGAGCATCCCGTTGCTGTTCATTTCGTCTATGACTAACATATGAACTTTTGGTCCTGTAAGCTATTGAATGCGTTCTCAATTTTATGGTATTTTTATGCCCACCATTTGTTTAGGAATTATGTTTCTCTCAATGATCGAAGCTAGGTATGCTATTCCTAGTGGTTTATATATATATATATATATATATATGTATATATATATATATATATATATATATATATATATATAGCATTAAAGTGTGATCTTAATATATATTCCTATACGTGGATGAATAAGTAATGCTATAATTTTGCATTATTTGACAAATGGACTAGGTTTTGCATATTTGGAGAGACACAGATGAATTTTCTTAACCTTCATTTGTATATTGATTGATATATGGATTCTCATATCTAGTTAGCATCATCGAAACTTTGTCTATAATCTTAGTTCAAACATAACAAGTGAGCTTAAACTCCGGTTTTTAATCCTAAATTCTTTTGTAATTTTAATTCTATATTATAAAATTTAATGAGATAGAATGTTAACATTTTATCATATTTTAGACCGGTTATACATTTTAACAAGCACATTTAGATTGATGAGATAGTATGTCTAAATTAATAAAATTGTCGTTTGAAATCTATACAATTTTTTTTCTCCCGGCCATTTAGTTTCCTGGAAGCATAAGATGTTAATCTTACGATCTCTCATTACGCCCACCACCTCCATATATTTTCTAGTTAGAGTCCCAATGTTCCAAGTCTCAAATCTGATATTGTTCTCGTGAACTAGCTTCTTTAGTTGCCTCCTTACAGAAGAGAGCGGTAGTCCTTGCTCATTTAACACTACAATTGGGTGATGATGCAGCAGCTCTCGCTCACTTATCACTGTACTCTAGCCATATAACGTGCTACTTACAGGCAACGACCCGGCATTAGCACATTTTCCTCGTTGATCCATGTTCATGGCTAATGGAAAAGTATCATAGCAAAAAAAGGAAATTGCATATGATTTTCATTGATTTGGAAAAAGCGTATATAATGTGTGCAAGAGATGTACTTTAGAAAGCTTTGGAAAAGAAGGGGGTGTGTGTTGCATATATCAAAGCCATCCAAGACATGTATGAGGGGTAACAACCAATGTTAGAATGTCTCAAGGTGAGACAAAGGCCTTTCCTATAAGGATTGACCTACATCAAAAATCAGCTTTGAGCCCTTATTTGTTTAACCAATGGTAGACATTCTAACTGAGCCTATCAAAGAAGATGTCTCTAACTGCATGCTTTTGTTGATGATATAGTTGTGTTGGCTGCATCTAGGGAGGAAATCAATTCTAAAATTGAGATATGGAGAAATGACTTTGGAGTTGAAGGGCTTTCACCTGAGTAGGGAAAAACTGAATATATACATTGCAATTTTGATAAGAAACAAGTAAAAAGTGAAGTGGGAGTTATTTTTTTGGGGGTGGGGGGAGTCATTCCGCAAGTGATAAAGCTTAGATATTTAAGATCAATAACAACAAGATAGTGAAATTGATGGAGATGTTAATCATAAAATTTAAGCTGGATGGTATAAATGGAGAAAAGCTATGGAAGTTCTTTATAATCGAAAAGTACCTAATAAGGTAAAAGGAAAGTTTTATTCGCACCGTTATAAAACCAGTAATGCTTTATGGTAGTGAATGTTGGGCTTTAAATGGACAACATGAACATAAAATGAGGATAGCTAAGATGAGGATGTTGAAATGGATGTGTAGTCATATAAGAAAATATAATATTCATAATGATAATTTACGTGAACGAGTTGGAGTGTCATCGATAGGAGAAAAATGGTATAAAATTGTTTGAGGTGGTATGAACTTGTTCAAAGAAGGTCATTGAATGTGCCAATAAGGAGGGTTGTTCCAACAGTATGAAGTTCTGTAAAAAGAGGTCAAAGAAGACCAAAGTGAAAACTCAATGAGGTTATAAAGTGTGATCTTTTGATTAATAATCTATCCAAATATTTGATTTTTGATACAACACAATGTCGTTATGCGATCCATGTAGCTAACCCCACCTTCTAGGATAAAAGCTTTGTTGTTGTTATATACAAGTAAGTCATTAGTTCTTTGAGATTCATAAATTAAGAAATAATAATTTTAATACAAAAATTTTAAAAGAAGGAGGAAAATATATAAATAAAGAGATAAAGTCATATCTATCAGCTTATAATTAGCTCTCATCCTCTACCCTCATGAAACAAACAAGAAATTAAACCTCCCCAAAGCTAATAAACCTCCTTCCGTCCCTCGTTGAACCAAACACATCATAAGTGAATTCATGTTGCCCCACCAAAACCAATGGTTTGAATTATGGGAGTAAAATTAAAATGAGAGCATATTTAATGAATCAAAAATTATATTAACCTTTCCAAATTTATATATAGGCAAGAGTACTATTGCACCCAAGAATTTCTCAGCTTCTCATTTTAGTCTTTTTTTTTTTCCCCCTCCCTGAATCCCCTTTGAGCTCCATTTTATTCTGGGCATCAAATGGGCCTCAATATTAAATGAGTAGCCCAACCCAAAAGAGTTAATGATATGGTGCATGAAGAAGCAATTTCCACCACAAAAGTCCAGAGTGCCAAACGAATATTAATCCCTGCCCAGAAACAGAGCCAAATTTCTCTGTTTTCTTCTGGAAATGATTACGTTGCCATATTCTCCATCTCCTGCCTCTTCTTGCTTACGTACCAAAACAAGGTTCCCCAAACCCAAATTCAGTACTAGTTGCTTCCTCTCTCAAATTCAAACCAATGATTCTCCAACAAAACCATCCAATTTCGTCCCTGTCTCAACAAATGATCCCTCAACCCCAGACGATGGCAAGTTCAAGCGAAGAGAGGCAATAGGGCTTGCCTTTGGATTTGGCCTTTGCAATGTTGTGTTTCATTCGCTGCCGGAAGTCACATCAGCTGCTGAAGCCGCGGCTCCATGCGAGCTAACAGTGGCTGCTTCGGGCATCGCCTTCTGTGATAAAGTTGTGGGAAATGGTCCTCAAGCTGTTAAGGGTCAGCTCATTAAGGTAATATATTAACTACTTAATGCTTACTAATCACATTATTCTTTGAGGTTTATGATGATTTATAGAAAAATTGAAATGATGTGTGTTTGTGGGGGTAGGCAAATTATGTCGGGAAATTGGAGAATGGGAAAATTTTCGACAGCAGCTATAATCGCGGCAAGCCTCTTACATTTCGTGTTGGCGTTGGGGAGGTATGTAAGTTCATATTTTGCTCTCAACAAGATATTCTTTGGTCTCATATCTTGATTGGGTTATCTATTATGTTTAACTATTAAACACCCCGTTTCTAATACAGTTCTTGCATGAACAATATACAGAGAGAAACATATACATTATCGTTTGGCATGTTACTTGACATAAAGCTTTGTCAAGTCACCCAAAACTATCTTGTTTTGGAGTTCATTAATTTCCCTAACATCGTTTTGGGAGTTACGAGAATTAATGAAGGGTGTTTTTGTATTTTTGTTTTTGTATTTATTATACGAATTTTACCAAAACATCCTTTATTAATTCTCCTAACTCCCAAAATGACGTAGTTTTGAGGTGATTTGACAAAACCTTATGTTAAGTTAAGTGACATAACAAACAATAAATCATATATATATCAATAAAAAAATCGAAGTAGAGTTCTGTCTCCTGGATGCATAATGGTTAGAGTTGATCAAGAGCAAGCAATGTTGATGTCATTATTCCGTAGTCACTGTATCATAACAAATCACAATGCACTACAAAAATAGTGGGACTTTTGTAGCTAGATTGAGTAGAGCGATCCACTGCTCTATCAAATTGTCATTACATGTTCAGCAAGCGAGAGCCAAACATTTAAATGGGTGGACCTTGTAATTGTTAAATTTTGAGGAACCAAGTTTGAAATAATGAATGTGAAGAGGATACAAGACCTTGGATCCAGAGGGATGTTCACGTTGTGCATTGTAAGGCTATGATTACAGAACCTGAGTCTGAGATGGACTGATAAACAATTGGTTATTCAAGTTGAGGATTTCGAACAAAGCTTTTAACCTGCAAATCCCTGTGTTAACTGTAGTTTTAAAAGGAAATGTGGTGAAGTGGCTTAGTGCCTTAGTGAGATGAGAGTGGTATTCTGTTGACAAAAAAAAAAAGAAGAAGATGAGAGTGGTATTGGTATTATTGGAGTTAAAACTTTGAGATATAGGTTTATCTATCAAAATAGTTTAAGCCAATTTGGTAAGACTTCCTTCAAAATTATATACCTTCGATTATTTATTTAATTAATCAATGTGTGACTCTCTTTTACTCCTTTGGTCTTTAATGTAAGATTTATTTACCTAATTTAATTAGATTAAAAAGTTAGTTAATATGACATATATTTTCTAAAACATCTCAGTAATTTTCCTTAATTTCTTCCTTCTCTCTCTCTCCGTGATTGTTGTTAAGGGAGCATCAATATGAATAAATTAAGAAAAGATGAACAATATGAAAAATATGTTTTATATTTAGGATCAAGACCAACTTTCTAGTTTCAACCTCTTAATCCATTCTGTAAAATAGGTCTTATATTAAGGAGGAGAGAGACTAATACATTGTCTAGTAGATATTGATCGATGAATGTGAACGGATGAACAGGTGATAAAAGGATGGGATGAAGGGATATTAGGAGGGGAAGGAATACCTCCCATGCTTGCAGGTACTATTTCAAGTTTCAACCTCTTAATTCATTTTCTAAAAGTTTCAATTACCCTTTTTAAATATGATCTGTTCTGCTGTGTGTGTATATTTAGGAGGCAAACGAACATTGAAAATTCCTCCACAACTTGCATACGGCTCAAGAGGTGCTGGTTGTAGGGGAGGCAAGTCCACTTCCTATCCTTCGTCTATATGTGTGTGTGTATATATGGGTTAAGTTGTTTTTTTAGCAACAAAGTTTTTCATCATATGCATATGGTACAATTACATTTTCAAATATGCAAAAGTATATACAACTTTTTATAAATGATGCAATTTTAGTAATTTTTTGTTAAAAATTGGTTAATAAAAATAGCCGTTACTTTTTTAAATGTGGGACCTATTTAAATTGGTTAAAATAGCCGTTACTTTTTTATGTGGGACCCATTTATTCTCCCTCCAGCTTTACAACGAGATGTTTGGATCAATTTAAAAATTTTGTTGTTAAAAGTGTACATTAACCACATATATATACACATATTAATTGGAAATAATATCGGAAAAGTACTTTGTGTGATATATGTAGGTTCATGTGTCATCCCTCCTGATTCGGTCCTATTATTTGATGTGGAGTTCATTAGCAAAGCTTGATTTGCTTCCTCATCCTCCTCCATTTACAGCAAAAGTCTTTTTTTTTTTCTTCTTTCTTTTCTCTCTCACTTGCATTTTAAATTATAATGAGATTTAATTTCATTTTATTTCCGGTCCCTCTTGATTTCTCATGTAAAGGCAGTGACTTTTGCATTTTATTAATCAAAGGATTGGACTGGCGCAATAAACGGAAGGGATTATGTGTAGGACGATTTGATTATTATAACCTCAAAATAAATCAAATATTCAAATTATTTCTTGCTTATTTAATATTCCATATGATCACTTGTAACCAAAAAATAATAATCATATGATCACTGGTGATTGGATAAGCTGGTGTAATATATACTATATATACATTGAGTTTATTACCTAGCTTTTGTGTTTGACTTTTTTTTTTTTATGTGTATTTTCTGACCTTTCTTGAAATGTGTTCTGAACTAAAAAACGTTAACAACGATTTATAGATCAAATTTTAATTTGACCGAATCCATGTCTTAAGGCTCAATTATTAGGTTATCTAATGCGTAAAAGAACTCTGATGTATAAAAGTGAAGAGTTTAATTAACTTGTAATATTTTCACTACGCCTCCTCCAACTTTAGTGATTATGATTGATGGAGAGAAGTATGGATATCAAAACGAAGCAAAACAAAATGATTAAAGTCTGAAATCTTTGACTTAGGAGAAAGAGTTAATTAATATCATTTGTCCAATCTATAGTTTTATGTAATGATAAATGATTGGGAGTACTCCTCAAGTCTTTCAAAAACTATATATTGCTGGGACGTCTAGTGTGATTGGGTTTGGCGTGACGTGAGAAAAGATCCCAAATCAAATAGCCTTTTTTTTAGACACATGGATTATCATATTTAAATGGGAAAATCACTTTAGGGCCCTTTTAACAGAAAAAAAAAAAAAAAGAAAAAAGGCCCCCAAGATCCAGAAAAGTAAGGGTCTTTTCCGAGATTTTTTAATTTTATGAGAGTTGTTAATATGGCTGATTTAGTTGTTAGAAAATTGTTGTTAATGGGGTTGATTTTTTTAGACACATGTATTATCATATTTAAATGGGAAAATCACTTTAGGGCCCTTTTAACATTAAAAAAAAAACGAAAAAGGCCCCCAAGATTCTGAAATCCCAGAAAAAGCCTAGGGTCTTTTCTGAGATTTTCATAATCTTATGAGAGTTGTTAATAGGGCTGATATAGTTGTTAATAGGGCTGATTTAGTTGTTAGAAAATTGTTGTTAATGGGGTTGATTTAGTTGTTAATGACCTACATGTTAACAACTATATCAGCCCCGTTAACAACACATGCAAGATTTTGAAAATCTCATAAAAGGTCTTGTGCCTTTTTCTGGGATTGTCAGATTTTGGCGTTTTTAGGATTTTTTTTTTCTCCAAAAAGGGCCCTGAAAATGATTTTCCCTATTTAATTTAAGGCAATCTTATTTAAAATATATAGACACTAAATATTGCTACATCTCTCAATAAAAATTTAAATATTAGTGTATCACATTATGAGAGGTTAACAAACCCAGTTAGTATATCAAATAGTTAGACAAAAAAAGTATATAAATGAAAATAAAAATAAAAAATAAAAACCTATGCTATATGTTCAATACTTTAAGAGATTTTAATTAAATTAAGGTGCGAGTGTGATGTCATGCTCACTTCTATGCATCTTGTTGTTATAGGGTTCAGTTGGAATCTCCTCTCTTTCGAGATCCTCTCCCTCTCGAAGCCTAACAAGTGATATCTGAGGCTAATAGGTAGTTAATTGGGAAATTCAAAAAAAAAAAATAATAAAAAAAAAATAAAATAAAATCGGACTAATGCACTTTTTAAACTATTTTTTAAACTAATACTAACGTGATAAAGCATCACGCCACTAGAGTGGCGTGAATTTAATTCACGCCACTCTCTATTGGTGGCGTGAATATAATTCACGCCACCTATAAAAAAAATATAATTAACTAATATATTTTAACTAAATATCTAATTAATTATAAATAATAATAAAAAATTAAATAATAATTTTAATTAATAATTAAGGGAACTAAAATATCTAAAATTTATTATAAATCTTAGGAACAAGATTAATTAGTAAATTAATTAATTAATGAATTTATTATAAACCTTAAGATATATGACTAATTATTTAATTTTTTGTACATTAACAATTTGATATATAAAGTATCCTAAGATAGATAAGATAAGTTTAAATAGAGAATAATAATTAGTTCAATAATTAATTCACTAACTAAAAATTAGTGAATTAAAAATTTACAATAACACAATGGATGATCCACCTTACAATTAATTACGCGATATATTTGACTAATAAAAATTTACAATAACACAATACGACGATCCCAAAAATAGGGGAATCTTTTTGTTATAACCAAATTATCGCGTAATCTTGAATATATTGTTAAGATTACACGCCAAGATTATCGCGTAATCTTAACAATATATTCAAGATTACGGTATAATTTGGTTATAACAAAAGATTCCTCTGTTTTGGGATCTGTATTGTGTTATTGTAAATTTTTATTAGTCAAATATATTGTGCAATTAATCGGTGCGTGGATCTAATTAAAGATAGTCATCTATCTTATGGTTTATAATAAATTCACTAATTAGTCTTATATCCTAAGATTTATAATAAATTTTAAATATTTTAATTTTCTTAATTATTAATTAAAATTATTATTTATTATTTTTATTATTTATAAGTAAATAGAATTATTATTTATAATTTTAAATATATTTAAAAATTTGATGCCTTCAAGGAAGGCGTCAATATAATTGACGCATTCTCGAGCGTCAATCTGACAGCGCCGCCAAGGCGTCTGTCAGTCTCATGCCACCTAGTGGCGTGAGAACCTGTCACGTCACTGGTGGCGTTAGCATTAGTTTGAAAAATAGTTTGAGATTATAGTTAGTTAATGCATGCCATACAATTAGTACTATCATATACTAATGGAGAAGTTTGAGATTATAGTTAGTTGGAGTTTTCGTGGCCTGTAAATAGTGAAACCTTAAATATTTATTTTGAAAAACATATTTAAATTCTATTATATAATCTCTTTGCTTTATAATATAGAGCACTTCAACTATTTTACACGAAACAAGAAATTTAAGTGATTTTAGAGAGAAATTGGATTGAATGAGTGGATAAAATTGAAAAGTGAGTATTAATCATAATGTCAAAATAAAAAGAAAAAAAAAATATATTAATTAAACTGAAAGTGACTTATATTTTATACTATTTTTTTTTCTAGAAATGTCTTATATTATCAAGAGGAGGAGGGAGTATGTGTATTTTTTTTTTTTGGCCGAGGGAGTATGTGTATTTGATTTTCAATTGTTTCCCTTGGATCCAATGAAACTTTTTTTTTCTAGTTGCCCATCTGATATCTTGAGTTTCAAGTCTCCCAACAAAGTGTTTTTGATAGCATATACATATGATTGTAACAAATTATATCAAAAAAAATATGATTGTAACAAATCCTTGTTAGGTAGGCTCTGAATGTGGGTTGTAGCGGGTCCGTGAGGAGTCCAGCTCCTCTCCCTTACTTTTTCCCGTATATTTCCTCAGCTTTACCTAAAACTACATTGTTTTGAGTGTTAAAAACGGAGGTTGGCCCTTTTTTAAAAAATAAAATAAAATAACATTAAGCACATTGAAGTATTTTTTTTAACGACACCTAATATCTTAAAATAACACGAGTACAAAAAAAATATTTTAAGACCAGGACAAAAAACGCCTCGTAAGACCGGATCCGGAACCGGTCTCGTTCAAGCGGTCTTCAAAATATGTTACTTTTAAGACCAGATGAACGACCGGTCTTAAAAAAAATCGTTCTAGACCGAACTTTTGAAATATCTCGTCTTAAAAGTGTTTCAGAATAATAATAATAATAATAATAATAATAACCACAAATGAAACAACCGGTCCCAAATCACCAGATCTGGCAACATTTTGAATGTCCATCCGTCATCAGCGACGAAGAACCAAAAGAAGATTGGAAGCAACAACAACAAGAAAAACAAAAAAGATTATTACAAAGTCCATAAATAAGAAAAAATAACAAGAAATAGAAATCATTCACCATGGAAATCGAATTTGAATCAATATAAAATCAGAGGTGAAATTGAAGTCCAGATCTACAAAAAAATCACAAGCTTAAAGCAACCAAATCTAAGCAGGATCTTCTTGTCGGTGCTAGCAAAGCTTCAAGCAACCAAAATCGAAGTCCGGATACGAAGCGGGAGCGGTCAAGGTAGGAATAAACGAGACTTAAGCAAGAAGAGATCCGGGTTTGATTTTAAGCCGAGATCTGTGCGAAGGCGGCGTGGGAGGAGCCATAGATCGAAGAGGAAGGAGCCGCCGTCGTCCAGAATCCTCGAAGTAGTACTCTTTCGCCGTTGCTGAGGATTGGAGTCGATGCCATCACAAAACCCTCGAAACATCTCACCGCCAACGTTGCTAAAGATTTGATTGTCTGGCTCTTGGGACGACTTACGAAGATTGTGAGTAGGTTGAAGGAAGAGGATGACATTCTTGCTGAGGATTTGACCCGTGAGGCTCTTGGGACACTCGTTGAATCTATAACTAAGCAAGTGTTATATCACCAAGAAGACAAAGCAGACTCACGGACTTAACAGGTTTAGCGAATTTAACCTTTTTTTTTTTACACTTTTAAGACCGGTTGTTTGAAACAACCGGTCTTTAAAGTATACTTTTAAGATCGATTTTTTAAAACAACCGGTCTTAAAAGTGTTCTATATATTTACGAAATTGTCACCTAGGTCATACTATTTTTTTTAACACTTTTAAGACAAGGGGTCTTAAAAGTGTTCTATATATTTACGAAAATTGCCACGGCCATACTTTTAAAATGGATCCTTTATAATCCGGTCTTAATAGTGTTCTATATATTTACGAAATTGCCACCGGTCATACTTTTAAGATCGGATCCTTTATAATCCGGTCCAAAAAGTTCTTTATATTTACGAAACTACCACCGGTCATACTTTTTAGACCGGATCCTCTATAATCCGATCTAAATGAGGCAGTCTTAAAGCTTTTTTTTGCACTAGTGTAATTTTTAATGCACTAAGCGCTTTGAAATATTTTTTTTAGTAATAACTATTGTTTAGTAAACCGCACTCTAAAGTATTTTTCAGTAACATCATCATAAATTAATTTTTAGCTCATTCAGCAACTTAAATAATTTTTCAATAACATCTAGTATTCTAAAATATTTTTTCATCTAATCCCTTGAAATATTTTTTTAATCAACCCTTTGCATCTTAAGTTTAGACTGCTCATTGTAATTAGAAAAATATTTTAAGTTTCTGGATATATAAAAAATTATTTCAGAATACTAGGTGTCTCTGAAAAATAATTTAGGTGCTTGAATATTATTTTTTAAAAATAAAAATGGGCCCAACCTTCCTTTTTTTCCACCCAAAATGGTGTAGTTTTGGGTAGAGGAGAGAAAAAGGAAGGAAAGTAAGGTAGAGGAGCCGGACGAGTCCGTGACCGTGCGTATGAGGACTGAGCAAAATTCCAAAGAACACTGCATTAGTTGGTGGCCTCTTTCTCCTCATATATATATATATATTTCTCTATTGTTTTTTACTGCTTCACACACGCATATGTTCTATTGTTTTTTACTGCCCTCTCCATATGTTCTAATTCCCTCCAATTTTAAATATAAGATAAAGTTTATAGTATATATTATACTACAAACTTTAATTATCCTATATTTAGAACCGGAGGTAGTAACATTTTTTTTGGCCAACACATATGTTCTAACATTAGCATCTTAATTATCCATTGAACCATCGGGGTTAGAATATCTTTTTGAGTCACAATTATAGAAATACTTTTTGTAGTGTAATTTATACTACAAAAATGTTCCTATAATTAAGAAGGAAGGAAGTATCTTTGAGCTTTGCTAACGATTGATGAGGTATTTATAGGTTGTTTATCAACAAGTTTCTTGTGTCATTTTAATACCCACACTTCCTTATCCATTATTATATATATATATATATATATATATATAAATACAAACACACTTTTAAGGTATTAGATACACAATAAAATACTTTAAAAAACTTGATACACCTGAGAAAATACTATTTTATGTGCTGAATATGTTTTAACCCTCTTTTATTTCATGTGCTGGATGTGTTTTAACCTATTTTTATGTATTGGATTATGAGAATACTCGTGGCATTTTTGCAAATATACAATTTTTTTAAATACTTGTTAGCAATTCAAAATAATTGATAATTTATCTAAAATAAGAATGAGTTCTTGCAAATAGAAGAAAACAACAACAACAGAGTCTTAATCCCATTAGTAGGGTCGGCTACATAGATCAAATGACGTCATTGATCAAACTTGGCCAAAAACCAAATCTCAAGATAAATTGTTAACTAAGATATCTCACTTAATAACCCCATTAAACATTTTTTTCAATTTTCTTCTACCCTTTTAACTGGACTCCAAACAAATTGATTTACTCTCCTTATAACAGCGTATCTAATAATCTTTTTTGTACATATCCAAACAACCTCAAAACAATTTTCCACTATGTTTTTAATAAGTGTCACTCCAACACTTCCCTATATAAGAATAGAAAAGAATCAAATAATTTAGTTTTCAATAATAGAATATTTTGTAAATGTGAGGAACACAATATTTTGTTGTGTATATTTTCACCGGCATGACGACAAAACATATATTGATAAAGTTATGCACCTCGCTCCAAACATGGTTTTTAAAGACCTACTGAGTCCACCATATGCTCTCTGCTTTCCTCTTTTTCATATTTCTATCTCCATACACACTTTCCTTTCTCTCTCTCTCTCTCTGTCTCTCTAACAGTTACTTCATTTGAACTTTCTTTTTACCTATAACAAACCCTGCTAGGTATCTTCTTCCCCATTTAGCTTTCTCTCTCTCAGCCATTAAACAATTTCTCTTAACCCTACCTACCTCTCTCTGCATGATTCTTCTTCTTCCTTATAATTTCATGCATGGCTTCTAATAATTCTCTTCACTTCATCACCCTCCTCTTCTCCTCTTTCTTCTTCCTCTTACTTTCTCCCTCTTCTTCTCGCTCTCTACATCTTCACTCTCTCTCTTCCACTCAACACCAAGATGCCATTAACATGGCTCCTCCTTCTCCGCCCGATAACCCCTACAACACCATTCATGTCCAACCTCATCAACATCATCAAAAACGACGTCGCTCTCCGGTTCTGTCGTCGCATCGGACAAGCTTCAACGACAGTGACCATGAAGTCCCAAGTGGTCCAAACCCTATTTCAAACAGGTGATGATGACTTAAAGTTTTAGCCCTTTGTGTACAAGAGACGACCCTTCACAATCCTAGAAATTCAAAAAAAAAGTCATATATATGTATGTATCAATTCTTCTTACAGTTCTGTTTGTAATTTCTAGGGTTTTGTTCTTTTCCTTCTTCTCTTTATTATGTCGTTTAATTTCTCTGGTTTTTTTTTTTTCATATTGGGGGTGTTAAGAAGCTTTAAATTAAAACAGATCGATATATATTTATATATATGATGAGTACAGTGTATTTAATTATCATTATTGTTGTGAAGCAATTTCCAATCATTTGAAGATGAGGGACATGTGTATATGAGATGTTCTATGATTATGTTTGATCATTTTCTCATCTGAAGTTTCAGCTTAACTTCTTTTCAGATATGGTCATCATTATTTCTATTATCTTTTTTTAAAAAAAAAAAATCTTTTGCCTCAATTATATGTGTTTGGCTTGATGTGTCTTTTTGCACTGATATTTGAGCTAATTGATTATGAGCATTCCGATGTAGTTGAATGACATGAAAGGACCGTGGAAAAAGCAACAAGCCAATTTAACAATGATTAATTCCTAAGATTAATTTTAATTCAATTTACTGCATGTCCTTTTCTAATATACTACCTTCCTCAGATATAAAATCGGCTTATTTTCCTCGTTCATATCCTTCCAAATTGTCCTTGCTGCTATTTTTTTATTAATTAAACTATTGACTGAAACTTAATGTCCGATTAAGAATTAATATTAATGCGCAATCATTGAAAGAGATAACGTGAAGGTGTGAGTCCAATTTTTTTATTTTTTTTTTAAAAAAAAAATAAACCCTTCAAACGTCGAAGTTCTATCATTTTTTGTAACTACATAATATTTTTATCTATAGTGCAGTAAATTTTTCTTTTTAATTTTCAAAGACAGTGCCTGTGTGTTTCGTTAATTAAGTTTTGAAATTTTGATGCTTGAGTTACAAAAGACAACTCCAATACTAGCTAGCCACATTTTTTTTTTGTACTCTATCTTTTATATATAAGATCTAAATTTTAGATCTCTATGTTCCTTTTTATAAGATCTGCTTCAGGGTTGTCTAAGAAATAAATGTATTTTTACTAATTTTATCCTTGATTAATTTGTCCATACATTCTTTTTCATCATTTTTATTTCTCTCTCATTTTTACCCACTTATCAATAAGGACATATTTGAAAAAAAAAACAATATTTATTATATATTTATTACTTTTAATTAATTTTAACATTTTTTAACCACACAATTCGATTATTTAAATCTCATAATAAGGTATGGAGGAAGTATCCTTCTAGACTGTCTTTGCTCTTAAAGCATTGACAAAAACATGTCGAAGTAAACATAAATATGGCGCAATTAAAAAGAGATCAACTGAAGGAGTGAGTGAGTTGTGAGTCCAACATTATAAATTCTTTTCTTTTCTTTTCTTTTTCCATTACCACACCTCCTTTATTGTGGGGGAGAAAAATTCCTTCGTTAAACCTTGCACAAATGGCTTCAATGAAAAATAGTGTTATTCCGTGTTGTGCTAATTATAAGGCAAAGTTAACTAATTTCATTATTTTTAAGGAGTGGTAGTTAGTATACTCCCTCTAGTCCAAAGTTTAAGTAATACTCGTATTCTATAAAAATTATTTGATTCATAATGTAAATTACTTAGAGAGTAATTAATGTTTATTTGTCAATTTTGTCCATGTAATAATGCTCAAATGTGGTTCACCAATCATCATATTTTTTATTCTCCTTTAAAATCTAATTTAATACACCTTATGGTCCTATTCATAAAAGCTTAATAATTGAATTACGCGATTTAAGAAAACGATTAAAATTAGTTAAAAACAACCAATAAGCTATTGATTGATGTGGTAAGGGGTCTCTCCGTTAAGGAGGAAAACACAAGTTTGAATCACAGAAAACGCACTTGTTGGGAGAGGAGAGAACTCTTTGCCCTCTAAGCCTTGAGATTATAAACCCTTGATCAAATAAAATAAATTAGTTAAAAACAATAAATATGTCTAAAATAAACTTTTTTTAATCAAGTATGACCTTATTTATGAGAGGCAAGTAAGAGAGAGAAATAGAGTGAATATAAATATCACTAACCTTTTAGTTAATGTCATACATATAATTAATGAGGGGAAAAAAATATAAAAGTCTTATTAAATGTTCAGATAAATATTGTCGAGCTTTTATAAAAAAAAAAAAAACCAAAGCAATTCAAATTTTGTGCTCTTATAAAAAAGACCGTAGGGAGTATATAGGCAAAGTTGGAAATTATTTTTTAATTTAAAACACATTTAATTAATAAACCAGTTTTCCTTGATTCAGTATGATGGTCGAAAGGTAATGAATTATATATTTTGGATCTAGGGGATTATATCTTCAAAAAAAAAAAAAGAGTAACTCTCCAATTTTACCAAGCTAATAATGATCACAATAAATAAGTCTTGTCTTAGAATTAAGAGCATGCAAACAATTTGTTGCAATTTAGGAGGCGTAATATTGAAAATAAAAAAAAATATTATTCACATCTTTGTCCTACATTTAAGATCAAGTATATCATTAAAACTTTGCCTTATATAATTAGGATAAAGGGAAATTGTATTTAATACTTTATCCGGTTCTTAATATAAGATATATTTACCTAATATGATTAGATTAAGGAAGTTAATTAAGTTAGTTAATATGATATGTATTTTCTAAAACACCCTAGTCATCTCCCTTATTAATTCCCCCTGCTCTTTGATTATGGTGGAAGGAGTATCAATAAGGGTAAATTAAGAAAACAATGACAAATATAAAATTTATTTCTTATATTTAGGATCATTATCAACTCTCCAAATATGTTTTATATTAAGGATCAAAGGGAGTATACATTACACAATAGCTCTTTTTAGTTTTCAAAATGTTTGAATTTTGATCCAGTTGGTCACATAATTTTATTATTAAATGGATATGGTTAGTTTTTAATTACTATTCACTCTCATTAGGCAAGACAGTAAGATATAATACAATACACACACACACATGTCGAGTTTTTTCGTCAATAATTTCTCGATAAAAAAAAAAAAAAAAAAAAAAAAAATTCAGATAGAAGGTGTTAATTAGACTTCGAATGTTAAAAGAACGAAATGTGTGTGTGGGTGTTAATGTGAGGCTGTTAGAGTCGTGGTGAGTACACTTTGATTTGTTGCTGAAACACAAAGTATAAGTAAAATAAGAAAGGATAATAGTGTGATTTTGAGAGGAAAAGGGTGGTCAGCTGACTGACTATATAGGTGATAGCAGATTAAAAAAAAGGTTAGGGGACATAATGATTCAAAGTCTCTTAATAAAGGACACTGAGACTTTTGTCGATGACCACGACTATATACACTGTTAATTTTTGGACCCCACCCTTCTGACTAAAATTACATTATTTTACCTCTTTTTCATATTTTTACTTTTACTTTGAGTAAATTATTATTTTTGTTTAATTTTGATTTATAGAATTTAATTTATATCGTTTTCTGTTAAGATACTTTGAACTTTCTTTAATGTTTTTAGTAGAATTTGTGTATATTTTAAAAATAAAAAACTAATATATGTAATTTGAAAGATATTGAGGCCAGTGTAATTTATTTTGTAAGTACTTTAATTTGTTTATGCTTCATCAAAACCAAAACAAAATGATGGAGAAAGTTTAGAAGATTTCTTATATATTATTCTCTATTTTTTTGCCGACTATTGATTATTCAAATTGAATATTAATGGATCCATAAAGCTGATTGAAGTTAATAAATAATGTGTTTATATAGTATGAAAGGAAAAAGAAAGCAGAAGTTGAAGTCTCCGAAAGGCGAGGCAAGTGATACTATCGCTTTGCTTTGCGTGAAAGAGTGAAAACGAAGAAGGTGGCATCCAAAGCAGAGTCTTGAAGCGTTGAATTTCCGAAAATAGCCTCCATGGACATCTGTAGTATATCTGTCCTTCTGCTTTAAGACTGAAGCAAAGCTATGAGATAGATAGAGCTGAAAGCTTTTGGGTCTCTTCTTGTTTGTCTCTTTTCTTCCTTGTGTACGTATGTTTCAGAGAGCGCCCTTTGTTCTTTTCCTCTATCTCTCTCTCCCTCCATCCATCCATCCATCTTTGTGAACGTACGTGCTGAGTAAATAATCACCTGCTACGAATAAGAGATCAAGTCAAATAATTTTTGCCCTAACGATAATTCATCACAACTTGATAGTTAACTTGGGTTTGTGTGGCAGCTTTATGAATGTAAATGGTTTTCATGATTAGGGAAAGCGGAATAAAAAGTCTTCATATACGTAGCTAACAGCCAAATTAAACCAAAGATCGATATGTTTTTTTATGGTCTTGATTTTTGATTTCTCGTACTTACGTACCTATACTTTCTGGGATCAAAAACTCATTCACATGTCAACTCTTCCATCAGATGGGTGTCCTACAATAATTACACTGTTCTTTCAATACTTCATTATTAACTGTTTTGTACGTAATTCAGAATATACTAGCTTGAAGGGTATACCATATATGTAGCTATTAGCTTCATTATTGAAGTTTAATAATACACGACTCAGTTTTATCTGATATTATTCATATATTGCATGCATGTCAGTTCCAGACAGGGACGGAGCCATACTGGTGCCCATGTGGGCAAGTGTAGACATAAAAATTTGAAAGTGTATATATATTTTAATGGAACTTTGCTACAATTATTTGGGCAGTGCAGTTGGTTTTCACGCAAGCTACTCTCACTCGAGGTCCCCAGTTCGAACCCGCGCTCAGACAACTCTCTTAATTTTTTTTTCATTAACGACTCCCCCCAATCACCCCCAGCCTCTCTCACTCTTTCTTTTGAAGCCCCCGACATTTCTTCTTCCTCCTCCTCCTCCGGCGCTCTTAGTTCCGACACCAATCTCGGTGCTGTCACCCCCCAAAACCCCTCGCTGTCTCGCTAGCCCTCCAGCTCCTCCGATCTAACAACCCCGATTTCAAGCTCCAAGCCGCTCGTGATATTCGCCGCCTCACGAAAACCTCCCTGTGTTGTCTCCGCCATCTCTCTCAGGCTGTCGGTCCCCTCTTTTCCATGCTTCGATTTGACTCGTCCGAGTCCCACGAACCTGCTCTTCTAGCTTTGCTCAACCTTGCTGTCAAAGACGAAAAGTATGTTCCCTTTCGTTCTTTCCTTAACAAAATCAGATGATTTAGATCCCTATTACTTGTTCCTTTGAAATTGGATTTAAGAAATTTGTGATTAGTGTGAGTGTTTTTTTAATTTAATATTGTGCAAGTTGATGCTCCTATTCGTAATTTGTCCTACTTCTCATCGTTCGAAGTGCTTTATCGGCTTTCTCTGATTTAAGAAATCGTGCCTTTTCTTTATCATCAGTATACTGATCGATTTATCAATATGAGTCAATAGTTCATTTTGGTAATGTCTTGATGTGAGGATTAGCATATTACATTGCTTGCTTGCTATTATTTGGAGAAATCTACTGAGCTCATATTTTGTAAGTTGCAAGTTCATTGCTGGCAACCTATTTGGAGAAATCCACAATGAGACAACAAATAACTCTGCCAATCTACACTTTCTTTGTTTTTCCCTCTTGAAAATACTTGTTAAGAATTTGAGGTTTGTGATTTAATCATCGGGATATTGTTCTCGAAGATCCGTCAAGCCGATCTAATTATTTCCGTTAAGCTTTAAGTATTTTCCCATAGTAAAGAGAATTTTATTCATAGAGAAAACAAATACAGGAAGGTTACAACAAGAAAGTAAAGAGATTCTGAGCTTGATCCTAGAGTGTAGATAGGCCCATTATTCTCTGGTTGATGTTTAAATGTAATATGTGATTTTGCTAGGGTTGTGTTTATGTTCTTTCTAGGCATAGTTTCACTATACTTGTTACCTCTTTCTATCCACAATTGACATTAGAGGATCATTAAAATAGTCATGTCTCATTTTTATAGGTTATTAATGATGGATTGTCGATCGGAGCTGCTGTTCTTGGTGTTCCAGTGAAGGCCACAATCAAAGAGGTACAAAACCATATCTATAGGTTTATTAATAGTTTATCCCATTGATGGGAAACATGAGCACAACTGACATACATTGTATGGAAGGGTGCATCTGGAAAATATATGATTGTGATTAAAATGGTGATTAATTTCATTCCTTCTTTTTCTTTGTTGTTCATTGGTAAATGCCTGTTGATTTTGTTGTGCTTCAATGCACTAAAATTAGAACATTTTGAGTTCAATTGCTCTGTCCCCACCTTACATTTATTATAATTCTTCATTCTTTGATTTCTTGTGGTCAAGTTGCTCTGGAATTGGAAATCATAGCTCCTTAAAAAAGGTAATTAGTTTAATTGTTGTTTCTTCCATTTATCTATGAATGCTTGCCAAACTTATTATAGAAGTATGTGCTTCATGAAGATTATTTGCATTCACTCATGAAATGGTGAATATTTAGTTATATGAAAAATGTTGTAACTTATTTGGTAGAAGCTGGCTTACCTAGTAACAAGGCCATTGGTTGAGGCCATGTTTTATAAATTATTTAAGTGATTTCACTTAGTAGTTGGTAGGCTAGCTTGTTGATGCCAAGACATAGAAATCATTGATGCGATCCATTTATAGAAGAGCAAGGAAGTAATGATATATGTATATATAAAATCCTTGTAATTATTTTGATTACTTACTAAATTGACATAGAGTGTGAATTGTTTTGTTGCTTTGGAATTGGAAATCATAGCTTCAGTCGGTTGCTTAGTGTCCCTGTATGAAAATAGATATAATCTTATAGGTTTTGATAGAGAAGCATTAAGATGAGCTAGCTTATAGGTTGCAACATGTTCCATAATCTTGTCAAACTTTTTTCTTCCAGAAAATGTCAACGATACAATCTTATTTCAAACGTCTAAAACCCACAAATACAGAACCCGAATCTCCAAGTGAGCAACTTTCAAATAGTATTTCAATTCCAACAGTCCAAGAATCCTCCCAACCACCACAAGCATCTCAATTTCAAAGTTTTCAACCACCATCTCAAGCAAAAATTAATATAGAAAATCTTGAAGCGGATCTAGGAAAAAGACCTTCAATTTATTCAATGACATCAAATCCTATAGAAAAGAGGATATTCGGAGAGCTTATTTGCTCAAGTGGCCAACTCAACCAATTCTTAAACCATTTCCTCAAACGGAATTGTATGGAAAAATGCGTAGATTTAATCCTAAGTGGTATGAAGAATTTGGTTGGTTGGAGTATAGTGTATCAAAAGATGCATGTTTTTGCTTGTACTGTTATCTACTTTATATGGAGGTTGGAGGTAGTGGTTCGATGCAGGAAGCATTTGTCGGTGTGGGGTTCAAAAATTGGCATAAGAAGGATAGAATCAAAATTCATGTTGGAGATCATAAGAGTGTTCATAATAGATGTTATCAAGCTTGTCAAGATTTGATGAAGCAAAATCGACATATTGATGTTGCCTTGTCAAATATTTCTGACCAACAAAAAATTGATTATCGTATTCGGCTGAAAACTTCTTTAGATTGTGTTAGATTCCTGTGAGCCTTTTCGGGGACGTGATGAATCTACAAGTTCAAATCATCAAGGTTTATTCCTTGAACTTCTAAAGTTTTATTCTAAGCCAAATAAAGAGATTAATGATGTGGTCTTGGAAAATGACCTCGATAATAACAAATTGACTTCACCAATGATTCAGAATGATCTTTCCCAAGCTTGTGCTGATTTGACTGTTAAAGAAATAATTAGTGATCTCGATGATGATTACTTTTCCTTGCTAGTTGATGAAGCTCGTGATGTTGCAATTAAAGAACAAATGGCGATTGTACTTCGGTATGTTAACAAAAAAGGATTCATTGTTGAACGTTTTATTGGCATAATTCATGTCCACTACTCGAAATTTCAGATTTTGCTACGGAAAAAATCCGTAGCAAAAACCCAAAAATCCGTAGCAAAACGTTTTTGCTACGGATTTTGCTACGGATTTTGTCCGTAGCAAAATATGGCGTCGCAATTGCGACGGATTTGAGAAAATTGTCGCAATGCTTTGCTACGGAGTTGTAAAATCCGTAGCAAATTGCTACGGATTATCAAAGTAGCAATTTGCTACGGATTTCATCTGTCGCAATTGCTATGGATTATATAAAGTAGCAAATTTGCTACGGATTTTTTCCGTAGCAATTTGCTACGGAAACAATCCGTAGCACATTTGAAATTTTGCTACGGATTTAAAATCCGTAGCAAATTTCAAAAATTCGAGAAATTTGCTCTGATTTTTTTTTCCGTAGCAAATTCGGAATTTGCTACGGATTTATTTTCCGTAGCAAATTTTTGAATTATTTTACGGTAGCAAATTTTTATTTTTTTATTTATATTTTAAAAAAAAAATTAATAGAAAAATTGAATACAAATAGTAAAATAATGTACCATGAATATATTAACGATAAAAAAGAGTTTACATAGTGAAAACACAATATATATATATATAATCCGTAGCAACAAACAAATACAAAAAAGTAGGCTAAAAAGCAAAGATTGTGATCATCATCATCACCGCACGGTCATCATCACCAGAGTCGGCCGGACCGAAACCTCTCTCGTCTTCGAAGGGACATCATTTGAAGCCGCATCTCCTTCATCATCTCCGCCCGCTGATTCATCTCGTCTCATCATCTCCGTTCCGCTGCAACGCCCGCTTTCATCTGTTCTTGTTCCATAAGCATCTGCCGCCTCATCATCTCCGTTTCGAGTCGGCCCCGGCTCATCATCTCTCGTTCTGGGTCATCTGTGTTGCTTGCTCCTCCACCAACGACTTCATCCTCTTGGCTCATCTACAAAATTGATTAGTACATTTATTATTTGTACTTCATTTGAATGGACAAGAGAATGAAAATTATCAATATCAAATGTATTATGTTTACCTAAAGGAACCCCCAGTGCCGGATGAGAGGTGCTTTGATTGCTTGATGGCCGCGGACTCACCGTATCCAAAGACCATCCCTTTCTTGTCAAATCCGCCAGTAGCCTCAAAGAAGAGACTCTCGTTATCGGATATAGAGGATGAGGGGTCAGTCTCACGACTGCGAGGCTCTCTCCCCGCGATGCCTCTCAAAGTTTTCCTACAAGCAAACAAATACATAACAAATAAGAAAATAACGTGCATAAAACAAGTAATAAAGGCAATAAATGTATCACCGCTATTTGTTTCGCCTTTGGGTTAATCCATTGCCTCTCACTCCCTTCAGACTGTCGGGAATGGGTCCGCTGAAAGGTAACCCACTCAACCGATCCAGTGGAGCTTCCCGGACTCTTCCCGCAAACGCAAATGATGACCTTAATTAATTACTTCAAAGTACAAAATATTCAATATGTAAATTGAAAATAACGTGTACTTACAACTTTGCGTCGATGCTCGTAATGGATATGGAGCCCCAAGATATGACGGTCCCGCCATTTTGGCCCTATTTTCCTTATTTTTCGCACTTATGGCCTTAAACTTTTCATTGTTTTCCCAAGTGCCAAATAATTCATCTTTAGTGTCTGTGGAAGCCAAACTGTCTTGCCTCTCGACCTTCTCAATGAATAGAGCTTTCGCACGCAAAGACGCTGCCCTTGTGGTTAAAAGCTTTTTTGATTTTCATGATGCTCGAGGCAATGTCATATGCTTTTCCGAAAATCAATAACGAACAATTAGTGCTCCAAATTTTAAAAGTACTTAATTAACACGCATAAAACAAATAACTTACCAAGAACTCGTGAACCACATATCTCGTTGCTCGTAGGAATCTCTCGTCCACGCGGTCCAAGCTTGAGTGTAGTTACGGAATATTTGGGTCGACATGAAAGTCGCCACCAGATTATCGAGGCACAAATATGAAAACGAGAGATTATCATGCAAATATTAGCATACAAACCAATCTCAAAAGAGAATTGTAACATTACAGTACTTCGCATGACTTACTCGTTGCCTTTAGTGCAGATCCAAAGAAACCCCGTCTCGGGATCTCTTGAGCCCCGGATAGGTGTATCGGAGGAACTACACCTTCCCCGACGTGGCTCGAGGCGACGAAGTGTGCTAAGGAAGAAATGTGAAATATTGAAGATTTTTGTACATAGATGGTTTCAAGAAACGAAACATATGTAAATCAATCGAGAAAGGGTAAAGTAAACTGTTGTCCCCTTTGCTTTGTGAATCGGGGAGTTAGCGGCGGTGACGACGATGTATAAAGTGATGGTGAAGATGACAAATATCCAGACGGGGACGACGAAAAATCAAATAGTTGCACCTGCGGGCCGAGCCCCTCGCCTCCATATGGAGCGGTTGGCGTCGTCCTACCCCCTCTTATAGTACGGGGTCGGGATCGACCACCGCCACGTCCACTACACGAACGTCCTCCTTGATGCTCCATCTACGAACACTTATAGACATAATGTCAAAAAATATAAAAAAAGAAAGATATTTGGTTAATATGACAAAAGTACTTACAAAGTATGTAGTATAACATATCGTCATAAACAAAAAACTAACACAAATCAACCGGACGATTCATGTTCATCGACATCTACTTGCATGTCCTCATCTCGTACTCTCATAGTCGTCGAACTCAGATTCACTATATCAGAAGCTCATTTCGCCTCATCCTCATCGTCTCGATTTCTCATCGTCAATTTGTATAGGAATCAACTCTAACTCCACACGAAAATCAAAGAGATTGCTTGGTACTTCGTCATCGAAGATGTTTATGGGCGCACATGTTCCACATCGCTTGGAAAGGTTCGGACCATACCGTCATTTGATTCCGGCTCTTTCGACTTTGGTATAATATTTCGTGCTTTGGTTTTAATAACTCCCGTCCACCCTTGGCGAGATGTAGGGTATGGTGTATAGTAAACTTGTTCCGCCTTTGTTGAGCAAGGATGAATGGGTCATAACCAACCGTATATCTCCTTGTCCAAAGTGGACCTCAATATTTTCAAGTTTGTCCACTTTTGTCCCACGCGGGACTGTTATCAAACCACTCACACTTAAACAGGTCACCACCTTGTCCCACCGGTAACTTAACTGAATTATCTCAACTAACTTCCCGTAGTAGTCGGGTCTCCACCCCGTCAACTTGGTCACCTCGACAACATACACCGTAATTGCAACATAGTGTACTGCGTTCGCGTCAACGTGTTGCAAATCGATACCCATTGATTATATATTTGTTGCATCGGTAACTTGTCATTGCAGCTCCATAAGATAAACTCCACGCAACTTCATTGGGATCGATGGATTTTCCAAGAAATATGATCGAAACCATTTTGGAAACTCGGAACTAGTGAATTGATCAACTTGGGACACCGGCATTGAAGGATTTCCGATCGGACCCAATTAGAAAAGTAAGCGTAACAAAAAACTTAAGTTAATACTTTAATACTTACCGTAATAGTAAACAAACAAAAAAACTTACTCGAGGTACTTGGCGGCCTCTTCACGGTTGTTTAGAATGTACCACTCAAGAACTCGCTTATCTTTTCCGTCAAGAGTTGACTTCCAACGTTTTCCACGACTCGCTCCGGAAAATTAAATATTGACTTTTGATCCCTCGTATCACCGGCATCATCGTTACGAGGTACCCCTCTCCATCTTGACATCATTTCAGGGGGATAATAGTATGACGCAAATTTTGCGGCCTCTTCGACTAGATAAGCTTCAGCGATAGATCCTTCAACGTACCTTGTATTTTTGATCTTGTGCTTAAGTGTGCGTAAAAACCTACAATGGAATATCAGAGGATATTTATAATCTAAAGTACCATGTAGGTCAATATATATATTACCTCTCAAACGGATACATCCATCTATCTTTGTTGCGGGCCTCCTACCTTTGCTTCGTAGGCCAAGTGAACGGGCAAATGTTCCATTGAGTCAAAGAAGCTAGGAGGAAACACCATCTCTAACTTGCATAGCGTTATGGGCATGCTCGCCTCCAGGTGTCGTAACTTTTCAACATTAAGCTCTGAAGCACAAATTTCTCTAAAGAACATGGAAAACTCCGTTAGAATAGACCATACATGGTTCGGTAGTGCTTTGAAGGCCCACGCAACAATCACGGAAAAAAACATGACAATCATGACTCTTCATCTTGCTCAACTTCACCTCGTACATGTCGACACATCTTTTCCAGTTTGACGCATAACCGTCAGGGAGTTTCAGATCTTTAACCCATCGCAACAATTCTAAATTCTGCTCTTTATTGAATGTGTACGGCGCTCTGGGTTTGGAAATTCGTCCAGTGCCATTTTCCACCAAATGCAAAGCAGGCCTTCTACAAATCGCTTCAACGTCCAATCTTGCGTTGACTGTGTCTTTCGTCTTGCCCTTGGTGTCCATCACTGTGTAGAGAATATTGCAAAACACATTCCTCTCAATATGCATGACATCGAGGTTGTGTCTTAACAATTGATCTTTCCAATATGGTAGTTCCCAGAAGATACTGCGTTTGTTCCAATGATGATCAATGCCGTACCCTCCAGGTTCGCTTGAAGCAGCACCCTCTTCGACACTCGGAATGTGCCTGACCCTGTCCCATATTTCTTCTCCACTTAAACGACGAGGTGGATCTGCTCGTTCGACAGCATTCCGCGTGAAGTCTTTTCTATTTCTCCTAAACGGATGATCGGGGGGTAGGAATCGTCGGTGCCTGTCAAACCAACGACCTTGCGCGTGTTCCAAGCTAAAACCCATGTTCTGTTCAAGACATACCGGGCATGCGAGCTTTCCCGACGTTTGCCGGCCACTCAACATCCCATAGGCGGGAAATCATTTATCGTCCACATTAAGGCAGCCCCGCATGGTGAAATTCTCGACTTAATGATATATCATACGTAAGAACACCTTCACTCCACAACATTTTCAACTCGTCTATCAAAGGCCCGAGGTATACATCTATCTTCTTTTTTTGGGTTCGACGGCCCGGGGATTAACGCGTTAAGGAAGAAAAACTCTCTTCTCATGCACATAGAAGGTGGGAGGTTGTACGGAGTCACAATGCTGGCCAACAGGAATAATTCCCGCCCGTATTGTTGAAAGGAGCGAACCCATCCGAACATAGACCAAGACGAACATTACGGGGATCCATAGCAAAGAAAGGATTCGCCTCGTCAAATTTACGCCAAGCTTCGGCATCGGATGGATGCGTCACAAAGTTCTCATCCCTACGATGCTCCGGTGCCATCTCATGTGAGAGAAGCTGTTTGTTCGGATGCATACAATCTCGTAGGTCTAGGCACCAGAGGAAAGTACCACATCTTGCTTAATGCATGACGGGTCTTTTTCCTTCCTTTCCCCACAACTTTATATCTGTCATGTCCACAGAATTTGCAATTTGTCAGCTCAGCATCATCCTTGTAATACAACATACATCCTCGGGCGGACAATGAATTTTTTCACATCCAAGCCCAAGCTCTTTCACCTTTTTTTTTGCTTGGTAAAAGTCCTTCGGCAAATTATTGTCTTTGGGAACAACCTTACTCATGATCTGCATCATTTCGTTGTAATTCCTCTCACTCATATGGTGATCAGTCTTCAAGCTTAGTGTTGCTAGGGTAGCCGATAGCGATGAATATTCACTATTTTCAAAGTGGTCGCAACCTTCCCATAACGGACGTTGTGCTTCTTGAAGCATTTTATAGAACCTAGCAGCTTCCGGATGAGGATCCTCACCCATGTTTGATGGTTGAGGATGGGTACCGGTCTCATCTCCCATGTATGACGGTTGGCATGAGTAACGGGATCAAAATATTGGCCGATCGACGGTCCCGCGGCATCCATAACCAACCGCTCATATTGATTAAGGTTTTCTCGATGACTATTTGTCCCCGTAATAACCACTCGGTGTCCGTCGGACTTCGCCATGACATTCCCAACATTCATAATCTATTATGAATCCCTTTTGACACAAATGAATCCCGACCGTGTCCGCATCCGTAAATCTTAAACACTTACATTTGGCACACGGACACCTGATCTCCCTTCTTGAATTATTTGAATTCGCCAAAGCAAATTGGACGAACTCTTCCAAACCCGCGAAGAATCTTTGTTGTTACTTGTCTTATCGGTTAGACGATTGTACATCCAACTTCTATCATGGTTGCCTTCCATACTTCCTAGCAAGTTCGAGTTACTACCCTAATTAACTTCTCAACATACCACAAATATATATATATATATATATATATAAAAGTCGCCTCTTATGCCTACCAATTGCCACTTAATCAAGAAAGTGAAAAACAAACACATGCATTGAACAAAGAACATATTCCCGAACAAGCAACGAGAGAATGAGGATAGCACACGAACATGGGGACATGCATGTGGAGGGGCAAACAAAGAATAGAATACTAAGTATTTTGGAGTTTCTAACATATATGGGCTAGATCAAAGGAATTACATAACATTTAATCAAATTTATTGTATAACTTGTTAAACATAGATTGAAATAAAAAATTTAAATAAAAAATTTATTCTACTAATTTTTATAAAACATACAAATGTGATTATTCTTTAATGTCACACCTTCCTCATCCTCATTGACATTAATTAATTAATTGTCTTATCCCTAAATTTTATTTCCAAACACTTCACTTTTCTAGTTTCAACATCATCCTATTTAAATATTTATGTATCAATATCATCTAATACAAAATCTTAATTTTATCACACCAAAATCAGAATTGGAATTTCTAAATTCCTAAAAAGTGCTAGATAAAAATGCATCTTATGAAATTCATCTCGGGGATTTCTTATGAGTTGTCACAAACATTTTGCAAAGAAAAGATCAAGACCTTTTAAATGCAATTGGTTTAGTGAAGGTAGTCAAGTCTCATTTACAAGAGGTGAGGGATAATGGTTTTGATAAATTGCTTCAAGAAACAATCATTTTTGGCAATAAATATGATGTTGACATTCCAAATATTAATGATGTTTATTGTCCTAAAGGGAGATCGAGCGGAGATCGGAATCATTCACATTCCTCCACTACTTTAAGGTGGAGTTATTTAATCTGATGTTGATAGATACTCAGGTTTAAGAGTTGAATGATCGATTTGATAATGTCAATATCAAGTTGCTTGAGTGTTTGAGTTGTCTTGATCCTCGTGATTCATTTGCTAATTTTAACAATGAAAAGTTGATTGAGTTTGCTAGATTCTATCCTTTGGAGTTTGATGAACTTGCAGATATTCCTTTTCTGTCTTCAAGTCTCGATAATTTTATTGTTGATGTGAGGGAAGATTCTAATTTTGTCAAATTTGCAAACAATTTCTGACCTTGCTTTGAAGATGGTTGAGAAGAGAAAGGATATTGTTTATCCACTAGTCTATTTGTTGATAAAGTTGGCACTCGTTCTACCGGTTGCAACTGCTAGTGTTGAGCGGGTTTTTTCTGCAATGATTTTTGTTAAGAATAAGTTACGCAATCGGATAAGTGATGATTGGTTTAACTCATGCATGTTAACTTTTGTTGAACGTGATATATTTGATACGATTGATGATGAGGATATAATGAAACATTTTCAAGGAATGAAGAATCGAAGAATGATTTTGTAATCCTTCTGATGTAAAGGTTAGTTGACTCTTGATTATTATTTTTCTATGTTAATGCATTTTGTAACTATCCTTCTCTTATTCCTTTGCTCTATGGTGAAAGCATGATAATAAGTCTTATTTGCATATATTTTCTGTTTTCTCTTTCCTTATTGTTCATCAGGTTCATTTTCTCTATAAAGGCACATTTAGGGTGCTCTTAGTGCTACTTCATGACTTCCCCGAGTTCTTGTGTGCTTATCATTTTACCTTCTGTGATGCTATTCCTAGTAGCTGCATACAAATGCGAAATATTATTTTAAGTGCATTTCCTCGTAGTATGAGGCTACCAGATCCATCCACGCCTAATCTAAAGGTCTTTTAAAACTCATCTTGTCTACTTTCTTGGTCACAGTATTGAATATTGGCATGACACAGCTTCCTTTTTTGCTTTCTTTTGCAGATTGATTTGCTTCAAGAAATAACTGTATCCCCTCGAATATTTTTGGAGGTTGATGTAGCACTCAAGGCTAAGCAGATAAAGGCTGATGTAAATGAATATATGAAGGTAATACCCCACCTTGTGATTTTCGTTTATGATGAATTGAAGATAAAGCCATCATTTTGGTTTGCTTGCCCACCTTCTAGTTATTATAATTCTTCATTCTTTGATTTCTTATAGGTTGTAACATGTTCTTTAATCTTGTCAAACTTTTTTCCTTCCACAAAATGTCAACGATATAATCTTAATGCATTTAACACTTTCCTTTATAAAAAAAAAAGCGGGGGCGCTGCCCCTGAACCCCTACACTAATTGTGCACCCATAAACTCTAAATCCTGGCTCCGTCACTGGTTCCAGATAATTGTGTGTGGAATATAATAGAATTCACTGGACGCAAATTTTGGATATAATATTGGATCTCAAGGGCAAAAATACTCACATCACTTACTTAAACCTCTTATGAGGGTAATTTAAATAAATACTCTTATACAATTTATACTCTTATTTATAAGGCATTTTCAGTATATTTCACACAAATAAAAAATACATTACACTTCATTAAATCTACACAAAAATTCTACAACTTTTTAACTTTATCCCTATTTAATATACATTATATAATAATATTTTAGAATAAAGTCAACACAATAATAAATGACGAGTAAAATTGTATATTCATATGAAAAATTTAATAATGTACCTCATAAATAAGACTCTGTTCTGTTATAGAACACAGATGTCTAGCTTCAATGACCTAGGAATGATTAATGTTGGATCAATGGACCTTTCAATGATCGAGTGTCAAAGAAGGGATATTGGCTCGATGATTCCTATGGGAAAGATATCGTCGAGATAGCTCAGATCACAATGCAACACAGGTGAGGCGTTTCGCCAAAGGGAGTGGTGTGTGTGCAGTGTGACTGAATGATAAACTGTTGAATAGAGAGAGATCAGAGTGCACCTGGTGGGTAATCTCCTATTTATAGGGATTACCTAGGGTTTCACTACCATGCAAACACGTCTATCCACCAACCATTATGCGCCTCCCACGTTACGCGCCACGCTCCCACTTCCCGTGCGGCTCGCATAACGGACAAGGTGGGGTAGTGGTGAACCATTTACGGTTTAACGGGTGGTTTTTTTGTAGGCCCCTGGTTGGGCCGGGTAGCCGGATGGCCCAATATATGGGGCCATAACAGTTGCCCCCAAGCTCGGTATGACAGGTTCCTGACGTGCCGAGATTAACGTGTTGATTGATCCGGTCATCATCTATCTGGGTTCGAGCTTTGTACGGATCCTCTGGGATTTCCTCCTTGCTCGCCGCGTTTTGTCGCTCTCTGTCATAGATGATGGGCTACCTTTCATTAGTCCAACGTTACCGCGACCGAACTTCGTGCCGACGAGCGGTCTTTGGTTGAAGCCACTCCTATGACCTCGGTGATAACCAAACTTGTTCTTGTGAACTTGGCCGTCAGGGGCGCACCTTCGTTCGTCGTCTCACCACTTGCCCCGAGTTGCGGGTTGCCTTCGTGGCGGGTTGGGCTTTCATAAAATTCTTGTGGTTTTTATGATAACCGAGATTGACTTCTTTTGCTTTTATGCTCTCCGTCTTATCCGGTTCGTGAGTTCCTCCACGCATTGCCCCCAATATTGGTTGTCATAAAGGGTTTGCAAATATCAGATGGCGTTACTCAGGCGTGATTTGATCCTCCTAGGGATATGGATTCACTGCCTTTTGGTAACGATCCCCTTTGAATTTCGTGCGCCTTAAATGTGGCGCCTTTCCCCGATGTGGCCATCATTGCACTTTTGCGTTTTGTAACATTTATTACCGCCGGCGCTTGCGCTTTTCTATAAAGATGGTATTGATTGTCCCCACGGTCGGCGCCAATGTTCTGTTATAGAACACAGATGTCTAGCTTCAATGAGCTAGGAATGATTAATGTTGGATCAATGGACCTTTCAATGATCGAGTGTCAAAGAAGGGATACTGGCTCGATGATTCCTATGGGAAAGATATCGTCGAGATAGCTCAGATCACAATGCAACACAGGTGAGGCATTTCGCCAAAGGGAGTGGTGTGTGTGCAGTGTGACTGAATGATAAACTATTGAATAGAGAGAGATCAGAGTGCACCTGGTGGGTAATCTCCTATTTATAGGGATTACCAGGGTTCACTCTCATGCAAACGCGTCTATCCACCGACCATTATGCGCCTCCCACGTTACGCAATACCGCTCCACTTCCGTACGGCTGCGCATAACGGACAAGGTGAGGTAGTGGTGAACCATTTACCTGGTTTAACAGGTGGTTTTACTGTAGGCCCCCTGGTTGGGCCGAGTAGCCGGATGGCCCAATATATGGGGCCATAACAGACTCAAAACTTTCTTTTCTTTCTACCATATGAATAGAACCAAAGGAGTACTCTCTAGAATCCTAAATGCAAAAGTTAGTAAAGGGATTTGCTTTAGTTGTAAATAAATAAGACTTAAATCTATTTAATTTGTCTTTCAAAATTATAAATTTTCACCCAATTTTTTTCAATAAGGAAATAGTTCCCGCTACAAATGATTAAAAGAAATATTTTAAGAAAACCAACACTTGACAAGCAACTAATTTAATAATTTTCTTAATATTTACAAATTAGTTATCCCTAGCTTTACATTAAGAATTTGATCCAAAAAAAAAAATATAACGTCATTCACACAACATAAATTAATTAGAACTTATATACAATAATAAACTGCCAAACTAATTATTAATGAAGATAAGAAAGAGAGAAAGAGAATTAAGAGATTAAGGAGAGATTTTTGGTGTAGCTATATGGCTTCCTTTCTGCAAGGAGACATGATGTAGCCTTCACTTTTAGTTGTTATAAGGAGAAGGAGCCTATAATGTCTTGTCACTCTTCACCACTTTATATATATAACGTACCTACCTACTTAATATTAATTTACTTTTATTCTCACTAATTCACTCAACTAAAAGATAGAGCAAGGCTTTTTGAGAATATGGACATACGTGCCTGCTGGTGAATGCATATATATATGCTTTGAGAAAAGTAAATCAAAGTGGGTTTCACAGCTTTGCTTCACTACTCAAAGTTGACTGCCCTTTCTTGCTTTATTTGATTCATTTGGCTTCCTTAGTTTTTACCATACATAAATAATAATTTATTTTTATTATTATTTTGATGTGGGAGAAAGAGCAAAAAAGGGCATTCATGGAGTGGTCATTTCCTCCTTTTAAGGTGGGGATATCTCTGTTACCTGCATTATTCACAGGTGGTACGCATGAAAGCTGCCCATATATGTTAAATTAAAGTTCCAATGAATAATTAAATCAAAACATTCATTTTCACTACTTTACATATATGATATCAATATCATTACTTATATATATTGATCTATTATATTGCACTGTAGTCATTTAATCACAATTAAGCTCCCTAATAAGCCATCCAAACTAAGCCATATATCTTCACTGCTAAATTAAAGTTCTAACCAATCTAATCAAAATATGCATGCGTGTGATACGTATAATTGCTTGCATATAAGCTACTTTATTAATTATTTACACGGCTCATGTAGAAACCAGTCATTCATTATAAGTCTGCTAGTATATACTGATTAAGATGAAAGATATTCAGGAAAACTATAACGCGCCTTTTTTTTTAACAAATAATTAACTTAACTAATTTATTTAATTAGTGTGAATTGGATGTCTAATTTTAATATTTGATTAGGATCAGAGGGAGTATATATATTAAAGGCCAAACTTTTTTATGTTCATATATATTTGAAAGAAGCACTCATCTTAAATGAAATAGCAACTATAGTTTGAAAATAATATCTGTATAGACTACTTGTGAATAAATAGTAACAAATAAACTTCTATTTTATATTGGTATTTTCGTTAGGAAACAGTAACTTTTTTTCATTGCAAGTATTTTAGTACTGCATGAGTGTTTTATACTCACGAATAAAAAAAAATAGACCGTCTTCTTTTAAATCAATTGTGGAGGATAAAGTTTTTAAAAGTGTTATCAGTGATATTTTTGTAAATATTGAGACTTTTTATAACGGTTCCATACAACCAATCTAAAATATATTTTTTAAAACCGGGTGTTTGTACAACCGGTCTAAAAGTATTTTAAAAAAATTAAAAAAAAATATTATTACTAGGGTCATTGCTGTTAATAGTTTTTGGTGACCATCCATGAAGTTTTCTTTTATAAGCATGTCGTTACTGCAACGTGCAACACACATAAGCTAGCTTCTCTTAAAATATCATTTTGATTTCTTAACACAGTTAGTACAATATGCGTGAATTGTTAAATGCTGATTACTTAGAATAGGTTAACGACAAAATGTAAATAAATGTTTGTTTGTTTTAATTTGTTTTTGTATTATACATAATGACGACTTGACCTTTTGCTTCGTAAACTGGTCCTGCACCTTCATCTTCAAGGACACTGACCCCTTTTTTCAAAGAAGATCTTGGTTGTTTCTGAAACTCTTAATCAATTTCCTTGTTTTTTTCATCATTCTACAGCTGGAAATTAATTCATTCTCTTTTTTTTCTTTGTTTTGAAGAAAAAATCACAACTAATTATGCTTACATTAATGGTAATTAGAGCTTTGAAAGGTAAAATTACGTTAAAAAATCATACAAGATATATACTTCCTCTTATACTTATTATAAGGCACAATATAATCTAAAAGAAATGAACACTCTTTAATTTGTTAAAAGTTGGGTATTAATTCAGTGTTTTCAATGTCATTTATATTTAAAGTCATTAATTATAATGAAAAATCTAACATAAATCTGAAATTTAAATATAGGTAATTGATTCTAGCTATTTTCAAACAAAGTTAATGCTTGTCTACCATTTTTTAGTTATAAGGAAGTGGTTAGAAGTGTCTTATAATAAATATCAATAGTTAGTACTACCTCTGGTCCAATTATAAGGCGCAATTGATTTTTTTTTTTGAGAGATTAAGGAAGCTAAATAAGTTACTCAATCATTTCATATGTTATGTTTTCTTAGATTATATATTAGTTTATTAGTCAAACTATTTAGTTTGAAGAAAAAAATAAAAATAAAAATATTCTAAGCTAATTTAATTAGCTTCTTTAATTTCTCCAAAAAAAGTCAGCTAGGTTTTATAATTAGGATCGGAAGAGTATTTGTTATTCATGAAATTATTAATAATGCTCATTAAATGCAAGTTTATCTTTGGATTAAGGGACAATTTTGCTCCGAAAGTTTTCACTGAGAAACAATTTTGCCGCAATTTTGCCCCATAAATGTAAAAAATGAAACAATTTTGCCTTAACCGATTATCCTAGTTAATTTTAACCATCAGTAGACCAAGTATGTTGAACGGCAATTCATGTCATTTTTGTTAAGGTGGAAATTTGCCCAGGAAATTTTAAATCTAACTTTAAAAAAAATGAAGTAAATGACACATGATTTTATCATGGCAAATTTGAACCTTAACAAAAATGACGAGATGAAATGTGTACTACCAATTCAGCATATATTTGGTCAATTGATAGTTAAAATTAACTGAGAGGGCAAAATTGCTCCATTTTTTACAGTTCTGAGAAAAATTGCCCCTAGAACCTTTAGGGGGAAAGTTGCCTTTTAACCCTTGATCGATCTTTTAATGGAATTAAAAAAATTTACAATTTCCGACTTGACAAGAAATCATTAAAGAAAGGGAAAATTGACCATAAATCCATAAATCCCTATTTGGGATTCTATTTTCCAAATGGGACATGAATTATTTAAAAGAGAGAGGCCCTTGAGCTTCAATGTTTCTGAAAGTAGAAAGATAAAAATACCCTTAATGAAAAGATTGAAATAAAATAACGGAACATATATGAAGAAAAATGATCCCAAGCAAGATTCAAAGAGAAAGTCACACATGAATGAGGACAATGAAGAAGTCCTGTGTGCTTCCTTGCGATGCCTGACAGGAGAGGCGACGGCCGGCGAGCAAAAGGTCAGCAATAGTCACGGTATGCAACTGAGAATGTGTTACTTGCGGAGGCGACTACAACTAGTAATAAGGTCCTTGTTGAACTGTTTTGTAACCGATGTCGAACAAAGTTATAGGGGGAAAGGGGAATAAGAAAGTTGGTAACTTCAAGTAATATTTCTTCATAATCGGTTGTAAAATTTTATTAGCGATGTTTGATTGAGAATGAGAAACTTGTTTTCGATTTGCCGTGATCTCCCAAAATACCAAATTATGAAAAGATTTGCGAGTATAATGTAACCTGGGTCGTTTTCCGAGGAATTTGCGGTGGGTTTAAATCAGAGCAATAAAGCGGAATAATAACAAATTGGGGGTTTTTGATTTAAACAGTTAAAAAGCGAAATTAAACTAAAGCGAACGAAATATGAAGATGCGAGAAATGGATTAAAACGGTTAAAAACGATTAAAGACAGTTAACCAGGTGGGATTCCATAACCTTCATCGGACAAACAGATAATAATCAAACTCGTGATTGATTCTCGACGAACCGAGATCTGCGTTCGTCGAGATATTCCTCGACTAGACGATCTTCTAGCATTTGATCGAACACGTGGCGAGCTCATTTGTCACGATCGCACAACGCTCTCTCGGAACCCGGTCCGACTATGTCCTTGGGATATCAATCTAGGTATTAAATCTAATACCTAATCCGCAATTATAATCGGATCCGATTAAAATAAACGAGAGATGATTCGACATTCGAATGAAGCGCATGTCCTCTCGGATTTTTGGAACCCTCAATCCATAGGTTAACCACGTAAACTTAGCCGAGCATGGCTAAGCAAAACGAAGAAAAGATGAAAAACGCGAAGAACACGAAGAACATGAAGAACAACGAGAGAATTTGAAAGCTCCTATTTTGATCCACCAAAGTCTAAAAACGTGAATGAGAATCTGTTTGTAGGCCGCCACACTTAACCTAAAATGGAAAAAACGAAAATGGGGCTCCAATCCAATTGGCCCAAAACAGAAAATAATAAAATAAACGGGTTTTAATTACAAATTCAAGCCCAATTAAAATTCCGACTTGCTCCAAAATCGACCGCCCTCTTGTCCGAATTTGCCCTTCATGTCTTCATAAGAATTGTAGCTCTCTGAATCATCTGAAATATGAAACAAAAATGAGGCAAATCCGATGTCTGGTTCAAGAGTTATGGTAGGAATAGTAAAGCAATATAAAACTGGAATTTTATTATTAAAAATGGCTAAAACATAATAAAATGCCCAAAGCCAAATAAGTATAAAAGCATTATTTATTAACTAAAGAGTCCTAAATTATTAATCAAGAGATAAAAAGAAGTGTATGAAATATTCAATTATCGGAAGGTAAACGGCTTTCTTGAATTGATAAACTTTTAATTTGGATTGAATTCTGAAATTGCTAGTGTGTCGATGTAGTCATTTAAATGTTGATCAGTATGACATATGTTTAGATAGTAGCAGGGGATTCAGTATCATCTACGTTTGAGCAAAGTCGCGATACCTATTTATTGTAATAGTTTGATTCTGTGATGAAAATGAGTTCATTCAATTCCCTAGATATGTTTATGGTTAGATAACTAGATTGAACTGATTCATGTGGTTAGCAGAGCTAGTTGACTTCAACAGACAACTAATCTTAAGTATTGCAAGAACTGTGATTGCCTACGGTGTGACAAGTAGTGGAATAAGTCTTCTTGGATTAAAACGTCAAATTTATATATGCTGCAAATAATTCGTGTTCAACTCACCTTGCCTTTAGATTTGGTCTTGTACCACAGAAGAACAATGGGTGAGTTTGTTGAATTGTTGGACATTCATTAATCGATGCCTGTATGGATTATATGTTAGTGGTTTTGCTATTTGCTTTTTCACGAAGAATCTTCCTTTTTGTGCAATATATTTTCCCTAGTGCAAAAATATCTTTCTTTTTGTGCAAACAATCTTCCATATGTGCAAAAGATCTTCCCTTTGTATGCAAACAATAATCTTCCATGTACAATATATCTTTTTCTAGTCCATTTTTTCTTTCCTTGTGTGCAAACAATCTTCCCTACGTGCAAAATATCTTCCTTAATACACTTTAATCTAGAGGATAATGGAGAAAACAAGAAAAGCTAATGAAGCTACAAGTATATTTAGCAATTCCTTACTTACACACAAAGCAATAAAAAAAGCAAGGCCAAAAACGAATATAGTAATCATCACCTCTACTAAATACTGAAATACGAAGAAGGCCTTCAGACAACTCACCTCCCTAGTTTTTACTAACAGATCGGAGCTCCGACAGAATCCACAGTGATCGATAGCGGCAAGGGAGGATGCACAACACGCATGCAAGAGAGAAGAAGAAGGGCCGCGATTTTTTTTTTTTCTTTCTTATCTATTATTAAATGCGGGTTTCCCACTCTATTTTCATTAAGAACATTTTTGTCTTTCTACATTCAAAATCATTGACACTCAAGGGCCTCTCTCCTTTAAATGACTTCAAGTACCATCTGGCAAATAGATTCTCAAATAGGATTTATAGGCAATTTTCCCTTTAAGAAAATGAAATTATCTTAACTTTTAAATATTTTCATTTTAAAATAAGAAAAATTATAATAAAGGACCTAGAATAAATAATATTTATTAAGAAAGACCATAAAAATAGTAATTATTTTAAAGCACGAGAAATTAAAATATTAAAATAGAAAGTCTAAATTGCCCCTATATTATCACTAAATTTTTTTATATTATCTCTCCTCATACGAAGCTCGATTAAGCTAATCACCACTATGGTGGGAATATCTTAGCTTAGCAGCCCTCTGCTCATTGCAAAAGCATCGAAGGAGAATATGAGGGTCTATAATTATTCACCATTATCCTGATGATTAAGCTACAACAGAAGGACATCAATCGATCTCAAGGTCGTAACTATCCCAAATCCTACAAGTTTTCTTCTCTTTGGCTACAGTTTAATCGGCGGTAACGTTTTGGGGTTCTTGGAACTATTTTCAAAATACATTCTTGTCGTTGTTGAATTGAACCTTTACTACTATTTTTCGTTTTTCTGCATCATGTTCAATGTATAATTAAGCTTTTTCATTGAAACATTGTGTTCTATAGAGCTTCACCCTGAGAGTAAATGAAGGGCTACGGTAGAAACTATAGTTAAACGATTTCTCTTCATATTAATTAAAGATACCAATTACAAAGCGAAGCAAAAGACTTCCAATAAAATAGACAAAAATCAATAAGGTAGGTTCAGAATCGAAAGAAGACGCAAATCACACATGGTGAGATCTGCTTTGTATGAGGTTGAGGTGAGAGAATACAAGAAGATCTAGAGATAACATAGGGGTAATTTAGTCTTTCTATTTTAATATTTTAATTTTTGGTCCTTCAAAATAATTACTATTTTTATGGTCATTCTTAATAAATATTATTTATCTTAGGTTCTTTATTATAATTTTCCCTTTAAAATATATGAGTACCAGTAGTCCTCATTTTGAAATACGAGGACCTAATAATAAATATTAAAAATTATACCAAAGTACTACCTCCGGTCCTAATTATAAGAGCTAGTTGACTTTCTTTAGAGAGATTAAGGAATCTAAATAAGTTACTTAATCATTTCATATGTTAAATATTCTTAAATTATATATTAGTTTATTAGTCAAACTAATAAGTTTGAAGAAAAAAAAATAGAAATAAAAATACTTTAAAGTAATTTAATTAGCTTCCTTAATCTCTCCAAAAAAAGTCAACTAGCTCTTATAATTAAATATCTTTACTGTTGCCCCTAAATAATTTATCATCCATATTGTGCAGCGAGTGATTTTTCATTCTATGCTTTGTAATTGGTGACTAAGTCCCTTAACTTTCGTCCAAAAAAATCACTTCTTATCAAATGAGATCTCTCTTATTTCTCTTCTACTTCAGAAATGGGCCTTCTCATTAATTACATGGACCTTAGCCTAATTACAATCGGCCCAATACTGTTTAGGCCGATCCACATAGTCCAAGATATATGAATAAGCCTATTTGTATAGGAATGGACCTTTTTTTTTTTTCAAAAAAAAAAATTGTTGTGGTCGTAATTGTTTCTTTAAAAAAAAAACAAAAAGTGAAATAGACTTTCATGAGTGGTAGATAAATTAATCCAATGAATAAAGTGAACAGCATATTCAATTTAGAATATTATATTCAATGTCAATTTTCTTTATTTTATGATTTTATCCTTCACTCTTTATTGTCAAATATATTTACTCTCCTCAATATTGAAAATTGATAAGGATCTTTGCAAATATTCATTTTGTTGTGTGTGTGTAGCAACATGCAATGTCATTAGTTTTTTTTTATTTGGTTTATATAAAATATATGTAAAATGGTATTGATAATTTTTTTAAACAATGAAATAAAATAGTTAGTCAAATTCTTTTTTTTATGCATAAATAATCCAAATTCTAATAAACTACAAAAAGAATTTTTTACGAAAATATTTAAAACAAAAATTCCAACAATTACATATACGATAATTATAAGTGCATAAAAAAATGACATAGTTTGAGCCTCAATATGACATCTTTTCCATATATTTGACGAAAAATGGATCCCTCCTTATCCACTCTTCGACAAAAATATGACAATATAACATCCTATGGGAATTAATATACATAATGAGGAGAGTCAAACCGTCAAGTATTTTTAATATATAATCTGGGGGAGTGACCCCGAAGGATCTGAGGGGAAAGGGAGAATGGAAAACAGAGAAGTAGAGAAAGCGATAACGAAATCAAAACATAAATAAAGAACTGAAGTAAACGTGCTAAAAGAAAGAAAGAAATTAAAGCAGATCGGTAGTAAACTACGCTGATCTAGTTCATAAACGAGAGAGAAGAGTAAAGAAGATATGCAGATGCGAGAAAGACATAACTAAAAACACAAGTTTATTCAAACCATAAAAACTTACAGAAAGCGAAGGCGGAGAAGAAAGCTTAAGAGAGAGAAGGGAAAGAGTGTAGAGAGAAGGCGAGAGGGATGAGAGAAGGCGAGATAAGGTAGAGATAGTTCGCCGATCGAGCACTCCGCCTCCAAATGAAAGGGCCCGAGCTTTTAAAACAGATTCGGATCATCGTTTGAACAGGTTCCGGTTGATGACGTACTGTTGATTTATAATGTATTTAGCTACAGTGTATACCGTAACTAACTACAGTGATCTAGCAATTATAATGTTTAGTGTTACATCAAAAGGAAAAACACCTAATACTATAATGTAGATCAAGATTTTATACAGTTTTATACATGGAAGTTACAGTTTGGTATCTTCCGTCAAAAGCTTCGCAAGTTATTCTTCGCCCAAATTGACGACGAAATCTTCATCTTCATCATCACTTTGGTCCGGATTTCCTTCCCGTTGAAGTACTAGCTTTGATTTATGGTTGCAAGCGCTCCTCTTTGTTGGAATTGTTTAAGCGGGAGAGAGAGTTGTTTAAAGTATTCTTGTTCATCTCCTTTACCAAGTAAGGTTTGTGCATGGGATTTTTGGTTCAAAAACCGGCTTTGATCCGTTGCACAAAGATGACGAGGATTTTGTTTGAACCAGAGATCTACTTGCTTTAGAGCTCACCTTTGATTGGTCAAATTTTGCCCACCATCGACAAAAGGCATCGTTGAAGGAATGGTAAAACGGGACCTTTTTTATCATTATGAGAAAAGGCTGTATTGCCAAGAAAAAATCCAGGATACGATTAATTTGGAAAAGTAATGAAGATCAATTGGAAAAGGATCTCCATTATGATTATATTTTGTTTCAAAAAGAGACAATCTTTGTTTGAACGAGATGAAGGAGGATTTCGGGTATAGGTCAAGAAAAATCCCACCATTGTTTAAACCATTGAGGAAAGTTATACTTGGTGTTTTTCTTAAAATAAAGAAACCAAGTATGTTTGAAAATTTTATTTTGATCATAAAAGACATTATACCAGGCCTCACAATAATCCCAGTAATTATATCCTCTAGGATCATAATCAATTTTGAAAGAGACATTTTTATGTAAATCTTGTCCCCGTTGGGATGATTGTGAGAACTTTCAAAATGCGGAGAGTAGAATGAGTAATAAAAGTTCCTTCTTTATCTTCTTTTCGAGATAACTCGATAGATTGAGAATCAACTAGTATTAACTCATAGAATTCTCTTGTTTTTTGTAAGCTTGGTAGGAATAAAATGAAATCCGAAGGGAAGACTTTTAAAGCTACCGATTGGGGGTTTGGAAGAAAAACTCGGGTTCAATTTGTAGGATATTTTTGACCTTATCCAGTTTGGGAATGTAAGGTGTATCCATTGGGTTAATGGCCGAAGAGACTACTAATTGTTTAGTAACTTTGAGGAGGTTTTTTCTGAGCAAGTTGGAGATTAAATTCAGCATTTGCTAAATCGTACTCCTTTTTGCGATTGCTGTGAAGAAGAGGCAAGAATAGATAGAGCAAGTGCTTTATCAATTTCAAGGGCTTGGGTTTTATCATCTTTTTGTACTAATACTTCCCCCCAAGTTTTTGTAGGAGGTTTCTTAGCATATGATTCAACCGTTTTTTGTCGGGTTTGGTGGAGGTGAGTCTTTGGGTTGAAGACTCAATTTGGGTTATAGGGGTCGAAGACCCCGATTTGGTTTGTGATCGTGTCCGCAATCGTGACTCTTGTGTTTGGAAAGTTGATTGGGCTGGAAGACGATCCTCGGGGTTGTAGCAAAGATCCTTGAGTTTGAGGAGCTTGTTCTTTGTTTAGGAGTTGTTTGATGATCTCCTTGAGATCTTCTTCGGAGAGCCAGGACTTTGAGCATCTTGAAAGATGCGTTGTTTATTATCCTCTTCCTGGAGGGGTTGCTTATTTCTTTGTTCGTCACCTGGTTTTTCTTTACGGTCATTTTCTGGAGAAGGAAAAAGGGTTATGGTTTAGAGGACTCTCAACCTAAGAACTACCCTGTAGAAACTCTGGTAAGAAAATCGGGAAAGAATTGGAAGTGCCTTCAATGAATTCAATATCAAAATCAAAAGCACTCAAAATTGCTTGCCAACGGGCAAAAATTTGTTTTGATGCAAGGTTTTAACATCTTTTTGTAAAACATCTTTTGCATTTACAATCAATGCGAACTAAAAACCTTTGATTTAGAAGATCGGCTTTGAAATTTTGAAACACACAAAACAATAGCCAAAATTTCCTTTTTTATTGTGGAATAATTCTGTGGCGGGATTCCAATGTTTAGACGTAAAAGAAATAATTTGTTCTTTATCGTCAAATCGTTGTTTGAGGATACCTCCATATCCTAATTCGAAGCGTCGGTTGGACGATTTTGAAAGTCGAAGGAATGGGAAGGTTAAGACAAGGAAGTTCTTTAACTTTTTGTTGTTTGATTTGTTTGACAATATTAGTGTGGATGTCGGTCCAAGGAGGAGGATTTTTGTTTAGCCTTTGATGAAGAGGTTTTAGAAAGTTGCTAAGTTGAGGAATAAACTCAATTTACATAATTTAAACAACCCAAAAATCGTTGGAGTTGGTTTTTATCCAAAATTTGATCGGGAAATTTATTTGCAAACCTGAATTGCACGTTCAATTGGAGTTATGGTTCCTTGGTAAATCCGGTGGCCCAAAAAGCGTACTTTTAATTGGAAGAGACTGATTTTAGGTTTGGAGACCACTAAACCATTTATTTCTCAGTTCGAATGAATTTTAAAACATGTTTAAAATGTTCTTCCAATGAGTTTGAAAAGATAAGAACATCATCAATATAGGCGATAATATATTGACCTTGATCATTAAAGATCTCGTTCATAATCCTTTGAAATTCGAAGGGCATTTTTTAAACCAAAAGGCATAACATTCCATTCATCGACCAAATGGAACGATAAAGCGTTTTATACCTATCTTTTTCGAGATTTGGATCTTGCCAAAATCCAGATTTCATATCAAATTTAGAAAAGATTTTTGCGAGAATGTAAATGTTTTAGTAAATCAGCCTTGTTTGGGATTGGATAACGAATCCATTGCAAAGCTTCGTTAAGAGGTTTGTAATTAATGACCAGGACGAGGCGTTCCACGTTCGATTTCAGCATTTTTGTTAACGTAGAAAGCGGCGCAAGACCAAGGACTACGGCTTTTTCTAATGAGTTTTTTGTCAAGAAGATCTTGTATTTCTTTTTTACAAGTTTCAAGAAGTTCTTGGCTCATTTGGATAGGTCGCTTTTGTAGGAATATGTTTCTCGAGAAAAGTTTGGTTCGTAAGGAAGATCAACCGTATGTTGCTTACGATTCCAAAAAGCGTTGGGTAAATCAAAGACAAACCGTTTTATGAATTTTATCAAGACAAGAGTGGATCTTTTGTTGGACAAAAGGTTGCTTGAGCTGTTGCTCAATTCGTTTGAATTGGATTTGGTCTTAAGAAAATTGATCTGGTTTTCTTTGAGAAAGATGGGATTTAATTCTCTAATTTTTGGTTTTTTGAGAAAAAAGGAAATAAAATTGTTTTTCCCAAATGTTGTTTTGTAATACCATCAGATTGAGTTCCATAAGGCATTAATATGGTAGCAAAAGGTGCACCAAGAATAATTGGTGATCCCATTTGTTTCATAAGAATGAATGGAACTTTAACCATGACTTTCATTTTGAACAATAACATTTGAAAGTTTGTATTGAGCAGATATTGGTTCTGTGGTAACGAACTAAATCTTTCAATTGTTTTCTCAAAATATTTGGTAGGAACCAAGCCTTCTAAAATACGTTAGCCTGGGCTCCGGTATCAAACAAACGGGTTGTTCAAAAACAAGATCTTTGATAATAATTTTTACTTTAATGTAAAATTTTTGGGTAAAACATTTTGAAATTACATTTAGAAATGGTGTTTCTAAAATTGGTGTTTCTAAAGAATTATCATCCTCATCTTCATTTTCTAAAACTTGATCAACATTCTCTTTTGGAGAAATCTGTAAAGAGGAAAGAAATTCTTGGATTTGAAAAATTGCAGATTCATGAGTATCACGAGAAGTTTTGAGATTTTGGATTTCAATTTTGAGGTTATTAACCTCAGTTTTGAGATCGGGGGAAGTAACTTGAGGGTTAACGGATTCGTTTAAATCTTTCCATAGTTTTGGTTAGGTCATAATTATTCGAAAAGCCAAAAGTTTGGAAGTATGGGAGTAGAAGAAGAAGAGGAAGATGGAGTTTGTGAAAGAATATCTTTGAGTTTTGAAAGATACTCACCTTTGTCACAATCTGGAAGTTTGGTGATGACATCAAGCGAGATCTTGCTCTTTCGTG
This sequence comes from Acacia melanoxylon, assembly GCA_019022615.1. NCBI lineage: Eukaryota > Viridiplantae > Streptophyta > Magnoliopsida > Fabales > Fabaceae > Acacia > Acacia melanoxylon. The sequence goes on from JAFJYJ010000108.1 coordinate 441,269, forward strand.
ATGAGCGTTTATTTGAGGAAAATCATCATCGAGATGTTGAATTGAATTCATCATCTTGGATTTGGTTTATGTCATCGAAGAACGTAGCTTTCATCATCTTCAGATCCGAGAAGTTGTTTCTAGAAGCAAATTATTGATTTGGCTGCGAAGAGATTCTTCAAGAGTGATTTCATTAATTTTTCGGACACACGTATTTGGCATAATGACCGGTTTACCACATTTGAAGCAAGTAGCATTATCTCTATTTTGAAAGTCTTTTGTAAACTTGTTTTGTTTAGGTCTAGATCTAAAATTGGAACGAAAATTTCGTTTGTATTTCTTTTGGGGATTTTGAAGATGATTGTGGGGATTTTGAAAATCGTTCTTATAATAAGGACGTTTTGAATAACGAAAATACTTGTTTTTTTGAAAAAGAGTTTGGAAATTGAGAAGATTTATGAGTCTTGTCTAGGTTTTGAACAAGAAGGAAAACCAAATTGTTCACAAAAGGATCCCAATTCTTTTTTGTTAATACCCTTTTCTTTGGCAAGTGATGTTTGATTCCATCATCTTGATGATTTTTAAAGCGATTTCCCGAACATAGGAAATCAGTTCTCCATACGTCGAGGCTTTCATAAGGAATGTTGCCATTATTCAAATTTCGAAGCTTATCTCTAACTTTATCACCAAAAGATTTTGGTAATCCAGCTAGAAATTTTCTTTCCAAAAACCCTGGTTGGCATCATCTCTTGTGAGAACTCGAGTCATGAAGGTATCTTTATACCACCTAAAATCGACAGAGTGTCCGACATTTGATGTTAGAAAGAAGTTCGGAAGAGCGATCTTTCAAGATATCGGATCACCAATAAAATGTTTAATAAGTGTAAAAATAAGAGTATTTACGGAACGGAATAGGTTCATCGTTATGAAGAATAGGGGTTCCATGATTCGGACCATAATAGAAGAAAAAAATGTTAGTTTTTTCACTAGGAGACAGAATAATAATCCCACCAACCTTTTAATTGTCCAAAAAACCGAGAGACTAAAAGAGTAGTTATCTCATTATCTCGAATAATCTTTTGAAGTATGATAAGCGGTGCTTACCATTGTCATTTGTTGAAAAATTTGAATAATATTAGTCTCACTCGACCATCTATATTCCATTCATAGATGTCGTTTGAGTTAAAAGACTTAAAAGTTTGATCATGTCTTTCCTCGTTAAGATATCCAAAGGAGGATTGGCCCTAGGATAATATAACTTTGAAGATTTTGGTAAAACAGAGGAAGAAGGTTTTTTCCAATTTTGATGATTGATTTGGAAATCAGACTCAGAATCAGAAATTTTTTCTAAATTCATAAGAGGTTTATTTGAAGAAGATGATTCAGAAGGAGTTTCTGGAACAACTTTACGTTGTAGTTCAGAAAAAGGGGTTTTAGGATCATCAACTTGCTTTAAACGTTGGTTAGCTTGTTGCACGATACTCGTGTTATTTTTGCTTTGTAAAGCGAGCTTAATTTTTGGATCAAATTTGGAAAGGTTTAAACAAAGCGAGAGGGGCCTTAGAAGTAGTTTGAGAAGAAGAAGAAGAAGAAGAAGAAGAAGAAATAACATGATCTCCAAGGATTTGAAGATGTTTGATTTGTATAGTTATTTTGTTCAATAAGATTTATAATATCTCTAGCGTTAGGAGGCTCTTCGAGGTTCGATTTTGAAAGGAGAAGCCAAAACGAGGATGTTGTTTACGTCTACAAGACCGGGAATTTGATATGACCCTTTTGGTGGAAGTTTTGAAGAAATAACTTGTTTGTCGAAATTTTCCACTCTTTTTTGGTCATATTTATAGATTGTTGAAATGGATATTCTATTTCTGTTGTGAAGCGTAGACTTGAACCAATCAAAAAATGGAATATGGATTTCATGCTTTTCAAGGAAAGCGTAAAACATCTCTTGGATCTGTGTTCGCAAAGATCCTTTGAATTGTCTAAAAACCAGTTTCTTTGCAAAGTATTTTGTTCGAGTAGAATTCCTTTTGCAAACTTTGTTTATTAATTTCAAAATGATGCTCAAGAGCACCCGATAGATCGAGGCTCACCTAATTATGTGTAAGACATAGAAGCTACAGAATCTAGATCATCCTCTTTTTGGTAGTTTGCATGAGAAATTGTACCAGAATTATCAATTCCTTGCATTGTTACATTAGACTTACCTTGTTCTGGTTGAGGAGGTGGAACAGGAGAAGGAGGTTGAGGAGGAGGTGGTAAATGAATAACCGGAGGTGGTGAAGGGGTAGGTCTTTCAAAGGAAAGCCTTGGGAGATTGGGGATGGGTGATCTAAAATCTTCATATCTTGAAGACATAGATCGAGAAGAAGAAGAGGAGTTTGATCCTTTAGACTGTCGAAGGAAAGATGGACAGTGCCCGAATGAGTTTGTGTGATCCCGGTTATGTGTGAAGTGAGTTTTGGTGTGGCTTGTACGGCTTTTCCATAACCCAAGTTTCGGGAGATGAACATCCTTCCAAAGGATTGTTCGAGGAATTGTGATATTTGTGTTTGTAGGATCGAGTAAGAAAAACAATCGTTTGTCCATTATCTGGTTGTTGAAGAAGAGAAGAATTTGAAGAATTAGAGACCTTATCTTGAATCCTATACATTAGGACAGGGAATAGATCCAGGTTTCATTGAAAATCCTTGAATGAAAGATTGAACTTCAAGGCTTCAAGAACATTTTTATCGTTTAAATCAATAGTTTGGGTAGGATAACAATTGAAATAAATTTGGACCATTATGGAGGCCAAATTCGGCATTTGCGAGAAGGGAATCTTCAAAAACATAGTGACGATTATCGCGGAGACAAGCGAGACCGAAATGTTTAACCCTTTACGCACAAGTGGTTTAAGCGCAATTTGAACACATCCAATATGTATGAAATTGTACTTTTCTTTATGTTTTGAAATGGAGTTAGGGGAAAGAAGAAAAAAATTCTTCTTTTTCGGGATGAATAGGAATTGATTCTTCAACAATCTTGATTATGTAATCAATTTGGAAAAACCATTTCTTATTCTTTTGAAAAAGAGTTTTGTGGTCAATTTGGGGAAGTGTCCAATTATCAACAGTTTGGTTGATATTATTAAACTGGATTTCTTCATTAAAAATGTTATGGGAAGAGGACTTTGAATCCTCATGATTTAAAGAAGAATTTATGAGTGAACGAGGAGAGGAAGAAAAAGAAGTTGCGGAAGTAGAAGAACGTTTATGAAAACCGCGAAATAACGAAGACATAATTAAAAGGCAACGAAATAAAATGATTGGTAAAATAAGCGAGAAAAAGAAGAGAGTAAAAGGCAAGAGTAAAATGAGAAGAATAAAAAACGAGATAAACAATAATTGTAAATCTCCCTTCAATTAGTATCATTACCTTCGGGTAAAATAGGGGTATATTAATTAAATATTTACTACAATTTACCAATCAAAATATTTAGTTGGAATTTAGCATAACCTTTAGATCTAGAGCTCCAAAAGTGAATTAAGACGAGAAAATAGATTACGAGAAAATAAATAATCCTAAACCACCCACAAAGGATGAACTAGGTGATGAAAGCAGATCCAGATCTTCACTTAAAAGTTTATATACGAGGTTAATACATATACATGACTTACCGTATGGGGCAAATCGCCGCCTCAACATACGGGACTTATGGCCTTAGACATCCCCTGAGAACAAACTCGGCTATCATATGCGAGAAAAACCATATATAAATTTTCTCATGAAAATCCGAGACTTTTTTTTTTTTTTTTTTTTTTTTTTTTTTTTTTTTTTTTTTTTTTTACATCGGGAGCATAGATCTAAAGCAGAACGCTAAATATAGCAACGAAACATTCAGAGAAGGTAAATATGCGGTCCAGATCTAATTAATACATCTCTAGTCACGAGTGAACATCTCCCACATTTACTAAAATATTCCAATAATTATAATATTATGGAACAAATCGTGGCTATAAGATTATGAAAATCTTATTTGTGAACCATTCTTTCATAATTTCTTGTATTATAGGCTTTTATGAATTTTATAACATTAATAAAGTGGTAAGGGATTAAAATATAAAACACATATAAGCGCATGGAAGTATAGACCTAAAGTAATGTTGCTTTGAAAGTTTGTCTTGTCTCAATATTACGTCGGAAGTTTCAAAACGTAGTAATGTTGCCCTGTTTCATTATAAAAACTAACGTTAATTGTAAAAAAAAAAAATTAACGTTAACCATTAACTTTTTAACGGAAATGGGTAACATTGCTATGTTTTGAAACTTTTAAGGTAATATTGAGACAAGAAGAACTTCTAGGGTAACATTGCTTTTTTAAAAAAAAACTTTCCGGAGAAAATTTGCTACTTAACCCGTTATAAATTTATATGCGAGCTAATGTGAATAAAACACACACACAAGGTGATATGTTTAGAATATAGTTACATTTTTATTTAGTATGTCTAGGATAATTGTGTTTATGATTTCACATCACCCCATTTAAACAGTTTATATTAATTTTGTTATATGGATTTTCATTTTCTTAATCTTGTTTGTAACTTATACATTAATGTTTAAATTTGTATAGTTTTTAAATACTTTATTTTAATTAATTATTGTTTGTTAAACTTTTGTTACCATTTTAATAAAATTATAATAATATGATTACCATATACGATTTTAATGAATTTAATTGAGTACGAAGTACACATAAGAAGTTGTTGACAAACAAAAGAATTAATGATAAGATATTAAAAAGCAAGTTATTTGAATTATTTATCGCAAAAAGTATGGATAAATAAATATCGTTGAGTAGCTCATTTGGATTTGCATGAGGGTAAGCAAAACGGATGAGTTAAGAAAGATTAATTAAATGTACTAATTATTGATTAGGACAACACAACAGGAACATTATGAAAAAAAAAAAAGTAAAGCTTTTGGAGTAGGCAAAAGGGTTATATATATTCAACCAATCCAATTATAAATACGAAACGCTGCAAAACGACATTGTGATTTGGTGGCTCAAACCAATATACTACATTCACATCAAATTCAAATTAGTATAATATTGATAAATACCTTGCCTTTGTTTCTTACAATCTCAATTATATTTTATATGTTTCTTGATTATTATGTGCCTTCAAGTTATAAGATGAACTCGAAACTTTTTTTCCTAGATAAAAATCTAATTTTAAACAATGTAAGATTTAATTTCAGAGAAATTAATATATTGGGAAAAAAATATCATATTTTTAATATTATTTTCTTCAAATTCTATGTAATTATAGAAGGGTAAATAATCTAATTTTTGAATTTTTTTTTATCTAATTAAATGTGAAACCTTTATCTAACCTGTGTTGATGAACATGGGCAAACCCACGTTATGAGTTGGGAGGCAAGTGACCCCCCTTGATTTTTTTTTTTTTAAAATAAAATAAAATAAATAAATGCATGTTTCAATGATTGCCCAACCTTAATATATCAAGAGTGCACTTTGTAATTGGATTGAGAATGAATGGTTGAATGATTGTTTATATTGAAAAAGATATATTTGATAAAGATTGATAATAGAGTAAATATCATTTTAGTCCCGACAAAAAAAAGACCCCATTTGCCCCTTACAAAAAAATTGACCATTATTCATCCTTTTTATGGATTAAAAAAGGACCTTTTGGAAATTTTGAGGGATCAAAATGTCAACCAATCGACCATTATTCGTTCTTTTTATTGACTAAAAATGATTTTTTTGTTGTAATGGACTAAAATGGGGATCGCATTTTTTGTTAAAAAGGGTATTTACTTTTGGTAATAAGGCAATTATGAAAGAATTCCAAAAAATAAGGCCTAGAAGAATGACATAGTAATTATTTTTATTATAATATACTTTTGCTATTAAAATATATGTCTTGAATTTATTGAGTCCCACCCTTTATTGTAATTTATGTAGCTACATTTTAACTAAAGACTTAGCCTTGCTTTTCTAAATGACAGGTTTGTAAAATAATTATATCTCTTATTACATCATCAGTATTCACTTGATTTCATAAATATTTTTTTGATATTTTTTTCTTATTTATATCCTTTTATTTTTTTAATGCATTTAAAATTTTCCTTAAAAAAAAAAATTTTGGGACGGCCCCGAACCCCTCTGAATCCCCCACCAATTTTGTAGGTCCCAAATGAGATAATGGTTTTTTGGGTCACAAATCAGATAATGGTTATTGTAAGTTGGGGACTCTATTGACTTTGAAGGGCTTGCAAAGTACAAGTAGCTCCTATAGTTTTATTCTGTTGATGTTGTTGTTGTTATTATTGATATATCATGCTCTATAGTTATATTCCCTTAGTCCTACTCCTATGTATAGGAGATAGGTAATCATATTTTAAGATTTGTTTGGATCTACTTTTGTAATTGTAAAAGCCAGTTTAAAAGCCTAAAACCCCATTTGAGCCCAAAAAGTATTTTTTTACATTCGCATTGAAGTCAAATTATTTTATTCCAACTTTAGCTTAAAAATGCAATTGTGTTAAAAGTTTCTTTCACAAACATTAATTCAAACAAGTCCAAATTTGTATAGATTAAAAAATTACCTAAATTAATTATTTATAAAGAAATAAGTATGTGTTATCCCCCTAGACTAGATTATCATTTTTAATTATTTGCAATGAAAACTATTAGTCGATAAAAAACTTCTTTGATATGTACAATTAATAGGTAGAGTTGGGGGGGGGGGGATTACAATTACTATAAGTCCACCCATAGAAGCAAATTTTAATTCTAAATATAAGTTCAGTTAAAAGTTATTAATGATTGTTTTTTAATTTTACCCCTATTCTTATTAGAAAAAGAGAAAAATGATAAAGATGTGATAATGCTTTATAAATGTAAAGATAATAATGATAAACTTAAATTTTTTTATCAATTTAAGATATATTTAATAATCTAACTATCATTGTGTAAAAAAATTTATAGCTAAAATAGATTTATAATAAGGACTGAGACTGATATAAATTTAATAGATAAATAAATTGAACTAATTTACTTAGAATCAAAATAATTCCTTTCTACTAACTCGTCATATATATCAAGTTAGTCCCTCCAGTTCTTTTCATAAGGAATACCCTCTTGTATGGGTGGTCATTTTTTTATAAGGAACAAATTCTATGTATTTAAAATTTTAAACCAGTTTTTCTTTTTATTTTTACTCTTATTAAATATATGACACTCATTATTTATTAATAATAAATTTCCATCCACTATTTCTAACTATATACACTCTTTCTAAACTCATTTCTTACTCCCTTTTGTCCTTATTACTATAAGGCACCAACTAGTGATTCTCTCAAACTAATAAAATTAGTTAAAAACATTTAAGTTGTCCTAAAATTTAAGTAATTTTTAATATTATCCTTACTAACTATACTATACTAAACTCAAATATTATATTAATTGTTACTCTCTCCCACCACCCTTTTTAAATATGGGTTGATATGGGAAAATGAATTAAATGCTCATTGGAAACTTAAAAGGGTCTTATAGAAAGGACTAAAAATATTTGTTAGTTGGTACTTTATAATAAAGGACTAGAGTATATATATACACTCTTTCTCAACAATGATATAATTAGGAAAAAAAGGTAAATAAGTTACACATTTATTACTTTAACACTTTGAACCTGATTTGGTAATTGCTCCTTATAAAATGTATAGGAGGAGCAAGCAAGGTTGCCAAACTTATAAATTTAAATAAACTTAATGATAACGACGTAAACTTGTATGGTGAACTTGGATGTAAACTCGTAAAAGTTTATTTTAAATAGATATTAATAGTGTATAATTAAATAATTAAAATATAAAATGACAATAATCTGATTTAAATATATTTTAAATCCAAATAATTGAAATGAAATTCATCAACATTCATAATTTATCATACTTAACAAAGAAAATTCTATAAAATTCATATATATATAACCACGTGTATGATCAAATCAAAAAGTTAAAATGAGTTTAAGACTCAGTATGTAAATTTGCGAATTTAATCAAGTTTATTAGCAACTCAATACGATTTTATAAGTTAAAAACGTAAAAACAATAAATTAAAGAGTCATATCGTGAGTTTGACAAAAATAGAAGGGAGTACTGTACATCCATACTTGAACAAGAAAGTGTGGAAATTTACTATGAGAAATTGGATAATATGAGAAGAAAAGGAAACCGAACTGCTCACTTTATTTATGAGGGTCACATTTCGTGTTGAACTACGACACTAAAAATGAAATACGAGTATATGACTATACTCACTCTCTACAGTCCCAAACCAACAACTATTCATTGCTGAGTCGCCCAACCACTGTTATACCTTCTCTCTTCTACTCCAATCCCCATATCTTCCTTCGTCACCTCATCCATCTTCTTCATCCTCATTACTTTAATTAGCATCTTTCTTCGTCAATATTCATTCATTTAATTACTTGCTTTGACTTCTTCTTCAATTCTTCTTACATTCTCCATGCTCTTTAATCTTCATGCTCTTGCTTTTCCCATTCTTACACCCTCCCAACTAACATGATTATGTGTATCACCTTCTCTTTCTTCTATCCCTGCAAATCTCATTAATGTCCCTTCTCTGGCACACCTCCTCATCTCCCACTCACCTTCAAGCTTTCTTCTTCCATCATCAATTAAATTTCCACCAAATACCAAACCCCTTCGTCATCCCCAACGCACGCCATGCACCTCTTTCACACTTACACACAACCATGCACTTTCACTCTTAAGTTTCACCCTCATCACGCGTCCTCTTCCTCATTCAACACTTGTTATCCTCATCACTTGTCTCTATTGTTACTAGCATTTCACGTCTCTTTGTGAAGTTTCTCTGAGTGTTCTAGATACTGTATCTAGCTAGCTAGCTAGCTTCACCACTTCACTCTAATGGCTTTACCACTGAGGATCGTTCTGTTACTCTTCTGCTTCTCTTCTGTTTTACTTCTTCTCTGTCATGGCAAGTCTGATTCAGAGGGTGATGATTCATCTTCCACATTGAGGTTGCTTTTGGAGGTGAAGAAGTCGTTCATGGAGGACCCAGAAAATGTTTTGGCTGATTGGTCTGAGAACAACACGGATTACTGTAGCTGGAGAGGGATTACTTGTGGATTGAACTCTATGTTAGTGGGACTTAACCTTTCTGACTCGTCACTCACTGGGTCAATCTCTCCCTCACTCGGTCTCTTGCGTAACCTGCTCCAACTTGATCTTTCTTCTAACAGCCTTACTGGTCCCATCCCACCTGCTCTCTCGAACCTCTCTTCTTTGGAGTTTCTGCTTCTCTTCTCTAACCAACTCACTGGTCACATCCCTACTGAGCTCGGCTCGCTCGCGAGTCTCCGAGTCTTGCGAATCGGAGACAACCCGTTGACAGGTCCCATTCCTTTGTCCTTTGGGAATTTAGCTAGTCTCGTGACTCTTGGTTTGGCCTCTAGTAGTCTCACTGGGTCTATCCCATCGCAACTCGGTCGACTCAACCAGCTTGAGAGTCTTGTTCTACAAGAGAATGAACTCACGGGTCCGATTCCACCCGAGTTAGGAAAGTGCTCGAACCTCACTGTTTTCACTGCTGCAAACAACAGACTCAATGGGACTCTTCCGAGTGAACTTGGTGGCCTTGAGAATCTTAATCTTTTCAACCTTGCAAACAACAGTATAACAGGGGAGATTCCGAGTGAACTCAGGAATCTGAGTCAGCTCGGTTATTTGAACCTCATGGGCAACCAACTCGAGGGTCGTATTCCATTGTCTTTAGCTCAACTGGATAATCTTAAAAATCTGGACTTGTCGTTCAACAAGCTTGTTGGTGGGATTCCTGAAGAACTTGGAAACATGGGTCAGCTACAGTACATGGTTCTGTCTGGGAATCATCTCTCAGGGATCATCCCAAGAGGTTTATGTTCCAACTTGACGAGTTTGGAGCATTTGATGTTGTCGGATACTGCACTGTCTGGTGAGATTCCCAGAGAGTTAAGCCAGTGTCAGTCCATGAAACAACTTGATTTGTCAAACAATTCCTTAAATGGATCAATACCCATTGAACTTTATGAAATGACTGGGTTAACTGATTTGTTGCTCAATAACAACAGCTTGGTTGGCTCAATCTCTCCTTTCATAGGAAATCTCAGTAACCTGGAGACATTTGCATTGTTCCACAACAATTTACAGGGTTCTCTCCCAAGAGAGATTGGGATGCTGGCAAAGTTGAAAATACTGTTTCTATATGATAATCAATTTTCAGGGGAGATTCCTATGGAGATTGGTAATTGTTCAGGCTTGCAGATGATTGATTTCTTCGGAAACAAGTTTGGAGGGGAAATTCCCATCACTATTGGAAGGCTTAAGGATTTGAATTTCCTTCATCTCAGACAGAACCAGCTTGTGGGAGAGATTCCAGCCACTTTGGGTAACTGTCCTAACCTAACTATTCTTGATTTAGCAGACAATTATCTCTCAAGTGGGATTCCTTCCACGTTTGGATTGCTGAAAGATTTGGAGCAACTCATGCTTTATAACAATTCACTTGAAGGCAATCTCCCTCACCAACTGATAAATCTGAAGAATCTGACAAGGGTGAATCTTTCAAAGAACAGATTGAATGGTAGTTTATCTGCATTATGTAGCTCTCGGAATTTTCTGTCTTTTGATGTCACTAACAATGCATTTGATGGTGAAATTCCACCCCAGCTTGGAAATTCACATTCTCTTGAGAGGCTGAGATTAGGAAAGAACAACCTTTCTGGTGAAATACCAAGGACATTGGGGAAAATTGAAGAGCTTTCATTGCTGGACCTGTCTGAGAATTCTCTCACTGGACCAATCCCAGCAGAGATTTCCTTGTGCAAGAAGCTAGCTCATATAGATCTGAACAATAATATGCTATCTGGGCCAATTCCATACTGGCTTGGAAGCTTGCCTCAGTTGGGAGAGCTTAAGCTATCTTTCAATCTCTTTTCTGGGAATCTTCCATCAGAGCTATTTACATGTTCTAAATTGCTAGTTCTCTCCCTAAACAGCAATTCTCTTAATGGAACTATTCCTGATGATATAGGCAATCTCACATCCCTTAATAGCCTCAACGTTGAGCAAAATAACTTCTCTGGACCAATCCCTCCAGGGATCGGTAAGTTAAGCAAGCTTTATGAGCTAAGAATGGCCAGGAACAGCTTTAGTGGTGAGATTCCAAGTGAGCTTGGGAGGCAGCAGAATCTTCAAAGCATGTTAGACCTCAGTTACAACAATCTCTCTGGCGAAATCCCACCTTTTCTCGGGACACTGGCAAAGTTGGAAGAGCTTGATCTTTCTCACAATCAACTCACAGGACAAGTCCCTCTTCAAGTTGGAGAAATGAGCAGCTTGGGGAAGCTTGATCTTTCTTACAATAACCTTGAAGGTGTGTTAGATGAGCAATTTTCCCATTGGCCACCTAAGGCATTTGAAGGTAATCCACGCCTTTGTGGAAGCCCTCTAAAACACTGTGATGCTGACGGTTCGAGAAATCACCTGTTAGGCCTGAGTATAACATCAGTAGTGATAGTCTCAGCTCTTTCAACATTAGCAGCAGTTGCACTAGCAATACTTGCAGTAAGAATGTTCATGAAGAACAAGCAAGAATTTCTCAGAAAAGGCAGCCAAGTGAACTATGTTTACTCCTCATCCTCTTCCTCATCACAAGCACAACGAAGGCCACTCTTCCGGTACAATAGAGCGGTGAAGCAAGACATAAGGTGGGAGGACATCATGGAGGCCACTGAAAATCTAAGCGATGAATTCATAATCGGTACGGGAGGGTCCGGGACAATCTATAAAGCAGAATTTCCATCAGGAGATACGGTGGCAGTGAAGAAAATCTCAGCTAAAGATGACTTTTTGCAGAACAAGAGCTTTGTGAGAGAAGTGAAGACTCTTGGGAGGATTAGGCATAGACATCTAGTGAAATTGAGGGGTTATTGCAGCAACAAGAACAAAGGAGAAGGATGGAATCTGCTTATATATGAGTTCATGGAGAATGGGAGTGTGTGGGATTGGTTACATGGGAAACCAGAGAAGACCAGAAGAATCCTTGATTGGGAAGCAAGGTTCAAAATTGCAGTGGGATTAGCCAGAGGAGTGGAGTATTTGCATCATGACTGCGTCCCAAAGATAATCCACAGAGACATCAAATCCAGCAATGTGTTGTTAGATTCCAAAATGGACGCTCACTTGGGAGACTTTGGATTGGCAAAAGAACTCAACATTGACAACTCCAACACTGAGTCTAACACTTGGTTTGCTGGGTCCTACGGCTACGTTGCTCCAGGTACTTGCCTACTAAACTTTCAGATTTTCTGATACTAAAATAAAAAACTTGCCTCAATTCTGTCCCTCATAGTATTAGAATACAAAAAGGGCTCACGTCGACTAATCAGAGAAATGATTGAAGGTATATAATGCTATGGAAAGTCTTGTCAAATTGACTTGAGATATTTTGATAGAATTGTATATCAAGAGTCATTCGATGTAGGACACAAGTAAAAGAAAAGGAGAGAAAAAAAACATGAAGATTGTGTACTTGAGATCTCTGAAACTTAAGAAGTACAAGCCCGGGTGGAAAAAAATAGTAGGAGAAATATTCTAATATAAAAATATGTTAAGGGAAGTGCTATCTTAATAGAAAGACAACCTTGAGGCCTCTGAGACTCTAAAAAAGTAGCAGGAGGATAACATTAGAATATAAAGACCCTCACATTCACTAATTATGTTAAGGGAAGTCCGGTCTTGATAGAAAGACAACCATGAAAAAATCTAACGCATGAAAATCAAATACGAAAACATGTGATATATTGAAGGTGATGATGAATTTGGTTGGTTGCAGAGTGTGCATATTCAGTGAAGGCAACAGAGAAGAGTGATGTGTACAGTATGGGGATAGTGTTGATGGAGCTGGTGAGTGGGAAGATGCCAACAGACGAAGCATTTGGAGGAGAGATGGATATGGTGAGATGGGTTGAGATGAACATTGAGATGCACTCTCAGGATTTGATTGATCCTCACCTCATGCCTCTGCCGCCACCTCAGCAGTTTGCTGCATTCCAAGTCCTTGAGGTTGCCTTGCACTGCACCAAAACGACGCCGCATGTGAGACCGTCTTCCCGCCAAGTCTGTGATCTTCTCCTTCATGTCTTCAGCAACAGAGTTCTTGACTTTGACAAGATGAATTTGAACCGCCACGAGTGACTTTTTTTTTTTAGTATTAACTAAGGCATATTTGATTGTTGTGAGTTGTGAAGTAGTAGCTCTTAGTTCTCAAGTCTAACTCCATGTGAAAAGGTTTACTTGTGTGCATTTTGAACTGTGATCCTTGCGAGTAATTTCAACAATTGTATTACAAAATCGCAATCCAACACGTTTCATCAATCTCGGCATAATCGCTTGGTAGTTGTTTAGACTCGGAAAAATCGGCCTACTCGGTGCTTCCGAGGCGAGTTTGAGACGTGAATGCATTTGAACCAAAAGCGCCTGAGTTTCAAAGCGTTGCTCATATCACATGCAAAGTTTTTATAAATCTTTTTTTAGTAGACTTCTTTTTTGTATAACTGCATATAATTCAATTTATAAAAGAAAAAAATATGTGCTATCACCGCTCCAAATGGCAGAATATATGGTCAGGAATATTAACTACGGATATAAAATTTTAACACATTATAAAAATATAATAATAGAACTATTTTTATTAAGATTATACTTGTATAAAAGTGTTGATTATATTGAAATTTTTATAATAACTGGCCAAAAACAGATTGATTCCCCTGAAGTATTATCAAGTATAGAATATTAACAATCTTTGTGAAGTTGACATTGTTTAATAATTTTATATATGAAAAAATCAATGTTGATATTATGAGTTGTTCGGCTCCCTATGTCCCTAAGACCCCTTTTTTTAAAATAGGCTGTGTCTTTTTGTAATGTTTCATTTGATTTGAGTTGGTCTTAATGATAAATGTATTTTTATTCATTTTACCCTCAACTAATTTCATACATTGCATTTATTAAAATGTTAACTCATTCCTTTTATTCTATTACATCATCTTCTTATATCTCACTCTGATCCTATTTATAAGTTCATTTTGACAAAAAGTTTTGATCCTTATTATAAGTTCAGTTTCAAAGTAATAAATGCATTTTTTGCCCCTATTAATTGCAATAAATAATAATAATTCATTCATGTTGACTTTTGGAACCTATCATAGATAATGACAAAATTGAAAATTTAGCCTATAATTAATGAGTTAACTAAGTTTTCTTGGCATACGAGAGTAGTGGCAAACCTTGGGATAAATATTTGGGAGGCCAAATGTATAATTTTTTGTGCTAAATGTATACATTTTTATGGAAAATGTGCATATATATATATATTATATATAATAATATAAAAAAATCCAATTTATGTAAAAAATGACAGATTTTTTTTTTTTTTTTTTTGGGGTGTAATACCCGGATTTTAGAATCTGGAATTCTTGAGATAAGAGAAATTAATGAATATTTTGATGAAGCAAATTCATGATTTTAAAACTATTATAGAAAATTGTTATAATTGTCGAGTAAATGGTCGAAAAAGTTACGGAAAAATCGGAAGAACGAGAATGACTAAAAATGCAACAATGGTGATAAAAACAAGTCTAAAAATATTATGATAAATATTTGAAAGATCATGAAAGATTATGAGAAAATTATGGGAGTATTATCTTTAATTATAAGAATTTAATAAATTGTTTCAGAGGAAATAACATGAAGAAATGTTTAAAAAGCATTAAGAACCATAAAGTAACTTTATGGTGTAAACATTTTTAATATTTTACATAGGATATAAAATGACAATGTCGAGTATAAAGTTTGTAAGATAATAATATACTGTAAATTATAAAATTATCAACTATTGGTAAGAAAATGATTAGATAATTACTAGCAAATTGATTCAAGGTAAAACAAGAGAAATATAGAAGTTAAATTTATGGTAAAATCCTTAATTAAGAGATTAAGGCTGGTAATTAGCATAAAATATACTTACTAATTATGATAAAAAAGATTAAGAAAAATTAGTAAAGATAAATGTATGAAGAAACCTAATCCTAAAAAGATCACTAAACGAAGAATTTAGGCTCGATTAAGCCTTAACGAAGCGCAGGGGTAAACAGAATTTTTGGTAAAAAATATTATATTTTTAAAAAATGGAAAAAATAATTAAAACTGAATTTTAAAATTAAGGGGCCGAAATTCTTGGTATTTTTAATTAAAATGAATTGTTTAAATAATTAAAATGATAATTAGAATAAAATAATGATATAATGCGGTGAGTCGAACATAGGGGACCGAGGGGAAAAGTCGAAATAAATTCTACGGGTAAACCAGAGGTAAAAGTCTTTTCAGACTGATCAAATTAAGAACAAGTAAATTTTTACACGAAGAAAGAATTTACCAGGACGTTGATTTCCGCAACCGAAAACCCTAATTCCTAATAAGATGGAAAGCGATCAGATAGAGTAGAGCAGATAGGCAAAGTGAGAACTTATAGAAACAATTTCGTGTTTTCAAACACGGGATTAAGTTAGGCAACAACTGGACGTTTTACGATTCAACGAATTATTGTCCGGAAGTTGGTTTATCGGAAGCGATTTCCGTAACCCTGCACGCATTTGTCCGAATATTTTCCAATGCACCGGAGAATACCTGGATATGATCAAAAAGAGGATCAAAATAGATAATATGAAAGAGGATGAAAAGATCTTCGAAGTTACATGCCCAGATTTTTGAGTTTCGTGAAATCGCGCGAAACGGACACCGTCGGGTAGCTTTATCGGGGCGGAGGCCATAAAGCAAGAGTCATCATTGGATGACAACTCATTATTTGACTTTTGTGACCCCTTGATGTCGGCCAAGACCTTGGATGGCCAAGATTTCATCTCACAAAACCCTAGATCTAACGGTCCAGAAACAAAGCGAGAAAATTCCCTTTACATCCCGAATTTTCACTATAAATACCCCCTCCCCTCTTCTTGAAAATTCACACCATTCTTCTCTCTTCCTTGGCCGAAATCTTAGAGTGAGAAGCTCTGCAAAAATTCCGCCTAGCTCCGAGTAAGTTCTTTCGTCCTTAGCTTTTAGTTTCCGTAGTTCTTTCGGTAGTTATAGTAGAACTTGTTGTTTTGATCTAGGAAGTTTAGAATATATTCCTATACTTGTTTTTAAGCTTCATTGCATTGAAAGATGCTCGACGAGGTAAAAACCTAGTGGGGATAATTTTGAAATGGAATAAGGTCAAAGTAACGAAGTCTTTGCGAAATTCCGCCAAATAAGGGTAGTAGGGGCAAAATGGTCTTTTTCACCTAAAATGCCCGTTATGCTGCCAAATATTCATAAGTGTGTTATTATTCTGATTAGAATACTTCGACGTCGAAACCATTGTCGAAATTCCATCGTTCATTTGTTTGCCGTTGTTTATTTGTTTACGTACGGCGTCAAAAAGTACCGTTTTTAGCGGAAGAGCCGGATATCTCGCAACTAAGGTACGGACGCGTCTTTGTAACCCTAACTCTATGCTGCTTATATACTTTTGCGTTATAGATACGTTCATAGAGGCGAGGTTCGTTGAGAATCGTCGGAGATACTTACGAACTTTACCTGATTATAGTATTGGTAATGTCGTTTGAGTTATTCCTAGCGGCGAGGACACGTTAGTGGCGTGGCAACTGGATATGTGCTTGAGAACTAGTCGAGAGAGACTTTACATACCGCTTTGTGCTTATGTTTGTCCATGTTATTGATCATACATACCTTTGTTTGCTTTTGTGATGATATCTTTGTATTGAAATGAATATCGTTGTACGTATCTTGTTTTATTTGAGCACAAGGTTAACTGTTACCCGAGATCCATATGTGGAATGGATCTCATTTGTAGCATCGTGGCGGAGGACCGATGTTTGACGATCGAGGCAAAAATTTGGAGTAGGCCAAGACGTGTCTACATTATTTATCGTTTTCTTTATTTATCGTTTTCTTTAGTTTCTTTAACTTTTGAGAATTACGGATGAGTAATGTCCGTTACATTTACACTATAGTCTATATTTTGAATGTAATGTAAATTACTTACTCATTTCAACAATCTTTCTACTACGATTCTCCGCTTGAAATATTTGGAAACGTTTTTTTAAAAAAAAAAATCCGTAGTTTTCAAATGGGATGTTACGGGGGGCATTGTTTCCATGAAGGTCCGCCATTGTATGAGAGCTAGTTAATTTAGATTTATAAATAGAACCATAGTGGTACATTATGTTCTCATTCTTACTCTCTCTTATTCATTCATATGTAAGGGCATTTTTCTATAAAAATTAATAAATAAATAAGGGCATTTTTGGAAAAAAAAAATACTTACATTTGATCCCTATTTATTACTTTTCACTAATTTTAAATTTTTTCTAGAACCCTGCAATTTTGTTAAAAGGATTTTTTATATTTAGGGGGACAGTGGAAGTATAAAATGCAAATGAAAAGTTATATGGTCTCAATTAAATAAAACAGAAAAAACACTAAGCGGGTTGAGCTTCTGGTGGTGGTTATGAGCAAACCCTGGTTTTTTGGTTTCAATGAGTCCATTTTAGTACCTACTCTAGCAAGAAATCGAAAGAACTGCACTTTTAATAATTTGCAATAAGTGTGACTTTCTACATATTTTTATAGTTAATATCAATATCTTTTATTTTTACAAGTTAATATAGATATAAATTACTCCCTCATTCTTAATATAAAACATAGTTAACTTTTTTTTTTTTAGAGAGATTAAGGAAACTAAATATATGACATAATCATAATGTATCATGTATCATTAGTTTATATATTAATTTATAATTCACACAAATTAGTTTAAGGAAAAAATGATAAATATAAATACTCTAAAATAATTTATTTAGCTTCCTTAATCCTTACAAAAAAGTCAACTATGTCTTATATTTAGAACTAAAGATAGTATAAAATTTACAACCAAACTGCATTATTAAAAGCCATGAACAACATGGCTGGATTCAAGTTCCAAGCAATATACTCCCTCTAAACCTATTTATAAGAGTCCGATAACTAAATTAAATGATTTAAGACAATGGTTAAAATTAATTAAAACAATAAGTATGTCTCGAATAAACATTATTTTCCAAGTATACCTTTATTTATAAAGGGCAAATAAGAAAATAGAGTAAAGGTAATAATGAGGGGCAATTTTATTTTATTTTTATTTTTAAAAAAAAAAAAACTTCATTAAATGTTCAGACAACTCTTATTGAAGTCTTATATTCAAACTTTGGGCTCTAATAAAAAGAACCGGGAGAAGTATTAGAAAAATTATCTTGGTTTAACCAAGCCTTGGTTTTTTTTTTTTTGCTCAGAACCAAGCCTTGGTTTAAAAGGCACAAGAGGCGCATATATTAGGTGAGTCAGATTAGGGGCCTTGTGGGATTAGAAAGTAAACGGACTGAATCTATAATTATTAAAGAAGCTACAACAATAGCCATTGAACATTGAGTTGCTGACCTTGTGTGCAAAATTGGTTCATCAGCAATTTATGACAGCCTCAAAAGTACAGTACAACCACATCCAAAACAAAACACAAAAGGATTTGATTATAACGACAATTTACCACAACATTCTCATGACATAAGTTTTGAAGCCCCCGAAGAGATCCTCTTAATCATCATCCTCATCTGCAATGTAACATACCCACATCAAGAATACATAACAAATAAACATGCTTCTATGTAACTTCAGAGTTCAAATGAATAATAACCCCTTGTTTTTTTAATCATAAACTATATCAAGGAAATAATATAGCTCATAGCTAACCTTTTAGGATTTTAGTGATTATAAACTACATCAAGGGAATAATATACTGAACTTGTATGGACTATTATTTCTCTGCAATGTTACATTACAGATAAATGAAACCACTTTAAAAGAGGGGGGGGTATTCAGACTACCAACTTATATATTTTCCCCCCAAAATAGAAATATTATAATAAGATCTCCTTATTAGGCCAAGATTTAGCATTTGTTTTCGTCATACACTATTTGCAGAAGCTTGGAAGCAGAGTAAGGTATTCCTACTAGAATACATTCTAAAAATTCAAATAAGGAGAAAAATTACAAAAGCACTACAAATTTTTACATCTAGCTCGAGGCTGAGATATTACAAAGAGAAATTACAAGAGAAAGGCACAAAATCCAAATGAAACCTTCTGAGGCCTACAAGAGTACGTGCAATCTATTACATCAAAATAAAGTGGTGCCCTCAAAAAAGAGCATGTGGACCAAAGGGAAGCTGTATACACAATCCTATATCAAAACAATTGCAGGAGATGATAAACCCTTGAAGAAACCCAGTAACCAAAAATAGCCGCATGGTTTAAGTTTGCTTCATGTTACCCGACCATATAAATCAAATAACAGTCCCAATTACTAGGATGTATCCTATCCTTGCTCTTATTCCACATGTTATTAACTCCCAGACAATGGAGGAATAGATGGCGCAAGGTTTTCTAGCTAAATCTGCACCTACGTGCGTCATAAGAAACAACCAGATGGGGTAATAAAAACTGAAACATGTCAATGGTTTAATCCTTTGTTATTGTTGTCCAAACAAAAGATTTGACCTTTGAGGGAGTTCTACAATTCCAAATTATCTTATCAAGAACAAATGGTTCCCTTGTAGAAAAGAATGAGAAATCACAAGATTCCCAGTAAGTTGATGGTATATAGTTGTAACAAAAGTTCATAAGGTTGTTAGAAGGGTAGTTAGGATATAGCCATTAGTGAATTAGTTAGTGAGTTAGGCGCTTACATTATTAGCCCCTAATGACCCCTGACTTATAAATAAGCATACCCCTATTGTAACTCTCAAACTTGCAATTATGGAATGACAGTGAATATTCAGAATTCCCCTTGTGCTCTCTGTTTCTCTCTTGCCCCCTCTTTGATCTTCCCTCTGACTTCTTCTTTAACCCCTCTAATTCTGATTCTTTCCTCTCTTTCTCTCTTGAATCCTCAGTTTCTTTATCTCTATCTCTCTTTCCCTCTTTCTCTTCTATACAGAATTATGATTCTGTAACAGTTGAGATATCACCAGATACCAAGTAAATAAATTGCAAGAAATGGTCATTCAACAATTCAAAGCAAGAGTACTTCAAAGATTACAAAAGTCAGTTACACCCAAATTGCCTGAACCCATGACATTTGTTTTCATTTTTTCTTCCAGAAATGCTTAATGCAATGCAAAAAGGGCTAGAAAATGGTAGTTGGGCCCCACAAAAAAGTTTGAAACATCTTTAACATGCAATAGAGAGAACCAATATGTTAAGGAATATCTTTGACAGGCATCAGAATTCAACAAAAGGCACTAAAAACAACCAAGACATTAATGGTTTCAAAAAATTTAATGATTACATATGTTATGAGGATGAGGAAGAACTTCAAACTCACTTTCCTTTTTTTTCAACAGGATTTAAGTGCTTTCAACCAACAAGTACAAGGGTAAATATTTGGTCTGATGGAACTTGACTGAAAAAAATATTACCTAAACCTCTATCACTGAATAAAACAACAGTAGCAACCACAGAACGCATTTAAACATGTAAAAAGTATTCAGATACCGTTAGAAAAGTGTGAAAAAAAATGAAATTTCTCCTTAAATAAATCACTTGAGAAGCAATAGTGCACAGATTTACTGAGCCTGACCAATGATAATTGACAACTCAAGCAGAAATTTCGCAGAAGCATTGCTGCATTTAAATCATTAGCTTGATTTTACTAAGGCGATCTACCGTATATGTGAGCCTTAATATCTCAGCACCCATTCCACAATTGCACTAAGAAGAATCAAATTCCTTGAATTTTTCCTATATTAAAGAGTAATTCAAGTAAAATAGCTTCTTACTGGGATGATACAAAAGCGGATTAGAACCACATAAATGAAGGAATAATTTAGCCTTTAGAATATCTTTCATTAGATCATCCTCTTCTTCTCATCTAATATCTTCAATGATCAAAGTAATTTAGGAGCAAGCTAAACAGCAAACCTACACATCTCATGGTCATTGCAAATATAATTTTACCCTCTCAGCTGAAGTAAAGACCGAGAACACAACTATCAAAGAAAAGAACCGTTATTGTTTCTTGAGCAAACCCAAGAACATAAAGAATACAATTGTGCACCCCGTTGGACAATCTAAAGCATCAGTCCCTCCTGCCCCAAATCCCACATAATATTTGTCTAATAACAAGTACAATGCCCACAAATTAAAGGCACAAAACAGATGCAGTAATCAGAAAGGAAGCAAATTGAATAAAAAAAGGAATCGGACTTGAAGTGATAAGATCAAATTCAGAGGGATAGGGCAAAAGGGGATTAATTGAAGGAGGCTAACCAATATAACGGCGCTCGTTAGCCGCCTTGGCCTTTTCGAGCATCTTGTCGAGGTCTTGTTGAAGTTGAGCATCCCATTTCACAAGCTGATTAACAAAAACAGCACCCAAACCCATTCCCAAGACATGCTCCCACGGATCTATAATGAGGAAGAGAGAATGAGAGAGAAAATCCGCGAGAATCAAACAGAAATCAGGGGAGAAACTGGAGACTTACGTCGCATGTAAGGGAGCTTGCGTAGGGCGTTGGAGTACATCTGAGTACCCAAACCCAGCAACGCTCCGATCGCCGTCGTACCCAGTGCCATTATCGCTCTCTTTCAGTCAGTGTCACTTCCCCTCGCTCCTTCGATTATTCCTAATTCGATTTGCAAGCTTTGGACTTTTCACGGCTTTTACTAAATGTTTTCTTTTACTTTCTATTATCTGACAAATTTCATTTTTATTATTATTTATTACTATCATATTCCACCTCACCTTCATTATTTATTTTTATTAAAAAAATATCAATAATATTTCTATTTCAATTTAAAAGGAAACTTTTAGAAAAATAGCTTCAAGATATCAAAATCTCACATCTATTTTATTTCTTTATGCTAGCTTAGATATTTACTACATTTGATGAACAATTCCCCACTCATTTTAATAGGAAATGGTTGATTTGGGGATTTTGAAATTATTTTTTTGAAAATTTCCCCAATTTAAATTGTTTGGGGATTTACGAGGTAATTATGTGAGAGAAGTTTTGTTTCAAACTGCGAAAAAATGTTTGAAACTATGGTTTCAAAGTTAATCAAAAATCAATTTTTCATGATCATTTTTAATTATCAGGATAAATCTAGCAAAGTAGTATGCTGTAATTTAAAATTGACCTAAATTAATTTTTAGTTTACTTCTTCTATGACTTAAAATCAAGGAAAAGAAACTATGTTCATTTTGAGTTACCTTTCCTATGCCTTTTTTTTTTTGTTGCCTCCTATGCCTATTATATTATATTGATGATAAACTCTTAATTTCATTTTGGCTGCTATTCCCAGTTTTATTTTTATTCTATGATACTACACTCTACTCTTTAATACAAAATCTAATTTGTAATGTAAATGTTGTACTATAAATTAGATCTTATATTAAGAATAAGAGGTAGTTCATAGTTCTATATTTCATTTTATTGTTATAAACCTTCAATTCAAACTTATTTCAGTCCCAATATTATATTATTTGAGCCTTCACTACTCTAACAAAAAAAAATTATTTATTTTGATAACTTGATATAATTTTTCTTGAATATTTGTATTGAAAAAAATATATAAATATATGCATCATATCCATAATTATCACTCTGCAAGGCCATAATAATTCTATTTTAAAAAAAAGTACAAACCTTCTACTATCAATTATTCAATTTTCCAAGATAAAAACCACATTCATCAAACTTTATACTCCTTCTAGTCCTAATTATAAGACATATTTATCAAATTTTAGAGAGATTAAGGATGTGAGTTGTTTCGGTGTGGAACGGATGTCCAAACACTTGGATGGTCAGTGATTTGATCTTGATTGAGTTCTTTGTCTTGGAATATCTAAGAGTAGAGATATCCCGGTGAGCGATGAATCACCTGGACACAAGGTCTTTCGCCAAGGGGAGGGTATGTGTTCGGTGGGGGTTGTATTGTGTAGTACAAAAAGTAAATAGCTAGAGTTTAACGTGCACCTTGGTGTTTTTCCCTTGTATTTATAGGGGTGTTTCACGGTAAGCCACGATCTTAATCGCTGACAATCTATCATATCCCTAGATTATGGATATGATAGATTGCCCCATGATTATAGGGGAACCCGGGATACTCGGCATCCCTCTACTGGGCCGTCCCCTAATTGGGCCGTGGGTCGTCCGTAATAAGCCCCCGCCCCAGTAGTTCAAGGTTTTGAGCCGCCGGGGTGTACTTCACTCTCCGGGCTAGGATGTGTCCTTGCCCCCGGCCCGGGTATTCCCCGCCGGTTACCTATCCGATGCGTGGATCCGAGGTGGCTGCCGGGCCTTCCGGACCCGAGATCGTTTCTCAAAGGTCGGTATCTTTGTTGGTGACTTTAGGGGCCCGAGGCGGCGCCGGCGGTTTTGCTTGGTTTCGAGGTCGAAAGCCCTTCCGATTTCGCCATCATGGCGCCGAAACCTTCCGACTTCGCCATCATGGCGCCCCGCCACCCGGCGTCTTTGGAATGGAGAGGATTTTCAATCGTCATTCCCCGCCGCCTTCGGTTTTCCGTGCACATTTAGCGCGCGTGCTTCCCCGGCACGTCACCCCGTTTTGCAGGTGTGATTTTCCGGTTTTACCCTTAATTTCCCGCGCCTCTTTCGCGCCTCCTACCATTTCGAAGGTTTTTAATCTCGTTTTTCTTCATTTTCGTCTACCACCTTCGATCATTCTCTCGATTTTTCTCTCATTCTCCATCTTCTCCGAAGAACGGGACTTCGCTCTGCCGGCTCTCTCAAGCTTCCTCCTTCCGGCGATTGTCCTCTATTCGACCTTTTCTTATTCTCGGTAAGTCATTTCTTCCGCCGTTTTCATCTTTTACCGGATTTCTTGCTTCTTTGCTTAGTTCAGTTGGTTTTAGTACGAACCCAGTATGCTTGTGGTTTGTCGAGGTTTCTTGGTAGGCTTTAGTTTGTTAGGTTAGGCTTGCTTACTCTACCTATAACCACATGCCTTCATTCCCATAGAGGTCATCGCTTTTTTCCTTATTGCCATTTCCTGTTTCTTTAGGTTTGCATCCTTTGGCGACAATGAATAGGACTAATCAACCTTCGACTTCGAGTCATGACCTAACCTTTGAAGAGGTGGAAGCCCTTCGTGCTCGTTACCCTCGAACGAGCCATTGGCTATCGGGTACCGTCCGTCCGAGGAGCGCAGGCCGGCCTCCTTCCCCGGGTGGCGCCTTGGGTAGCACGGGTAGGAGGGCCGTTGGAGGGTCTCGTCCCCGGTTAGACCTTTCCAGGTCTGAGAGATGTCGAGGTACCGTCCGCACAGCCCGTCAACCCTTATTACCCTCCCGTTCGCCCTAGGTTGGCTCCTATGCCGGAGGGATATGCCGGCCCTTGTTGGGATTGTATAGAATCAAGTTCATACTATGTCGCCAGAGGCGAAGATTCTAGGGCCGACGTCATTCTGGGCTCTTGTCGTCATAGGTCGGCCTTTGTCCCGGCCTCGGGTTCTGGGGGCCGTCTTGCTACCGGTCCACCCCTCTCTTCTTTTCGACCGGCTGTTACTTTTGTGTCAGGTACCCTCGCTTCTACTGACTTTAGTATTTTTTGTTTTTTGTATAGGTAATGGAGTCGTCGTCTTCGCCAGGTAATGCCCCCTCGGAAGCTGGGAGGTCGGATTCCTCTAACATTCCCCAGGATCTTATGGAGAGGTTCCCCTGGGTGACTCGGGATGTGTTGGCGACCCATTCCCTGATGACCGTATAGGCCCTTCGCCAAATGAAACTATCGGCTATGGAAGGCGGGAAGCGTTACTTTTGTCCAGGGTGGGAATGAGCCCGTCTGTGCTTCGAGGGCTGAGGGTTTTACCAACTTCTTTTTCTTTTACAAAGCTTATATGACCCGGCTCGGTGTTCGATTTCCGTTCACCGAGTTTCAAATGTCCCGTCTCAACCATCTCCATCTAGCCCCTTCTCGCCTTCATCCCAACGGTGGGCCATATAGTTGCTTTTGAGCGGCTATGTCGGTCTTTCTCGGCCCCTATACCGTGCACTACCACCTTATTATTCTTCTTTTTCTCGTCCTTTTACTCCCTGGCCCGGGTAAGGAGCCGGAGCAACTAAAAGGGCTTACCTCTCTCGAGGTGATCCCGACAAAAAACTCATGACGGCCTTCTCTCGAGTCGTTTAAGCACTTCAAAGACGGGGCTTCTTTAAGGTGGTGGCAAAACCCGCCAACGCCCGTGGTTCTTGGGGGCCGAGGCGGACGATGTGGAGTGGAGGTTCCCCCTTTACTGGACCGAGGATCATCATAAGTTGACCGCCTCCTATCAAGTAGAGTCCGATGACCTTCCAGTTGTGGTGCCCGGAGCGCGGCATTTTTTATTAACGGAGCCGGCTCTAAGCCGGGATACGTAATTTGTATGCATCTCGAAGTTCTTTTATTATAATGCTTACATATCTTGTTTTCCTTGTTACTAATTCGAACTGCTTGCTTTTGTAGCTCAACCGATGGAAGAACTGCCCCGGTATCTTACGCTCGTGACGCCTGCCCCCGATGCTCAGCCTAAAAGGAGTTCCTCAAGCGCCCGTCTCGAGGCTTAGAAAGGGCCGTCCCCGAGGAAAACCAAGCGGGATGGCTAAGAAGGCCAAGGCGCCGGCCCCCATTCGACGCCTTCGTCACCGGGGCGAGCCTTTCCGACCATCTCGCGCCTCTCTATCAAAGGGTAAGGAGGTTTCCGAGGGTCCGTCGTCTCCTCTCGTGGTACCCCGTCCCTCCTCCCGTCCCGAAAATCAACCGAGGTCTAGCTTGGGAGAAAGGGCCTAAGATCGGAGAGCTTAAGGTTGCCTTCCTGCCACCTCGTCAATTTATGAATGCCCTACCGCTGGCTGATATTGATGAGGCCGTGGTTCATGATATCCGACACGCTCTCGCCAGGTGTTGGTTTGGCCTGTGCGTATTTGCACTTGAAGGCCAAATATGTGAGCAAGTTCGCCGAGGCTCGCCACCTGCGGGAAGGAAAAGGACGAGACGGTGAGGTCCAAAGAGAAGGCCAAGAGACCTCGAGGTTGCGAGGGCGAGTGCCGGAAAGCCACCGAGGAGCTTCTTCTTACCAAAGAAGCTTTAGACAAGACTTCCTTGGACTATACGCTCTTCAAAAGGTTTACTCCACGGGCATAGATTCCCTTAAGTCCCTTCGCCTTTCGGGCCGGCGGATCCGTGCTCCGAGCTCGAGCGGATTAAGGCCGCCCTTGCCGAGGAGAAGCAAGCCCGCCTTGTCGCCGAAGATATTGTGAGGAAGGCCGCCGCCGATCGCTTTAAAATGGCCCTAGCCCAAATCCGCTATCTCAATCCCGAGTTGGAGCCGAAGACGAATGGGTATGATCATCGGGCGTATGTGAAGGACGGTGTCTTCCATCCGGCCCCTTCCTCACCCGCGTACGACTCTGACTCTCTTTCTGAGGAGGATCAGGACGGGGAAAGGGGAGATCGGGATACCGAAGGAGCCGATGGTGGTGGAGAGGGGAGCTCCAAGTCTGTTCCAGATGCCGAGGTGGCTATTCTGGATGCCGAGGTGGCTATTCCGGATGCCGAGGTGGTGGCTTCAGGAGTTAACACTCCCTCCGTTTAATTATTGTAGCTTTATACTTTTTGTACGGTGGTTTGTACCGGGTTGACTTTGTAGTTTTGTAAAAATTGCTACTTTAATTAATTATGTATAAACTTGATTTCAACCAATCATTTTGTTTTGTCAACTTTATTTAGTTAACATTAATTTTCTTATGGCCGGGCAGTGGCCTTTATATGCGCAGTATCTGCTAAGTGTTACTTCGATAGGTTGACTTCGGGAATAGGGGTAGGGGAGTAAACCCGAGCTACCGAGATCCGGATATGGCTGTCCGGGGATGTTTTTCCAGAATAGGGGCAAAATGTCGATGCGTAATCGTGGTGTATAAACGCGATTGTACATGTCGGCCTGATCGGGACCTGCGTGACAATTCACTTCCCTATTTAGGAGCATTTTTCGATGCATCTATTTTATAATAGAGATAGTGTTTTTACCATCTCGCGACCGGGGCGTGGCAGCCCGGGTGTATTCCCTTCTGTTGGGATTTTTGTTTGACCGCGGCTTCTTATGCCTCAGTGATAACTTATTTAATCAAACGTATTTGACCGCGGCTTCTATGCCTCAGTGATAATTTATTTAACCAAAAGCATAATTGGTGCATCCACTGGGGAGTCTTAAATAAGAATGCTTGAAAGAAACAATGCGTGCTGTCTTTCAGCGAAATATGAAACTAAAATTGAAAATGCTAAACCAATTGAAAAAGCATAAAAACGAATGCGCCCGTCGGTCCTATCCTAGCAGGTGGACCGAGGTCTAACTGTAATAGATTCTTAGTTTGTCGGCATTTCAAGTCCTTTTGACCGGCTTTCTGCCCAGGGTCTTCAGAACGTAGGCGCCCTTTTCCAGTTTTTCCTTTATGCGGTAAGGACCTTCCCAGTTTGCCGCTAGCTTGCCATCTCTGGCGTTCTTGTTCCCGATGTCAGCGTGTCGGAGCACCAGGTTTCCCCGGTTGAAGGAGCGAGGTTTCACCTTTCGGTTGTACTTCGCCGCGATGAGTTGCTTGCGCTAGATCTCGGGCGGTGCGCCACGATTCGTGTCTCGTCAATGAGGTCTAACTCTGTCATCAAGGTGTCACTCTTCGAGTCTTCTCCTTCCCTGCTAGCTTTCATTTTCCTCCATGTCGGTTGGCCTATCTCGACCGTGATCATGAGGATCCGTATGTTAAACGAAATGGAGTTTCCTGAGTGGAGGTTTGGACGCTAGTCCTGTATCCCCACAAAACACTGTAAAGTTGCTCGACCCAAGAAGAATCGGCATCCTCCATACGTCTTCTCAATCCGTCGACAATGACTTTGTTGGCGGCCTCGGCCGCCCATTGATCGAGGGTGTTCGACGATGCAAAGTGATGGATGATGTCGAGGTCCGACATCATACTCGAAACCCTTTGTCAATGAACCGAGTCCCGTTATCGTAATTATCTCAAAGGGATCCCAAACCGAGAGACGATGCTTTCGAAAGAATCGTTGAATGCGGGCCGAGGTGATCGTGGTCAACGGCTCGGCTTCTATCCATTTGGTAAAGTAGTCGACGGCGACAACGAGATACCTTAACTGTCCTGGGGCTGTTTTGAATGGTCCGAGAAGATCGATCCCCCATTTGTAGAAAGGCCAGGGGGCTGTAATGCTTTTCAACTCCGACGGGAGCGCCAAAGGATGTTGGGATGTTTTCGACAACCGTCACACCTTCTTATCAAGTTTCCAAGGAGTCGGCCGCCATCGTCGGCCAGAAGTACCCGGCTCTAAGTGCTTTCCGAGCTAAGGATTTTCCCCCCATATGCGACCGTTGATGCCTTTGTGTATCTTGGCGAGAACGCACGGGCCCTGCCAGATTCAAGCATCTCATGGGATAGTGTAATCCTTTCCTATATAATTGATCGTCCACCATAGTGTACATGGTGGCTTGTCGGATCAACTTTCTAGCTTCCGTCTTGTCGACGGGTATAATTCCTCTTTCTAGATAGTCCTCGATTGGTTTTCTCCAGTCCAAGGCTGATGATATGGACATGACACAACTTGGTTCGTTCAGATTTTGTTGGACGAAGGTTCGGTAATTTCCCGGACCTTTGGCCGCGCCTTTGATAGTATGCCGCCCCGGTATTCTCCTCCCGAGGGATGTGAGTGACGTTACCTCTTCAAACTCGGCTATCATGTCCTTGGCTTTGTTCAAGTACTTTGCCAACAACGGGCCTTTTGCTTGATACGAGCCCCGTATCTAAGCCGCTACGAGCCGGGAGCCTGGCCAGATTCTAACTTTCCGTGCCCCGTGCTCCTTTGCTCGTTCGAGGCCGGCCGCACGCTCGTACTCTGCCTGGTTGTTGGATGTCGGAAACTTGAGGTGGAGAGAGTGTTCGACGGCAATTCCGTCTAGATTTTCAATTATTATTCCAGCTCCACTCCCCTTTGCATTTGAGGATCCGTCGACGTACACCGTCCATTCTTTGAGGCCGACCTCCCTTTCGCCGTGGGTTGGGGTAAGTTCCTTACGAAGTCGGCCAAGGCTTGCGACTTTATAGCATGCCGGTCGTAGGAAATGTCGAATTCGAGATAACTCTATGGCCCAGCCTTGTCATTCGCCCGCCAAGTCCGGCTTGTGTAGAACTTGCCGGATTGGCTGACTGGTACGTACCACGACTTTGTGCCCCTGGAAATATGGGCGTAGGCGTCTTGCTGCCATCAACAAAGTGAATGCTACCTTCTCCAACTTCTGATATCTGAGTTCCGAGGTCCGCAATGCCTTGCTTACAAAGTAGATCGGGCACTGTCCCGCTTGGGTTTCACGAACCGTAGCGGCGTTTATGGCCTCTTCGCCCTGGCGATAAGTACAGAAAACCGTCTTTCCCGAGTCGGGCTTGGATAGGACCGGCGGGGTTGCTGTGCATTGCTTGATTTTTGCGAATGCGGACTCACATTCCGGGTTCTATCCGCCTCGTGTCTCCTTCTTCGCAGTTTGAAGAAGTGGTAACGCGTTTTCACCGACTTAGGCAGAACCTTGTCATTCCCGCCAATCTCGGTTAGCCGCCGCTGTACTTCCTTTTGTTGGTCGGTGCTTTCATCTCCAACACCGCTTTACACTTGTCGTGGTTTGCTTCAATTCCTCGGTGTGTCAAAGATAAACCCGAGGAACTTTCGCCGGACTCCAAACGCACATTTTGCCGGATTTAGCTTTATTCGGTGCTTCTGCAACTTTTCGAACGTCTGTTCGAGGTCTCGGATATGGTCTCCCGGCTTCATCGACTTGACGATCATATCGTCAATGTAAACTTCTATATTTCGACCGAGCTGGTCTTCAAAGACTTTGTTCATCATCCGTTGGTAGGTGGCCCTGCGTTTTTTTCAATCCGAACGGCATGACATTATAGCAATAATTAGCCTTGTCGGTTATGAAGGCCGTCCGTTCTTGATCTTCCGGATGCATCGCTATTTGATTGTATCCGGAGTAAGCATCCATGAAGGATAGTAGTTGAAATCCGGATGAGTTGTCGACTAACCGATCGATGCTCAAGACGGTAAGAGTCTTTAGGTATGTGCTCGTTTAAATTGGTGTAATCTATACATACTCTCCAATTCCCGTTAGGCTTTATGACCATGACCGTATTAGATAGCCATGTGGTGTATTGTATTTCCCGGATGAATCCAGCCTCTAATAATTCCTTCACATGCTTTTCTAAGGCGTTCTGCCGTCGATCCCCTATTTTCATCTCTTCTGTGATACCGGGGTCGATCCCGGTTTAATTGCCAACTTGTGACAGCAGAAGATGGGGTCTATTATGGGGACTTCCGAGGCCCTCCATGCGAATAAGTCTCGGTTCGCTTTTAGGAACTCGCTTAATGTCTCTTTGAGCTCTGGGGTCATTGCGCCTCCTATCTTCGTGACCTGGGTCGGATCTTCCCCCAGGATTAGATCTTCCAACTCCCCTTCTGGCTCGGGTCTTGGATGTTCAGGTTCCTCGTCCCTTATGTCCAATTCCACCACACTGACGGGTTGGCCCTGTAGTTTTCCTTTTTCCCCGCCCGAGGTTCTTGCAACACCTTGATCCTGGGATGATGATGCCTTCTCGATCTTGTTCTCACGCATAGTTTCATAGTAACATTGCCGAGATTCTTTTTGGTCCCCGGTTATGGTGATTACATGGTTTTTGGAGCTAACCATCTTTAACATTTGATGCTTGGTGGAAACGATCATATCCGGTTGCCATGGATGGTTGGTCTGCCCAATATCATATTGTACGGAGAGGGGAAGTCGGCCACGATGAATCTTACCCTCTCGGCTTTGAAGGCTTCTTTAGTTCCCAACGTAAGCTTTAGGTCGATGTACCCCTTTGGCCTGGATTGCTCCCCGTTAAAGCCCACAAGTGTTGTCTTGCACTTGTACGCAGTCTTCTTTATCCAAGTTCATCCTTTTAAAGGCGTCCCACATGATAATATCCGCTGAACTCCCCGAGTCAACAAAAATCCTTTTCACAAGGCAGTTTGCCAAGATCCTGGTAATTACCAACCTATCTTGGTGTCCCGGCACAACGTCTTTTAGGTCTTCGGAGGTGAACTATAATGATGGAGGTGTCGGTCGGCCATGGTCATCTTTGAACTTGGGGGGTTCTTACTGATAGTACCTCCCTCAAGTATTTCTTTCTTTGACTTGCTGTGTCTCCTCCTCCGCCCAAGCCTCCACCGATTACATTGCATCTCGTGGTTCATGTCTATTTCCGGAACCGCTCGTCATCGGAAGATGACTTTCATCCTATTCCATCGACCTTCGGTCGTGTGGGCCGGACGGACTTTGACCTCCTTGTTTCCTTTTATTGTTCTTCCGACCCCGTGTTTTTATCGTATTGGCGCAACTTACCCTCTCGGATGAATTTTTCAATTGCGTCCCGAGTTCGTAGCATTGATCCGTAGTGTGTCCCGGTCCATCGCGGAAGTCACGTAACTTTGAATGATCCGTGCGGGCCGAAACCGTGTGGGCCGAGGTCTCGTCAACTTTTTCATCTCCGTGAAGGCCACTTCTTTCCATAACCGGCCTCGCGAAACATTGAGTGGAGTGTATCTCTCATACCTCGGCTTCTTTTCTCGACTTGTCGGTTCTGGCCCGTTATCCCGATTCGACTACGGAGTCTTCCCTACGACCACTCGGCCGATTCTTATTCCGGTGGTGTACTTCTTCGTTTGTCATCGCCATTAGTATTGGCGATCTCCATCTCGCTCCACTTCCAAACGTCGCTTCGCTCGATCGTTAAACTTGGTGAGAGTGTATACCCGGTTCTTGAAGATGGAATTTGCTAGCCGGAAGAAGGATCCAAGCCGTCGACGAGGCAATGCACGTGAACGCTTTCCGGGAGGGATCTTACCTGGAGGGCCACCTCCTTAAATCTGTCCAAGTATTTTTGTAACGTCTCCCCTCGTCGCTGCTTTATCTTACTCAGGGTATACTGAGATTTGGGTTGTTTCCGGCTAGTTTCGAAATTCAATTCGAATTTTCGCCCGAGGTCTTGAAAATCATGAACGGACCTCCTCAGCAAGTGTGTGGAGCCGATTTGAGCCGGTCCGATCAATGTGGCCGCGAAAGCCGACTAATGACCGAGCCTTTGATTTGCCTTACGAACATGAGTAGTTCGAAGGAGTCAAGATGGGCCCTCGGATCGGACACGCCATCATGTTTTGGTAAAGAGGCCAGCTCAAATTTTCTAGGGTATGAAGCATTCTCGATTTCTTCCGAGAAAGGGCTGCTGTTGTGGCCCACTATATATTTCACGTGATATTCCCGGGGCGATCCCTTTGGTCGGAGCGGCCTCTCTCTGTCTCGGTCCTCGTCATCCGAGGTCTTTCCTAGAAAACGTTTCTTCCGAGCCGACATGTGGTCTCGGGTCTCATCATGCTCGTAGTCCGTTTTGGAGAGGTCGTTTTCCGCATACCGTTATGCTTTGAGTTTTTGGCCGGCCGAGGGCTTCCGTGTTTCCGGATATCCTTTCTTTCTTTCTCTTCATACCTGTGTCCCGCTCGTGTTCCGACGCTTTAGCCGCCGGAAGTGGTCTTTCACAACGTTGCATTACTTCAAATCTTCTTGACGCCGGAGGTCATGTCGCTTCTCCATATTCTCCATCCTCCTCGCATTGACTCCGTGTGTTCGGAGGAGGAGGAAGTCGGGTTTGGTGTGTCGTTGCATTTATCTCCCCGCGGAGGAGACGAGGCCGTGTCGGTCGACCGACTTGTTCCCATCCTTGCTATGATTGTTATTGGGAATATCCTCGGCCGGGAGTTCCTTGAGTCTCGTTGCCGCCGACTTGACTCACCTCGCGCACGCGATGGACTTTCCTGGTGAGGGTTCCGACTGCAGCTTCTAGTAGTAGCCATTGTTGGTCACGGGGATTGAAGTTTACGGTCCCCACGGTCGGCGCCAATGTTTCGGTGTGGAACGGATGTCGGCCCGGATGGTGGTGATTTGATCTTGGATTGAGTTGCTTGTGCCGGAATATCTAAGAGTAGAGATATCCGGTGAGCGATGAATCACTGGACACAAGGTCTTTCGCCCAAGGGGGAGGGGTATGTGTTCAGTGGGGGTTGTATTGTGTAGTACAAAAAGTAAATAGCTAGAGTTAGAACGTGTGCACCTTGGTGTTTTTCCCCTTGTATTTATAGGGTGTTTCACGGTATCTTAATCGCACAATCTATCATATCCCTAAATTATGGATATGATAGATTGCCCCATGATTATAGGGGAACCGGGATACTCAAGATCCTCTCCGGGGCCGTCCCCTAAAGATGTGAGTTAAATTAGTTAATTATATTCATATTTTTTAAATGCCGAGACCTTCCTTGTGTCTAGCTACCTATATAAATTAAATGTCAATCTTCATCTATTTAAATTAGTTGTAGCTAATTTTTTGTTGATCATATTATTAATATATATTATAACAGCTGACAAAGTATATGTAGAAGTCAAGTGACATAATTTTCATATATTATATAAAATGTGATAAAAATAGGGTAACTTTTGGATATTAATGTTGTACTTAATACAAGCATATATTTTACCAATATAGTATTACAATTAATTCGCATGATTTTTTAAATCTGGACTCGCATGTAAGTTGAAATTCTTGGTGAACACAAAGTATCAAATTGTATTTAATTATCGGTAAAGGAGCAAAAATACACATGTGTTTTATCCTCGAGAGCGCCCAGCACCATATCCTTTTTTTGGGAGTAAAAATACCCATATGGTTACATTTTAGGAGCAAAAGTCACACCACCGTTAAAATCTAACTTAACGATGCATTTGCAACAGAAAATGTCATATTTACAATAGAAAATATCATATTTACAACAACATTTAAACACCTGGATTTTGAACATAGAAATATCATTTACAATAACAACAAAAAGGATATATTTACAACAAGAAGTGCTGTATTTACAACAAAATTTAAAATCTGGCCATATTTACAATAGAAAATGTCATATTTATAACAACATTTAAACACCTGGATTTTGAACATAGAAAAGTCATTTACAACAGAAAAAGGCTAGATTTACAACAGGAAGTGTTGTATTTACAACAAAATTTAAAATCTGGCCATTTACAACAGAAAAAGCCATAATTACAACAGGCTAGATTTTAACGGTGGTGTGACTTTTGCTCCTAAAATGTAACCGCATGTGTAGTTTTGCTCCCAAAAAAAGCATATGGTGTTGGGCGCTCCCGAAGATAAAGCACATGTGTATTTTTGCTCCTAAACCTTTTAATTATTATTTGAAAAGTATCAATAAGGGTATTATGGAAAGAAATTAACAAAAATTAAAACTTTGTCCTATAAATAGGACCAAAGCTAACTCTCAAATATTGTCTTATAATTAGGACCGAAGGGAGTATATAACTTTTTTTATATATGTTATATAAGAAACACTAAATCATATATATAATACAAATGTAGAATGGAAAGGCCGGCCTATTATTTTTACTATTTATTAAAGTGGTTCTTAATCTATTATTTTATTTTAAATAATCAACTAAACACCGTAAAGAATACTTCTCAATAGATGGGGAAAAACAAAAAGAATTAACACTTCTCTATATTTGAGATCTAACCTGTTATGGATTCAAATAATAGGCCCAGATACGGTGCGGCCCAACAAGAGCACATTATGGCAAAAACTCCTCTTAAAGTAGGGAAAGCGCTAATCACATAGGGCACTAATCCCGACAGTACAAGTAGTGGAGCAGGGATACGTCAGATAGTGGAGCAGACATTTGCAGAACGTGGAAATGTATGTCGCTGAAGAAACGAACGCACAGCATTAGGAATGAAACCCTAGGTAATCTCTATAAATAGAAGATTACTCACCAGATGCACACATTCTATTAATATCCTTTTACTATACTGTTACACTGTGTGCACACACCACCCCCTTTGGCTAATCGTCATTCTCGTGTAGCACAGTCATCATCTGATATTCTTTGATGTCTTCCTCATAAACATCACTGAACATTCACTATCTCTTGAGTATTAGCTTCTATGTTCACCAGAGAATCACACAGATCATATATCAACCTTATACTAACCCACCGAGGTTAGACATTTGTGTTTTTACAACAAAACATAACCCATCCACTCAAACCTAAAATAGTTGATAGACATGAACAACCCCAAAAGAAAAGGCACATATCCATATTAGAAGTTGTTTCTTTTCTTTTTTTCTTTTTCTATTTTTGTCGGAAGAACAACATAAACAACGAGTACAACCCATATAAAATTGGTTTAACGGTGTAATGCCCCACTAGATTTTTTAGATCTCGAGTTTGAGTCCTAAAGAAGATACTTATTTTAGGAGGGGCAGTCATCTAATACAAAATGCAAGTCATTTTGTTATTACTATATATATTGTTGGGGTGTTGGTACCTAAATGATCGCTTCGTTTCCCTAGCTCTCTGTTTCTTCATGTTTCTTCATCCTCATCTCACTCAAATAAACAAAAAGATCCTTCTAGTTAACTAAACCTAAGTGTTGTCCTTACACACGTACACATATATATATGTTGGCTAGCTAATTGAGATTTTGTATGCAGTTACCTAAAAACATCGCTTCGTTTCCCTTTCTGTTTCTTCATAATCATCTCACTCAAATAAACAAAACAACCATTCTAATTATAGCGACACAAAGAAAAGAAACATTTTCTTTGTTTAAAATTAAACCATCTCTTGTAGGCACAAAAAGCTCTAAATATAGGAGCGAACGAAGAGAAACAAAAAATGAGCATTGACGATATATTGAGACAAGCTTAATTAGTCTGCGTGTCCTCTATTTTTGTTCAAGGTAACGATGGACGTAGAATTGAAGCTGTATTCTCCATGCTCCATTAATAATTCTCCTCCTCTAATTTCAGAAATTTAAAACACACACGGCTTTGTTCTTGGCCTTTTGTGAGGTTGTCATCATCATCGCGTGTTTTCAATCTCACCAGTCACCATGATCTTGGTTTTGTTCCTCTGCCCCACGATGATCCCGCACGCCATTTTGATATAATAGCAGAACAAAGATCATTAATTTGTTCCTTTATCAATAATAATAATAATAACAATGATGACATCGTCCCAGGTTGAAATTGCTCTAACATCCCCCTTTGGTTGTGTTCTGAGAAAATATAATCATCGTGAGAGATTCAGGGAAAGTGCTTCTTCTCGAGTTTCCTCATCATCACAAGCAGCAACCTTCCAGAACAATGACAGAAGAAACTTTGTCGACAAAATCTGCAATAATAATGAAGCATCACAAGTTGCGAACAACAACAATGTAGGATTCGCGAAGAAGGAGAATAAAGAAGATGAATCCTTATCCTCGTCCTCGAACAACAACAACAACGTTAACCCGAGGCAGCAATCACAGATTCTGGATCGATGGGCTGCAAGAAAAGCAAAAGAAATGGTATCAACGATTGAGACAGAAGCTGAGCTTTTGGAGAATATGGGTTCTAGTTCTAATACTTCTACTTCTTCATCATCGTCAGAAACAATATTGAATAATCGTGGAGCTTCGTCTCTTGTTCAAATATGGGAAAAGAGATTAAATAACCTGAACCCATCATCACCACTCAAGTGCAATACAGTTACGAGCCAAACATCATCGCCTGGATCATCAGATGTGGGAGAAATATTCACGGCGGATGAAACATCATCGTCATCATCGTATTCAGATTGGGTGGTAGGTGATACAAATATTGAAGCCACGACATGTTCAACGCCAAAGGTGGCAGATATTATAAAGAGATTGAAGGAGAATAAGTATGAACAAAGTAATAATAACATGATGATGATGGGATCCTCGGGTTTGTCAAGTAGTAGATCGGAAACGAGCCCGGTGGTTCCTTCGCCTCGCATCCGAGGCCGGCGAGCATTTACAGATTTGCTGATGCAGATGGAACGTGACAGACATGGAGAGCTCAACAATCTGTCTCAGCTTGCTCCTGTTTCCAACTTTTCCAAAAGAGGTCGAGGTCGTATTCAGGTATATGTACTTACAAATTACTATTAAATATTACCAATTAGTTGCTAACATGCTTGTTTCTTTAAAGTGTTTATTAAATTTTACCCTGTCCTATACTCTTCGATTATATATAGAATATGGAGTTCTAATTTGGTATATAAATATATAAGATAAGAATAAGTATCTAAAAGCTAGTAATTCCCTAATTTTGCTTTTAACGAGTTTGAATCATGTGGAGCAACAACAAAAAAAGCTCTACAAATTATTAGATGTATTTTGAGAAATAAAATACTTCATTTTGTCCTTAATATATAACATATTTACTTGATTTTATTAGACTAAAGAAGTTAGTAATGTTAGCTAATAAAACACGTATTTTCTAAAACGCCTTAGTTATCTTCCTTAATTCTCTCTCGTTCTTAATTATTGTTGAGGGAACATCTATAGAGATAAATTAGGGAAAACTTGATAAATGTAAAAATTATATTTTATATTTAGAACCAATATTAATTATATATATTAAGGATTGGAAGAGTAATAGTTAACCCTGTGTGTGTCAGTTGTGTTAAAGTAAGAGATAGTGCATCTTTTGCATATACTAAAATTTCTTCTCATTCATTAATTTGTTTGCTTATGGAAAATTGTATTTTATTGTTTTTATGACATTATGAATGCAGTCACTCATGCGGCTTAGATTATTGAAACGACACCATGAATCAACAATATATGAAGTGAATAGACCACCAAAAGGGTCCTCAATTATGCACTTGAGGTATGATCACTGTTGTAACATATAGAAATTTACTTGTTAATGTCACA
The DNA here is from genome assembly GCA_019022615.1 of Acacia melanoxylon. Lineage (NCBI taxonomy): Eukaryota > Viridiplantae > Streptophyta > Magnoliopsida > Fabales > Fabaceae > Acacia > Acacia melanoxylon. The sequence goes on from JAFJYJ010000108.1 coordinate 479,378, forward strand.
AGACATATTAAGCATCATGTACGTTTGGTGTAATTGTTAAATATTCATGAATAAAATACAGGGAAAGATTTAATGCAGAAGTGAAACAAGGAAGTACAACTGAGCCAGAAGTAGTTAGTTCGAGAAATACCCGCCCTGATCATCACAAAAGCCCTACGGGTCAGCACGGGTTGAATCCGATCCGGACGGACCGGACTGTCAATGCGACGAATGACTGCCAAAATGCTAATGATTGCTCATCAGCAGCGTGGGCTCAAAAACCAGAGTCTCAAACAAATGAAGAAGAAGAAGCTCCTGCAAGTTCATCAGAAACAGTATTCTCAGAGGCTCAGAACATTATTGCTTCACAAGAAGTTGGCGAGACAAGTACTTGTTGCAATAATATGGTTGATTCATCAGACGCAAATCCTCTTGAGGCAAAAGATGAAGCAGACATGGCAGAGGTAAAGCAGCTGGATAATATATATGGTGCCGAAGAAACTGAAATCATCAATAATAATTATGTGGATGAAAGAAGAACAATGAATAATATTGAAGAAGATTATCATGAATATGCAAGTGAAAGCATCAATGATTATGATCATGATGATGAAGAAAATTATTACGATTGGATGAGTCCTATTGCTCGCCCTAGAAGCTATTGGGAAGATCGTAGACAAGCCTGGTACAAGGAGATGCTTGACACTGCTGTTTCTGATAATAAAGAAGAGATACGCCAACTTCTTGAACGGTATATATGAAACTCTTGTATTCATTTTTTAGTGATTTAAAATAGGAAAGATTGCTAAAGAAATACATACCTCATGGAAAAATTTATTACTTAAATGCATCTAAAATTTATTTAAGAACCTTGATGAAACTCTTCTTTAGTTATGTGCAATCTATTTTTAATTATATACAAAACAAAATATATTTGCACATGATTGAATATTATGTTGCATGCAGTTGAAGAAGAGTTGCACCAGCTACAAATATTAGCCACCTATGAAAAAGAAATTTTGCAACGAGGAATTTTTTTTTAGCAATTTTCCCTTTAAAATATTAGTATAGTGAAGATAATACAAGGATGGATTTTTTATTTTGAGTAAACGATGAATTTGTGGATCAGAAGAAGAGTTTCAACTTTGCTTTCAAGTGACATGAGAGAACGAATGGACAAATTGATGGAATATCACATAGGAACCCAAACACAATTTATGAGTAGTAGCCAAGAAGTTGATGAAGACAACAGTGGAGGTGGGAGCAGAATGGGGCAACTAGTGTCATTTCTGCAACAACACATACAGCGTCATGGCCGTAACCTTGAAGAAAAGGAAGAAGCTGAAAAACAGGAGGCACGAGGAGGAGAAGAAGAAGAAGAGAGCTTGATGAGTAATGGTGGTGGTGGTTATAATGAAACCAGCTGTTATGATGGTAATCATCCGTTGTCGACGCAGATTGTGAGTTCGTCTTCTCCAAATATGTCATCATGGAGCTACAAAGAGAACGAAGCCACCAGTGATGATTCTGAGGACAGAGTTGATGAGTCTGCTACATGTTCAATACAACCTTCTCCATGTCAATCTTTCTACCAAGATTGTCGCCAATCCTCCACCATTAATCCTCATCCAACGGTGAGTATGATTCCTTTATATACTTCATTCAAAACAAAGAAAACAAGTAATACTCCCTCCTGAAATACCCTTCATTGGCTGAGTTAAGCGTTAGCTCAAGAGACGTGACAATTTTTCATATTCTAAGCAAAGGTAACCTAGAGTCTGATGTGAGTTCTATGGCATTTGGCCGAGGTACACCTTACTATCAATGAGCTTAGTGCAGTCTTATAAAAATCTTTTGTTTATGATCAAATTGAACACATTATCTATCTACTAGAGGGAATACATAATACTACCTCTGGTTTTAAATATAGCACATAGTTTGTAGTGCAATTTGTATTACAACTATGTCCTATATTTAGGATTGAATTAGGAGTATCTATGATTATGTACCTAATAGTATATGATTACTACTATTAATGGCATTTTTATGAATTAGGAAATGGATTTGATATATGATATGAGGGGGCAGATGGAGCAACTATATAGAGAAATGGCTGAGATGAGGAAATCACTAAAGAGCTGCATAGATATGCAGATGATACTACAGAAATCAATGAAGCGTGAAGTTAACAACACATTTAGAGAAAAGAAGACGAAGAAGAAGAAGGGCAATGAAGAGAAGGGAGATGAAAAGAAAGGGAAATGCTGTATATGCTACGAGAAGAAAGTGGACTCAGTTTTGTATAGATGTGGGCACATGTGTACGTGTATCAAGTGTGCCAATGAGTTGCAATGGAACAGTGGCAAGTGCCCTATATGTCGAGCTCCCATAGTTGATGTTGTTAGAGTTTATGTGAATTCTTAGAATTAATTCTGATCATAATCAATGATCATGTATTGATGTCACAAATTTGAAGTCCAAAATCAAATGCATATACCTTTTTGTATAACTTGATTTTTTCTTTCTTTTTTTTGATAAAAGCGTAACTTGATTTATGTTTCTTTAGGACCAGTGCACATTCAATGTAACTTTCTTTCTTCATCTCTTCCCTTTATGGTTTTTTTAGTTTGGGGCAACTATTAATTGTACTCTTTTTATGCTTTAGCTAGCCCAATATTACTCAATCTACTATCTAGTTTCTCCTGCCCCAAATGGGAATATATGGTTTTTCCCCTCTTTGAAGTAAGGATTAAAAGTGTTGACAAAAAAAAAAGAGTAAGGATTAAAAGAGGGGAAATGCTTAATGTGTAATATATTATGAGGGAATTGACCATGACTATCAGCACAATACTGTAATAATTGGTCTCTGATATCTAAATACTGCAGAAGAGCATTCTGAAGTTCATACAAACTAAGAATTTCTATCCAATAACAAAATTCCCTTTCTATTTTGGCGGTTTTTTTTAATAATTTTTTGCAAAAAATTATCAAAAAATTTATAAAATGTAACATGTTTTTCAAAATCTTTAGAAATATCTATTTCTAGATATATATAATATTAAGCAATCTAATAAGGGGAAAAAAAAATACCTACCATCCATCTTATTCTATAATGGCATAATAACATGTTAATTGAATGAAAAACTTATGAGAATGAAATACTCATATGCTTCTCACATTTAAATTTTCATCATAAAACATGTCTTAAAAGACATTTTTCAATAGTTGTAAGCTTTTGGTTACATAAATTGTTTTAATATTATCATGAAATGCAAAGCAACTATTGAAGGAATGAAAAATACTAAATACATAATCATTCATGAAAAAATTTAACCCAAGAATAAAGAAAAAACCAAAGTAAAAAATATAATAAAACCTTACTTTTATTCTAATAATAAAAATGTTTATAGATGAGTTACATTTCAATCAACGGATACAAGACTGATAAAAACTTTACCCAGTTCTCCCTGCGTTCCAATCAGGCAACTGAAAAAAAAAAAAAAAAAGTTATCAATTTTGGGCCTTGAACCAGAATTCAAAATTATTTAGGCATTTGGACTTCTGACGACCATAAACAATTTTCACTTTTCAATTCCAGTCCTCTAGTTTTATGGGTGTTCAATTCATATTGAGCCAATTTGCTTAATTTTATTTTTAGTCACTCAAGTTTTAAATCATTTGTTTTGGTCTTTATAAGAGCAAAATGGTACAAGTTTTATTGAGTTATAGGACCAATATTTTAAATGAAATGAAATTTGAGGGAGTAAAACCTTTGGTTTGAAACTTAAGATACCAAAATCAAAATTACTGCAAATTTAAGGGACTAAAGATTATATTAACCTAAAAATTTAATAACTAAAATGTTATAATAACAAGTGAGTAAACTAGTTGTTATGACATGTTTCTCAATTGCAATTTTAGACTATAAGATCCGGAAAAAAAGAAGAAGAAAAGATTAAATATTAATTTATGATAAATAATGAACAACACACTGATATAGAGCTTTACACACACACACACACACAAAACACTACCTTATGAAGTTGCCGGCATAGCGAAAATTACAAGCGAAGATAAGCGGATGGACGGCGCCACCACTTTTTTCCAATATAATTTTTAATTATATATACTCATCTCCTTTTTCTTTTTGGAAAATATAGAAGATATTTGCATTGTCGTTTCATATCACTTTATTTAAAAGTGGAGCACAATCAGCTACTCCTTTTAAATAAGACAGAGTTAATATTTTTAGAGATATTAAGAAAATTAATTAAATTATTTCTATTTATCATTTTTTTTTCAAACTAAAATATATAAAGATATATAATTGCATACAATATATGATATGATTGGTTTCTTAATCATCCAAAAAAAATAACAATTATAACCATCCCTCGTGACCAAAATCTTACATAAATTTACATATGCATATACAAAATAATATATTATTTGTAATGTGAGGATAATATTGAAGAGAAAACATCACAGGATATTGCTTCTGATGAAGAAAATAAGTAATTTATTGGTGAAATGTGCGTTTACAAGAGTCAAAAAGCAGAGGCAAATAAAGTTTATGCCATTCCCCATATTCCTCTTTCTGTTGTTAGGGCTTAAGCTAAAGTTCTAATAACCACTTTTTTAAATTAGGTGCGATTGAAAATAAAATGATTTAAAATTCCAAAGTGTGGCTTTAATATTAATTTAAGGAAAAATTGCTAAAAAAAAAAAGCTCTCTTAATAAAATTTATTACCCAAATATATTTTAAGAATCAAATTTTTGAACGAGTACAACTCTTTTTTAGTTGTGTCGTGCGGCGGGTAAACAAATTTCAAGTGTTTTTCAGCAATAAATTTTATAACGAGATTTTTCAGCAAGTTTACCTTAATTCAATGACAAAAGATCCCTATAATTCTCACATAATGTAATTCATTCATATTTATAGAAGTTGAATGAAAGTGACGACGACACTACTTATCGGCACCGTTTTGAGGTGGCAAGATGATAGAGTAGTAAATACATTATCTTTTATGATGTGGCCTCCTCTATTTCATTGTTGTTGTGTCACATGTATTTCATATTGATCTCTCAACGTTACCTGCTAACTAGAAAAATAATCTTCACATGACATAATCTCTAATTTTATGTAATATCATAGTATTATTTATCAATTTTAAGTTGGACAAATTAATTTTTTTAAAAATAAATATAAGAAATAATATGAAAAAGTGTCTTACATTTATAGGACTAAAAAATTCATAAATTTAAGATAAGATATATGTTCATGGTAGGCTATGATGTGTGCTTGTATATATTTGTGTCCTTGTGTTAGATTTTTACCTCTCTCTACCCTTACAAAATTAAATGTAAAATATAAAATTTAGGGTTAAATATCAATTTTGCCCTAAAGATATCCGCCGAGCAAAGCGATATTGCCTCAATATCGGTCTCAATATTGCTACAAAGCCTACAAAATATAATGTCGCCTTTAAGTTAACAGAGCTTAAGTTTGACTGAAATTCCTACATGACATTATGATGTGGCACACAAAAAGCCAATTTAGTGCCACATCAGTTAACCCTTCCCGCATTCAAACTCATCGTCTTCCTTGCCAAAAACAAACCCAGCGCCCGTCGATTTCGAAGACACAATAAAAGCCCAGAAAGTTTAATCCAGATTCATCAGATGGAAGAGTAATTACTAATATCCGTGTCTGATGTTAATAGAAAAAAGAAATTATGAATAAATAAGAACGTGGCAGTGGGAGAAATTAATATAGTAATTAATTGCATGACCGAATTTGTGAAAAGAGAAAAAGTCAGAAAGAGGGGGTAATAATGAAGAAAACTTGGGGTGAGGGAGAATGCATGTGGCACAGTTAGAAGCATGGTTATCGAACCGGACGGACGGGCCGGTTCCGACGAATCGTCGAACAGGACTGAACCGCTCGAAACAAGTCAAACCGGGGTTAACCTCGAATGGGAGCCGAACCGGTGAAACCGGTGTGACCTTGGCCGAATCGGTCTTAACCCACGGTTTTTGGTCTAAACCGGAGTGTTTTTTTTTTTAAAAAAAAAAGAATAGGCTACAATCCAAAAACCATTTTTCTAATGTTTTGTCCCATGCAAAGAATCTTAATTCCTTCCCTTATTCTATTTTTCTTCTATTTTTGTAACAAGACAAATTAATTACATATACAAATTAAACCATACGGTTCCTTTAAACTTATGATATTTTACATCTTTATAAAGTCAAACTTATTATCAACGTATGTCCTTCATATTCTGATTTTACCTAGGAGTCGATTGATCTTAATGATGATTATCATGTTGATGATTATTAGTTTAGTGAAAAGAATATTATGAATAAATAAGAACGTGGCATTTTATTGGGAAAAATTAATATAGTAATTAATTGCATGACCGAATTTGTGAAAAGAACAAAAAAGTATATAATTAGATCTTGAAAAGTCAGAAAGATGGGGTAATAATAAATTAAAACTTGGGGTGAGGGAGAATGCATGTGGCACAGTTAGAAGAGTGGGAGAATGCATAATTGAGTTTCATGGTCCCGTCCGCAGGATATTCTTCACGGCCTTGACGGGACAAGACTCCAGTCATCCCTGCTGTGCAAACTGGGAACACGTTAACCGCGTTGACGCCACCTAAAAATGAGACTTCTTAACCTGAAAATTTCTTCTTTCTTTCTTTCTTTCTTTCCCAACAAACACTGAAAATCGCTAAATGACAGAAATGGTACCTGAATTTCTATAACCCCAATGAAGTGGAACATCCCAAAATGGGATTTTGAAAAGAAAGAAAAACACAACAAAAATGAGGTTCATTAGGTCTTTATTCTCTGATCTTTTTAGGTGTTATTCCCTCTAATTATAGGGATTAGAGATTTTTTTTTATATATATTCTATTTTTATATATTAGATTATATGATGCATCTTGAATTTTTTTTTTTTACACCTAATATCTCAAATTAATTAATTTCCAGGATATTGGGTTACAGAAAAAATATTTTTGAATGCAGGATTGAAAATTAATTAATTTGAGATACTTGGTGTAAAATAATTTTAAAATGCAGCATATAATCTAATCTAAATAAATAGAATATATATAAAAAATTTAAAAAAAAATCTTAATCCCTCTAATTAGAGGGAATAGCACATAAGAGAATAGCACCTAATGTGAACTCACAAAAATTCCCCTTAATTATTTAAAAAGGGTTGCCAACCCCCTCGTTGGGCTAGAGCTCTGCAAGCTGGCTTACACATCAGCGTTGACCGCGTTTCTCCTCTCCATCTCCTTTCACCATTTTCACAATTGCCTGTTACACAACAAAACTTCAAACCCTATTCTTCTATATATCTTTGCCACTTCTCTGGCCGATTATCACATTTTGTACACCATATCTATATTTAAAGCGGTGTTGTTCATTGTGTGGTCGAGTTCAGTGGCGGAGCCACATTGTTTTCTTTGGGTGCAAGTGCACCCATAAAGGACACCCTTAATTGGGGAAAAAAATCAGTTCTCTTGAATGTGGACATACATTCACACAAATCATAAATATACATGCTTAAGATTTTTAATAAAATAGGAAACAATTAAAGAAAAACTAATAAAAATAAATTAGTAAAACATCATGGTATATGTGTGGCTACTAATTTTGAAGATCCAGCCTGACTTTTACAAAACTCAGTTTTGGTAATGCTTATTTAAGTAACTCAAAAGTAACTTTTGAAAAATGGAATATTAACCTAAAATTGAGTTTTGTAAATGGTAAGAGTGTTACTTACAGGAAATTGATTTTTGACTTAAAAAGCGGTTTGGCAACTAAAGAACCTCACATACACATAAATGTTTCCTAATTTTCCTTGGTGAGATATGCATGTATCTTCAGAATATAGTTCATTCTTGCATTTGATATTCTTAGTTGATTCTTGATTATTATTATTTTATGTTTAATTGAAGTTTTCTTTTCTTTTTCTTCGCATGCTATATTCTTTTGTTTTTTTTAATACATTTAAAACTTCCTAAAAAAATAAAATAAAATAAAATCGGGGGCGCTGCCCCTGAATCCCCCCATTAATAATTGACCCACAAACTTCATTAGTTATTAACAAATTTCATATAACAAGCAGTAACAAGGCTTCTCTCTCTTAGGTCATTTACAACTTTTGTATAATTATTCATTAAATTTTGTTAGCTATTTGGTTAGCACTGGAGTGGCCGTGGTGGCCGGCCGCTGGCAACTAAAGGTGTCTTCAACAAGCTAAGGTTGTTGGGATCTGTTTTTTCTTTCTTTCTTTTTTTTTTGCTTTTTCAATTAAGAGGTATTTCAGACTTTTTCCTTAGATTTCAAAATCCTATTTTAGGATGTTCCATTTCGCAAGGATTATAAAAATGCAGGTATCCTCTCTATCATTTAGCAATATTCAGCGACTTTATGAGTCATTAACAATTATAAATTTATAATTTTTTAAAATTTGTATATATAGATTTTTTTTTTGTCAATGTAAGAAAAGTGCATTAAAATTTTAGAATTTCTTAGGTGTAATTCATAAAAAAGATAATGCTGGCAAGAAAGTTATAAAATTTTGTATATTTGGATTGGAGGGCGTATTACCCAACACTAATATATTAATATGTACTCATTCTCGTTCTTATTACTTTCTCTAGTCCTTATTATAAGGTATCAACCACTAACATTTTTTTGTCCTTATTATAAGGCACCAACTTACTTTAACTAACTCATTTATTACTATTTTTTCATTATGCCCTCATTTTTAACTAACTCATTTAAACCTACATCATTAAAGTAGGGGTAAAGTTGGAAACATTTATTGTTTTTGGACCTAATTAATGACTTAACTTCCATTCCTTGGTCCGCGAGAAATGGGTAGTTGGTGCCTTATAATAAGGACCAGAGGGAGTATAAGACACCAACTAATAATTCTCGCAAATCAATAAAAACATTTAAAGTCGATAAATTTATCCTACAATTTAAGTAACTTACAACATTATCCTTGTTAATTGCACTAAATTCTAATATTATATTAATTATTACTCTCACTCACTACCCTTTTTAATTATAGACATATATGATGAAAAAAAATTAATGCGCTTTAGAAATAAGCAAGTACTTTATAAAAATGACAAAATACAATTGTTAATTGGTAAATTATACTCTCTCTGGTCCTAATTATAAGACCTAGTTAACTTTTTTGGAGAGATTAAGGAAGCTAATTAAATTACTTTAGAGAAAAGCCCCGCTGGGAGACTCACTCACCGTAGCCAGGGCGCGACACGGGTCGGATTTGGATTAGTCAGGGCGAAGCTTTGGATACTGGATGGGCAACCAAAAAAAAATTACTTTAGAGTTTTTTTATTTAAACAAATTAATTTGACTAATAAACTAATATATAATCTAAAGATACAAAACATATTAAATGATTAAGTAACTTGTTTAACTTCCTTAATCTCTCTAAAAAAAGTTAAATATGTTTTATAATTAAGGCCGGATAGTAATAAAGACTAGAGGATTACGTGATAAAATTTACAATAATACTCCCTCCTATTCCTTATTATAGCGCACCAACTAAAAGCTTTTTATTTGGCCCTTTTTATAAGACCCGCTTGTTCGATGAGCAATGATTATTTTTTTCCATACCCGCCTAATTAATTTTTAAAGTCCTTATTATAAGGCACCAACTAGCAAATTTATTTGGTCTTTTTTAATTAATAAAGGTAGTGGGTGAGAGAATAATTAATATAATATTAGAATTTAATAGTAGGGGTAATAATTAGTTAATATAATATTAGATTCTAGGACAACTTTATTGACTTTAACTACTTTTAGTTGGTTTGTAGTTAGTTGGTGCTTATAATAAGTTAAGAGTATAATATTAGAGTTAGTGCAATTAGTAGAGGTAATATTGGAAATTACTTAGATTCTAGGATAACTTTATTGACTTTAATTACTTTTATTGGTTTGTGAGAAAAGTTAGTTGGTGCCTTATAATAAGGACCGGAGGGAGTATGTTTTTGGAAAAAGATAAGTCTAGTCTCTAGGGAATGGCCAATGGGCGTGACGGCCTTGACGGGACAAGACTCCAGTCATCCCTGCTGTGCAAACTAGGAACACCTTAACCGCGTTGACGCCACCTAAAAATGAGACTTTTTATTGTTATTGGTTTTTTTTTTTTTTTGCCAGCGAGAAAAATGAGGTAATTTACATTTGGAAATAATATGACAAAAAAACCTGAAAATTTCTTCTTCTTCTTCTTCTTTTTTTCCCAACAAAACCTGAAAATCGCTAAATGACAGAAATGGTACCTGAATTTCTATAACCCCAATGAAGTGGAACATCCCAAAATGGGATTTTGAAAAGAAAGAAAAACACAACAAAAATGAGGTTCTCATTAGGTGCTATTCTCTTAGGTACTTTTTAGGTGTTATTCCCTCTAATTATAAGGATTAGAGATTTTTTTATATATATTCTATTTATATAGATTAGATTATATGATGCATCTTAAATTTTTTTTTTTACACCTAATATCTCAAATTAATTAATTTTCGGGATATTGGGTTACGGGAAAAATATTTTTGAACGCAGGACTGAAAATTAATTAATTTGAGATAACGGGTGTAAAAAAATTTAAAATGCAAAGATATAATCTAATCTAAATAAATAGAATATAAAAAAAAAAAAATAAAAAAAAATCATAATCCCTCTAATTAGAGAGAATAGAACATAAGAAGCACATAAGAGAATAGCACCTAATGTAAACTCACAAAAATGCCCCTTAATTATTATTTTTATTTTTAATTTTTTGGTAAAGCTACGGGGCTATTAGCCCATATTCATTCCATCATCAAGAATCAGCCGTGGGTATGAAACACCCACATAATCCCAGTACAACAAACGATTAATGACAACAGGAGGAGACTCGAAAAAAACCAAAGCTTCCTCCTCCTGATCAAAACTTACATTTGCAAGTGCATCTACACATCTATTACCTTCCCTATACACATGGACACATCTATTAGCTATTTGGTTAGCAATGGAGTGGCGGCAGTGGTGGCCGGCCGCTGGCAACTAAAGGTGTCTTCAACAAGCTAAGGTGGTTGGGATCTGTTTTTTTTTTTTTTCAATTAAGAGGTATTTCAGACTTTTTCCTTAGATTTCAAAATCCTATTTTAGGATGTTCCATTTCGCAAGGATTACAGAAATTCAGGTATCCTCTCTATCATTTAGCAATATTCAGCGACTTTATGAGTCATTAACAATTATAAATTTATAAGCATTTTTCTAAAATTTGTATATATAGATTTTTTTTTTTGTCAATGTAAGAAGTGCATTAAAATTTTAGAATTTCTTAGGTGTAATTCATAAAAAAAGATAATGCTGGCAAAAAAATTATAAAATTTGCATATTTGGATTGGAGGGCGTATTACCCAACACTAATATATTAATATATACTTCTTCTAGTTTTTATTATAAGACACCAACTTATAATTCTCGCAAATTAATAAAAACAGTTAAAGTCGATAAATTTATCATACAATTTAAGTAACTTCCAACATTACCCCTACTAATTGCACTAAATTCTAATATTATATTAATTATTACTCTCACCTACTACCCTTATTAATTATGGACATACATAGAAAAAAATAATTAATACGCTCTGAAAATAAGCAAGTGTCTTATAAAAACAACTAAATATAATTACTAGTGGGTGCTTTATAATAAGAACTAAAGGAAATATATAATAAAATTTACAATAATATGTTTTTGGAAAAAGATGAGTCTAGTCTCTTGGGAATGCCCAATGGGCGTTACGGCGGAAAGAAGAAGAAATGATAATGAAACATTTGGGTTGACGGTAGGAAACGGTGGGCAAAAAGCCTATCCGACTTTAAAAAAGTTTCGGTAGGAAAAAAGTCGGGTTATAGATAATGATTTGTGTTTGGATTGATGGTGGTAGAAGTGGCGGGCCCACATCAAAAGCCGAGCGATTATGAAAAAATTTGGATCTGGGTCTTTTTCCTTAACCTGCTTTTCCAGAAACTTTTTGACTTAAAGTTCACCAACGTAATTTAATCCAAAAAGTTTTTTCTCACTGAATCGTTGGCTTAAAAGCCACTGAAATTTTTACACACCAACGCTGAAAAAAAAGTCACTCCAAACAGGCCCAATGAGATGGGGACGAAGGGCTGGAGACAGAGAAAGTGGAAGCCAAATTTGGCATCAAAATCCCTCCCAACGGTAACCACCGCCTCATTCTCCTCCCTTTTTTGCCCCCCTAAAGTAATATAATTATATTTCATTATTGCTGATTATATTCTGTTTATCCAAGATTAAGGCTAAAAAGCATGGAAGGGGCCCACCTATATGTTTTTCTCTCTTTCAAGCTTTGGCCCTAATTACTATGACTTTTAATCTCCTCCTAGATCTGTCTTTCACCCCAAATATTCCCTTCCATTTATCTCCGCTTTCAACGCCATTGCCCTATTGGTCATCATCATCTCTGTCTATTTCTTTTTGGCACTGTTTGATACCAGTATATATGTAACAAATTCTACATATGGATATATCCAACCGAATTTTGATATGGAGTCCAGTTTTAAGCATGTTTGGTTTATATGATAGCGTTTGAATTCTCCACAAATTCGATTTCAGTGAAACGGCAAGAATTCCATGGAATTTGGGTTATTAGTTATTTTCCATGGAAATAGTGAATCATCTACCTCACTGAGTCTCACCTCTTCTGCTACAGGCTTCCAGCGATGACTTGATAATGAGCTGTGAAACCAAGAGCAGAGCACTTGTCTTATTCATATTTCACACCGCCAGAAAAAAAATTGGTGAAATTTGATCACCTCAACATCATATTGGCCGTCGTTGATATAGTAAGTGCCCTTATTTTATAAAAAATAGTAAATACCTTTTTCTAGTCCCCGACAAAAAATACGGACCCTATTTTCATCCCTAGGAACTAAAATATGACCTTTTTATGGACTAAAAAGAGTTTTTTAGAAATTTTCAAGGGATCAAAATGTTCACCAATCGACCCTTATTCGTCCCGAAAAGAGGCATTTCTTTGTAGGATGGACCAAAATGGGGTCCGTGTTTTTTGTTAGGGACGAGAAAGGGTATTTACTCTTATAAAAAAGAATACAAATTTAAATTTTGAGAAAATTAATTATTTTTAGAAATGGGAAATCCTTAATCAAATTAGAAAATAAAATAAAAAAAAAAAGACATTTAAATATTACTTCAACTTTTAAACCTCAGAAAAGACTATTAAAACTTGTAAAGGACAGAGAAGGAATGTGGTAAGAATATGAGTTTTTCATGTTTTAGCTTAAAAAAGCAAAATGTCTCTTTCACATATTTTTGGCATTTTTACCAAAATAATATTTTTTTAAAAAAAATTACCAATCTGGGGCACTTTTAAAACTATCGGGGTGGGGTTGGGTGGGGTTGTCGACGGCACTATAGTGCCGTCGGGCTCCTAACGGCACACAACTTGTGTGCCGCCGGGGACCCTAGCGGCACACGGTGCGCTAGGCTTTCTAACGGCACACAACATGTGTGCCGTTAGAAAGCCTAACGACACCTGTATGTTGTGGGGGAGGGGGTGGGACGGAGAAAAAAATAGGAGAAGGCTTTGTTGATGCATATTTTAGTTCATATTTGTATGTTGAAAAAATAGGAGAAAAAATATTTATATGTTGATTGATATTTATAAACTCCTATATAATAGGATCTAATCTAACTCACTCCTATATTATTTCATTTATAATATTATTTACATATATATATATAGATATTATTTCAGCAAATACGATTATTTTTCCAAGGCAAGCTGTAATGTCTAGGATTTTAACAAATCTGGAATTTCGAGATAAAGGAAAATTAGTGAATATTTTAAATGAAGTAAATTCATGAGATAAAATTGTTACAGAAAATTGTTATAATTATAGAGTAAATTGTCAAAAAAAAGTTACGGGAAAATCGATGAAAAGAATGACTAAAAATGATATAATGGTGATAAAAACGATCTAAAAATATTATGATAAATGCGAAAGATCATGAAAAATTATGAGAAAACTATGGAAGTGTTATCCCTAATTATGAGAATTTAATAAATTATTTCAAAGGAAATAACATGAAGAAAAGTTTAAAAAGCATTTCAGAACCATAAAGTAACCTGATGGGGTAAACATTTTTAATATTTTACATAGGATATAAAATGACAATATCAGTATAGAAGTTTGTAAGATAACAATATACTGTAAATTAGTAAAGATAAATATATGAAGAAACCTGATCCTAAAAAGATCACTAAACGAAGAAATTAGGTCTGCGATTAAGCCTAACGAAGCGCGGGGGTAAAACGGGAATTTTGGTAAAAAAATATTATATTTTTAAAAAATGGAAAAAATTATAGAAAAATAAATAAATCTGAAATTTTAAAAGAGGGGGCCGAAATTATGGTTATTTTTAATTAAAAAGAATTGTTTAAATAATTAAAATGATAATTAGAATAAAATAATAATATAATGTAGTGAGTATAAGATATAGGCAGTAGAGGAAAAGTTAGAAATAAATTCTACAGTAAAACCAGAGGTAAAAGTATTTTCAGACTGATCAAATTAAGAACAAATGAAATTTTACACGAAGAAAGAATTTACCAGGCGTTGTTTTCGCAACCGAAAACCCTAATTTCAAATAAGACGAAAAGTTGATCAGATAGAGTAGAGTCAGATAAGCAAAGTGAGAACTTATAGAAACAATTGCGTCTTTTTAAACACGAGATTAAGTTAGGAAACAACGGGACGTTTTACGATTCGGTGAATTGTTGTCGAGAAGTTGGTTTTATCGGAAGCGATTTCGTAATCGGACGCGTTTGTCCGAATATCTTCCGACGACGTCGGAAAATACCTGGATATGATCAAAAAGAGGATCAAAATAGATAATATGAAGGAGGATGAAAAGATCTCCAAAGTTACATGCCGGATTTTTGAGTTTCGCGAAATCGCGCGAAACGGACACCGTCGGGTAGCTTTATCGGGCGGAGGCCATAAAGCAAGAGCCATCATGGATGACAACTCATCCATTGACTTTTGGGCTCTTAGATTTCGATCTTGACCATGGATGGCCAAGAGTGTTTTGTCCTAAAAAAATGCGATCCAACGGCCGAGAATCCGATCCGAAGACTTTTGTGGAAATTCACCTTGTCCCTATTTTTCCCTATAAATAGCAAGCTCTCTTGCTCTCATTCTTCACACCAAATCCGAATCCTAGAGAGAGGTTCTAGAGAGAGAAGCTCGGAAAAATTCCCGCCTTAGCTTCGAGTAAGTTCTTTGTCCTTAGTTTTTAGTTTCCGTAGTTCTTTCGGTAGTTATAGTAGAGCTGTTGTTTTGATCTAGGAAGTTTGAGAATATATTCCTATACTTGTTTTTATACCTCATTGCATTGAAAGATGCCGACGAGGTAAAAACATAGTGGGGATAATTTTGAAATGGAATACGGTCAAAGTAACGAAGTTACAGTGAAATTCGCCAATTAGGGGTAGTAGGGGCAAAATGGTCTTTTTCACCTAAAATGCCGATATGCTGCCAAATATTCATAAGTGTGTTATTATGCTGATTAGAATACTTCGACGTCGAACCATTTGTCGAAATTCCATCGTTCCATTGTTTGCATTTGTTGAGCCATTGTTTATTTGTTTTACGTACGGCGTAGTCAAAAAGTACCGTTTTTAGCGGAAGAGCCGGATATCTGCAACTAAGGTACGGACGCGTACGTAACCCTAACTCTATGCTGCTCATATACTTTTGCGTTATAGATACGTTCATAGGCGAGGTTACGTTGAGAATCGTCGGAGATACTTATGACTTTACCCACGGATTATAGTATTGGTAATGCCGTTTGAGTTATTCCTAGCGCGAGGATACGTTGGAGGCGTGGCACTTTGGTTATGTGCAGAACTAGTCGAGAGAGATACTTTACATACTTTGCTTTGTGCTTATGTTCGTCCATGTTATTGATCATACATACGTTGTTTGCTTTTGTGATGATATCTTGTATTGAAATGAATATCGTTGTACGTATATCTTGTTTTATTTGAGCATAAGGTTAACCGTTACCTGAGATCCATATGTGGAATGGATCTCAGCTGTAGCATCAGGGTTTGGAGGACCGATGTTTAGCGATCGAGGCTAGCAGCTGGAGTAGGCCAAGACGTGTCTACATTATCTATCGTTTCCTTTAGTTTCTTTAAAGAATTCTGGATAACTGTAATCCAATACTCTTACACTATGGTCCATATTTTTGAATGTAATGTAAATTACTTACTCGCTCCAATGCTCTACTCTGATTACACTGCTTGAAATATTTGGAAACGTTTTTTTTAAAAAAAATATTCCGCCGTTTCCAAATGGGATGTTACAGCAACGTTCTCATTATTTCATCCTACAAAATCACCCACCAGTAACCTTATATGTATATTTATATATAATAAAATAGCAAGTAATTATATCAAAGCTTTGTTGATGCATATTTTTTCAACATACAAATATGAACGTAAAATATGCATCAACAAAGCTTCTCCTATTTTTTCTCCGTCTCACCCCCACAACATGCAGTGCCGCTAGGCTTTCTAACGGCACACATGTTGTGTGCCGTTAGGGAGCCTGACGGCACTATAGTGCCGTCAGACTCCCTAACGGCACTACCCCACCCTGGTAAATAGTTTTAAAAGTGCCCCAGATTGGTAATTTTTTTTAAAAAAAAATATTATTTTGGTAAAAATGCCCATATTTTTTTTAGTACCTATCAATTTTGTCAAAACCATTATGATTTTTATTAAAATTATTACTCAATTGGTCACAACTCAAAAATCTTTGTCAATCATTTTACATATATTTTCCGTATTTACTGATTTTGTTAAAATCATTAAAGATTTTGTCAAAATCATTAAACTTTTAGTCAATCTCATTACTCAATTAGTTACAACCCAAAACTTTTACTCAATCATTTTACATAATAATCATAGCCCAAAAAATCTCACCTCCCTCCTTCAACCTTCTTCTTCGCCGTGGATTCGCCTACCAAACCTCCCTACTGAAGATGAGCTTTGCGAGGTGGCCGAGACTCACTGCTAGTATTCCGTCAGCAAAGAAAGCTTCATGAGGTGGCTGACACTCGCTGCTAGTATTTCGTCAGCACAGAAAGCTTCGAGAGGTGGAGAGGAAGAAGGGAAGAGTTTACTGTCGCCACCGCCAGAAATCTCGCATTCACCATCAAGATCCTCCATGACCATCAACGGAGGTCACACATCACCAACATCGGAAGGCACTTGTCGTTCTCTTATCCTCATCACCACCATCCTTTATCTCACCATCGCCGTCATCCGTTCATCAGCAACACAGCATTGTCCTCTCCGTTTCATCACCACCGATAGAAATCAGGGCTGGAAGGAAGGCTATGATTTTCCAGATGGAGAAGGGAAAGAAGGAAATCAGAGAGGGAGAGAGAAGAAAATATTGAGAAATAGAGGGGAGGGCATCTAAGTATTTTCCTTCAAACTTTGATATCCCATATTCCTACTAGAATACTTATTTATTATTTTTCTAATTTCATAGACATTTTGAGGTTTTATAAGTTGAACTGATGTTTATGTATCTTTTTCCCAAAAAAAACTATTACTTGTTAATTTGTTGCTGTCATATGTCATTTCATTTTAATTTAAATCAAGGGCATTTAAGTAATTCTTGACTAATAATTATGTACTCTCTCCTCATGCAAAATCAACTATTGGTTAAAATTTGTAAAACGTAATGTGTAAGAGGTGTTTTTTCCTTCTAAATATATCCTTATTTATAAAAATAAAAAAAAGAAATGCAAGGTATATATAATTAACTGAGGTAATTTTTTTTTAAAAAAAGTATTAAATTTATTGGCAAAGCTAAATTGATGTTTATACATAAGACCAACCTATAGCAGTAAATTCGCTGAGATCCTAGATTGAGATTTGCTTATTTGGGTTATTTTTGCCCTTGTTGTGTTCACATTGATATAAGGTCATTTGGAGATTTTTTTTTTGCCATCAATGTATACCAAATTGGGATTTGCTTATATAATGATATTTGAGATAAAGTGTCTTAAATCTTTATGGAAGTTTTATTTCAAGAATTTGGTAAGACGGAAGTTTTTTTTTGGACCAAAAAATGCTACGAAAGTTCATAAAGCGTAGCAATTTTTCCCCTAGTTAATTTTGATCGTTAAGTTTAAGCGAGTGTACATGTGGCATGTCACCTCATCACACATGGCATGCCACCTCGTCACACGTGGCATGCCACCTCATCAATCAAAAGTATTATTTTTGCCCCTGAAGTTTTCACTGAGGAGCAATTTTGCCCTGGAAGTTTACAAAACGTAGCAATTTTGCCCTTTTGTCCCCCAATATTAAATTTGACTATTAAATCAGTCAAAGACCACACATGTCATCATGCCTTGAAAAGGTAGAACTTAGAGTAAGAAAAGGATATCCTTGAGATGTTGAGCTCAGTGGCGGAAATTTGTAGCCGAGGCTGGTCGAAAGGTGAAGAACGTAATCGTAAAAAAACCTAGAGGAAGCATCATTTATGATCTAAGCAAATGAAACGCAAAATGAGAAATGAATTGTTCCAAAAATTGGTTCAGTAAAATAAATTAATAGTGATAATATTTACGTTTGTATAGACTGATCATTTGCTTGATCATAAGTGATGCTTCCTCTAGGTTTTGTGACAGACCTTTTTCCCTTTGACCAGGTTCCACACTTCAAAGCCTGCGCACCTTGAGCTCAACATCTCAAGGATCTCCTTTTCGACTCCAAGTTCGACTTTTTTTTCAAGGCATGACATGTGTGATTTTTGACTGATTTAATAGTCAAATTTAATATTGGGAGACAGAAGGGTAAAATTGCTATGTTTGTAAACTTCCGGAGCAAAATTGCTCCTCAGTGAAAACTTCCGGGCAAAATTGATACTTAAATTTTATTTGATTGATGAGGTGGCATGCCACGTGTGATGAGGTGACATGCCACGTGCGCACTCAGTTAAACTTAACGGTCAAAATTAACGGAGGGGCAAAATTGCTACGTTTTGTAAACTTCCGAGGCAAAATTGCTACGTTTTGTGAACTTCCGTGGCATTTTTGGTCCAAAAAAAACTTCCGTCTTACCAATGCCCCTGAGCGAAAACTTCTATGACATTTAAAACCCTTACCCCATGATATTTTTGTGTATTTTTTTCCTTAATAAATTGCTCGAATTACCCCCATGATTTACATTCACCATGCATCTTAAATTTATAACAAAGTGACCCATAAATATACATTTCACAAATAATTTTACAAAAGATATTAGTAATTAAC
This sequence comes from Acacia melanoxylon, assembly GCA_019022615.1. Lineage (NCBI taxonomy): Eukaryota > Viridiplantae > Streptophyta > Magnoliopsida > Fabales > Fabaceae > Acacia > Acacia melanoxylon. The sequence continues at coordinate 498,795 of JAFJYJ010000108.1, forward strand.
ATAATAAAATAAATTTGAAAAAAAGAAAATACTTAAGTCAAGTTTTTTATGTCTGTTATGTCAAGTTCTCTCATTACAAGGGTCATGATTCTATTATTTAAATATTATCATTTAAATACAAATTTGTATGAAAAGTATAGGATATATGATTATGTGTAATTGGAAAACTTGATATAATACAGGAATTTGATGTAAATACGATGTTACATTATTGAAAATTTAATAAATTCATACATGCAAAAGCTGAGATTTATTAAAAATCCTAGAACAATAATCGAAACATATGAATAATTATAGACAACATTTTTAAGAATAAAGTCAATGGAACTAAATTAAATATTTATGATTTTATTTCCTTTTTAATTGTAAAATCTTAATCCTAATTAGTAATCCCGGTGTGTGCATCATACACACATGCAGGCAGCACAGCCCTGAATATAGAATTAAAAATATAAATTCTATTTCCTCACCAATCAGATCAGGTATGCCACATTTTTCACTCCAAAATTCATCCACAAACAATTAAAAAATCAGTATTTAAAAAGCAAAAAATTTAAAATACTCATATTTTCAAAATATTTTTCACCTTTTCTGTTATATAACTATTTTATATTTCACATAATTTATTCTAATAATATTGGTTTCAAATAACATTTAGCTTTTATAATGTGGTCTTTTTGCACACTTAAAAAGTTAGAAACTTGGTTTTGTTTAACAAATAGGGAAAATTCCATTTAAATACCATTTGAATTTCGCAAAACCCCCCGGCGTCCTCGAATTTGTAAAAAGACTCGGAGGTACTTGGGACCATGAGGGATATCAAAGTCGGGTGAAATTACCCTTTTTTTGCGCTTACTTTTAAATAAATGAAAAAAAATAAAAAAGCCCCCTCGCCGGACCGCCGCCGCCGGAGGACCACCGGCGGCGGCGCCGGAGGACCACCGGCCGGCGGCCACCGGTGGGGGTGGGGGTTTTTTTTTTTGGGAGGTTTTTTTTTTTTTGGGAGGGGGTGGGGTTTTTTTTTTTGAAAAAACAAAATTATTTTTTGAAAGTGTAGGGGGTGGGGTTCAACCCCCACCCCCAACAACAAAAACCAAGTAGCCCATTGGGCTACTTGGTTCTTTAATTATATATATACGTTAATAAATATATATATTCTTCTTAACAATTTTTTCAATTGTATTTACCATTCCACAAAACGTGAATTACCATTCCACAAAACGTCAATTACCATTCCACAAACGCGAATTACCATTACTTTCCAAGGTTGTCATTTTTTACTCTTTCATGTATGTTATGGATAACAAAAAAATGACACTTTAACCATTCCACAAAGCGAATTACCATTCCACATAACGCGAATTACCATTCCACAGAGCGTCAATTACCATTACTTTCCCAGGTTGTCATTTTTACTCTTTCATGTATGTTATGGATAACAAAAAAAAATGACACTTTAACCATTCCACAAAAAACGCCAATTACCATTCCACATTTACGCGAATTACCATTCCACAAAGTAAAAAATGACATTTACCATAATGGCATCCTGGGACATTTTTACCATTCCACAAACGCTATTTAAATGGCATTATGGTAATTGGCGTTACGTGGAATGGTAATTCGCGTTGTGGTGGAATGATAATTGGCGTTTTGTGGAATGGTAATCGCGTTGTGTGGAATGGTAATTGGCGTTTTTGTGGAATGGTTAAAGTGTCATTTTTTTTGTTATTCATAACATACATGAAAGAGTAAAAAATGACAACCTGGGAAAGTAATGGTAATTGACGTTCTGTGGAATGGTAATTCGCGTTGTGTGGAATGGTAATTCGCGCTTTGTGGAATGGTTAAAGTGTCATTTTTTTGTTATCCATAACATACATGAAAGAGTAAAAAATGACAACCTGGGAAAGTAATGGTAATTGACGTTCGTGGAATGGTAATTCGCGTTTGTGAAATGGTAATTCGCGTTTTGTGGAATGGTTAAAGTGTCATTTTTTTGTTATCCATAACATACATGAAAGAGTAAAAAATGACAACCTTGGAAAGTAATGGTAATTCGCGTTTTGTGGAATGATAATTGGCGTTTTGTGGAATGGTAATTCGCGTTTTGTGGAATGGTAAATACAATTGAAAAATTGTTAAGAAGAATATATATATTTATTAATGTATATATATAATTAAAAACAAGAAATAGCCCAACCTGGTTGCTACTTGGTTTTGTGTTGGGGGTGGGGGTTGAACCCCACCCCTACACTTTCAAAAAATAATTTTGTTTTTTCAAAAAAAAAAAACCCCCCACCCCCACCGGTGGCCTCCGGCGGCGGCCCTCCGGTGAGGGGCTTTTTTTATTTTTTTCATTTATTTAAAAGTAAGCGAAAAAGGTAATTTCATCCGATTCAGAATATACCGCCATGGGTCGCCCAAATGCATAAGTCTTTTTACAAATTGAAGGCACTTCCGAGGGTTTTGCAAATTCAAATGGTATTTAAATGGAATTTTCCCTAACAAATATTGAGTTGTTTCTACTGAATTTAACCATTGAAATTGAATGATATACCTAAGATGCTTAACTTTTAAGAACATAAACTGTAGATCCTTAATTATGATTTTCCCATTAAACCCTCAATCATTAACCATGATCATCATATATTATAGTCCTCTACTTTTTTTTTTTCAAAAAAATAATAAAAAATTCTCAATAATCACTCAAACAAGGCCCGCTATAAGACCCGAGGCAAAAGGAAATTATCATCAATATATAATGTGTCTGTTCTCCTGATTTGCGCCTGCCTCACCAGTACTTTCCCTCCTCTTCTTCCTCCTCTCTCTCCTCTGCAATTCACCAGCAATGGCGAAAGAGAGAGAGAAGAAGCTGCTTCCAGGAGTACTGGGTAACTATGCAGCTGAGCTCAAGCTTCTACTCACTACTCTTCTTCTCCTCTGTTCCGTCGCTACTCTGCTTCAGTTCATCCCTTCTCGTTTCACCATCTCTGCTTCAGATCTCCGCGTTTGCATCTCACGCGTCTCCCAAGTTGCTGATGCTTCTTCTTCTACTACTACTAATTCCAATTCATCCTCTGTCTCTGTGAAATCTATAAGGCTATCTTCGCCGCCATCTCTTCCTCCTCCATCTCCTTCCGAAGAGAAGGAACGTGTTCTAGAAAATGGAATCATCAAGAGGGTATTCAAGCCCTACGGCTCCGCAGCTTACAATTTCATCTCCATGAGTGCTTACAGAGGAGGTCTTAATAATTTTGCCATTGTGGGCTTATCTTCCAAACCTCTTCACGTCTATGGCAAGCCAACTTACGAGTGCGAGTGGCTTCCTCTAGTCCGCAACGACTCTGCTAAACCCATAACCACTGTTGGTTACAAGGTTCTTCCAGATTGGGGCTATGGTCGCGTGTACACCGCCGTGATTGTGAACTGTTCCTTCTCGCAGCCTGTCAATGTCGACAACTCCGGCGGGAAATTGATCCTCTACGCTTCCACATCCGGCGGAGGCGACACGAATTTCAATATTACCGACAGAATGGAGGTTCTGACGGAGGCTCCTGGAAGCATGGACGCTTCGATTTTTACATCGGAGCCTAAGTACGACTATTTCTACTGTGGGTCATCGCTGTTCGGAGGCTTGAACCCGCGGAGAATGAGAGAATGGATAGCTTACCATGTCAAGTTCTTCGGACCGAGATCGCATTTCGTGATTCACGATGCCGGTGGGATTCACGAGCAAGTGTTGGAGGTATTGAAACCGTGGATTGAACTGGGTTACGTGACGTTGCAGGATATAAGAGACCAAGAGAGATTTGATGGTTATTATCACAATCAATTCATGGTGGTTAATGATTGCTTGTTCAGATACAAGTTTATGGCTAAGTGGATGTTCTTCTTTGACGTTGATGAATACATTTATGTACCTCCTAAGAGTACTATCAAAAGTGTCCTCAGTTCGCTTTCTCAGTACTCACAATTCACCATTGAACAAATGGCCATGAACGGCAAGCTCTGCCTCTCTGCTGATTCCAGCAGAATGTACAGGTACCACCAATACTCTTCTCTTTTTTGTTAAACCTCGTTTCCGGAGATCCATCAATAGATTAACCAAAAAAAAATTGAGATCTTTGCTGGTGTTTATTATCTAATTATTGTGGCAATTCCTGTTTGTTGAAGCATTTTCCTATATAACTGTTCATAATTGAAAGAGCTGAAGCAGTTAATTTAGTCAAGCAATTATAAGTCTAACAATTTGGAATTCAGATTTGTGAAATTTCTCCTTTGAACAACATTGAAGAGTGGTAAGTCATTGAATTAATGAGCCATTTACTCCGGCTGTTCATTTGAGGCACCGAAAATCAATTGCGATGCTCTTGGGTTGTTTTGTTTGTTATGAGTGGTTGAAAGCGATTTTGATTATTTGGGGGTGTTGTTTGGATTTATTAGCCCATTCACGTTCTGTATCACTCCCGCCGTACCATGTGAGATGGACGTGCCTTGAACTATGTTCTATCTTTATTGACTTCTTATGCCTGAGGATGGCCTCCTCGTCCCCTTCACTGTTCGATATAGTAATTTTTTCCAAGTTTAGCCTATGGTAACGACTAGTCCTAATCCACAGTGTTAATTATTTTCTCTAAAAAAGAATTGGTAAAAAATCTTAAAATTTGATAGTAACTGCCGGTGCTAAAAATAATCCTGGATCTTAAAATTTTTAACCGAAATCCATGATGGGCATCTCTGTTTCTATCATTTTCACTTTGGGTGCTTTTTCAGTCTCAAGGTCCAGCAAGAGAGACAAAGGAACAGGGAGGGGACCTCACCTATAATGGGAGTGACACTTCTATTCCTTTCTCCCTCCAATCACATGATTATATAATTACCACGCAGGACTCAAGTTGACCTTTTCCCCCAAGAAATAAAATAGTACCGTTATTTGAGGTGTAAAATATACTAAAATTTTATGAGATCCCTCTAGCTGTCTTTGTGCTTGCTTTCTTAGAGAACACATTACAGGTTAGAAACACAAGCAATCATTGATTAAGAAAATCTGATATACACGTAGAGATTAAACAAAAGCCTCAATGATTTTAGTGTTTAAACATGGAATTAAAATGGGTGTATATGAATTTGGTAATGCAGGAAATGGGGAATTGAGAAATTTGTGTACAGAGATGCTCGGAAAGGCATTAGAAGAGACAGGAAATACGCAGTGCAACCTCGGAGGCTGTTTGCTACAGGAGTTCACATGTCTGAGAACGTGGAAGGGAAGACGACTCACAACACAGAAGGGAAGATCATGTACTACCATTACCATGGAACTATTGCAGAGAAGAGAGAATCTTGCAGGGTGCTTCTCAATTCAACACAGGTCACATTTGAGAAAATCCCTTATGTAATGGACACCACCATGAGAGATATTGCTGGTTTCATCAGGAAATTTGAGACCAAGATGATCGGTTCTAGGATACAGAAGCCTCTCCAATGACACTCTCATTCATCTTCTTCATCTCCTCTCTTTAGATGTTCATTCTGAACATTTTTCCCCCTCTTAATTTGGAATCTTGTGTATGATATCTTTTGTTTTTGTTTTTGCCCTCACTGTGCTCCTCTCGTATAGATTCAGATGGGTATATGTTCTTGTCGTACTCTTTAATAATTATTCTTTTGGTTTCTTTTATTTCATGGCATGTAAACAGAATTATATTATAATTATAAGTATAATGTTATAAATAAAGATGAATGGTTTAATAATGGTGTCGGTGGCTGTGTGTGTGGGGACCAGGCAATCCATTTCTGTTCCGCCACCTTGCTAGATGGTGGCCAGAGAGATCTTGTGGCTTTGCTTGTGCGCATCTGTTAGTCTATTTTGGAATTTTGTTGACATACTTGTTTGTGTTGAAAAAATTCGAATGAATATGAAAATTCTACTTTAGTTGTTCATGAGACATGCTTTGATAGAATGAAAGTGAAAATGGTCATGATTTTTTGTGCATAAATAGAGTGTGTTGATTGGATTCAGTTCCACATCCTTACTATCATCATGATGATAGATTCTTTTAAAAGGAAAAATTAAGGAAAAAGCCATTCCTTGAAAGTTTTATTGGGAAGTACTTAAATCGATACTGTGCAAATTTTGTATAAAAAGAGTACTGATACTCTGATTTAAGTTCTTTTTACAAATAAAAATTTCAATGAGCTAGGTGGGATGGTGGATATATAATTATAGTGTTGGATTCCAATTGAAGGGTAGTATGAAATAGAGTGGAGGAAAGCAGGGTGTAATGTCTGCATAGGAAATAGGATAGAGGAAAGTGGGAGGATTGAGGAAGAAGCAAGGGAATGAAACTAAATGAAGAGGGATGAAAGAAAATGGGAAAACTTTGGAGAAGTAAAAAAAGAAGAAGAAGTGGGGGCCTCATAGCTTATATAGGAGGGCATGGGTTGAATGGCTCACATGGGCGCAGTATGATTCCAACCCCAACAGCGAATCATTGGGGGCTATTCCCTTCCTTACTGTTTCCAGTTCATCTTTCTCATTTTAATTATCCACCACATATCCCTCATATTCAATTTGGTAAAGCGGTTGAATTTGACACTTTCACATTAACGATCTTAGAGTTGATCGAGTCTTTGGGGAGCACATCCTAACTTCCGGGTGCTTGCAGGTAAACGTTTGAGGGTAATAGGCAGGCCGCATTTAACGCTTAACATCCCAGAAGGAAGGAGAGTTCGGCTTCGCTTAGATAGTGGGGAGCAACCTTTTCTAAAATTTTAATATATATAATATTAATATATAATATATATATATATATATATATATATATATATATATCCACCACATCCACATGCTCTTTCTCTCTCTTATCTTCCCCTCTTAATTGATCCTTATTAATTTAAATTAACAAATTAATAATGAGGATCACTATTACGAATGTGTCCTACTTATTTAGGCCCCCGCAAAAATTGTTTTGATTCATGTTCTAGGTTTGCCTGACACGCGACGTTAAGTCTCCATGAGATAATTAATTGAATAGTACTATTTTCGATTTTTAATATAAGATTAACCTTAATTGGAATTTGCATATGATTTTTCCAAAATAGAAAGATAGGAAAAGGGGGAAAAAAAAGGGGGGCAATTTTAGTATATGTGAGATTCCGCATCTTGAGGGCGAAGCGTGTGTTGTAAGACAAGCATTAATGCATTTTCATCAAATCATTATTTTAAATGCATTTATATTGCACTTCACATGCACATCTTTGCGTATAATAAAATTTACATCGTTTTTTTTAATTCATTCATACTAAATAATTTAACTTCTATTCATACATTAATATATTTACTTAAAATGACATTGTTCATACCTTCAAACTTGACCAACCAATTTTTTTAACCTCAAAAGGTTATTTATGGAATTTCAAACTTATATCATTATATACTCAAAGACTTCTTACACACTTGTCGAGATATGCATTGTTCACATGTTTATTTTAAAAAAAAAAAAACTAAATTATCTAAGTCTAATCTCACAATTTGCAGCCTTTACAAACGCATAAGAAAAAAAAAAATTAATGTTACAACCGATAACAAAATACCCCGTAACAAAATTTATTATTCAAAATTAACATAATTTGTTTAAGGCTCAATTGCGACTTATCTTTTATAAATATAATTATTCTTTATCTATATACAACATATTTTAAAATTAAATTAACATATATATATATATATATATATATAATATATATATATATAATATAATATATAATATATATATATATATATGAATGAATGATAGTATTGGGCATGCTTTATTTGAAAGGGTTAGGGCGAGCCACCCTCCAATATTGCAACCAACCGACACTCCAATAATAACTGTCCTCTATGCTCTGTCTTCTCATTTCTGTTATTTACCTTAAACTCAAAAGCAAAAACAATAATCCCGTTTCACCTATTAAAAAAATTGTTCCAAAAATAATAAAGGGAAAATAACAGAAAAATACAACTTCAACTTTAAAATCTTGATGCTTATAAGAGTAATGAGATTAACAATACTTGATAATACAACAACTTCGTTTTAGTAGGAAATTACCTATTTCGAATTTTAAAGTTTATGTGTTTTTTTTTTTTTTTTTTTTTGAGATTTTCCCAATAATAAACTTCATATTTCTCTATCTATCATGTCTTGTAATTAGATTATAAAAATAGTTATTACGTGCTTCAATTTCTGTTGTCACAATATCATCAATATACAAAATTATTTTTGTCAATGATTTATTATAAAAAAATTATATGCATTTGATGTGATAATGACATACAATGGGCGTCAATTTCTTCTTATTTTGGCTATTATCCCTCGAAGCATCCTAAGGATGCACTTTTTGATATTTAAGGTTTTAAAATATCCTAAAAGAAAATTGTATGCAAATTGTTTAAGGAATAGTATTTTTTTTTTTTATGGGTAAATCTGTAAGGAATAATATTTATAAAGAGAAACTACGATTAACAACAGTACATGTCCACAAGCTGTAAAAAAACTAAAAAGTTATAGAGAGAATTAATAAAGGGAAAAAAAGATACAAATAACTTTTTACTAAGGTGTACTTTAACTTTAAAACTTTTTTATTGGTTGGATATATGAAGTTTTATTATCGAAATATCAATCAATACACAATCATCAATAATACGAACTGGTTGATTAATTCACATAAATGAAAATGTTAGTTAGATTGATTACTTGTAAAAATACTTATGTGTTAGTTTTTTTTTTTTTTTTTAAAAAAAAGAATATCTCTCTTTTTAATTTGTTTAAGCAATACATAAATTTTGCATATATAAACAACACAGTAATAATATAGGTAGTTTGAAGAAAAAGTAGCATGAGAGATAAATAAAAGTAAGGTATTATATTTAGAGTAAAAATAAATTCATCAATTAACTTTTATTTTTTGGAATAAAGGAGTAGTAATTATTAAATCATTCGTATCATTTACTAACAATAAAAATGATATGTAATTTCTTAAGTGTTGTGTAATGTATACATGCAAGTATCGAATGGAACCTTACATATCGCACACACACAGTTTTGTGTGTGTGTCTCTCTCTCTATATATATATATAACTATTATAAAGACGTTCAAACGATTATTTATTAATAATTCCAGCACTTTGCAAGCTGTAAAACCAAATAAAGTTAAAAGAAAAAGAAAAAAATTAACACAGAAGGTAAAACAGAAAAAACGAAAAAGGGAAATAAAAAAACAAAGAAAAAGACAAAGGAAATGAAGCCAAAAATAAGAAGGAATGGTCCCGATTTAGTGGCTTGTTTGCATAGCTTTCAAAGTTAAAATAAGCACACTAAAAGACATTAAAAGCATAAGCAAGAAATATTGTTGTTTGGTATAACTTTAAAGCTTAATGAAACTTTAAGGTTTGAAGTAGCTTTTGGATGAAGTGGCACCTTTGGGAGCTTATTATCCCATTAAAAGCCAACCTCTTTTTTTCGGACCGTTTTGCCCCAAAAGAAAATCTGGGATTTACGTTGGTCTGGCGATTTTTTGCTCTGTGTTGCGGAAAGTTACTGGCTATGAGAAAATAATTAGTTAGTCTTTATAGTTTTTATAGTTACTACCCTTCATAATGTATATTTAATCTGATTTCCATGGGACTCAAATGTTGTAAAGCTGTTTAATTATTTTTTCGTTGCAAAAGTTGTTTAATTATTGTGTTGTTTAATTAGGATTCTGATGTGTTTAATTTTATATCGATTAACTGCATCTGAAATGCAACCTTACCCTAATCGATTAATTAGGTTTATTTATGTTCAATAATTGTATTGTAAATTTTGTAATGGTAATGTTACTATTTTATTTGGTAAATTTATATTTATTTTTAATTTTTATCCCAAATTATCATATTTTGTACACCATATCTATATTATATGTATATGAATTTGATTCATGTTTTTCTCGTCATTTTCCATCTCATCTACTTTTTTAAAAGTTATCTATGCCAAACAAGTCTTCATTTAAACAAAAGCACTTCACTGTCACCATTATCCCAAACACAAATCACATTAAAAAATCCATCGTAGAAAATAAGTCCCTTAAGAAAATCATTTAAACAAAAGCCCACTTCAATCAAAGCTATCCCAAACGGGACGGTCGCCGTCAAGTCATGAGACAGGGCTGGCAAACTTTAATTATTTGAATTAAAATTGATTATTTGATGGACACAATTTTAAATATAAAAAATGAGAAAAATTGAAGAAAAGTTGCCATTACAAATTTTATTGATAAGAAATATGTGATAACTTTTATACATAAAATACATGCACCATGTGATATATGGAGTATATGTTTTGTTTTGATTTACACTTTGTGATATTATAATAGAGTACTCGTCTAATTTAGCTGAGCATTAGTCAAGTATTATTATCTTATATATTGGAAGCTCTGCAAAAACAAACACTATGAATATACAGATTGAGTTGCGCTTGATGTGACACTTCTCACAATTAATTATTATTATTTTCTTTGTAAAATGCATGGCATGGTCACTGAAACAAATCACATAGGGCTTTTTTGTTACGTGAAAAGCACCGGAGGGAAAGGGAAGATGCTGGAGTTCTCAGGCCAAAAACACGTTCGACGCCGAAATCGTCTCTAAAATGGAGTTTCCGCTAGGCGCTCAACGTTAGTTGCAACATATCACCTAAAAGGAGTGAATTGGATGAGTTATAAAAACTAAAACAAACTTAACAAATAATTAAATCAGGAAGGAAAGGTTAAGAAGATATCATCAAAGTGTACACACAGATTTATACTGATTCGGTCTTAATATCTTGACCTACGCCCAGTCTTTAGAGTGTCTCTGAGATTTCCCCTATCTTTCAATAATAACACAAACTTAGAGTAATTCTCACCAAGACTCACTTCCCCTTACGACTATAATTGGACAACCACACTCAAGGTCCTACTAACTTGAGATTTTACAACAATCAATTGAATGATAATAATTTTCTCATAGAGTAAATATATGACCATTGAAGAATTGAATATAAAAAGATATTTCACAGAGAATAAATGAGCAATAAATTTGATCGTTCATTAGTTGTTTTTTTTTCTTCAAATTGAACGCTCTTTGAATTTATAGTTGAACTTCATTAATGGTTGTTGGAGAAGCTTCAAACTATTCATTATGAGATTTCAAACTTTCCTTTTAGACTCAAAAGCTTTATGTTAGACACAAATCGGAGTCGTTGGAAGAATTGAGGATATGTTGTTTTTGTATCGCATTTAAAAATCTTCGCACGACATGCCTTTGGTCTCTGTATTTGACTAAGGTAGAGTCGCTTTCTCTTTCGCCGGAATGAGTGTCTGAGCGTATGATCATTTGACCTGCTCTGACTAAGTTTCCGTGTGCATGCTCTGTTTCTGCTTCATCATTTAATGTTATGACACAAATCTTGTTTTTTTTGAGGATTTTCATGTAATCGTTCGTTTGATTATCTGAAACTCATTTATAAACATATTTAGAAGCATTGAAAATAATAATGAGTAATAATAAGATGTAACAAGATAATAATCAGTGAATTTAAATTTATGAAGACGAAGGTTCAGTGAAGAGACAGATGACACTCGAGTGTTGTATTTCCACACTAGAGTGTTGTACCCCTCAACACTCGAGTATTGATGAACTTGTTGTTTGAAAGAATATTGATCAAAACAAAGATTAGTTGAAAATAAGTGTTTCCTTCCGGACACTCGAGTGTCTCTTATCTATACTCGAGTGTTGATGCTTTATGTGTCTGGTAGGATATTGTTCAAAACATAGAGTTTAGAGAAGATACATTGATCTCTACCAAACACTTGAGTATTGTTAAGTCACACTTGAGTGTCAATAATGACACTTCAAGTTTGCCACAAAGCCTTAGTCCATCATCGAGTATTATGCACTGACCTTCAACATTATCTTGACACTCGAGTGTTTGCCTTGTTGATTCTAGAATGAACACGAGTGTCATGCATTGATATTGTTGATGTTGGAGCAACACTCGAGTGTTTAACATGAATACTTGAGTGTTCAACAATTTCACCATCACAAAATCGAGGGTCAAGCATTCTTCCTATGATTTTAAAGCTAACACTCGAGTGTTTCGAGTAACACCGGAGTGTGTCAGTATCGGACCATTAAAACTAGTTTTCTAATTCAAGTTTTGATTTCAATAACTGTTGTACACTGGAGTGTTATTTAATACACACTCAAGTGACTTGAATCATCAAGTATATATTGTATTGTAAGTGTTTGTTATCATTAAAACTTATAAATCGAGAACTAACACTTAGTTCTTTTAAACATGGGAAAGTGATTTCCCACCAAAAGTGGCGGCAAGTCCAAAAGCTTCTCGGGACAAACAAATTATGGGACAAAAAAATCCCTTATAAACAGTCAACTTTTAAAAGACAAGACCAATGAGTTGAAGGTGGGAGTGACAGTCGAAGGACGAGTTGAAGGCAGGGGAAATTGAACCTGAATCGAGGTAAATGGCAATGGGTATGTATGTTGTGGTCTTTGAGCGTGTTCTGTGCATTTTTTCCCCCGATGACCTCTCCCTTCTAGCTGCGGACACAAACGTAGATAATGCGTTCGGAAGCTACTTTTATGACTTATTTAATGAATGGCCTGTTGATCTGTATGTTTCTATCTTTATGTGATTAAGAAAGAATGTGTCCAAATGAGAAGTTTTAATCTTTGTGTGATTTAAAGTTCAAATCAAAATAACTATCCATATGTGATTCATGAGAGTGTATTGGTTTGTGGGAATTAATTTTGAGACACCAATAAAAAACTTCTGTAAAATTAAACCTTCTCTCACTAGATCTCTTCTCCTTTCTAATAGTGACTTTGTCGTATAACATTATCGGAGTCGTATTGATACTCCGATTTTTAATGGATACTCAGCGAGTTAAACGAATTGTAGGGATGCCTGAAATCTTCAACTTAGTTCTTGACAATGTTTTAAACAGTTATTCTCGTACTTAAAAAAAATAATTATCTTGCGACAGAAAATAATACTAAAAAAGGTTCGTATTTTTTTTTAAAAAAAATCGTTATTCCCGTTTTTTATTACACCGTCGACGCAGATTAGTTGCAGTGAGAACACTTTTTAATTGCTGCAAACCTGCAAACAACTGCGTACTTTTCTGCCATAAATCTCCCCTTGGCTTCCTTTTCTTTATCCTTTAAATATTCTGGCAACTCAGTCCTCAGTTTTAACACATTAAAAATTCTTTTATTTGTTTTATTATCATAACTAGACTATGAGTTTTGTACCAACTTCTATAGTTTCCTAATTTAATTAAATGCTATAGTTTCTTTTACAAATTTAATATTATATCTCCATATTTTAATTTTCTTACATTACTCATTGATTAAAGGTGGCTGAATGATGATTAATCATAGCATTTTTCAACCGTTGGTAATTATTGTGGTTTATGGCTATTGAATGCGGTTAATGAAATAATGAAACCAGGTAATTAAAACACATAAATGGTCTAAGAGTCATTTTCAAATTTCAACTGTAAGTTCAAGACTCTTCTTTTTAATCCTTACTAGCTCTAGCTCACAACTTAGGTCTCATTTGGATCGAAGAAAATCGGAGAGGGAAAAGGAAAATTGGAACTTTCCAGTGGTGGCACCTGTTTGGATTAAATTTTCCTACCGTGAGCCATTCTCTCACGTTTAAATGAAAATGGGTTCCTACTAAAAATGGTGGGAAGCCATTTTCCAACGCCTATGAAAATGGGCTAAAGTCCATTTTGCCCTGATCACATGGCCGAGAGCGAAGAGAGTGAAGACAGGAAGAGGAAGAGAGTGACGCCGGGGAGAGGAAGAGAGAGAAGAGAGTGACGCCGAAAAACATCGTGGAAAGAGGAAGAAGAAGCCGTAGAGGGTGGCCTCTTTGTCGCTGCAAATCCGTCAAACCGAAAGTGATGAAAATGGAAGAGAATTGCGACTGAAGGAAGGAGGAAGAGAAGTGCAGAGTGTGCACTCATAGAGTGCACACTTAATGGAGTGTGCATGAGTATACACTGTGTCTGTCTCTGCTTTATTTGTAAATGCGCGTGGTGTTGTTTAAAATAATATTTTTTAGGGGCAAAATGATATTTTCCCTTATTTTCATACTTTATTTTCTTTCAACCAAACAAAATTTTTTCTATCAACCTATTTTCTTTTCTAAGATTTAACCAAACGCATCGGGCAAAATATTTTCCATTCTTTTCATTTTAATTCCTTTCCATTCCCACCTTTTTTTTAATCCAAACGGGGCCTTAGTAAATATTATATTAAGGGCCCGTTTGGTTTTTGTTGACACACTAACACATTAAAATTCCAACATAAATATAACTGAATAATACTATATGTCAAATAATTATATAAAAGTATAGTCATATATTGTACCGAATTTTTTTTTAAAAATAATTTTCTATAAATGGTGTAACTTATTATAAATGATCAATACACAAGTTGTATAAAATATATAAAATGTTAAGACTTTGACAAGACATAAATAATATGAACATCATGGTTTAGTTAAGAAATAACATATATATTAAAGCATGATGAGTCATAATACAGATAGAACTAGAAGTCTTGCAACCTGAAAAAAGAAAGAGCTAAAGCACCAAAATTAGAATCTAACACTTCAATTAATAATTAAGTCCAACCACTATTCTTTCTTATTTGCCAATTTTAAAATCTGATAACTGTTATGAATATACTAATTATGTGGATGTCTATTGACTCTTGATCCTCAATATTATCTGTATACGGATTCACTGTTCATACGGAGACTATTCATGTATACGTATTTCTTTGTTCACGTATACGGATGCATTCATGTGGGGTCCCACGAATTCTCACATCTTCACGAATGCTTGGCGACGCAGACGCGTTTTGAAGACCTTGTGTTTTTGGGAAAATTACAGCTTATGGCCCAAGGAGGAAATTATACTTAAAGACCCAAATTATTTCCTATATATGCATGCATGTCACGGACGCGAGAGTAGTAGGAAGAAGAAGTAATGATGATGAGATGAGAGAATAGAAAGAGAGGAAGACTCACGGTAAAATAGGGAGATCTATAAGAGAGTTATTGTTGTGATATACATATATAATAAGAAAGGCTCTCTACTTTCTTCTCCAGTTTCTTCAATCTTTTATCCTATATTTTCTTCAGTTTTATAACACGTTATCAGCACGAGGTTCTAACAAACTGAGCCTTATTCCTCCGGCGATGGGTGTGTGTAGAGTTTCACCTTGTTTTTCCATTCCTTCACCTTATCCGTGCCGCGAGTAAGAGAGACTATCGAGCGGGGAAGAAGCTATAACCACCACCACCACCATCCATCTTCACTTTTCTACTCCGCCGACCACCCCCGACTCAGCCTTGTCCTTTCTCTGTGGTTTCCGTCGAGATTCTTCAGATTCCGAAAAATTTCATTTTCCGGCGATATCTCCAGATTCCGGCGAATATTGCATTAAAAAGACGATGAAGGTGTCAGAGGTCTCGATGGAAATTTTCACACCTTTGCTATCCGATCTCATGACGAGTGCTAGCTAATGCGTCGCCTGAGTCCCAATTCCACGAAGGAGATGGCACCAGGGTTCCAAAACATAAACGGCGCTTGCTTTCTCGCGACTTCGGTTTCCGATTTGTACCGAGCTATCCTCGTGGTAGTTGTGAAGACGCAGTTAGCCGGGGCGGACTTGGCATGCAACCTGAGGCTGCTGGTGGTGGTGGATCGCGATGGAAGAATGAAGTATTCTGTCCGTTTGCTTGAGTCATGAAAGGTACGCTCCTTCCCATATTAAAATAATAATAATATATAATAAATTTGCTTACTGGAAGACAAGAAAAAGATGAGGTTGCACTACGTGATTTCCGGAATATGTTTTGGTGGATAATGAATACAACAATAATAGTATATGGGCCACATGTTTTATGCTTTATATCTTATTAAAAAAAAAAATTGAAGGAGCAAGAAGTCACGGGAGAAATGCATAATTGTATGAATTGCCTAATATGTGTGGGTCCCATGTTTAATTATTATTGTTTTTAATGTGTTTACTCTATTATATGTCGGAGGTAGAAGTTGACTGTCATCTAATGTTAATTATATTTTACACATGAATGTGTGGATGACAAGATGAGAGCCATATTGATTTAATTAATATTAAATGATGGGTAATAGAAGATTATTGGATCTATTTATATTAAAATAGATATATGTGGCGTGATAAGAGCATATAAATGCATTAGTTGAAACTAATCCCGCAATTTACGCACTTATAGTGTAAGTTTGTACCTTTATTTTATTTTCATATATTCTAATCAATAGTCAAAAGTGTGACACAGATCAATTGAAAGACAGATTGGCTTGAAGCCAAAAGTAGGCACAAATTTGGCCTGAAGCCACGAGACTAAAAAAAAATTGGCCTGAAGCCACAAGGCAAATTTGAGTGAAGCCAGATCTATGAAATTAAATATTTGACATTAAAAGATCCCCTTGATTAAATTAAAGGGATTGTATAAACCACCAGAAGATGGTTGTTCTTCTAAAAGTTTATTATAAATTGGTGTATCTAATTTGCTCCTGCAGTAGCAATATTGTGAAAGAGGTTTTTATGAATTAATTTTATTGACCTCATGTAGCCAAATAAAACTATGTGATTATGAATATTGTACTGGTTTAACTCCATTCCCAGAAGTAAATGAATTTAATTATGACCATGGACATATGTGTAAATATGACTGTATATGGTCATTGTTGTTATCATAATTGATTTGAATTTCCACATGAAGTTGAGAAATTTATTTGTTATTAATCTTATGACCCTGAAGGTTTATGTTTCGAATATTATATGACACAATAAGATTTTATATCTGTGTTAGTAAAGTATTGTCCAGAAGACAATAATTTACAGAGTTTATGTCATAATAAGTATAAAAGCTAATAGTCTTGAAGACTAATTAGCATATTTTGCCCAACTTTATAAGAGACATTAATGTTCGGAATATATGGCAGTATAAATTTGACAGATGGCTCCGGAAGAGCTAATATTTTTATTTTGTTACTTGAAGGAACAAAATTATTCATTATTTCTTGGTGTGGATTACCCCATTTTACTGTTGTAGATTACCCCTATCTTAGTTCACTTATTTATAAGTACTTTTATTGTTAACATTGTTATTTTAAATAGCTGAAGCTATATACTTTTGATTTCTTATTTTGAAGCTATGTGACCGAAGTCATGATTTCTTATATATGGCCGAAGCCATATAAATCCAATTTCTAATAATAAGAGCTAAATGGCCCGAATAGTATTTGAAAAATGAATATTTGGATATCTGCATAAATAGATATCATATATAAAATATATGTTATTGTAAACCAGAAGTTTACAAATAATAATGCAAGGGATTGTAACTGCAAACTAGAAGTTTGCTAATACAAATCCAATGTTTATCAATGCTACAAATAAAAGGGTGATGAGCTGCAGAGAAATATGACAATATTTATTTTAAAGTCAAGGCTCAAGAGAAAGAATAAGCCCAGCAGGTAATATGATGTTTAATTTGTTTTTTATTTTTGTCATCACATCTCATAAATTTATTGCCATGAGAATCATATGTGTGATTCTAAATCTGCATGATTCTAAGTAAATTTGATCATGAATATCTTCATATGTGGTGGATTTGTGTATATTTTGTGCATGTATAAGTCAATTGAAGTATATTAGTCATGAATCATGAGATTATCTAGTGATGTAATATTATATATTTATTCTGAAGAATTAACATAAATTTTTCTTTCAAAGTTTAAAGAATTTGATAGTAATTTTGAATCATAAATATAATGATAGCATGTTTTTATAACTCACACTTGAGGGGGAGATTGTTAGAAAACAAGTGTAAGTTAAAATACAAGGGTGAGCTAATGTTTGAAAAGTTAAATAGTTCTCACATAAAGTTTGATCTCCCAAAATGGATGTTGGTTTTTGTTTAATATGTTATGGAAATTTAAATGTTTATGATTGATTGAGATATATGTTACAGTAAACTTGAAGTTTACTATATGTTTTGATAAACCGGAAGTTTTTGATACAAATAAATTTATTGTTGGCATGACTTGTTTGATCATCGAGTCATATATATATAATGCAAATAAAATTATGTATTGACATCCATTGAAGAACCGAAGATTCTTCACAAATAACCAATATACTATTTAAGTCTTTGCTTGTTCTCAAATAAAAATGACTATGTGAATATCATAAGTCATGATTGGTAATGGATCTCGGAAATACATCAAACTGATTTATATGGGCCCATTACAACCAGAAGTTTGTAAGAATGCAACCTGAAGTTTGCAATAATGTTTGAATTGATTAAGCGCGCTATTTCCAGACTATATGATCCAGAAATCATGTATTCAATGCTTATGAGAACAAAGATTTCTATGTTGGTATATTTGATTATTGCAAGCATTTATATAAGCCGACAAAATTCTCCCGTGATTGGTTTTTGGTCGGGAACCGAGACTATTCCATCCGGAAAGTTTTTGAATGTGCAATGATTATAAATCCACTATAATGCACATAGATGGATATAGAAAGAAAATTGGGATTAAATGTTGTGTAAGGATCTCCTCCTTCTTGTTTGTCTCTAAATGGAACAAAATGATGTTTCTAAAGGTAACAAATGGATTTAGGAGACTTTACACTTGCATGATTAATCAATTGTGATTTGACATTGTTTTCCCAATATGAGGGGAGAAAATAGGCGGTTGGGTAAAGAGATTATTTGGAATGAATTATTATTGGCTCATTTTGATCATCGTAAAAAATAATGTGAACTAGAAAAGATAATTCATTTCTGATTTTAGCTAATAAAATGCCGGAAGCATTCGACCCAAAGAAAGTGACAAATTCATATGTCCCAAATTTGCTAATGCTCCTATTGATGTCCCGAAGGACAAACTATGATAAATGAATTGATAGCACGCTTGAAGCGTGGTAGGTCCATCGGTTCCAAAGAAAATCCTCGAAAGAGAAAAGGAGCTAAGAATATAGATGATCAAACGAGAGAATAATCAAGATAAATTTATAGCTCCGAAGAAGAGCCATCTCCTGAAGAGATATTATCTCCATATCTCCAGAAGAGAATGTTGTAAGTCCCAGAAGAGACCAAGGTACCTGAAATATGTAAAAATAATGAGATCTCAATAAATTGTTATGAATAGAATCCGATGGGACCGAAATGAAGTCAACGTTGATGACATCTTTGCTTATAATATAGCATATGATGTAATGAATGATATGAGGATCATGAGCCACAATCCATTAGTGAGTGCCAACAGTGAAAGTATTGGCCCCTATGGAAAGATGTCATTATTGTAGAATTAAAATATTGGCAAAACGAAAAGTATTTGGACCTGCGGTCCATACAACGATGATGAAAGACCGGTGATGCAAAACCAGTTGGATACAAATAAGTTTTTGTACGAGAAGAAATGAAAAGGGTGAAATCACAAGATATAAGGTACGTATGTAGTTCAAGGTTTTAAACAAAGACTTGGCATTGATTTTTGAAGAAACATATGTGGATGTAAATATTTTTGTTATTTGATAAGCCTAGCAGTATATGAAGGGCTTGGTTTGCATCTAGTGGATGTTGTAAATTGTAACTGTCTATTTATATGATTCACTTGATAGTGATATTTATATGAAAGTTCTGAAGAACTTATAGTGCGGAAGACATGTCCTAGAAGAACTTAATGTGCCGAAGCACAAATCCGCGAAGGATTCAAGATGTTAGAAGCATCTAATTCAAGTTCTCAAAAACAATACTCAATTAAGTTAAATAAGTCCCTTGGCTTGAAGCTATTAGGGCACATGTGGTATAACCGTCTCAAAGAATATCGATGAAAAGAAGGGTACAAAAATATAACCCAATATACCCATGCATCTTTATGAAAAGATCCGAGAAATGAATTTGCTTTAATTGCCATTTATGTTGATGACATCAACCTCTTTGTAACTCACGAAGAGCTTCAAAAGATAATTGAAGAACTACATGGTCCAAGCATACCATATATTAGTGATATTGGAGTATTAATATATCATGCTTATTAGCAAGATATAGTTCTTTACCAACATAAAGACAATAGAAGCAATGTTGACATCATAAAGAGAAAGATTGATATTGTCATCAGGGGGAGTAAAACTGATGTCATTAAGAGGAAGTCGATCTGCCATTGTCTTTCTTTTTCCTTATCTAGGTTTTATCCCTTTGGGTTTTCTAGAAAGGTTTTTAATGGCGGCGTTGGAAAGTGTATCAATGAATGATGTCTTTCTTTTCTTTGGCTAGGTTTTTATCACTTGGGTTTTTCTAGTTAAAGTTTTTAACGAGCACACATTCATAAATGGACATCCAGGGGAGTGTTATGAATATACTAATTATGTGGATGTCTATTGACTCTTGATCCTCAATATTATCTGTATACGGATTCACTGTTCATACGGAGACTATTCATGTATACGTATTTATTGTTCACGTATACGGATACTGTTCATGTGGGGTCCACACGAATTCTCACATCTTCCTGAATGCTCGGCGGCGCATACGCGTTTTGAAGACCTTGTGTTTTTGGGAAAATTACAGCTTATGCCCCAAGGAGGAAATTATACTTAAAGACCCAAATTATTTCCTATATATATGCATGCTGGACGCTGAGAGTAGTAGGAAGAAGAAGTAATGATGATGAGATGAGAGAATAGAAAGAGAGGAAGACTCTGGTAAAATAGGGAGATCTATAAGAGAGTTATTGTTGTGATATACATATATAATAAGAAAGCTCTCTACTTTTTTCTAGGTTTCTTCAATCTTTTATCCTATATTTTCAATTTTATAACTGATAACAAGTTTCAATAATAAACTCAATTATAAAGCATCAGCTGCATGAACGACAACTTGTTCTTATTCAATAATTATATTATTATAATTAGAAGAACAATATTATTTTATTTTCTTGTGTTGCGTTGTTAGCAACATATGGGTCAACATCTTTTTTTAGAAAATAATTAAGGAATTATAGTTTTTTAAAAGTATTGACGAACTTTCAGGGCATGCAAAGTGCGGAATAATAATGAATTAATTAATTTTCATTTTCATTAATGAAAGAGATGGATGAAAATATAAATTTGGATTTGGCGGAGAATTAAAATTGTGTTAGTTATGAACTGTTCAAGTGTTTAGCCCATCAAATAATGGAAACATTTTCTTCAGAAATTACTACAGCAATCACTGAAGTGGCATAGAAAACTTATTAATATTAATTTTATAATTTTAAAACATTTTTTCTATTTGATACTAGGACCAAGTAAAAGGAATTTAATATTTATTAAACAAAATTAATGATTTAAATCTTATAGTTAAAAATTTTACTCTGTGAAAAAATTCTAATTCTAATTTAAATTCAATAATATGTGAATATGAAATAGTCAAAGTTTTGTTTGGCTATTTGGAGACCCTGTGTCAATTGATATTAAGCACTCATTAAGTCAAGTATTGTTTAACTATGAGATTGCACTGTTCAACCTTCTATTCATGCTACGGATGTGTAAGTTCCATACGATAGGTGAATTTTTTTTTTTTTTTTTTTTTTTTTATAAAAAAGATAACAAATTTATTGTCAAAGGAAAAAACTAAGAAACTGTTCAACCTTCCATACATGCTATGGATGCGTGTCGTGAGTTCCATCCGCTAGGCATCAACCCCCCAAAATATTTTTTAAAAAATGATTTTTATTTTTAAAATTTTCTTTAAAATTTCATTTTAATTCTCTAAAATCTTAAATTTCTCGGTTCCGCATCTAAATTTTTTAAAAATGATCACTAACCTAAAATTTCATTTTAATTTCTCTAAAATCTTAAATTTCTCACCAGGTTTGGCTCTAAATTATTTCAGTCTGATCACTAACCCTTTACCAAGTATTAGGCCAGGTTTAGTACGGTCCAGAAAGTTTTCAAAACCTTAACTAAAGGGATCTGTTAAGTATTTTAAATAATTGATTAATTGTAATTGTTTAACGCAAATAAATTACACTCCTTGATGGCTTGGGGTGAATCTCTGTGAGTGTGTGTGTTCGTTCTAAATTGGGTGTTGTATCTTTTTGACCAAAATGCTACTAGTACTATAAAGTCGATTGGGTATAACCGAATTAAATCACATGGAGTGCATACAATAATTTGCTTGGTGCGTTGCAAATAATGATGTGTGCTGATATTGTAGGAACAACTCAATTTATTCTTTGGGACCCACAAATACGATAATAGTATATATTTATTACAATAATAGCAATAATAATTGAAGTGATGAGTAGATAACGGTTGTTGGAGGGAGTTCAATTAGTGGTGAGTGGTTCTTGTATTGCTTTCAAACTTCAATGAAATTTCCAAATGTTGTTCCAACCAAATTTTCCTTCAATCTGGGCTAACAACAAATAATAATAAAGATCATTAATTCTTGCTTTTAGAGTATAGGTATTTAATTATAAACCATGTATCCTAAAAATTAGTTAGAAGGGATAATAATTTTTTTACCTGCCTTCTAAATCTAATTTTTTAACTAAAAAAGTTGTAGCTCTTTCAAGAATTAAAATAACTAAACTCTATGCAAACGACATCATTCATGCCTGCCTACGAATCCAGATTCTCTTAGAATCCTTTCCCTCAGTATCCCTTGATCTTGACTGTCCAAAAATTTATCTAACCATTCAAAAAGAGACACCTCATTGATTTCAAATTACTACATGCGGTAAAATGAAAATTTAAAAATTAGATGAGGTGTTTCTCTTTGGACGGTTAGATCAATTTTTGGACAGTTCGGATGCATGGATACTGAGGGATATTGAGAAAATCCACTCCCACCTGCCTACACCACCTAGTGAGATTTATGTTCGCCTAGATACGGATAGGTTGGGTAGTCTCCAATGTCATGCTTTATAAGGAGATCCGGTTAGAAACTCAAATTAATTTTTTTTTTGGGTATGCACCCGGTATCCCAGGCCAGTCTTTTGTCATGAAAAACTCCACAAACTTAGACTAATTCGGCTTTGAGGCATGATATGACCATTTTTTCAAGTGGCGTCCTTACCACCTAACATTGATGTGTTCCCAAGTCTTAAATTTGTGACATTTCATTAAGCTAGAACAACCAGCTGCCAATTGATCTAAGTGTTTGGTGGTTAAATTAATTTTTTTTATACAAAAGGAAGGAAAATGCAGCACACGCGCTCAAAGCGGGGTCGAACCCGCTTCATGAGCCTCACCAAGGAGGCTAGATGCCAGCTGATCTAATGATCAATGGCCAGAAACTCAAATTAATGGTGGAATGGCTCCTAGGCTTGATCATAACAAGTTTGTCCCTGCAACCTCAGTGGAATTGATTGCCTTAGTATTAGGTCTCCAATTGTGTGAGCGACATGGTTTTAGCAAAGTTATGGCTTATACTGATTCTTTAGAATCTATCAAACTGTTATTGATTGATCGATGGAGGGTCTACCATCCACTAACATCAGATATTAACGAGGTGAGAAATTTACTTTTCTTTGACTGAGATGTTGAGATATGCACCACGTGGCTTCATTCAATGTGTAGATTTTCTTGCCAAGGAAGCAAATTATCTGAAGGAAAGATTGACTATCTCATCCGAGAGCAGATTATTCTAAATCTTCTCAACCTTAGTGGTAATATAACTCAGTTTTCAAGCTTTGAACTTGCTTTTGTAATTAAAAAAAGATAGATATCGGGCTGTGTTGCACAATGCCAAAAGAGTAAGCCACATTTTACTCAGACATGTGAATAACTTCCTAATGGTTATATAATATATAGATTAATTTACCTCTTTTTGCTAATATATAATTTTTAATAAAAATTACTGATAATTTTAAAATAAATATGATTTTTATGGCATTTTGATCTAAACATAATAACACTAGGGCCAGGGATGGAATTTTTCTTCTTACAATGTATCATAATGGTAATTCTCCATCCCGTCCTAAATATATCAACTAATCAATTAATTTCATAAATTAAGAAAATGAAGTAAGTTAGTTATGTCCAAAATAATATGCATTGGTCTCTCTAAAGTACTCCTTTAAAGTCATGCACACACACACACACACAAGAATCTAACTACATAGGTAGTTAGAGGAGGGAAAAAATAATGAATGAGGAAGGCAAATCTTACATTAAATATCAAAAATAAATTTCTCAACTGCCTTTTCCATTTAAGACCAAAGAGTAGATGAGTCATGAACCAGTTGAGTGAGAAGTAGGCGCACTTATTTTCTCCCCAAAAAAGGAGAAGCCCATTTGAAGATTCGGATTCAATAGTGTTTGGATAACTCTGAAACCGCAGTTTCAAAAGCTCTTTTTCACAAGCCGAGATAAAACTTTTATCACATCCTTACCTCATAAATCATAAAAGCTATTCCAAACACACTGCACTATTTGGAATATTAAGCGTTGGAACTATGTTAATCATGTGGTGGCTGGGCCCTAAGGTGCCACCACTAAGGGTGTGTTTGGTTTGAGGGGAGGGAGTGAGAGGGAAGAGAGTGGAAAGTAGGGATTGACCAAATAATGAAGGAAATATTCTTTTTTGTTGAGTATATTTTAGGAATATTAAAAAGTTTTTATGGGCTTTTTGATAAAGAGAGGGTAAAAGATTCCCCCTAATGAAAGAAATATTCTTTTTTGTTGAAAGTATATTTTAGGAATATTAAAAAGTTTTCATGGGTTTTTTGGTAAAGAAAGGGTAAAAGATCCCCCCCCCCAAGAAAAAAAACCAAACTAGCCCTAATGGACTGGCATCACCATGGTGCATCCCGCCCAACTTCCCAACTTCCCAACTTCAATGTTTTAGGCATTTCCTGCCTCGTAATTCAATATTTTTCACTCTAGACTAGAGAATCCAAAACCATCTCAGGTAAATCATATATATAATTTACTTAAAAAATGCCATTTTCTTTGACAAGCTAGTTAACAATTTTTGAGAGTTTTCGTTGAGGCCTAACATTTGATCGTTCTCTTCTTTCAACATGACGTTACATCCAGGTTTAAAGCACATCCATAGAGCATTCTCTATCACACAGATCGAAAGCTTCCATTTTTATCTGCCCCACAGAAAACAAAATCTCAGAATAATAAGGCCAGCTTCTCTTTGCCTGAGCCATGGGCATCAAACTATACCCACAATAATTACATGTCGCAACAATGTTTTCCCACATAAAGAGGCTCAAGTCATCAGACAGTACATAGGCGATCGATAATCCATGTCAGGCTCCACTTTGAGCAGAAAAATGAGGTGCTCGACCAAGCGGCATTATCAGATCCTTCAAATACTCATACTCTTCCATACCTATTTGGGATCCGTCTAACACCTGTTTCCTCAAGTCAACGAGAAAATGGTTAACAAAATTTCACAAATGAGGCGTGCCTTCAATTATGAGATACTAATACTCAACAAAAGCACATCATTTAACCTTCAGTATATGCTAGAATAGAGAAAAATAATGGAAGAGAATATTTTATTCATACATTTTTAGCGATATTTATAAGAACATATTGTTTCCTCCCTCTTCAATTCTTTTTACTCCAAACATACTTGGGAGGAAAAAAGGTTCAATTTAAATTCAAATAAAAAAGAATACTCTAGACTAAATTATCATCCCTTTCCTTTTCTATTATCATCATCTAACTTGGTAGGTGGGTACTTATAAAGTTACAGGCACAAGGCACCAGCCATAATCTGTGTTTGTGGCAATGTCCATAAAGCTAGAATATATCGCAATAGTTTTTTTTCTTTCCAAATACCCACTGCCTTTATAATTTTTTCAGTGTAAGAAATGAGCTAGATTATTTTATTTTATTTTTTAAAAAAAAAGAAACTTCCAGCAATTGAGAGGAGAACATTGAATGAAGTAGAGAGAGGAAGCACCAAAAATGTCATATAAGGGGGTCTCACCTTGGGAAGAAAGATCCTCCTATCTGTGATGTACGGGATAAGAGCAGGTATTTTACAAACAGACAACGCTTCAATGAACAGAAGACCAATCATTTGCCATTGTCTCATTCTGAATGCTGGAAGTGCATCCTTAAATGACATTGTATCCAGCAAGCGTTCCTAAGAAGTTAACAATATAAAGAAAATATTATAAACAAAAGTTAACCCTAATTCATGAATACAAAAGTTAACAAGCAATGACTAGAAACATTATAAACCCTTGTCTTCAACATTACCATCCATACTGGACCAAAAATTACTGCAATCCGAACAGGACTGAGATTGTTGAAGTTCATGATTAGTGATTCATGCATAAATTCTGAGCTCTCACACAATATTGCTTCCCCAAAACAGAGCATTTTTATCCTCTAAACAAACTAATAAATTATGAACAATTTCGCATTACCAAGAAGCAAAATAAAGGAAAAGGGAATGTCATGAATTTATTGATCAATTAATCAATTATGTAAAAAGAGTACCTGTTTGGGAAATGCTATAATCACTTAAAAGAAGCTCTTTTGCGCTTTATGATACAAAACCCCTTTCACATGTGTATTTCATACAGCGCAAAATCACTTAAAATAAGCTAATTCAAACACCCACTAAGATCCCATGAGACATTAGCATTGCAAGTAACTCTTAATTCCACTAGGACATGAAATCAGAAACTTGAAAGCAAGCAACCCTACGGCAAATAGGAAATAAATTCCTAATCAAACTTGTAAAAAAATATCCCAAAACCAAGCCAACTCTTTTATTGTCATATTCCCATAATTAAAACCTAATCCCAAATTACACCAGCATAAACATCACTCAAGGAATCAAAGTCCTAGCACTATAAAGAAATTCAAGTTCCTTTACTATCATTCCAAAAATGAGACAATGTTAAATTAAGGAGTTTTGGGTTATAAATTTACTGAAATGTGTTTGTTTTTGTTTACTTTCTCTCCTCTTTATTCTGCACTGCCACCCTAGACATGGCCCCCCGACTTTCAATTACCTTTAAAATCCTATAAGCTACAATCACAAGATTTTCCTCAACTTTACATAGTAAAGTCCTAAAGCCAATCATAATAAAAACCAAATAATGCGCTACTGCTGTGGGATTCCAGTAACCAAGTAGCAGAAACAGTCATCCATGGCCTTAAACCCACATCAAGTCACCTGACCCTAATTCCAAACAAAAACATTTTGTCCATTTTAAAAAATGAAAGTAATTTGGGAACCTTGGAGTCCTTCATATATCCAATAAATCATGCTTTTTCCTATGCCCCACATCAGAGAGCCGATTCACATCTTTCCGTAAACAAAAATGATATTCATGTCATAGTAATAATGGAGAGGTTACTTTATCGCCTAATCAGCATTCAATAATAGTACATTCAGGCAATTACAAAAGGCAATGCATTGTAAATCCCCACAAATTAAGCCATAAGGAAAGACTTAGCAACAACTATCCTCTATTCCAAGTTTCATTTTTTTTTAACTCAACCACGCCAAATCATAATCTAGAACAAAATCACATAACTCCAAAGTCATACCATCCCTTTCTCCAAGGTAGATATTGGTGTTGGCAACCTGAGATCGGCAACAAGTCCAGGTAAAGCTCGAGCAAGACAACTGGAAAGAGCCTGTTTTATTTCTGATGACCGACCATCAGCTAAGACAACTTTACAGGGATATTCTCGCTCATTAACTGTTTGATATTCTTCGTGAAAGCTTTCATCCCTTCCATATATAAATGCCAGAGAAGATGATGTTGTCCATGAAAATAGAGCATTCCACATCATTGCAAAAGGTGACAACTGAAAGAAGTTAAGACAGCATTAATCGGCAATCGCTTCAAAAATAAAAGCATGTCTTGAAAATGCATACAACTTGTACAAATTCTCACAAGACTTACAGTCAAACTGAAACCCTCAGGTGGAGGGTCATACCATGAATCTTCCAAGTCAAACAAATCATTATCTGAAATTCCAGGCTTTCTAGGCCATTTTAGAGAAACTGAATCATTTTCTATTGCATCAACTTCCTCTACAGTCTGCTCTTCACCAGGATTTTGAGGGCTTGGCAATATGATTACACCAGCATCAGAAACTAAACAAGATTTAGGAAAAGACAAGAACCCTGTCAAAAATAAGCAATAAAGTCTAACTGGAAAACTATAAAAAGAAAGAAATTACCAGCCTCAGTAGCATCAGATCCTCCAGATGCAACTGCTTCTGATGCCTGGCTCAAAGCAATTGCACAGGCTTCTGCAGAGGCATGACGTAAAATAGTTTCATCATCATCAACATGTGTACTACCTACAGAAGATTCTTTTATATCTCTATATTCCTCAAACTCACAAAGACTCTTACTCCCAGAACTGTCCGTTTTCTTATCAGCCCAGGTAACAGAACGACTAAGCTTCTTTTCACCAGATGTTTTGAGAGAGGACTTGAGTTTACTCTTGCTCAACCTAGTTTCTTTCTCTACAAGTTTCTCTTCAGCATTTGCAGCATTTAAGTTGGAAGCAGAAGTATTGCCATGAGTTGCAACTTTACTATTTCCCTCATTTCGTCGCAGTAATTTCTCTTGAGATTCATTCTGTTCCACTTCACATTGTCCTTCTGATACAGGATCATAATTCTTAACACCGCTTTTGCCTAATTGTTCAACAGAAGATATGGGCATTATTTCAGATGATCCGTTGATTTCCTTGGCATTTGGTTCCTTCTCTACACCTGACATACTTATATTAAGATCACTTTTAAATGATGAGGACAGCTCCTGAATTTTGTGATCACCGTCCCTGACAAGTTTATCACTGACTCCTATTGGCTGCTCCAAGTTCCTCTCAGAATTAATATTCAAAGTATGAGATGAAGATTTCAGATTTTCTAATTGATTTTCTAGATTTTGGTAATTCATTTCTACTGTCTTAATTTTAAAATCTGAATTTGTCTCTTTTTGATCAAATGGCAACTTAGATACATTATACTCATCTTGAGTAATTATCGTGCTGGTGAAGTCCATCTCATTGATAATCAAATTTTTATCACTGCTTAACTTGCCATGGCTGGCTTTGGACCCTGCAATGCACAATCAAAGCTCACTTTCTCATAAACCAAAATAGAAACTAGCGATTCTATTCATTCACTTCATAAACATAGCAACAATTAGATCCCAGCTCCAAAGTTGTATATTCACCCATAAGCCTAAAATTGGACAGAGTACATGTAAGACACAAGCAAGAAAAAGCATATGCATATGACTAATTATGCACCTAGAAAGAACAAAAAATGCCATGAAATTCTCACCCTTTTTAATATTTATCCGAGAGGAAACCTTAGAATCCCTATCTCTTTGTTTTGGGACATAGCCCTCAATAGCATTTGATGGACCAATCCACTGCTCCAAAGACACATTCCCAGTGCTAGTTTCTGTTTTCTCCTGAATTGTCAAGCCAGACAAACCTAATTCTTCAGGCTTTCCAACTTTTTTGTCTGGACACACATCCATATTTCCAAACAACCTTAGAATTTCATTAAGTTTCTTTGGGTCTAAAACTGAGCATCTCTTGTCTTGCAAGCTCCCAGCAAAAGATTTACTATTAATGACACACGTGGAAGAACAATACTTGTATGTCTCATGTAGATCGTAAACCTTATGCTCCTTTAAAGAAATCCGATATCTACCCTTCCGAGGGCGATCGGATTCAGATGGCAAAGGATTAGTGCAGATTGGATAACCACAAATGTTTGTGATGTATCGTTCAGTTACCACATCTTCATAATCGCTCCTTGACATCAAAGATCCAGCTGCAAACAACTGGTCTTCATTTTGAATGCCTTCGAGAAGGAATAGTTGCAATTTAAAAACTGCATCTTTCACAGATGCTGGTTGATCCTTAGCCATCTTGAAAAGAAAATCTATGGAATTGCATAATATACAAAGAGCACATAATTAGTTTAGTTTGTCCATCAAATTCTTAGCTAGGTATAAATAAACAGATAATGTGATTAAGAAAATCATTAACCTCCAATCTGACGCAGCTTCATGACATAGATATTGAAGAAGTAAAGATCTCTTCGGTCATGAAACTTTGAGCAGAACATAATAAATAAATTATCTCTAATTTTTCAGATGAAATTGAAGATCAAATACTTAGTCCAACCAATGCAAAAGTTTGACTCCCTAAAGTCAAGGGTAAACACTTGATTGAAAGTTAGAACACAACGTGGAAGAATTGAGTAAGGCAACAAACAATTTTCAGTTAATTTCAACCCTATATCTATTAATGATCAACAGCACAAAATATCATGAAAACAGCAGCATACCAGAACCAACCAATATCAAACCTCACAGTATGGAACTGAGGAATGCTCATAAAGGTTCAAGAAATACCTTTCGTTTGAGGAAATCAGAAACAAATTCAAAAATATAAAAATTATAATCAATAGTTTCTAACAAGGCCCGTGAACCCAAAGAAAATTATAAACAAACTTGACAAAATGTCGATAATCCAGGAAATAGTGATGTTAAAGGTGATTGGAGAAATAAAAAGACTTGCAAATATCACATATATGTTTACTTGTTCGTTCAATAAAATATTCTCCCAATATATATATATATATATATAGTTCCCCAAACTCACTAAAGGAATCAATAATCAGGTAATTGCTTCAGCTAACTATAAAATTTGACTGACATCCAAATCGTAAGATAACACCACTACAACAGAGGGCAGAGGCCAAAAGAATGTTTTTCTTAAAAAAATTGTAAAGCAGAGATAAACCGGTATAATAGCCATCACTACAAAGAATTTTGGGACAGCAAGTATTGAAAAGAGAAATTCTATTGATAGAAGATGACGATGGTAGATGTAAATGTTGGTATAAGGTAGTTTCAGATAATTCAAGAAACTTAAGACGTTGAGCTGTAAAAAGACTACGGTTGAAAGAATGCATTTTTTTGGAAGTCATAATCAACACAAACGTTTTTTTTTTCCAGTTTATGAGCAGATCAACCTTCTTCTCTGCTTAGGGAAATAGGAATTCTAATGTTAAACTGAAAGTGTCTTAACCTTCGAACAAAAGTGGAGAACGGCTAATTGGAAAGGAAAAAAAAATCCACAATGTTTATAGCAGTTCATATTAATCAATCACAGCAAACACAGAAAGCAGAAGAAGAACGCGCGCGAAGACGGCCGAAGTTCGAATGAGCGAATGAAGGGAAATCAATAAGTAAGAGAGACATCCAATTAAAAGGGAAATCAAATACAAATACTTAGAAAATAAACCCCAAAAAACACCTTGTTGCCGTCAATGTGAGCCACCGCCCTTGCCGTCAATCAGCTCTTCACGATGGCTGCTAGATCCTCTCTTTCAAAATCACCGTTCTATCCTCTCCTCTACAGTCACCGCCGTGTCTGCTCCTCACGATGGCTGCTGGATTTACTTAGCGGCAGATAGGGTTCAATTTTGTGTTTGCATCGTCGGCGTCGCCGTTGGAGATGTTGGAAGAAAGGGCCATTGCATTGGAGAGAATGGGTTTTGGTTCGTCTGGAGCGTGGAGAGTGATTTCTTATTCCTCTACTTAAGGGGGTAGTGGGGTCTTTTTTCCCTATATAACACTCGTTAGTCCATGTCACTTCTCAGTCTTTTTACAAATTCAGTGGCTTATACGAGTTTTATAAATTCAAATGGTATTAACTGTATTTTTTCCTAAAAAATAGTATTGTCGTAATTCATTATTTAATATTTGGTTCCTTCTTGGTTCCTTACCGGGTAATTATAATTACTTATTGCTTTGTCATTGCTAATCTCATGAAACTGCATTTACAACCCATCCGTGTGACTCAATTTTGCCTAATTTTCATGTCATAATAAAAGTTAGTTAACTTATTAAATATATTCTAATTAAGAAATTTTTTCAATTTTACCTTCTTTCATGAATAGTATTCTCGACCCTGTTCTCTCATCTTTCTTTCTTTCAATATGAATTAACTCATTTTTCAATTACATTTAATAGAGGCATAATTATAACAATGATATTAATTATTCTGTAGGTGGACTTATAATAAGAATTAATTTGGTTTTTTTTTCCAAACTAGACTTATAAAAATAACCAAAATAGTACATATGTATACATACATATATAATGAATTAAATATATTATAGTCTAACCAGAAAATTGTAGTGCATATTTATATCAATTATGGGTAAATCTAGAACCCAAAACATTAAAGGCTCAATCAACCACATATATAATGTTAAAAAAAATTTAAAAAAATACATTTTAGGTATATATTTTATTTTAAATGTCATAATATCTTTCTTTATATTGCTACATGACTTTAAAAACAAGAACAACGTACAATCCATTTACAATGCCTAACACTTGTAAGCTCAAACTCATTTATTTCCATCTTCAATATGAATTGCATGCGCTCATCTTTTCAACCTTTCGTAATCAATAACTAAAATTATTTTTCAAATTTTAATATCATTTCCATTCCCCTTTTGAATGAAAGGGCCCATGCATCGCACGTGGTATTAATTGATTGTATTAAAAAATTTAGTTTAATAATCTAAATATGAAAACCTTGATTTCTTTTGCCATAATTTTTTTGTTTATTTTAGTTTAATAATATAAATATATTCTATTAAGAAAATTAAAACTTAAATATGTTTTGTCAACTGTACAGTCATCATTTAAATTTGTTGCGTGAATATTTTCAGTTAACAACATTAATAGGTGTATTGTTCGATTCCATGGGGGAAGATTATATGTAATCCTAATGTAACAAATCGATTACAATGTTCATTTGGGCTTATATAATGTAAAAGGATTATATTTTGTAATCATGATTACATCGTTTGATGTAATTATGATAACATTACTAGAACTGATGAATGTGGATGCAAACATCCTGTAATCAAGTGAAAAAGACACATTTGTCATTATAACTTTTTAATTTGATTAAAGTGCCCACTCATAAATGTGGTTTAATATTAAATAATTACCACCATTAAATATTAAAAATATTAATTAATTATATAAAACTATTAAAAAAAAAAAAGTTCCCCCACTAAAAAATCAAAAAAATTATATTCCACCATTAAAAATATTAAAATATCCCATTAAATAATATTCCCACTATTAAATATTAAAAAATTATCATAAACCCAACATGTACACTGCATTATATTTTCACTATTAAATATTAAAAAATTATTATGAACACAACGTCTACACCGCACAAATTGAAAAAATTACATTGAACCCAACGTGTACATTATACATGTATGTGTAGATAGGGGTAATTTTGTCTCTTACTATATTATTCTCATTTTCAATGTAATCCAACCAAACGTTTTTATAAATATGCATCATCTTCCCTTAATGACAAACTAAACAAGTTCATGTAATCATCATTACATTACGTTCCATTCCATTACGTTTCATTGCATTACCTCCGATTTCGTTAACCAAATGGGCACCAAAGGACTAAAAGTATACTTAGTCATACAATGTATGATAAGAAAATTTGATAAAATAAATATAAATAATTTGACATAATAGATATAAGGGATTTGACTTAATTTTTCCCGGTAAATTTAACTTATCTCATGTAATGTAAAATAACTTAAAATAAACTTATTTAAATGATTATTTCATTGGGGTCCTGAATATAAAAATTAGATAAAGGACTCATTTTAGTTCTAAATATAAAATTAAATCTTTTTTGTCTCAAATTTATAATTTTTAAAAATATTTTTATTGATTGTATATATAGAGAGAGTTTCCAAGGAGCATAGTTCCCACATGCATCATTATTAAATGAAATGTGGTATTTTCCAAAATCAATCCACAATTGTTATGAATCACTAATTATCTAATATTTGTCATTTAAGTTATTGGGTACAGATGTACGGTAAATAATTGGAAAACGCAAAAATAAAAAATAATCAATAGTGAAAAAAGAAGAAGATAAATGCTTACTGAGCCAAACTAATTTTAGAATTGTAATTAATCTATAAAGTATTTAGGAGTTCAATTTTGTCCATAGGTTAAATTTCACCCTCTAACTAACATAAGCACTACCTATATGGGTTCTTTATATGTAAATTTAAATATGCATTATGAAACGTACCCCATCACTAAACGAAGCCTACCTTTTTTCATTTGCTCTAATCTCACAAATCTCCCTGCTCCATCCTGCTCACTTCCTCGCTTATTTCTTAAGGCCAATGGATTAGATGGCAATTTCAATTATTCGTGTCATTCTTGTTAGAACAAAATGCTTATGTGTAAATTTACCCAAAAAAATTGCTTTTTCTGTAAGGGTGAAAATGTCCGTCAATGGTTAGGGTGAAATTAAAACCTAAGAGCCCGTTTGGATCAGTGGGAATGGAAATTAAAGGAAAGGAAAAGAATAGAATGAAAAATATTTTGCTACCAACGTGTTTGATTCGCACGGGAAAAGAGAATAAGTTGATAGGAAAATTGTTGTTTCGTTTGAAGAAAATGAGGTAATAAAATGCGGCAAAAGACCATTTTGTCCCTCAGTAGAAAAAATTATTTTAAACACCCATGAAAGCCATGCTTCTCATCACTGTTACTCACCCACCATATATTTAACGCTCGAAACAGGTTCCCCTCACGGGTACAAAAAATGCTTTTAAGACCGGACAAAAGAGGCATCGTAAGATCGGACATGTAACTTTTAAGACCGGACTCAAACCAGTCTTAATGAAACTTTTTAAGACCGGACATTTAAAACATTAGGTCTTAAAAGTTGTACTATATAGACATGATATATATTTTGTTCGGTCCTAAAACTCAATTTTTAAGACCGGACAAAACAATAGGTCGGTCTAAAAGGATCGACATTTTAAGACCGGACAAAGAAACTCTGATCTAAAAAATACCGACTTCTGAGATCGGACGACTATTCAGACCCGTCTTAAAAGACCGACTTTTAAGACTGGATACTAAATACATCTGGTCTTAAAAATTGAACTTTTTAGACCTCTTTTATTAAACACCGGTCTTAAAAGACCAACTTTTAAGACTAGCTAGTCACCTGACTTTTAAGACCGGACATATAAATACATCCGATCTTAAAATTTAAGCTTTTAAGACCGGCGTATTTATTTCTTGGTCTAAATTTTTCCAAATTTTTCCCTGTTCTGTTCTTCCTGATCATATATATACACACATTCAACACCCAACCCAGCACATAAAAGTCGATATTTTAAGCTACAAGCTATGAACAATCCATTATGAATAAATTGAATTGGGAAAAGAATGCAAATATTATTCACCATGAGTTATGTGGCCTCTTAATGATTATACTATGGTACAACACCTAAATGAATATATATACACACACACACACACACACATTTGGTCCTTTATATTTGCCTCTGGTATCATTTTGGTCTCTTAAGTTTGTAAAGTGTACATTTGGTCCCTTAATGTTAACACCGTTAGTCTGACTTAACGGAAAATACTGACTCAACAATTTTAAGCGATGACTGTGCAATTTAATGCTGACCAAGCGTGCTTATATTTTAGTATTTTAATAATTTAATATTTTAAATCTTATTAATTGAAAAAAAAAATCTTTACAGATTGTTTTGTGATTTTTCACAATTTGTGAAGATTAAATATATTTTTTTGGTCGAAGAAAATTAAATATTTTTCAATTAATAGGATTTAAAATATTAATTTATTTAAATACTAACATATAAGCATGCTTAGTCAGCATTTAATTGCATGGTCATCGCTTAAAATTGTTGAGTCAGTATTTTCCGTTAAGTCAGACTAACGGTGTTAGCATTAAGGGACCAAACGTGCACTTTACAAACTTAAGAGACTAAAATGATACTAGAGGCAAACATAAAGGACCAAATGTATATTTTAGCCACACACACACACACACACACACACAATAAGATAACTTACTTACAAATACAATGAGTTGCAAATATAAGACGTAAATCAACATACATGCCCAATATAATATTCACTATACCTTCATCTGATCCCACCCAACAACGTAACATATCCTCTTTTATAACATATCGGATCCTGCAACAAAAATAAAACAAGAACAAAAGCTTCACATTCAGTGACATTAAAACTTTAAAGTTTTCAAAGAATTCTGTATATGAATATTACCTTATGAATTGACTCTTTTATAAAGAGATATCCTCCCATATCCCTTCTTGATGATCATTTCTTATGCCGAGTTCATTATCCGCTTCATCTTCTTCGTTCATGTCCAGTAGACCCCTTGAAAAAGGAGTACTCTCAAGAAGACCATAATTTGAATGAATTTCCTCATCAATATCAATGACCATTTTTTCTTGGAGAGCTATAGACCACATTTTATTTTCTTGATCGGTGATATAGAACACTTGTTTCGCCTGGTCTGCCATAATAAAAGGTTCATTTCCAAAACTTCTACTATTGATATCGACTAATGTAAATCCTAGCCGATCGATCCGAACACCATTATTGACATTAACCCACTTGCATTTGAAAATGGGAAATCTAGTTAACATAGTCCACCTCCAAAATCTCTTCAATAACCTCATAATAAGGCATGACTGCCAATTTAGGCCTCTTATCTTTCGAACTGGAGAAGTGTATAGATTCAGCCTCTAACATAACACCACTGTTCTGGATGGTGCTCCTATCATCTAGGGACTTTGTGTAAAATGTATAACCATTGATCACATAAAAATTCCAACTTATGACATCAACCTCAGGACCACGTGCTAACCATTTGATTGTATTAGAAACACATTCCTCTCCTTCGACCTTTTGTTTGAACCAGTTTGCAAAAGTTCTGTTATGCTCCCTAATCAACCTTTGTTCAGTCATTCGATGATTATCTTTCCTTCCAGCTTCTTTATGTGCATCTATGCTGGCTTGAACTTCATCAACATTATTCAAAATGTATAATTGGACTTGTGACAATTCATCAGGATCCACACTCTTTACTGAAACCCCTCGTCTACCCCCTTCAGTATGTTGACGTTTAGGAAGCCCAATATGTCTTACTTTGGCCAAATAATTTTGACAAAATTTCATGGCTTCTTCAGAAACATATTTCTGAACAATTGATGTTTCTGACTGGTATGCGTTCTTCACATACCCTTTTAGGAATTTCATAGATCTTTCAATTGAGTACATCCACCGTAAATGGATAAGGCCGCACAACTTTATCTCCTTATGTAATGACCCAAAATATATATATATATAAATGAATAAATAAATTAAGTTTCGGGGACAAAACATATTTTTAGGAGGGTAGAATGTAATACCCTAGATTAATAATAATAATAATAATAATATAGTAATAATAAAAATTTAGAATTTAATAATGTGGGAATTATTTTATAATTTATTAATTGGCAATAGTTAAAGAGCCTAGCCCATAGCTAAACCCTACATTTAATTATAAACTTAGGTCTAGCCGCCTAAACCTAGCGAACGCTCAATACTTTTCTTCTCCGCTACTACATCCTCTTTCCGTATTTTCATCAAATTATTTTTCTAGGAGGTTAGCAAAATGGATACCAGGTAATCCTAATCCCCAGAACAACCTTGCGTCTCTTGCTGATTTTTTTTCTCCCGACGTCCTGCTTTGCCATTCCTGTGTGCGTGGTCCGAGTATATGTGCTTCTGTGCATCATGCTGCTTCTAATAGATATAACTTAGGGTTTTATTTTTTGCATGTTGCTGCGGGTCCCACACCTTTTATTTTCTTTTTGGTTTGACCTTTTGACCAATTCACATGTTGCACCAGATTAGATGATTTCACATCTTCCTTTCTCGAATTGCGCGATAAACCTTTTTAAAGTCTTTTGCAAATGAATATATGATGATGCCTGTATGTGCGTTCTCTGGGTTTTAGGTTTTAGCCTTTTAGGTGATTGAATATATATAATTCTTCTTCTCATCTTGCGTATTAGTTTTTTTTTTTTTTTTTTTTTGCAAAGTCATAAGATGCTGTACGTTGCTCTGGGTTTTAGTCTTGTGCGTATTGCTTTCTAGATATTATCAATTGTGATATAATATGGATCATATGATATACTATATTATGCTAGTTGTACCTGATGCTTTATTATTTGATATTTTTATTCTTTCTTCATATAATATCTCCCCACAATAAAAAAAAGGATATGAATAGATTTTATATCAAAATATCCTTGTATCCTATATTTAATTAAATAATAGAAAAGTATATAAAAGATAATTAAGTAATAGAAATAATTTAGGAATTTTATTATGTGTATCTAAAATAATTTAGCAGTGGGGAGGATAGCTTTGGGATGGTACCTCCCAAAGTGATGAACACAACCTTTAGGCTTTATGCCTCGATATGTTACCTGATGAGAATCGATGATATCCGTTCTTCCCAAAGTGGTATCTGGCAGGGTTTCGAGACACTAGTAGCAACTTTGGGAAGAGGTGTGCACACTAGGAAGAAATATTTTATGGCCAATTTGATTAATTGTGACTAGCAGGGTTTCTGGGTCATGTGGCGATCGTGTGGTTTCCTGTGTCTACCATGGTTCTCTTCCCACTAAATAGACTGGTAGGGTTTCCCGGGTCTAAATAAATTTAAAAAGATAATGAACAATGTTTGATGCAATTACCATATGATTATATATATTTGCTTTGATTAATATATTTGAACCATTTAAATTGTGTTTTATTAGGATTACCAGTTTTGCTGATTTTTGTTTGTGTTTATGGGCTGCGATGATCCTTTGGGGGAGCAGAATTTCAGTGAAACAAGTGTCAAGAGTTGGGGCTAGCAGTGAGAAGTGAGGAAGAACATTCAGTGATTTTAACTAGTTTTTTTTTTCTTTGTTCTGAATAGAATACATTTATTTAAGTTCAGATTTATGTTGATGTAATAAGTTAGCCTTGCACTTGTCCCAGTACAAGTGCGGTGGTAACACTTCCCAAAGTAGTTTATTTTGACTTTCAGTAATTAATCTTAAAAATTATCGCAGTTTAAGTTATTATAGTTGTTAGAAACTTGGGGGTGTTACACCTTCACTAGATGAACAATTAGATGAACCATGATGTCAAAAAATGTAGGAACAAAAAGCTTCTCAAGGTGGGACAAGATAAGATATCCTTCATTCTCCAATTCATCCAACTTTTCAATCTCGAAAACTTTACTACAAACCGCATTGAAGAAGAAACAAAGTCTAGTCAAAATGTGTTGAAGATCATATTCGGCGATGCCTCGAATAGCTACTGGGAGTAGCTGTTGTATTAAGACATGACAATCATGACACTTTTGGCCTAATAATTTCAAGTCCTTCATCGATACAAGCTTCTTAAAATTTGAAGAATACCCCAAGGGAACTTTTGTGCCATGTAAACACTCACAAAAACTTCATTTTTCAACCTTAGACAAAGTATGAGAAGCCGGGGGACAATAAGTTCTCTTACCATATGCCCTTGGATGTAAGTCCTCGCGTATTCCCATTGCTTGCAAATCCAATCTTGCCTTCACACCATCCTTGGAACTACCTTGTATGTTGAGAAGCGTCCCAACAATACTATCACATACGTTTTTCTCCACATGCATGACATCAATACAGTGTTTCACGTCAAGATTGCGCCAATATGGAAGATCGAAGAATACATATATCTTTTTCCATATATTTGTTTCTTTTCTACTCCTTGCAGTCTTACCGAAGATGACACTGATATTTTTCACCTTTTCATAAACTTGCTCCCCAGTCAATGCCACCGGAGTATCTTCATACTCTTGGCCACCAAAAAAGGCTTTCTTTAATCGACGATATGGGTGGCCCCGTCTAAGAAATCTCCTATGTCCAAGATAAACCGTCTTTCTTCCATGTTGAAGTTGATGGTAACATGTGCCTTCTTCACAAACCGGACATGCTTTATGGCCTTTTACACTATATCCTGACAAGTTCCCATATGTTGGGAAGTCGTTTATAGTACAGAATATCATGGCTTGCAATTTAAAAACCTCCTTCTTGAAAGAGTCAAAAACATTGACACCTTCTTCCTACAACTCCTTCAAGTCTTCGATCTAGGGCTCAAGGTAAACATCAATGTCATTTCCGGGTTGTTTTGGTCCTGAAATCAACATAGACAGCATGATGTACTTTCATTTCATGCATAACATAGGAGATAAGTTGTAAATAATCAAGAGTACAGGCCATGAACTATGTATGCTGCTAAGGCTACCATAGGGATTCATGCCATCCGTGCTAAGGGCAATCCTAAGGTTCCTAGGTTCTTCGCCAAAGTTAGGAAATAAGTGATCGATTTTCTTCCATTGAGAAGAATCAGCCGGATGTCGAAGCTTTCCATTATAAATCCTTTCATCTGCATGCCACCTCAATTTTTTTGCATCATTTTCATTAGCAAACAAGCACTTGAACCTGAAAGTGGAGATTAATCACCAAGAGGGGGGGTGAATTGGGGATTTTTAAAAATTCTTCCAGAAAAGCTCTGTTTTTTGAAGACTAAAACAGAGTAGACTATGGAGTAGAGAAGAATAGCAAGACACAATGAATTATACTGGTTCAGTCCAATCTCTTGACCTACGTCCAGTCCCGGACTCTCCGGGTTTTTCACTATCACAATTGATTACACACTCTGCACTCAAGAGTAATTCTCTCACTAGAACTTACTCCCCCTTACAAGTTGTAATCAATGAACCCAATCACCAAGTCCCCAGACTTGTGATTCTTTACAATAAATGATATTCGAGATGAAAAACTCTCTCTAAGAGTGGATAATGATAAACACTGAAGATTGAATGTATCAACAGATACTCGATTTAAAGACTCAAGAGTAGATGAAGGCTTTAATGATTTTCGCTTTATGAGGTCTTAGTTGTTGAGAGGAATTGAATGCTCTTCTATTTATACTGAGAAGGCATTAAATGACCGTTGTAATTCTTCATATAACCGTTGGTGATATTAACCAAGGTTAGTTTTCTTCTTCTTCTCTCTCTAATCTTCACTTAATCCATTTGGCGAGAAGTTTGAGTTGACTTCTAGTAAATAAATCCGTTGGAGAAGCGATTCTTTGGAAGTGGAGAACATTCTTTAATGCTTTGTAATCGTGTACGAGATGGATTACCAGAAGTATGCAACTTTTCTGGTTGAAGCATTTAATGTTCTGACATGCTTTTTGCTTTAAACCTTCAATTTTCATTCTCTAATTTGTCTGAAACTCGCTGACAAAGTGGTTAAACATAGCAGGGAATATGCAAGAATGATAATAGGAAGTATTAAAACCAAACAAGAAGGTTTCACAAATTGCGAGATTTGAATTTCAAAGCGAGTGATGAAAACTTGAGTTTTGATTTCAAAACTCGAGTTTTGGACTTTGGTGTGAAAAATCAATTTAAGTCCAAAACATCAAAACTGGAGGTTTTCTTCCAACACTGGAGGTTTTCAAAAACGTTGAAATCCATCAAACTTTCTGTCTGACCAAAACTCGAGTTTTGATCTCAAAACTCGAGTTTTCATTTAAACATGAAAACTTGGGTAAATTCGCGCCAAGACAAAACTGGAGGTTTTGGAAGAAACTGGCCGTTTTCAAGACTCAAAAAATTCAAAAACTTTCTGCCAAATCAAAACTCGAGTTTTCACTTTACCGTGAAAACATTGTTAAAAACCAAAACTGGAGTTTTCATGGAAAACTGGAGGTTTTGTAATTTGAGAAAATCCAAGGACTTTTCGCTCGATCAAAACTCGAGTTTTGAAATCAAAACTCGATTTTTCACTTTATTGTGAAAACATTGTCAAAAACCAAAACCGGAGTTTTCATGGAAAACTGGAGTTTTCATGGAAAACGGAGGTTTTGAAAACGGTCTAAAAACCGAAACCTCTATGCCAATTCAAAACTCGAGTTTTGCCTCAAAACTCGAGTTTTCACTTTTTTGTGAAAACTTGGAATATTTCAAGTTAATTTGAAAAGCGGAGGTTTTCGAGTCCAAAAATTCAGAAGACTTTCTGTGAGTTCAAAACTCGAGTTTTCAACGAAAACTGGAGTTTTGACATTTTCCAAAAAAAAAAAAATATTGACAAGTCTCTCGTTTGGTGAAAACTTGAGTTTTCTCGAAAACCGGCGGTTTTGCTTGTCCGAAAATTGGTTTCTTCTCTCGTAAGATCGAACTCGAGTTTTGTATCCAAAACTCGAGTTTTGCTTTGATAGTAAGTTTTTCTAACTTACAAAGCAAAACTTCATCCTTTGTTTGCAATTTGTTGGTAATCATCAAAACCTTTAGAGAACCAACAGAACCTTGGTATGATTGAAAGATACCACAACACTTTTGCAGGACCCTTATTTAACTTGTACCTTGGGGTTTCACATATCGGACAATTCTGCTTCTCTTCAAACTCTTTTCTATACATTATGCAATGATTCGGGCATGCATGGATCTTTTTGTACTCTATCCCTAATGGACAAAGTATTTTCTTAGCATCGTAGTATCGATGCGGCAACACATTATCATCCGGAAGCATGTCCTTAAAAGCTTCAAGCATTTCAGAAAAACTTTTGTCGCTTCATCCATGACGTGCTTTCAAGCTTACCAATTTCAATACAGTGTTCAACAATTGGTATTTTTTACACCCAGAGTATAACGGCGTCTCTGCATCACTGCACATATTACCATATGCATGTGATTGCTCAAAAGCCTCTTCTCCTACATCACGAATAATGTCCTCTATGCGATCATCCATATCCGTGTCATTGTCATCAAAGGCCACTTCCCTATGTCGAGACCCACTTGGCATTTTTTCACCATGCC
The DNA here is from genome assembly GCA_019022615.1 of Acacia melanoxylon. NCBI lineage: Eukaryota > Viridiplantae > Streptophyta > Magnoliopsida > Fabales > Fabaceae > Acacia > Acacia melanoxylon. The sequence continues at coordinate 541,755 of JAFJYJ010000108.1, forward strand.
ATACCCATACTGTATAAGTCTTACAAAATCCTTCACAAATTAAATGTGTGTATATAACTTCAGGACTTAGTCGCCTCTCATTCAAACATTCTACACAAGGTCAATAAAACTGCCTACTATCATCATGGGCATTTCGTTTAGCAAATTCTATAAATTCCCTCATCCTATTATCATATTCAACACTTGTCCGTAAAGCATTTATCCAACTGTGATCTATAGTAGTCCTATAGACGGAAAGATTTAGCATACATTATCGGAAAAGTTTGAAAATTTCATAAACTAAAGGAACTCCAAATGCATATGCTCAATATAGGTTATAAATATATATATATATATATATATATTTTAAGGAGAAACTTGCCCATTAAATGCATCACAAATAAATGACTCTTGGTCATAAATGTATCACAGTGAATCGAAGAAGCAAAATAAATGCAAGACAAGGAAAATAAATGCACCGCATAAAGGTTTTGTGGACTCACCTATAGCATATAAATTCAAATGCTTTTGCTGAGTCTTTCTTCTACGGCCACGAACGTTGATGTTGCAGACAACAAAAATAACCCTAAAAACACTTGTTTGGTCGGTTGGGTAGGTCTCAAGTGCAAATATAATCTTGAAAATACAATATTCATTAACAACAGAGGAACCCACAAGAACATTTCACCAATTTCATTCAACCCATGAAAAACCCAGAACGAAGCAGAAAAATCTAAAAGTTATATAACCGAAACACCTCTTACAGCTTGGTCTATCACCGTTTAGCTAAGGAACCAAAAAGTGATAAGCTGACCAGCACTAGCTTGTCGAGAGAGTAACGCGCAATGTATCACGAAGTAACACACAAACACTGGAGACAGAACATGAATTATCACTTACGGCGCGACAAGAGAAGTTTAGAGAGAGAAATTTAATTTTCCGCGCGACAAAGACACCTTTTAACTTTTTTGATTTTATTAAAACTGGTTAAATGTAAAGTGTCTGGTTCTAAAGGTATACATTTTATTTATTTAACTTTTAAGACCGGAGTTTTAGAAGAATCCGGTCCTAAATTTTTAGTATTCATTTAATTTTAAAACCGAAGTTTTATAAAATATCCGGTCCTAAAAGTCAAATACTTCGTTATTATATATATAGTATCCAGTCCTAAAGGTTCTCATTTACATTACAAAACAAAAAAAGAGAGGATGAGCATTGGCGAGCGCAACAGCAATTGAATGAAAATAAAGGAAAAATAGAGAATAAACTTCTTTAATTACTGGAGAATATGAACAAAAAGAAGACACAAGCTTAGTTCTTGATGCTTCATACATTACTGGAGAATATGCACGTACACAAGGAAAAAGAAAAGAAAAGAAAAACAAACTGAAAATTATCAACAACAAGAATCTGACAAAACATCCTAAAGCTTATTAATATTATCATCTAATGCCTTGGCAATATCGGCGTGAAAAGCATTAATTTCCCACTGGAGATCAACAAGTTCCTGTCTTATTTGATAGGGCCGTAATGCATAATTAAATTCCAGCCGGAGATCAGCAAGGGGGCCGGGAATATTGTCAGAAGGCTGGAGAGGGGGAGCGGGAACCTCTTCATGGTCTGAAGGTTGGAGGGGGCCGGCAATCTCTTCATCATCCGAATGAAGAAGACGGAGGAACTCATCATAAACAGGGTCGTTGTGATTAGGAGATTGGAGAATATTGACAGAAGGATGGGGGGAGCGGGAACCTCTTCAACATCTGAAGGCAGAAGGGGGTGCTGAAATCTCTTCATCATCTGAAATGACAATGGGTCCAACTACCCGAGACTCTTCCGTCACAATAGAACGCACTCTCGCTTGAGGCGCCCCGTATAACGATCTAAGGAAGGCACGCGCTTCAGGAGTAAGAGTACCCCTACGAGGGGTTATCTTGTATCTAACCATGGTTTGAGTAATTTGCGACAAAGGATTTTCAGGGAAGCAGTGAGAAGTTAGGGCAGAGATGTAGTGAGGAGTTAGGGAAGGGAGACACAAAATTGTGACAATGAATGATATTGAATAGGTATATATAATTAGCATCAACTTTTAAAAGCATATTTGAGAAATATCCAATCCTAAATATTAGGTAGTAAAAGTCTATAATTAGTTTTTTCAATTAAATAACTTTTAAGACCAGATTCTTATACGGTCCTAAAAGTCTATAATTAATTTTTTCAATTAAATTACTTTTAAGACCGGATTATTATAAATAATACGGTCTTAAATTAAAATAAGGGCAGAGAGATACGCAATTGATTATGAGAATGGATTTAATTGGTATAAATGAATTTAATGTTTCTACTTTAAGAGCGTATTTTATAAATATCCGATCCTAAAAGTCTATTTTTTTCAATTTAATTACTTTTAAGACCGTCCTATTATCATATATCCGGTTATAAATTTCTTTTATTTATTTTTTCAATCAATTCAATTACTTTTAAGACCGACCTTTTATCTATTATTCGGTTCTAAAATTCATTTATTTTTTTTCAATTCAATTTTTTTAAAAGTAAGATTTTTTTTCTTAAAAAATATTACTTTTAAGAACGAATCTTTTAAAATATCTGGTATTAAAAGTTCATTCTTTTCAAATTACTCAGATAACAGTCATATCCTTACACTCTATTCAAATGAATGATTCAGAGTCTCTTCGGCTTCGGGGTAAACTTCCCGAGAAAACCCAACCCCCCAACTATGCGTCTCCTCGTTAAAGTTTCCGGTGTTTCATATTCTTCAAGATGGGTTCTCTATTTAAACCCGTTGTTACTTTACTTTCTTCACAATCTTCTCCATCACTTCTACAACCTCCACGGCCTCTTCCACCGCCTAGCCTCCACCGTAATGGCTGCTCCACCAGGTCCTTCTTTTCCTCCTCCTCCTCCTCCTCAACCTCATCCTCTTCCTCTATTGCCTCCAAATCCTTCCTTCTACCAGATGATGCAGCACATGGTGGCCCGCGTCGATCACATCGACCAACTCTTGGGCCAATTGTTTCAGCTTGTTCATACCGTCAACAACAAGCTGAACATGGTACTCCATGCCAATGACGTGGAGTACCATGCTTCTGAAGATGACCCCTTCGACAACGATGGGGAGGATTAGATGTTTTTTTATGTAGTAGTGCTGCCCCTTACCGGGCAACATAAAAAATTATAATAAATAAAATTTTTAGTTCTCATCTTTTCAATCGCATTGTCCTTTTCATTATCTTCATTTTTTTTTCTGACAAAAATGAAACAAACTAAACATTGTCCTCGTGTGTGATCAACATTAAAAATTCGTAGAATACAACGTTAAGACCATACAAAAAAAACATCGTTTACCTTATTTGAACAAATACAAACACAGTGAAATTCTTCTCAAGATTGGACCGTTGTTGTCGCCGGTTTTACCTCGCCCAGATTTGATCATTTTCAGTGTCCTTTTCATTATCTTCCTTTTTTCCTGAAAAAAAGAAAAAAGAGAGAGAAAAGGGAAACCGATAATGCTGCTCAAAATCTGGAGAGTAAGAACGACAACAACGAGGAACCTAGCTTGAGTAGAACCTCGGTTGTCTTGAACCCGCCTAATGCATTGTCTGAAAAGCGGGTCACCATTTATATTAAACCAAAGACTTTTAAGACCGGACATAAAATAAATACACGGTCCTAAAATCCTCGCCATATTTTTTTAAAGTTAAACGAAGACTTTTAGGATAGGATATTTAACAAATACACGGTCCTAAAAGTCTCGCCATATTTTTTAAAATTAAACGAAGACTTTTAGGACTGGATATTTAACAAATACACGATCCTAAAAGTCTCGCCATATTTTTTAAAATTAAACAAAGACGTTTTGGACCGGACATTTAACAAATACACGGTTCTAAAAGTCTCGCCATATTTTTAAAAAAATACACGTAGACTTTTAGGATCGGACATTTAACAAATACACGGTCCTAAAAGTTTCGCCATATTTTTTTAAAAATAAATGTAGACTTTTAAGACCGAACATTTAACAAATACACGGTCTTAAAAGTCTCGCAATATTTTTTAAAATTAAACAAAGACGTTTAGAATCGGACATTTAACAAATACACGGTCCTAAAAGTTTTGCCATATTTTTTTAAAAGTAAACGTAGACTTTTAGGACCGGACATTTAACAAATACACGGTCCTAAAAGTCTCGCCATATCTTTTAAAATTAAACGTAGACTTTTAGGACCAGACTTTTAACAAATATACGGTTCTAAAAGTCTCGCTATATTTTTTAAAATTAAGGAATAAATAGTTTTATTCACCATCCAATACATTCAGCAACCACAAATGGACATAAGGAAATTGTTTGAAATGAATAAACAAATTATTATTGTTCATTAAACAAATTGGACAATTGTTCATTTATAGATTGAAGATGATTGTTGATACAACATATATTTACAAATGAATTCACAAATCATTTATTTTTCTAACTTTCCGAGGTCATCAAATCATACAGATATTCACAAAACACATTGCGTGTGTGCTCAATATCACCATCAGGAAAGGGGTCAGCACAGTCAAACGTCTGTAGCATCAAAGACAGAAATATATTAGTCGTCCTTCCTTGCATCAAAGGGGTTAGCACACATGCAAACATATGTAATATCAAATACATTTACCGTTTCAGTGATGTTAGTCATTGGTTGCATGACAATATTATACATGTGTGTCAAGACGTAATGGCCACATAAGTTGGACTCCTTTGGTAGCCGACGGGTCTAAAAACGAACAAGAAATATACAATAGCATATATTGCCTACTGACCAAGTTCACAAGGCAGTGTGCCAGTGTCCAAATATGTACTAACCTTTGGTATGATCCATGTAGGCTCTTTGACCTCAGCCCCAAACCTTTTCTTGACCTTTTGTTGGAATGATTTCAAGGGCCTATTGTCAAAATCACAAATTTACTCAATAATGGCCGCTGAAAATTTACAGCAGAGATTTCAAACTAGACAATCAAAATGACATGCTTATTTGTTCACGATTTGCTTCAATGTAGGCGATGGATCGTTGTGAGTGGAGCATAAAAATACCACTTTATTCTCATTCGCGCAAATCAAGACCAACTGCCAATGGCGACTGAAAATTCACAACAGATAAGTACTCAATAATATGTAGCAGAATTAAGGGAATTGAAAAAAAGAATTATGATATGTACCTATTGTAGTATGGTGCCAAGTACCACTTTCTCCTATTGCCAGACAACCTTGACGTTATGTATGATTGTCTCTCCGATAAGGGTGGTTGACTTATGTACTGTGGGCACAAGAATCCAATATCTTGGCTTCTGCCATGTTGTTCCAATTCACGATGCATGAACCTACAATAATGACGTCAGGGAATTAGATAATACGTATGTGAGTGTCTCACATTTAGGTTATGTACTCATAGAAGAAGATAATTACTTTATAAACATGAGAATAATTGCATCAGTAAGCTCCTGTTTATCAAGTAGCGGGGAAATTATATCATCTTGGTCAACTAAAACCGGGTGCTTATTACAAAGGCCTACTTCTGTATTGACAAGCCACTGATTAAATCCAATTTGTTTATTGGATACCATAAGGACAATTTTGTCCTTGGCACTCAACTTAGCCGTGACTCACAACCTTCACCTAACCAATTGGGAGAGGGACAAGTGCATCAATGATGACCTCTTCAACTGACACTCTGACTTCATCATCAGCCATTTGTTGGTGGTGTACAGTTAATCCCAAGTTGTGGACATTCCCTTTTGCAACTAATCGTCTATCATGATCAGGATCCTCCACATAAAGGTCACAAGGTTGCTCTGACTGTCCAACAATACAGCTCCTTCTAGTGCTCTGCTGCATATGTGCAGGTGAGTGTGGTAAGGGAACACTGATCTCTGCACGAGAGCTCACAAGCAGCTTCATTTGATTCATTTCCTCCTTTATCTGGCTCAACTGGGATTGAAACATTGCAGTCAATGAAGCTTCTTTAGCTGCTGCTTCCTCACTAAATTTGGCCAGCGTATGTTCCATCTCCTCCCAGGTAACCATACTTTGTTTATGGCGTTCGGATTTACCTAAGTATTCCTTCAGGCCTACCCGTCCTCCAACCCCCCTTACACGCCCCGCGTGATCCGGTTTTCCAGTTGCAACGGTCAGAACATCATTCCTCCTGTCCGACACAAAAGATCCCTCTTCTTCTTTCTTTTTAAGATCTTCCTGTAAGATACAGATAACGAGAAGCTTAGTAATGAAACATGTTTAGTAATTAAAAATTAACAATAACGATACTTACAATTCTTTCAGCAACCAGACGAGTTTGTTCACTCGTGTAGGCGCCGCTTGGCTTTTGCCAAATATACAACCATAACTGCTCGCGACATATTGGAGATGGTGGATCATGTATCGCAGAAGGATTGGATTCAGCTTCATCTTCCAATCTCTTCCACTTGGCCGCCATCAATTCTTTTTCGGCCTTTTCATATCCGCCGCAAGAAGCCCTATGCGGGCAATCATTCTTTCTCCCTATCTCCTGTACTTGTTCCCTTCTTTTATATGAATCAGAAGTGAAAACAATTATTAATTATGAATTCTAGTCATCTCACTAACAGAAATTAGAGAACTTCTGCTTGATATGAACCTCAAACACTAGTCAAATTTATTTCATCAAGTTTCAACATTTTATTTAAGGAAGATGTAGAGTTGTAGAAGAAATTGGGAGAAACAGAGGAAAGGAAGTTGCAAAACTGCTGCCAACTCAGTCAATTCATTCAATCGTCATAACTGGTTCCTACACATATTAGTCTAACCTCTTATATATAGTTAGAGGCTTGACTCTTAAGGCCCAATAATAGCTTACACCGAAACCTTTACACAATTAACATACTAACTAACTAGCAGCAATGTCTAACCACTACCTACTATAACATAACTAAGACTATAATAATGGTTTGACTCTTATGACGTTATTATTTCCTTAATTACCTACTTAGTATTTTACCTTTTCACGGTTTACATATCAGACTTGCATAGAACTAAGACATGCTCCTCTGATGCAGAACAAAGGATGAAAATATATACTTCTATTCACACACCAAACCATCTAACTAACAGGATTAGATGAACACAATAACATTCATATATCCGCACAGGTTAATAAGCAAACAAAAAAGGGCAAACAAAACTAAATATAAACTCACCAAAGCTTCGGGAGTGGTCAATCGAACAAATTGTTGCCAAGTTTGTTCATCAATAAATGTGTACTTGTCCCAAGGATTAGGCCTGCGAGGCTCACCAGCTGGAACCTCAGCAAAAATATAGTTGTTAGCTAGAAAGGTCTTAAACTTCCTCCACCGATCAGCACAATAAGATAATGTCTTGTCTTTCAACTTCTGACAGTCAGGGACAATGTATGTAAGCCGGATAGTGTCCCAAATAGGATCCTTTACTGTGCGATCGTCCACATTTTTCCACTCATCTGTCAAGATGCTAACCTTGCTGCGTGCTAGAGAGCCGACAAAACTATTATATTTGGTTTTATTAGGACCGAAAGGAGCCAACTTTTCATCAAACTGAATATTGAGCTTTGACCCAGAGGTCCGACTTAAAGATACGTCTTTCATTCGTGTGCCACTTCTACCACGACGTGCAAGGCGGTTACGAGGCTTACTGTGAGATGAAGAGGATTCGTTCTGACTCACACCAGTAACTGGCGTTGAACGAACAGGGCAAGAATCGTTTTCTCCATTCATTTTTGAGAAAGGAAGAGAGGTTGAAAGAGGTGGTCCGAAAGAGGAATGCCTGAGAAAACGAGAGAGTAACAAAAGATGGTGGTGGTGGGCGAGGAAGAGAGGTAATGCAACAGGAAGAGAGGTTTCGCAACAAGAACAGGGGTTTCAGAGTTCAGAAAGGGCAAACGTAAGTTGTAAGGTAAGGTTTCGCGCGAAGAAGAATATATTTGGTGCTTTATTTTAAGACCGGATGTACTAAAACGACGGTCTTAAAAGTTAATATTTAAGACCGTCCCTTATTAAACTCCGGTCTTAAAAGTAATAAACTTTTTGTTTAATTTTTTTCAATATTTTGTACCGGCCACAATTTATGTCCGGTCTTAAAAGTATAACCTTTAAGACCGTCTTTTATATATATCCGGTCTTAAAAGCTTTAGATCTTTATATTTAAATTTTTCCTTATTATTTTGAACCGCAAAAAATATAAGTCGGGTTGTACGAGATTTCTCTATAAAGTAATTTATATTTCAATTTTTTTAATAACATTTTTAAGACCAGTTGTTTTGTTAACCGGTCTGAATAATATGTTTAAGATATATGAATAAAGGATCCAGTCCAAGAAGTTTTTTATATTTACAAAACTGTCACCGATCATACCTTTAAGACCGGGGCGTCGATACTCCGGTCTAAATAAGGCGGTCTTAAAACCCTTTTTTGCACTAGTGCCTTGTGCGACGAAAGGCAGTAAAGGGCGATTAGAAAGTGAAAAGCAGTGGGGATATGGTGGAGGATGGAGCTGTGGATGGTGGTTTCGACGAAGGAAATGGGTTTCGATGTCGCGTATGGACCCCTAAGTAGACAAGGTACTTGTCAATTTGATTGTGGAGATGGCACTTGGAGGCGAACAAATGGACGAGAGGGGGTTCCAACCTGGTTATTTGGTTTATCTAGAACTAAAGATGGAAGAAAGGTTGCCTGGATGTGGCTTCAAAGGGAATAGTGACATCCCCTATCGCCTGAAGAAGCTGAAGGCGGAATGGGTGACAATGTTTGATATGTTGTATAGGGCGGAGGTGCATAATTTCAGGTGGGACTATGCCACAGATTTAGTTGTTGCTGAGGATGCTGTGTGGGAAGGATATGTTGTCTTAAGCTCCTTGATGTACCTTGCTTTGGGGCCTATTTTTATGGAATGTTCACCGTTAACTCTTTGATTTACAATTGAATCGCCAAGCTGCCATATACAAGACAAAGCCTTTCAAACAGTTTAGTATGTGTGTATTGTGTTCAACATGAGAGGAATTGTGAGATAGATGTGTGGGGGTGGCTATGTTGGCTGGAGGAGAAGGAGATGGGTTCGAGCGTGCTGCTACTGGGTACGTTGTTGAATAACTTGTACTCTAGTTTAATTAAGGTGATGCTACAGAAAAGGACGGAGAAATGAGTGAATTGATGTGTCTATAATGCGCTCTATTTTTAGTTGTCAGTTGTGAACTTGCACTATTTATAATGTGCTCTATTTTTTCTTCTTAACCATGGCTTACCGACGATGTGCATATAGTTATGAATACTTGTGGTTGAATTATTTAGGACATGGCCACAACCATGCCATATGCAACAACCATGATGCACCTGTTAGATCCTATGTTTTGATGATAACAAAGCAAAAAAAAGGCTTCACATAGGATTTGAATAATGAACAAAGTATTTTGAACAAGAAAAGATTTATGTTTTGCAAAATCTTTGGATCACATGAGTGATCTTCTCTTGGATTTTGAAAACATTCAGAGCACTGGATAGGTCACTCGAGTGCTATGCTAGTGATGATCAAAATTGGATCACTCGAGTGATTTCCTCATATCACTTGATGCATCACTTGAGTGGTCAGCTAGTGATGCACAAAACTAGATTACTTGAGTGATCGATCGATTGATTTCCTCAAATTACTTGATTCACCACTTGAGTGGTCAGCTAGTGATGCATAAAACTGAATTGCTGAGTGATCTCCACAGATTACTTGATGCATCACTCGAGTGGTCAGCTAGTGATGCACAAAATAGGATCACTCAAGTGGTCTTCTCAGATCACTTGATGCATCACTAGAGTGTTCTGCTAGTGATGATTTTAAATACATCACTTGAGTGATGTTCTTCATCACTGGCAGGCATCACTCGAATGATGTTGTGTGATGAGTTACTCTGTTTACCTCGATTTCTTTTATCATGTAACAAAGCACTTTATACAAATCTTGCAAAACAACTTTCTAGATACTTTGATGCTTAAATTAGTATCTTAATAATCAAAACAAGTATAATAAACGCTTAAAAGATAAAGATTAACATGATTAACTTACAACTCATTGGGATTTACCATTCTCAATTATCTTCGTATATATAGGAATTGATCCTTTGCCAGATGTTTTGTGAATATGTCAGCTATTTGAAGATGTGTAGGGATAAAGGCCACTTTGACATCCTTCTTCATATTTAACATTTGCTGGTGAAAAGGGAAAGAGATCGTCCTTTCTTGGCCAACCATGTGGTTTATCTTTGAGGAGGTTAAGTAGGTGGCTTGCTGTGTAATAGGTGGTTTGTTTGTATACAAGTATATGGTGAACATATGATATACATATCCATGTTAATTTATATTACTTGTGCAAATAGATGTTTCATATTTGGTTTCCCTTTTATGTCATCTCGCATAACCATGACTTACACACCAGATTGGTATGGTTAAATCATCTTTTAAAAAATAGAGAGTTGTGCTTTTGTCACCATATGCACATGCCTAGGTGTGTCATGGTTGTTGAACTTTTCCAAATGTAAGCCCTTACCCAGAACCATCTCGCTACATGCATATAGTGACAATGATATATGAATGAAGGCCAATTCGGCATTAATCATCGTGTAACCAGTAGTTTGTTTGCAATTAACATTTCCATCCATGTGGCTCTAACCACCCTGTGCCCATGGGTGTCATATGGTATTTGTTGTTGAAATAGTACTATGTTTGCCCCATTTCCTTTCACCAGAACAGAGCAAAATGGTTCTCCATGGTTTGTAACACAAATATCTGTATCCCTGTAGGGGGAGTTAACTTAATATATAATTGTATCTTACATACATGATATTGTCAAAATATAGGTGTTGTGAATGTAATCACACATTCGAATTGCCTTTACAAAAGATAAGTGGGGGAACAAAAATAACCACAAAAAGATTGGACAGACTTTCCAAAACACACTATGGATTCAAATCTTTTTGCCATCTTCATATATTTCCCCAATATAAACATAACCATGGACCAAAGTTTGAATCACAGACCCCAACTATGAAAGACCATCCAAATGGAAACCACCAATTAACTAATTTCCTAGCAAGCTCTATCCATGTTTCCTTAAAAGCGTTTGGAATCTTTTTAAACGAATTGACTAGCTACTGGTATGAGACAATCTTAATATAGGTGGCGGTGAACTTGTCAACTGTCAGACCTAGAACCTCCATCAAATGATGGATATGTTTGCATCCTTCTCTTCCATCTTCGCATGATGCACTTCACAGGATGGACATGCTCCTAGGTTGTTAAAAACTTTCTTAATTTTGTGATCAAGGGACGAAACAATTTCCCTCAATACCTTCGCCAACATGTCAAAGTTCCTTATTTTCCTCCACTTTCTGCATTATTCCTGCAAATGTTAACCAGCACTATGGTATCCATGTGTGTACTTGGGTGTTAATATAACACTTTCATAAATCAGGCGAGTGTTAGACAAAACTTCCTGCAAATATTAGCCAAAACTCGAGTGTTCACTTAAGCACTTGAGTATCCAACACAACACTTCTAGAAATGAAGTGAGTGTCAGGAAAATTCTTAACGAGTGTTGAACCAACACTCTAGTGTTCATTTAAGCACTCGAGTATTCAAAACAACACTTTCACAAGAGATGCAAGTGTCAGCCAAAAACTCTGCAAGTGTGAGGCCAATACCCGAGTGTTCTCTTAAGCACTTGAATGTTCATCTCAGAACACTTCATAACAACTTTCTGATTCAAGATTTAGTTCAAATAATGAATGTTCACTCGAGTGTCTTAAAACATACACTCGGGTGGCTTGAATCATCAAGTCATCTTTATTTTTCAAGTTTGTTATCATCAAAATATAAACTGAGAACTAACATAAATTTCCCTTGCTTCCAAATGTAGCCTGGCTTGAAGCCGTTGTTCTCCATAAACTTTTGTTCCGTCCCCAACTGCACAAAACACTCAACTAGCAGCTTGTCTTCATCAAGTGTCCAAATATAGGAATCATAATCTTTATCAGGATCCATGTGCCAAATAATCATTATAAACGTCAGTGGCTAGGTTGTCCCTAAAATTGTTCCATGGAACAAATGTTTCCATTGTTGAAATGAGAGGAATTTCTTAAGTTAGGTTTTGGGGTTCGAATGAATTGAGATGTTCATCTAATAAGTCAGGGACAATCGATCTCCGAATCAGGTTGTGGAGCAGGCAGCATTCCACGATATATCTGTTCTGAATCTTGACTGGGTAGGATGAAGAGCTTTGGAGGATTACTCGTTTTAACTTTAGAATGACAAAGCACCATTCACTGACATTCCAAAGCAGATGAATGTCACATGTTAAAGCATTTCGCCGGGGTCTGGGGTTGGTGCCCTTGTGTCTACTCTTTTAGGTGGTAATGTTGGCCGCGGTAGGGTGCAAGGAATCCGTCACTGTTAGTGTAACCCGTGTATACTAACACTACTACTACTACAAAAAAAAACATTTTTAACGTCCTAAATTTGACCTAATTAACGTCCCTTTTTTTAGGGACGTCTTTTGAGGGGGCGCCAAAAATTCATACTTTTGGCATCCCAAAATTGTTTTGGGACGCCAAAAATTGCATTAAGGAAGAAGAAGAACCAGAAGCCGTCTCATTTTGCATCAGATTACTACCTCTACCATCCACTCCATCCAAAACCATAGGAAAACGAGATCAATGGCAACTCTGTAACACATTTCTTCATTCAGTTTCCCTACCATTTCATTAATTTCACCTTTCTATCTTAAGCAAAAAATAATTCCAGATCATAGATCGAGCCAAAAAATCAGACTAATAGATACTGTAAAGTAATCAAAAAAAAAATTCAAAGGTCCCATAAATCACGCTAACAGATATTGTAAAGGAATCGAAACAAAAAATCAGAGAATTAGAGGAAAATGGATCTAACAGAAATTCAGATCACAGATCGAGCTATACCGGAAAGGAAAAAGGAAAAAAATTCCAGATCACAGTAAATTCTAGATCTAGCGGTAGATTGAGCAAGAGCACGAAAAGAGGGAGGCAATACAAGCTAGAAAATCTGGAAGGCAGAGATTGAGCGAGAGCACGGACAGAGGGAGCACGACCAAAGGAGCACAGACGGAGGACGACCTTCGAGCTTCCGTGGGGCGACCTTCGAGCTTCGGCACCACACGAGACCGACACTTGGAGGACGCCACCACGGGGCGAGGGAAGAGAGGGAGCGAGAGCGGCGTAGGAGCTTGGAAGGTGAAGGTTGAAGTGTGAGAGAAAAGAAAATGAAACTCGTGAGCATGGCATGCTATACTTGTGCAGAGGTCTGAAACTTGTTGTGACAAGTGAGATGAGTTGGAAGTTGTGATGCCTTAATAGGCGTCCCAAATTTTAATTTGGGACTCCTAAAATGTGACTTTAGGCGTCCTAATTCATACTTAGGACACCAAAAAATTCATCTAGCACAATTTTTTTTTCTCAAAATGCGCCAAATAATTAATTTTAGGCGTCCCAAAAACATTTTAGGACGCCAATAATTAATTTTAGGCATCCCCAAAAAAATTTAGGACGCCAAAAATTCCCAAATTTTTTCCCCTGGGCTAAAAATTTCCTAAAATGCGCTAAATAATTAATTTTAGGCATCCCAAAATATGATTTAGGACACTTAAGGCTCAACGTTCAAGTAAATAATTACCAGAATACCACCGTATTCACTTTTTACTTTTTTTTTTAATAAGGACGTTCATTAGGGAAGTAATATCTCATTTTTGTAGTAGTGTAAGTAGTATCCCTGCACATCAACAACTTCATCTTAGTTTAATCGAAGCCAAACTTGGTAACAGTGCAACGCAATGAAAAATTGGACATTAATCTCAAACGCACCGACTGAAACTTTTAAACCATGTCTCCTCCTTATCGCATCCCTCAGGACTCTTTCATCCGCAACTGATCCTTCCCATTCAGGAAACACAAATATAAATTGTTCATTCGGTGAGCATACTCCCAGAACATTGGTCGTTATATTCCCTTTTCTGTTATGATACCGACCCTTGAGCTAGGTAGGCACCTGTACTTGTATATAAGTACCATCTAGAACACCCAAACATTCTTGCTGTTAACAACAGTTATATGAAGACACAATGAACATTTTAAACATAGATTGACATAAGCAAAGTCTTGAGTACTTACCTTAAACCATTTCCAACAATCGTCCGTGCAATCCTCTCTAATAGGCTCTGTTATTTTGAAAATCTCATGTTGCAGTTTGAGGGTGGCATTCAAAACAATCTTGAAGTATCTCCTTATTGTTTCACTTGACCTTCCAAACTTAATTGAACTACTCGGTTCTTCACATGATGGGCCAAAATGTGCAAGAATATGGCAACTTGCTCATCAACTAACATGTGCCTTGTAGGTCTCAGCCCTCCAATTGTGTCGTGCATATGGCATAGGCCGTCAAATGTCGCCCTGTTCATTATAATCTGGTTGAAGCAAGTCGTGTTGCTACTAAATACAATTGCTTTGAGGTTCGCTCTGTTAGAGTGAAAATCTAGCCTAAATGAGTTATAAGGGGTTTCCCTTCTACGCCCAGTAAATACCGTTGCCACAAACATTGTCGCAACCAGTGTCCTTATTGCCAAAAAACTAGAGCTAAACGTCCAGCCAGCACCTCAACTAAATAATTATTCATTTCTTCGTCCCTCATCTAACTCAACACAAAAACCAGGGATGCTGGAAGCAAACAACAACAGAACAACTGAAAAGACGGAGAAGGACCAACGCACCTCTTGTGTGGGATCCACCATTCTCGTTGGCAAAATTCCACTCGCCCCCTCCTTTCTTCAGTGCTCTCTATTTTTTCAGCTCCAAAAAGTCGATTGGGGTCAAATCCTTTGCCTTTTTATTCCATGTCGCCGTACGTCAGGGGCAAATGAGACTTTCGACCATTTTCGGAGAACGGGCACTGGCAGGAAAAAATTTTCCCTATAGAAAATTCGATCCAAACGGCGGCCGCCGGATGGAAATTCGAATTTTCCAATTTCAGTGCCCACATTTCCTCCATCTAAACGGGCCTTAAATATTTTCACGGTGCTGATTGCAAGTCCAAAATTAGCTTAGGTGCAAGGTTAAAACAAAAAACAAAAAAACCCCAATATGAATCTCCACATCCCTGTAAAGATCCTCGAATCTGGGAAGCTTCGTTTCATCGACACAGGCGGGAACTGAATCAAGTTCATGGCGGCAATAGCTGAAGAAGAGACAGTGAAGAAGGAGGACGAACCGGTGGTTATGGTAAATCAAGAAGATGATGAGTATGATTCCAAGGAGAGAGTGCTGCAGAAGTACTTCCTTCAAGAATGGAGCTTAGTCAAGTCCCTTCTCGACGCCATTGTTTCAAATGGCCGTGTCTCTGATCCATCTTCAGTTCACAAAATCCGATCCATTGTACTCCTACTTTCCTCTCCTTATCACTTTATCATATTTTAATTTTGTTCGTGGTTTTGTGTTTATTAATTAAATGTGACGAGGGAAACATTAAGCTTGTTTCTGATGACTATGAGATTTTGGGTCTCGGATTTGTGGCCGAAACACTTTTTTGTTTGTGAAATGCGTGCTTCATATTTTGAGAAAGTCTTTCTTTCTGTGTGCAGTTGGACAAGTATCAGGAGCAGGGTCAGCTTCTAGAACCTTACCTGGAAAGCATAGTTACCCCGTTGATGCACATTGTTCGTTCTAGAACAATTGAACTTGGTGTAGAGTCAGATGAAATTCTTGAAATAATCAAGCCAATATGCATCATTATCTATTCGTTAGTTACAGTTAGTGGATATAAGACTGTGATAAAGTTTTTCCCACATCAAGTTTCTGATCTAGAACTTGCTGTATCTCTATTGGAGAAGTGTCATCACACGAGTTCAGCAACGTCATTGAGGCAGGAAAGCACAGGAGAGATGGAAGCTAAATGTGTGATGCTGTTGTGGCTTTATATACTGGTATTAATTCCTTTTGACATCTCCACCGTGGACACTAGTATTGCCAACAATACCAATCTCAACGATCTTGAGCTTACCCCTCTCGTGTCAAGAATTTTAGGATTTTGTAAGGATTACCTCTCAACTGCGGGGCCTATGCGCACTATGGCTGGACTTGTGCTCTCTAGGCTTCTAACACGTCCAGATATGACCAAGGCTTTTATGAGGTATATAGAACTTTTTTCTTTACTAATAATGATATTAAGTGTTTTTCATATGTAAAAGCCTGGGATTTCAACGCACTGACCATCTTGGCTAGTACTTTGGTGTTCTACTACTTCACAACAGTGTTACCAAGGATACTTATAAATGCATAGAGGAAAAGATACAGAACAAGCTCTCCGGTTGGAAAGCAAAGACCGTTTCGCTTGCCGGTCGAATAATAATAGAGTGAAAAATACCATCAGTTTCTACACAAACTAATTTTTCTGATGTCTTCAGGTTTGTTGAGTGGACGCATGAAGTCTTGTCTTCTGTCACAGAGGATGTCCTTCATCATTTCCAATTACTTGGTGCTGTTGAATCGTTGGCTGCCATTTTTAAGGTTCTGTTTATGTTATTTACTTATTTTCATTTACACCCTCAAATGCAAATATATTCATTGTTTTCATAATAAATATTCACACAAATTGATTCTCTGTTGTTTGGGTAAGGATGTGGAGAAAAGTTTCATGATATGCATCTAAACGGTAGAAAGATCGGCTATCTAGGACATTTAGCTTTGTTTTTATGAAAGCGGTCATTTGGAAAATTGCTGTCATCTTCATCTCTTCCACCTCTTATAGCATATTTTTGTATGCAGACTGGAAGTCGAAAACTCTTACTTGATGCAATTCCTCTTGTTTGGAATGACACTTTGACACTATACAAGTCCTCAACTGCATCACGAAGTCCTTTGCTTCGCAAGTATCTGATGAAGCTAACTCAGCGAATTGGGCTTACTGCCCTTCCTCATCGTTTGCCCTCATGGCGTTATGTGGTCAGTCTTTTTCTTTCATAATCTTTGACATGATCTCATATCTTATCGGCTATATGTAGTTCTGTAACTGGAAAAATGGATGTTTAATATGGGGATTATGATGGGAAACTTTGGAAGAACTTGCCCCAAAAGATAGCTGACGATGTTGGAGAGAACTTAGTCTTTGTAACACCATGTCAAAATGCCAATTCTCCTGATTTAGAACTCAAATTCTATACCTTGCTATGGAATCTAACAAATTTGTTGGTTGGAATAGGACTTTATGAGGTTGATACTTAGATCTTAGATTTGTCCCATTAAGAAATGAAGCTACTAGGAATGAATTGCCTATTTGTAATGTTAAAAACAGTAATTTACATAAACAGACCCAATTAACTGTTGTTTAATATTTTAAATTATTAGAATGAAGTTGCGCAACCCTCCAACAAAAGGCAATGGTCTCATTAATATGCACTCCAGTTTTTACTCTCATTATACCTTTTTTGATGGTTTCAACTCCCCTGATGACTTCTTTATTTTCTCTTTCAAATATAACTTTTGGTATTTTAATATTAATTATTTTTTTCTTAAAAATAAATTCTAGTCCATTTCATGCTTGTACTGGCAACTTTGCTAGAAGCTACTCGACTGGCACCATTTTCTAGTCTTGACTGTATGCCTATCATGCAGGGAAGAAGCACCTCTCTAAATGTTGCTTTGAATAAAACCGGTCAAATTGATCAGGGCAATTATGTTGTGAATGATGGCTCCTCTAACTTAACCCAAGTTATAGATGTAGCCCAAGATGAAGAAGATATGGATGTGCCGGAAATTGTTGAGGAGATTATTGAGATGTTGCTATCTGGTTTGAGGGATATGGTATGTCCAAAGGGTGAGAATCTTATTAATAATTTTGTTTTCCTCTTTCATACTAAAAATTACTAAGATGGGGGAATTCCGATTTCCGGTGATGTCTTGAAGCAAGTCAATGTTGATTTGTTTGAAGGTAAGACTTTTGGAAAATGG
The DNA here is from genome assembly GCA_019022615.1 of Acacia melanoxylon. Lineage (NCBI taxonomy): Eukaryota > Viridiplantae > Streptophyta > Magnoliopsida > Fabales > Fabaceae > Acacia > Acacia melanoxylon. The sequence goes on from JAFJYJ010000108.1 coordinate 559,808, forward strand.
TTTGTATAAACCATGTAAGTTATTGGAAGTTGGGTTAACGATATTAATGGTATTTTTTTTATACACCATGGATGTATTTTTTGAATTGCATAGATAAATCTCAATGTATGAACTGGAGCCATCATGAACATGGTTGGCATATGAAAAACTGAAAATTGTTGGTAAGAATGATGGGCCTCTCTATAAACCCAAGTAGCTTTCATTTAATGTAATTTACGTTAACTGATTTTCTTAGGTTATATCCCCGATTTCATGGGATTAGAATAATATTGTTTGTCATCTATTTCCAGCAGATTATGTGGGACTTCCACATTTGTATTTTTTAACTCCCAGTACATGGTACTCTCTCTGGTTCTAAATATAAAACATAGTTATTTTTTTTTAGAGAGATTAAGGAAGCTAAATAAGTTACTTAATCATATCATGTATTGTGTATTATTAGATTATATATTAGTTTATAAGTTAGGAAAAATAGTTTGGAGAAAAAACGATAAATATAAATATTTTAAAGAAATTTAATTAGCTTTCTTAATATTTTAAAAAAAGTCAACTCTGTCTTATAGGAGTTTTCTATGATAAGATATTAGAGATTCTGAATTCCCACAAAGACACGTGCGTCTTTGCAGTTTATCTGCCATTGATCTCCAAATAACCACAAGCCCATCATAGCTGTCGCTAAAATTTTATCTATTAAGGAGAGTGAGGGCTGCAAATTCTATCTACTTCTGATATTATGTCGACAAGTCAGTAATCTTGAAAGGATTAGGATTTTAGAGGAATGATGGGCAGTGCTTTCTAGTTTCTATCTCCAATGATTTGCTTATTGAAGCTTGTGCTCAAGTTATCAAAATAATTATTAGCATCTTGCTTAGCTACCTCATCTTTTAGGGTTAACACCGTGAATCATGCTAGAGTTCAATTGTCATGAACGTTGTGGTTTGATCCTTATTTCTTGTCTTATAATTGTTATGTTTTAGTTCTAAGATTTTTTTTGTCTTTGGTGAAGATAATGTATATATGCACTTTCTCAATTTCACTAGCCTTGTATGCTTACTCATGATGGTGTATGATGGGCATCAAAGTGAGTTAGTGAACCTTTTCCCGTAAGTTATATATTGAGATGAGAGCACTAATCCATTGAAACACCCCATGTAGCATTCCTTACTACTCAATAGTCAATATGGGCCTTAGCAATCTTAAATCTATATCAATTGGCTCACCTTGGAAGAGACAAGATCCCATTGGCTATGCTCTGTGACACTTTACTTGGTGACACTTACTTGACTTTATCACCAGTTAGAATCCTCCTTGGTGGTCCCTTCTAGAGTTATCGACCACCAGCTTTGATTACAGCTGATGAGCATCCATGTGAGGTGGGGGATTCTCTTTCGAAAGCTAGCTATTGAGGTTGGAGAACTTCCATACTTGAGTATCTGATAGAGATTTTACACTGCTCTAAGTGAAACTCAGACATCCTATACTATCTTAGTTTTCATCATAGTACTTAGAGTTAAAGCAATAACTAGCGATCTCTTGCTTGACAGCTTATATGTTTAGGTCAGTGGATTTAGTTATTTAAATAATTTAGTTGGACAAGAGAAGAGAAAACCCTGCATGGTGAATTTATTGTAGTAACTGGTAATTGTGTTACTTAATTGTATTTATTGTTGACTTCTTTTCCTCCCTTGTTGCTGGTTTATGGGAAGTTGGTGATTGGTGTAAATGAGGTGTGTACTGCTCTAAACACAACATTACTGGTGGTATTCTGCTGTTTAGAAATAATTTCTCTTTATTTGGTATCTTCTGATGACTTTCAAAAGACAACCATAAGCTTCACATGGATTGCATCTAATAGCAACTTAAGCTTTTTTTTTTTTTTTTTTTTTTTTTTTTTTATCTTCACTATTTTAGTGTCTGGTTAATTTTTGTTTCACTTATAACTGCTGGATTTCAGGACACTGTTGTCCGTTGGTCTGCAGCAAAAGGTATAGGCCGCATAACTTCACGCTTGACATCTTCCCTTGCCGAGGAGGTTTTATCATCAGTTTCTGAGTTGTTTTCACCTGGTGAGGTATGCATTGACTGTTAACTTTCCTTTGCATACTGTTCGTATGCTAGTTGTGGTAGTTAAATGGTTCCATTTACATTTACCTTTGTGTGCATTTATCTATATGAATGCAACGTTGCTATGAATGCTTGGCCAAATATCGCTAACAAACTTGACGAGGCATTTTTTCTGCTACTGCTGCTCACATGTAAATTGGTTTTTTCCAGGGTGATGGTTCATGGCACGGAGGTTGTCTAGCTTTGGCTGAACTTGCTCGTAGAGGCCTCCTCTTGCCTGCTTCTCTTTCCAAAGTTGTTCCTTTCATTGTGAAGGTCGTATCCCAATTTGAATAAGTATATGCTTAAGTGCAGAGATATTTGATTTGTTATTTTAAATTGCATTAGCTGCTTATATTTTTTCTTATTTATCGAAATACATGATTGTGTTTTACCTACTGGTCCTAAATTTAAAAGCTTGAATAAATGGCAAGTACAAATAACTGGTGCATGTTACCTGAAAAAAACAAAAATGGTGCATAGTATTATGGGACAAGAAGAGGGTGAAAATTAAAAAAATAGATTGAAGTTTGAACATAGTCCTAGATTGTTGACATCTTTGTCAGTATTTGTTTTGATACTAAACCTGATATTGAAGATTTTTTGCCATACATAACTTGAATAATCTGATGAACGTTGGGATGGGTCACTCATGTCTGTGGCTCTTTGTTGGAAACTAGTGATTTTGGGGCGTGGGAAACAGAAAAAAATATGAATGGAACTAAACTTTGATGTTCCTGGAGATGAAATGAATCAGTTAGAATCCGTGACCTGGAATTTCTTTTTATTGTTGTTATTCTGAATATTTCTTAATATCTTTCCAGGTTTAATAGCCTTTAGTTGTGTTATCTCATTTTTCTAATTTGAAGTTTATATCCTGTTTTCTTCTCTTGATCTTTCTTGATTTTATTCTCTTTTATCTCTCTTTATCCTGTTGCTGTTTTCACAGGATCTGATGGCTGGTTTGTAGCTATCATTTGTGTGTATATGTTCTTCTTTTTCTTCAATAGAATAAGAACTATTTAGAGCCTATTATCTGGATTCCTATACTTATTTTCTTAGGGGAAACTGAGGTTAGGATTCAAAGTGGGTGATACACGTGCTTTTAGACCATTTGTCTTAAGATGAGCTCTAATCCTTCTTTTGACTTTTCTTATGATTTTACGTTGAGTCAGTACTTGTTAGTTTGAGCCTCTGAGGATTTACTATCCTCTAATTTGGTGCCATTTCCTCTCTTTGGATTTTTTTTTTTTTTTTTTTTTTTTTTTTTTTTTTTTTTTTTTTTAAAAAAAAAATTATTATCACAAGGATGTCATTGAATGGGATCTTTAGTAAATAATTTATCTAATGAGTTGGTTGTTGAGCGTCATATGATTAGTGGGATAAGACTACTTATTGTTTTTGTTGTATCATTAACTAAAAAGAAGCTATAGTAAATCATTGTTGAGAGAGGACATTGATTTTTATTAATATTATCAACATTGCTAAATGCAAATTGAAGTTGAGTGCTTGGTCCAGATATACCTGCTATGAAATAGTGAAAATAATACACAAAATTACTGTACAGGCCCTACATTATGATGTTCGGAGAGGTCCACATAGTGTTGGATCTCATGTACGTGATTCTGCTGCATATGTGTGTTGGGCATTTGGACGTGCATATTATCATGAGGAAATGAAGAACATTTTAGAACATCTTGCTCCCCACCTCCTAACAGTGGCATGCTATGACCGTGAGGTGCCCTTTCCATCAAATGAGTTGTTTTTAAATGCTACATGCATGAATTGTCATCTAAATAGATTTGCTAATGATGCTTAGGTTAACTGCAGAAGAGCGGCAGCTGCTGCTTTTCAGGAGAATGTTGGAAGACAAGGGAATTATCCACATGGCATTGACATAATTAACACTGCAGACTATTTTTCACTTGCTTCAAGAGTAAACTCTTATCTTGATGTTGCTGTCTTCATTGCTAAGTATGAAGGATATCTTTTCCCATTCGTGGATGACCTACTTGATAGAAAAATCTGTCACTGGGTATGCTCAAATCTAATCTCTCCCTCTCTTGCTCTCTCTAGTTTTTCCTTAGCTATATCTTTATTAAGTGCTGATGGAGTATTTATTTTCACTTTCTACAAAATGGAACTTTATCTGGCAAACATTGTGCTCACTTTTTGAACATAACATCTGCAATATTGTTTGCTTGCTAAGAAAAGCTATAAATCAATCTGGCCTGATCCTTTTGCTGAGCTGCACTTTGTAGTGCAAAGGAATTAGTGGTGTCTTGAAGCTGGGGCAGGATAAGCCTAAGAAACCAACCCCAAAAATGATATTCTACTGATACCTTTGCATTGCATCATTCAAGTATAATTCAAGTTTTATCTGGATTTGCTGAAGACATGAAATATCCTAATTTCCTTATTTTTCATTATTACATTGCTCCTTTTCCTAGGTATGTGAACGGACTTTTTTCTTCTACTGGGTGCCCCTTGTTGGTTTTGTAATATGAAAATTATTGGTTGTTCGTGCATGTGATGTCCAAAATTGTGTTTGTCTAATAATGATATTGCTAATGTTTATAATTATAAGCATGTTTGTTGCTAATATGATTTTATTTAGGACTGGAGTCATATGACCTGAATTATTTCTTCCTCCTACTCATTCTTTTTCCCCCTCTAAAGTGGTTTCTTTTACTTTTAGTAGCCAAAAATGAATTATATCTTGATGTGCAATATTTACTAGTTTATTGCTCTCTCTCTCTTGCTATTTTGAATTGTAAGTTGAAACAATATATCCTAAGGACCAAAGTAAGGTTGCAACATTGTTCTTCTTGCCGTTCCTGCAGTACCAGGAACTTTGTTGTTATTAGTGTCTCCTATTGCTTAGTTTTCTTGAGTGGTACTTTTTTATAATACTTTTGGAAATTATATATTCAGGATAAAGGATTGCGAGAACTTGCTGCGGAGGCCCTTTCATCTCTTGTAAAATATGATCCTGAGTATTTTGCAAGTGTGGTCATGGAAAAGTTAATTCCTTGCACTCTTTCATCTGATCTGTGCATGCGCCATGGTGCAACATTAGCAACCGGTGAACTTGTTTTAGCTCTACATAAATGCAATTACGTTCTTTCCTCAGGTCACATTCTTTAAACTTATGATCAAACTATTCTTAATAGATGCAAATCATTTTTCTTTTATTTAAACAAAATAGAGATGGAAGTAAATGAGCCTTATAAGGAACAGTAGAGAATTAAGTGGGGAGTGGAAGGAGAAAGTTGGGGGAATAGAGGGAGTGATGGATGAAGAAAGAGAAGAGGGATAAACTAAGAATGAAGTCAAAATGTCTGAAAGCTTACAACTACTGATAATTCTAAAAAGAAATTAAAATAAAGAAAAATAAAGAAAAATAAAATTGATAAAATTAATCAAAGATTTCTAATTCTGATATTTATCTTTAATCCCTACTCATAATTGATAACATCTCTCCTGTTCTCTTTCTAATTTGCATATTCTCTGTAAAAAACTCAATTTCAAGTTTTTAAGTGTGGAAGCAGTAGAAAAACCATCTTGGAGCATTAGGTATGACGATGGGCATAGATTTAAAATGGTAGCCAACATAGCTTTGGGCTCTCTAATGCATCCAAAAATGTGGATGGAAATGAGTTAGGACTTGGATGGATCTGGTTTTTCATTTTTTAATGAGATTCCAGTGATGGAGGCATGGTTGGATCAAAGGTAATTAGGCTCTGTTAGCAAAAAGACCTTGAACAGTAGAGGAAAAAGTTTGGAGAGCAAGAAGAAAAAAAGGGGAGGAACACAGATAGAGAGAGTGATGAAGAAGGAGAACAAAAAGACTGACATTCAATTCAAAAGGTCTGAAGGAATGCTACTACTGGTAGGGTTGTTTATAGGGAGCTTATAATAAGAAACTAAAATGAATAAAACTAATGAAATTAAATAATTTATATTTCTTGTATTTATCCTTAATCCCTAATTTATATGCAACTTGAATATTTGGCTATGTTTCTTCTCAGTTGGTCTTGTCTGTTATCAAAAAGGGAAAAAAAATTGGCTGTTTGATGCATGAAAGTCATTAACATTTGAGATAATAAATAATCGAATAAGATGGCAAAGTAAAATGTGGTGGATATGGCACAAATATGATGTCTAAGAGTAAAGAAAAAGAGAAGGTAGGTAGGAGAGATTTGAAAACACCCTCCTTGGGGTAAGCATTTGAGAGGCTCAGGCTCCCTCCTCATACAAAGTTTAATACTTCCTCATTCCCATATGAACCTTTTCTTCCCTATATATTTCCAGCCACAGCCCTTTTCTCTCTTTGGCATACACCTCATGACATCTCAAGACACATGTGAGGTAATTAACACTGCCCCTTTCCCTTTTGTACACCTCACCAACTATTTCGTATGTTTTAACGTGAAACCAAACACACTTTAAGTCTATCTTCCCTAGGTCTATCATTCCCATATAGGATTTAAGCATCCCATAGACCCATGCTACTTTTGTCTCCATCAAAGATTCCCCAAAAGAGAAGATAAAAAATAATATTAATTAATAAAATAATGAGTCGACCGCAGTATGTTCATTTCAACACTAAAATAGCCAAAATATAAGTCTTGGACTAAGTAGGTTCTTACATATAAATGTAATTACAAGATATAATCTATAAATTTCATTTAATGATGACTCCCTTATTGGGTGGTCATGGTAAACTCATCCTGGAGTTTTGGTGCATTTGTTATTCTCTCTGTTGAGAAATCCTTTTAACATTCATACGTTCTTTCCATTTTCATACTTCTGTTATCAGTTATCCTAGAATTTTCATATTCTGTCAGGTGATTAATTTCAAAACATGTTGACAGACCTTAATGTTTTAAACTTTTCATGACAGATAAGCAGAAAACCCTTGCTGGTGTAGTTCCATCTATTGAGAAAGCACGACTTTATCGTGGAAAAGGAGGAGAGATAATGCGGGCAGCTGTTTCTCGGTTCATTGAATGCATCTCTGTATTTAACATAACATTATCAGAAAAGATAAAAAGAAGCTTGCTTGACACTCTGAATGAGAATTTGAGACATCCTAATTCTCAGATACAGGTTTCACTAAAACAAGGGTTCTATATATCTGTTTATTTCTTTCTTCATTTCATTGCCATATGCCATATGCCATTTGTTTATTATCGTTTTTAATCAAAATTATGTTCTGGTGAACAGAATGCTGCTGTTAAGGCCCTGAAATACTTTGTCCAAGCATATCTGCTTGTGGATGATAAAGTTATGGGTGATGTTATATCCAAGTACCTCAGTATGTTAAATGATCCAAATGTTTCTGCAAGAAGAGGATCCGCACTGGCAATAGGTGTTTTGCCATTCAAATTTTTGACCAGTAGGTGGAGAAATGTGCTTTTGAAGCTGTGTGGCTGTTGTACGATTGAGGTGCATTTTTACTCCTAATGTTTTTATGTATTATATTGTTATGGTAGTTAGATGATCGTTAAAATGATTTTTTTAATGCAGGAAAACCCTGAAGATGCAGATGCTGAAGCACGTGTAAATGCTGTTAAAGGGCTAGTGGCTGTATGTGAAACACTAATTAATGGAAGAACAGATTCTGTTACCTCTCTCATGGAAGAGGACTTCTCTTTGTTTCTTTTGATAAAGAATGAAGTGATGACGACTTTGTTTAAAGCTCTAGATGACTATTCTGTTGATAACAGAGGTGATGTGGGCTCTTGGGTTCGCGAGGCTGCATTAGATGGACTTGAGAAATGTACATACATGCTCTGTAAGAGAGACTTGGCTTGTTTTAGTGGAAGATCAGAAAAAAATTCTACTGAATTCGTAAAGCAGCAGTTTATTAATGACTTTGTCAAGAACAATCAAGATTTTCCACTGTTTGATGAGAACCTTGCTACCTGTTTGATTGGAGGAATTGTTAAGCAAGCTGTGGAGAAGATGGATAAGCTAAGAGAAGCAGCTGCAAATGTTCTTTACAGAATTTTGTACAACCAGATGGTTTATATTCCTCATATTCCTTTCAGGGATAAGCTTGAAGAAATTGTTCCCAAGGAAGCAGATGCAAAATGGGCGGTTAGTGTGATGAGATTGTTTTATAAATTCATGAGATTGGTGGTATAGCTTTTTTTTGTTCATTGAAAAATGATTGTTTCCTTGCAGGTCCCCACCTACTCATATCCACGCTTTGTACAGTTACTTCTATTTGGTTGTTATAGCAGACATTTGCTATCAGGTTTAGTTATATCAATAGGTGGGTTACAGGATTCCTTGAAGAGGGTTTCACTCTCCGCACTGTTAGATTATCTACAAGGGTCAATAAACAGGCAGTGCATGCTTTCTGGTGACATTCTGTGGATTCTTCAACAATACAAGAAATGTGACAGGGTTATAATACCCACTCTGAAGGTAATTAGCTTTCATCAAGTTTTTATTTTCATATAGCTTTCAATTGCACTGGCTCATGAGTAAGAACTTAGCTGGCTATTCGGGCATTCGCTTCCAAAAATTATGATAGTTGGTGCTCTGCTGCTTGGTTCGGTGCAACAAGTTTTCTAATAGAAAAATCTTGAGAATTTGTTGCTCAAGGAGAGTAAGGGTCTAGAAGTCCCTCAGTGTTTTAAAGTTATATTAACTGTTGAAGTTTGAATTTTGGATGGCCTCATTGAAGTTTGTTATTTGTTGTCTGTTGTTTGAGCCCATTATAGTTGAATTGTGCTCTTATGCGAGTAGTTGTTAGTTGATGTATATATGTTGACTGGTTGAGGTCACACTATTTAGAAGTTGAGGTTTATTGAACAACTTAGTGATTGTTCATTGGTCTATCTGCAATTTGTGGTTTATCCAAGTCTTTTAAAAGTTCATTGCAAGCACCTTGTGAGTTCATAGAGCCACTGAAGTTACAGGTTGTTCATGACATTTATTCAGCTGCAAGGCAATGCCAATTAGACTTATTCTGGAGATTGACTTTTAACTGGTAAAGTTTCAGCTTGAGGGTTGATATTGAAAACCTGTCAAAATTATATTTAAGTATTACGGAGTGTTTAATGATCATAGTTATGGATACTGTTATCCTTATACTCCTCCGGTCCTTAATAGAAGACATGTTTGGGGAGTTGATCTTGATGTTAAATTGTGCGACGACGGTGATCCAATGAGATCCCGTAAGTTGATATTTCTTTATTCACTGGCCATCGGGATTTATACAGCGAGAATAATTACAGTCGGTTACTAGCAGATCCTATTATCTAGGAAATATAAAAACAAAAAAGGAAATTACAAAATTTAAAAATCCATAATCTTCTAATGAGATCCTAAAATCTCTCTAACTGCTAATATTGTGATAAGGGCAAATCTGCTCCTTATTTATTTATTCGGGCTTCCAACATAAATATAAGACAGTTTTCATATTTGTCAATTTTTTCCTAATTTATCTCTATTAATGCTCCCTCAACAACAATCGAGGAGAGGGAATGAGAAAATTAAGGAAGATGACTAGGGTGTTTTAGAAAATACATGTCATATTTACTAACTCAACTAACTCCCTTAATGTAATCAAATTAGGTAAATATGTCTTATATTAAGGACCAGAGGAGTATATGATAATATTTTTCACTCAAAAAAGATGATAATATTTGTTTTCTTTTTCTATAGATTAGGATATAAGTCTTGTAATTTATCATCTGTTTTGTGTGCTTATGCTTTTCTTCAATGATATTAGAATAGCGGATTGAAGCTTTCATTATTCACCTTTGTTTCATCATGTCTCTGTTTATCAAGCCTTCCTCTTCATTTGTCTATTAGTTGTTGTGAATTACAACACCAACATTAAAAGATTTTATTTTATTTTATATTACTTTTTCTTCTTTTGCTGATGACTCAAATTCTGGATGCAAAATCAATGTTTTTTGTTGCTTAAATTTATTCTCCTAAGCTACACAATGGCCTGGCGTATTGTCACTTTTTTGGTTGTTATCAAGTGAAAATCATATTCCTAGGATAAAGCCTGGATATCTTGTCCCCAGAGAAATATTTAAGTAAGATAAGACCTTTTATGGTTCACTAGAATCCTAAATGTTGTCTTAATTAGTTGGTATTATCCTGGGATGTTTGTAGGTTCCTATTGACTTGCAAAGATTCAAAATTTAGATTGCAAAATTGATGCTAAAATTCTGGAATTGGTTTGTGGGTGAGTTTAGGGATTTGAAATTCTTAGAATGAAGTTAGTGATAAGAGGACCGTGCTTAAGAATGTGAAATTTAAAGAAAAGTGAATATGGAGAATAACCCAGTAATAGGCTAAAGTGGGTTTCCAAAGCAATCTTCCGGACGAATAATGGAAGCCTCAGTAGTTGAGATATAATTATAGTCAGACCTTTGTGAAACTAATAGAATCAGAACTCTAACTTTCGTCTGCAATAAATAAGAACTTCTAACTCGTGACCTAGATTCTTTTACATGAATTCACACATCACATCATCAATTCTGATAAGAATATGGGCAGTGAGAGAGGTCATTGTTTTGAAATCTAGTGGGTGCGTGACTTACCAATAGTAAAAGATTAACATGCCTTGGTATATAAGAATACCTGCAAGAACATAGTAATTGACTTTGTCTCTCAAACTCTAAACTAGACTAAGCCACTGGGGTAACTTAATGTTCATTGTTCAAAAATCTGTCAAAGGAGGCAAGCTATATAATTCCGGCTTCACCCGAACCCATTTTTATGTCAATCTTGAGTAATAAATCAGTCTTGTGTGTCGCACGGGGTACAATCATGGCTTCGTGAATATATGTATTGGCTAGCATGAATGAAAAGCTAAGCTTACTTTTTACTGTCTATTTATTATCTAGTGTGAGTATTTGCAGTGTTCTTATTCAATGCATGTGTACACGTGTTAATGTGTTTGCTTCAAACCTTCACTTTAAAGCCCTGATATATTGATCATTTTCTGTATTTCAGAGCATAGAGATCCTGTTCAGCAAAAAGATATTCCTTAATTTGGAGGTTAGTTTGGCTTTCCTGTTTACAATCTTTCTTGCTGGTTGGAGGTACAAAATTCTTTGTCCATCTTTTGTCGCTGTGGAATTCCCTTAATGGTTAAGTAATCCTTCATATCACATGTGTTTGTCGCACCTTCTGGGTTAATCAAAATAGAAGTTGTGAGGAAGAGAGAAAGAAATGAAAATTTTTATCCATTTGGCTTCTCCCTTTCCTGTTTTCATTTTAATTGAAAAAATAAAACATGCATGAAAGTGTATGTTTTGGAATATTTTTTCAAGATAGGTTGAAAATTCAAATAGTAGGTTTAGGCTTATTGTTGTTGAAAACTGGAAATGTCTATGGATAACCTAACAATAGGAATAATTTTTTAAATTTTTCACGAAACTCACTCCTATTACACTCCAACCTTTTGAATCTGATCATCTACTGTTGGTCAAACTGAAAAATAAATAAAGGTTTTGTTATTTAAGGTTGTTTAAAGGGTTAAGGTGCAGATTGGCTAACGAACTATTACTCGAGGAGCATCTGGCACAAACACAAACATTAATTGAGGGTACCTTAATTATCAATCAACAATTAAAAAGTGAAAATAAGTACCAAATAACAATTTTAAAAAACAACTATCACAATTAGGTTAAAATATGAGGCACTGGCGGAGGATGGTGGCGGAAACGCTGGAGAAAAGAGCGGTTATATCTTCTTGTTGGATAAGGAAAACACCAACAGAGATGGGACCCATGCGAGCAGCACGCGTGGCGGTGGCGACACTTTCGCCTGCATAGGAGGGACGGAACGGTGGTGCAAGGCGCGCGTCTTTGGTTGGAAGTCGGATGGCTGGATTTGGTTTCGGTGCGTGATTCTCGCTCTGAAGCTGCATACGGACCTTGATGAGTTCAAGAGGGTGAGTGGAACACCCAACAACAATGGAAGCTTTGGAGACGCCGATGTCGCCGACATTGTGACAGTTAATGGAAGACGGAGACACCAAGATAGTGACGGGGTAGTTTAACGGCATTGTGTTTTTTTTTTCACTTTTTAATTGTTGATTGATAATTAAGGTACCCTCAATTAATGTTTGTGCCAGATGCTCCTCGGGTAATAGTTCGTTGGCCAATCTGCACCTTAACCCTTGTTTAAATTGAAAATGAAGACAAACACGTTTTTAAATTCACATGACAATTATTTAAAAATATTGAAAACTTGCACATGAAATTATATTTTAAGATATGAAAAATAGAGAATGAAAGTAGGAAACATCTCCTGGAACCCAAAGGCACTTTAAGTTTCTATAAAATCCATTGACATTAAGCTCATAACATGCCGGGTCTTAATCACTAATGTTGACAGCATCTTGTGTTATTTTCGTCAGGAATGAACTTTGTATTGTCAAAAGGAGGGAATACCTCACGTTGGTTCCCTATGATAATTAGTATTGCAATGTTCTTTAATCGGATAAAGTAGCACAATAGAATGAATTTGTCCTGCTTTAGTAAATTTTAGGGATTGATAAATAATATGACCACTGTTTTCAGTACTTCTAAGTATCTTAAAACTAGTTAATAATAAAGCTGCTTTTTAAGATCAATTATGTAGACAGGGACTGGAGTCGTGCTTGGTGGGGGAGGTGGATTGCTAGGGGGATTTTGTTATGCTTTCACCTTGCTATTAACATTAATCCTTATAGATAATGTATACCATCCTCTTAAAATGGGTTTAATGCTAATTTTGTAAGATTCAAGTATTCTCGAGCATGGTCCAAGCTGAGGACCAGGCTAGTGCTTTATTATTGACTTTTTTCCCTTCACAAATTTTTGGCGAGGTTTCAATCAAGTGGAAAATTTTATTTCCAGGCTCAAAGGACAACTTTTTGTGCTGGCGTTTTGGATTCCTTACCATTTGAATTGAAGGGATCAAAGGACTTCTCTAAGTTATATGCTGGTATTGCATTACTTGGTTATGTAGCTTCAGTGCCAGACCCAATCAACACTCGGGCTTTTTCTCATCTTCTGACCTTTCTTAGTCATCGATTTCCCAAGGTAATCTTCAAACATTCATTCAGTATGGCCCTTTTATGTGTCTTTTGTTAAGGTTAGATAAGATGGTGAAGGGATAAGTTACCTCTAAACCTATAATTTAAGACGCCAATGATATGCTTGAGATCTTAGCAAACGAATAGTCCACCCATAGAATTAGGAAAAATTACATTTTACTTTTAAATTATAAGGTTTAATAATAAAATTTGTATATGATTTTTTATGATGCAATAAAAAATCTCTTTGGACTTTTAAATTTTCAATTAAGCTTTTTTTTGGGTATAGTATAATTTTTCTGAAGAATTGCATCCTAATAGGGGCTAAAATATCCCCTAAGTACTAAGAAATGCTTAGCAAGGTGACCTTTGCACATAGGATGTACGAAGTTCTAAACCATGTATCCTAAACTAAAACTCTGTTTTGTCAGTGTGAAGGGAGAGGATGTCAATACTTCATTGTTTTATTATTTGGGTAAAGGTGTAAAAATACACACGTGTTTTGCCCTCAGGAGTGCCTAACATCAAATGCTTTTTGGAGGTGCAAAAATACACAAGACCTTTCAAAATGGGTGCAAAAATACCACAACCGTTAGATTCTGTTAACTGTTGTTACTTTTTGATGTGGGGCCCACACTATTAAAAAATAAAAATGCCTAAATTTTCTAATTTCCCTTAATACCCTTGTCTTCTTCTCCGATCATCATTCATTGCTCCCTCTCTATCTCTCATTTTCATCTCAAATTCCGGTGGCACCTTCACCCACCAATGGCGGCAACTTCACCCACCAACGACGGCGTAGCCAACTCACTTCAGTCTCCCTGCATCCCCTCCTTTCATCTATGGTTCGGATTGCTGTCCCAAGATGACCGCCCCAGTGAACCACCCTGACACCACTGGACTTTTCTCAATTTCACACTCGAATCTGCATCTACCGCCACCGCCTTCACTCCTGATTCACTCTCTCCGATTCTGTGAGCTTCAGCTTCAGCTTTCCCTCAAGTTAGAGACGCGGAGATTCTAGAACAGAGTGAAGATCGTTGATGTTAGGGTTTTAGTGGATCCAATTTGAACATTCCCGTTGCATGGAATTCGAGGAAATTTTCAGGTACTCTATTTGAATTGTTGTCTGGAACCGTTTTCTAAGGACATCCATTGATTTTCTTGGTGCTTCGTATTTTTGAATTCAGAAGGGGGTAAGGGTCGCGTTAGGATCTCAGGGGATTCAACTGATTTATACTTAGCTGAAGTCGATTCAATTTAGGGGCGATAGCTAATGTCTTCGTTTGGAAAATCATGGAGGATCACAAAATAATGAAAGGGATTAAGCGAGAGGGAGAGGAAGAGAGGTTTCATATCGCGTTAGGTACGAGCCTTGGCATTTGCTTGAGATTGCTTTGTTTGTGCAGTACTGGATTTGTTTTGTTGATTCCTCATATTTGTCCTGGTTCTTGTTACGCCAATGGATGAAGAGCAGTGGTCTAAAAGCAGAGGAAGAGCAAATCTCTTCATCTGGAAGGTAAACGCAGAGGATGAGTCCACTATGAGAGGGTTTTTTTTTTTTTTTTTTTGTTTAGGGGCATTTTGGTATTTTCACATGGCAAGTAACGACAGTTAACAGAATCTAACGGTTATGGTATTTTTGCACCCATTTGGAGAGTTCATGTGTATTTTTGCACCTTTACCCTTATTATTTTCTATGTCTAACTTTTTTAGATGTCATATTTGTTTCCATCTGGGTCTTAAACGTGAGCCTACATTTTCTTACTCCTGGATGACTAATGTTGTATTGTACTTTGTTATATATTAATATTACTATTACTACCTCTTACCAAAAAAAGATGAAGAAAAATAAAAATTTGAGAGCAGATTTGTTTGGAAAGCTAGGGTAGATGGATTGTAAGATTCTTGCTCACCAATTTTTTTTTTTTTGGTCGAGCCAGATTCGAAAAGCTTCGGCAGAACAAGTTTACCTCGTCCTCCTACAAAATGAGAGTCTTGTGGGGGAAGACAAGATGGAGAAAGCACTTGAAGTTGTTTCTGAGACTTGCTGGGACGGTGACATGGATACTGCAAAACATAAAAGATTAGAGTTGTGTGACTTCTTAGGTTTGGATTTGGGGCCAGTAAGCAAGAATATTGACGGAGCATCGAGTAAAAGCAGCAACAAGAAGCTTGTAGATTTGGATGAAAATGCCTCGTATTCTTCCTTGGTTGAGTCATCGGGCTTCTGATTTTTGTGATATATACCAGGTTTTTGTGTGTACATTGTTGCCTACGAGGGTTTGATTTGATCCATTATTTCGTATTTATAGTTGCCAAATGTCAACAATTTTGTTTACTTCTCTGTTGTGTAAACCAGTCATAACCTTCGAGAGTGCTATACTTCCATAATAGCAACAGTACTTTAAAAGTTGTTTGTTATACAACATAAAAGAAATGCTACAAAAACGGGTTTAGGGGAGGCCACATGGATACACCATAAAATAAGTAGAAACAAAAACAGGGATTGATTATGGAAAATAATTTCCGACTTCTCATGAAGTGACACAAGGCTGGAGTTGGAAATGAGAATAATGTTTACAATGTAGAGCAATCAAGTGCCAAAATTTCAATGCTAGAACTGGACCTGTGGCCTCAGCGTTGTTGCCTCAGCTTTACAAATTTCTCATGTTTGTTTGAAAAATGGAGAAGAGTGAAATAGAAAAATAAAGGGTTAAAGTGCAATCCCCCTGATGTTTTCAAACAGTTGCAACCCGAACTATTTCTTAGCGCAATTTTCGTCCTAATGTAATTAAATCAGGCAATCCTACTCCCCAGTGACGGAATTCACAGAATTGAAACACTGACCGTTAGTGAGGGTGGTTTGACCAAAAACTGATTACGTGGATGTTGACGTGGATAAGTTGGACAAGACTTGAGTGCCACGTGGTTGCTGGGGGAATGTTGAGGGGTATATTGAGGAACAACATACATTTGAAGCTTCAGAAAATGAGTGAGGATAGTGATGGTGAGAATGTATGTGGCAGTGAAGATGGTGAGGGTTCTGAGGATAGAGAAGATGATGAGGGTTCTAAGGTTGGAGAAGATGGTGAGGGTTCTGAAGATTATAGTTCTAGTGAGGACATGGAAGGTATGGAAGACTTTGAAGAGGATGAAGATGAGGTAGGTTATGAGTTGGGCTGAGATGATGAACATATAGAGGAAGAAAGGAGGCCAACAAATTTCTATGGGCCAAAGAACACGCCCTTCTTCATGTTGGGCCAGACCTTTGCCTGCAAGAATGAGGTTGTGGAGGCAATTGATAGGTATGCAATTATAAATTGTGTATTATACCTAAAAAAAAAAATTATAAATTGTGTATGCAATGAGGATTGACACAGTTGGCTAAAGCGTCGGCCTTCACCCTAAAAGGGAGGAGGTTCGATACCCGCTGGTCGATGTGAGGGCCTCATTGGTGGGCAATCTATGCATCTCCGAAAGCGTTTTTGGCGCGCGCGCACGCAGTGGGAGACGGTGTCTATCCCCACCTAAAATTTTTTGTATCAAAAAAAAAAACAATAAATTGTGTATACTTAGAGTTGATAAAAAATGAGAAGTGGAAATGGAGAAAATGGTGTTGGGAGCTCTTCCCCCACGACCGTGGGCCCAACGTGAAGCGAAATCCGGATTAGTCGGAACTAAAGGTTCTGGTGAACCGGGTGGGATACCAAAAAAAAAAAAGAGAAGTGGAAGGTACCGGCCAGGTGTGAGGAGGGCTGCCCTTTTTATATTCATGCTTCAAGGGAAGGAAGACAACCATGTTTGAAGAAGGTGAATTCACTAGATGATAAGCATAGATGCCTTAGGGTGTACAAAAATGGTAGGGCTACAGCTAGGTGGATAGCAAAGCACTTTAAGAACAAGGTGCAGCAGAGGCTTCAGTACAAAAGTTGAAGGACATCATGAAGAAAGATTTGGAAGATGAGCTCAAGCTGGCTGTGAGCATTCACAAGTGTAAGAGGGAGAAGAAAATCATTGTAGAAGAGATGAAAGGTAGCTACAAGGATGAGTTTGCTTATCTTGAAGCATATTGCAATGAATTGAGGGCTTCAAATCTTAGATCTGATGTATGTGTTAAGGTTAGCAGGGAGGCACTTGAGCAAGGCAGAAGAGTATTTAGCAGGATGTATCTTTGCCAATGCATCTGAGGTGAGGATTTTCTTTTAATTTTGTTATTCTATTGTTAAAGATTGTTGACTGGGTTACTATTGATTTTTTTTTTTTTTCCAACTCATTTGTTTGTGTTTAGGTGGGTGGACAGATGGTGTAGACAACTAATAGGTCTAGACGGGAAATTCTTGAGAGGCAATGCTAAGGGGATTTTACTCATAGCAACGGCCTTAGATGCAGATGATGGGCTTTTCCCAATAGCCTTCGAACTTACCCAATAAGAGAACACAGTGAGTTGGAAGTGGTTCTTAGAATGGCTTCAGAAGAGCTTGGATCTCGGGGATGGTTCCAGAGTTACCTTGATGTCGGACATTCAATAGGTTGGTGAGAGGGCTTCTTCTTATGTCTAGTTATATTTACAATTATGAAATAGTGTGATTTACTTGCATGGTGTAGGGATTGCATATAGCAGTACAGGACATATTGCCTAAGGCGGAACATCGCCTGTGTGCAAGGCATATATATGCCAATTGGAGTAAGAAATGAAGGGGCGTCCAATTGAATAAAAAATTATTCATGCGTGCATGAAGTGCTTATCGGGTTTAGTTTAAAGACAATCTCAAGAGACTTGGAGATTTGAGTGAGGAGGCAACAAGGAATGTGTTGACATATCTAGCACAGACTTGGGTTCACACATACTTCTCAAGCAGATGTAAGTCATGGATAGTTGACAATAATGTCAGTGAGAGTTTGAATGCTTGGATAGATGAATATAGATACTTTCTTGTAATTCGTATGTTTGATGGGATACGGGTGAAATTGATGAACCAATGGGCTGAGAGTGAGAGAAATGTTGAGAGATGGAATGGGAATTTCAGTCCTAAGTTCCAGGAGTTATTTGAGACTAATAGATTCCCAGATGTGGGTTGTAGAGTCAATTTCAAGGGGATGAGGGTTATGAAGTAACAGAAGGGGAAGATGGTCGGATCGGATATGTACTTGCAAGGTATGGGATTTGACCGGGATCTCATGTCAACATGCTATTTGTGCAATGTATCCTGCCAAGGTTGATCCTGTTACCCAGATATCCTCATACTACCGTAGGAGCTCATATATTGCAAGCTATAAACAGAAGTTGCAATCAGTCCGTAGAAGGACATTCTGTGGCTTTGAATTGGTAGAACCAATGGAATCGCCACCTGTTATTAAGCTTGCTGGCAGGCCAAAGAAAAAAACGCATAAGGTCGGTGGAAATATCATTGGAAAGAATTTTTAGCAATTGTAAAAATGGTAGAAAAATTTGAATTATTTATAGTTAATACAACTTTTCTTATAAGAACTGATAATACACAAGTAAAGTTATGGTTAGATAGAGGTATAAAAATCGAGAAATTGGCTAATAAAATATTGTTTAAATGGCAAGGAGATTTAGCTTATTATGATTATATAATTAAATATGTGCTTGGAAAAAATAACTTGATTGCTGATATATGAACAGATGGAATCAAGTTAAGGACCTTCATGTCCAGGAATGACAAGTAATCAACCATATAATAGAGCAATGACTCTAGAAGAACTTATAAAAAAAGTTAACATCTTAGAGTTAAATCTGAGTATGTTAACTAATCAGATGAGTAGTACTGTGCAACATCTTTTGAAATCAACAGTATGTGTAAATCTCCAAGTGGATGATTTAGCCAGAAAGATAGAAGATTTTTTTTTTTTTTTTTTTTCCCGCATCCAATTCACTCGTGAGCTTTCTCGACTGGGCCCTGGATCGGTTCGTCGGGCGCGTATACGGGACCTCTCCCAGGGGAGTTTTCTGCATCCACAAGGACTCGAACTCGAGACCCTTGCTTAAGCAGCCCAAGTCTCTTCCACTTGAGCTAACTCTCGCTGGTAGATAGAAGATATTTTGAATAGGTTGGAAACACTTGAAGGAAGAAATGTAACAAGATCTATAACAAGACCTGTAAGTACTATTGATTTAGGAGAACAGACAGATAATGGTCATGTAAGTGCAACTGGGCCAACAAACCAAGCACAAAATATAATTGGGTCATCCATCCAAACACCAGAAAATGGATCATCCACCCAAGGGTCATCTACCCAATCCAAGAAACTCTTGTAATTGGGCCTTCAGCGCAAAACCTTCAAACAATAACACCCTTCAATGAAATTGTAAAAGCCCAAAGAAAAGCCGAAGGAAAAGGAAAAGTGCAAGAAGCTTTACCTTCTAGAATAATCCATCATTTAATACTTTAGAACAATATATTTTCTTCAAAACGTTAACCCATAGGACTGAAAGCATGTCTGAGTGACCAAAATATAAAATATTTATCCTATTTTGCATTTAATAAAGTGGTTGTATTCCCTAGAGCTTTACCAACTCTTGTAAAAACCTTATACCAGTACGGAATGATCCAAGCCACCTACCCCTCACCATCTTTAAATGAAACATCCGAGTTACCCACCAATTTACAAAATGCCATAGATGCTTATGTAAAAATTGTGAACCAATACACTATCTTTATAAGGTGTTACTCAACAGTGGCTGAGATAACTCCAGATAAATTTTACCACCCTATAAACTTGATCAGATTTGGAACAACCAGGAAACCAACAAAAGTGGAACAGGAGCTCAAGGAAAATATAGAAGATGATAGAAAATTTCAACGCAAGATATCCAATATCAGAGCCCAGGACTATCATATAATTTTCCAGGAAATTAATAGATTTACAGCAGTAGGAGAAAAACCATGGGTTTACTTCTGTGGATTTACTACATGCATATTAACCCTTGGAAAAAAGAAGATGAACAAGAACTTGGTCATTACTTGGTATGATCGACTAAAAAATAATGCCATGGAAAATTCCAAAGAAACAAAAGAAAAAATTTGTAATTTGTTATCTGAATAATAAATGTGAATATTGTGAAGAAAGAGAAAAAACTATGTAAGATTTCGAGAAACCTGATCTAGATCCTACTATACTCTGAAGCAGAAGAAGATAAGGAAGTTTGCCGACAAGTTAAAGATAAGAAGTAAAATATTGTAAGAAAAAAAATGCAACGTGTAAGGAAAGTGTCTTGCCGACACTACCAAAGTTGTAAAAGGAAAAAAAAAAGGACAAGTCAACAAAAAAAGTACATAAAGTACTATGAGGTATCTTACCAGGTATAAAAGTTTTACATAACAAGATAGCTTTGTAAATAGTTTTGCCTTGTATAATAAATAAATTAGGATATTAGTACAAAGTAGATAAAATTTCTTGTAAATTTGCTTTACGTGTAAAGTTGTGTAAATGCTTTATGTCAGATGGGTAGGACAATCCTTAATGTAAGTATGTATCCATAGAATGACACAATAATCTTATTAATTTTGTTTGACACAAACATCTGTATCATGTTAATTTTGTCAATATCTGTGAGCAGCCAGGCATGCCAAGTGAAACATTACTTCATGTTTTTTTTGGGGGGGGTCCATCAGAGTATTTGGAACATGATCATGCAACACGTAATGCACGGAGAAAGATTACTTTCACTTCAAATTAAGGTTGAACCCGGACCGGCCACTGTGACCTGGCCCGAGATCTTTGGTTAAGGGTCAGTGGATCGATCGGAAATTTAAACCGGGGTTAAACCGGTGAAAAAAGAATATTTTAGAGCTATTAGTATGAAATTCTAAAGAAAATAAAAAAAAAAAATTTTTATTAAAAATAAACCGGTTTGACCCTTGGACCGGACCGATTTACCCACCGGTTCGCCGGTTGCCGGTCCGGACCGGGTCTGAGAACCATGCTTCAAATCGAACCAATGTATCTGAGCCTTCTAATCTTCCACACAAACCTCCAGGCCTCATGTGGAAGGGAAACCCGAGTTGCACAACATCCCACCTTGAAGCAGACAATATTAGGAGGAGAGCACATCTGAGGAGAATGGCAATGGATAACGACGTTGTTGAAGAGTTAATTTTTGTGCAATCCTTCATTTTGAGAACTTCATACTGACTGTAATATGCATCCCAAGACACTGACATGAGGGCACTCTTTTGTTTGTACTAAGCTGTGATATCTGTGCACCCTTTTGTTTGTATTAGCCTTTATGACCTTTTGAAAAATAGTTTATCTATTGGTGCACTCCATGTAGCGTTTAGGTTTATTCTTAATGTGCACTCTTTTTGTAAACTATATCAATCATGTTAACTATATATGAAAGGTCTTATGCAAATTCATTTGTTTCAAGTGGTGAACAAGATCAATTGTCTCCATCTAATTTAATCACAGGTTCAAATGTTTTCATGTGGTGTACTCCATTAGTTTTGTCTTCCGTTCCTCAATTTTTCCATTTCATTGATTCACAGATGTCACCAACTAATTTAAGCACAAGTTCAATTGTATCTCCAGCAAGCTATGCTTCATGTGCACATACACTACATCATTCCAAACCAAATAAGCATACATCAGTTACTCCAAGTTCCATTAAAAGAATTACACATAGTACCAAAAAAAAAACTATTTTGAGTTTACAACACCACTACCACAATAAATTACCACCATCCATATT
The DNA here is from genome assembly GCA_019022615.1 of Acacia melanoxylon. Lineage (NCBI taxonomy): Eukaryota > Viridiplantae > Streptophyta > Magnoliopsida > Fabales > Fabaceae > Acacia > Acacia melanoxylon. Next base: position 581,689 of record JAFJYJ010000108.1, read on the forward strand.
AAGGCATGATTTAATCTAATCCTTAATTACTTAAGATACTGGTTAAACTATCCATCTATTTTGAGAGGACAACAGCAAAAAAAACACCCAATATGACAAGTGTTGCCATCATTGTCTTCACTTTCTTCTTCAACTTCAGTATCTCATTTGACTGCTTTATCTTCAACCTCTTCAATTCAGATAATTCGATCATGCTCCATTCCTCCACCTGCTTCATTTTCATTTTCTTCGCCTTCCCTGTTGTTCCTGCCACTTTTGAGCTTGACATTCTCAAAACATAGTCGATCTATATGTTCCACCACAGCTTTAATCACAACCTTCCACCTTTCATCTACATCGTCGTCATGCCAAGCAAAATACCCACACCCCCTGCACATTTTTGTTGCATTTGTAATTTCACTTGCTTTTCACTCTTAGGATGATATCATATTGCTATTACACATTTTTTTTTATTAACTTTTGATAGTTTTTATTTATTTATGCAAATCAGGGTTAATAAGAAATTTTAAATTAGCATTAAATGCCCTAGCGGTAATAGTTGACCCATAAGCACCTCCATAGCTTTTGACTTATAAACCAAAGGGTTAAGGTGAAAAAATAGACATGTGATTTTCTAGCGAGCCCCAAGAAGAAATGTTTTTTTAAAGTGTAAAGTGACTATGTGGTTACAAATTAGGTGCAAAAATAGCGTTTATTTGTTAAGTTTGACTTTTTTTCTGATTTGGACGATGACGTGGCATTTCAAAGGTGCAAAAATAATTTTATGATCTTAAAAAAATATTTCGGTATTGACCAGGTACTAAAAGGATCTTTGGAAAAAATATTTCGCAGTCTTGATTTGGTACTAAAAAGTATTTTCGTGATACTTGATTGGTACAAAAAAAATATTTCATAATTTTGAAAAATTATTTTAGGATTTTGAAAAAATATTTCGAGGTATTGACCAAGTACTAAAAGGATAATTGAAAAAAATATTTGAAATGCCACGTCATCGTCGGTCAACATAAAAAAAAGTCAAACTTATCGGTACAAACGCTATTTTTTGCACCTAATTTGTAACCACATAGTCGTTTTTTTGCACCTAAAAAAAGATTTTTCATCGCAAGACTCCTCAAGATAAAAAAACACGTCTATTTTTACACCTTAACCCTAAGCCAAATGGGCTAAAAGTTTATCCAAATATCTCAAATTTTCCTAGAGACACTTAAAAGCACCTTTCATGACATTCAATATTCAAACATACATTAATAGAATTAAATCTAGTCATATATTGCGTGTAATTTAAATGCTTAGGAAGTTTTCTATAAATATTTAATAATTAAAAACGAGTTAAGTATAATTATTTTAGAAAAATTGGCGGAAAGTCCTCATTAAAAAATTTTTGTGGTGAGAATGACATAAATTTATGAGGTTATGTTACTCTTGCCACTAAAATTTTTAATGGGGAATTTTTCTGATTTTCCCTAATTTTTTGGCAAGAAAAATATAGATTGTAATTTATAACTTTCAATTATATATATTACTAAATTCTTTTTTTGCCATCATATTACTTCCTCCGATTCTTAATATAAGATATATATATATATATATATAATTTGATTAGGTTAAGAAAGCTAGTTAAATTAGTTAATTTGACGTATATTTTCTAAAATACCCGAATTATCTTCTTTTATTATCTCTTTTCCTCCCTCTCTTAATAATCTTAATTATTGTTGAGGAAACATGGTATATTAAAAAAAATTGATAAAAATAAAAAATATATGTTATATTTATCACTAGTATAAGTATACCTTAATGTTGTTTCTGATTTCACTGGTTTTAAGTGTTTCCGATATTCGAAGTCATTTTCTCCACATTTTTGGTCGGTAATATTTCGTGGTTAAAAAACAAAACAGGGAACATTACAAGAAGTGGGGCATAGGTAATGATTGTTAAACGCATTCAATTCTGAGGGCGGTCTGACTTCCAAACGTCAAGAAAAGAATCCGCAACGGTGCAATTCAGATCTCAGCCACTCTCAGCTCTCTTCCGCACCGCACTGGAAATCCCACATTTGATTTCGATTTTGCTGGAGGAAATCGATGATACTTTTGCAGTCTAATTCAAGGTTTCTGCTTCAGACCTTGATGAATCGGGTTCAAAAGTGCGTCCTCCTATTGCTCTATTCTTTTTTAATTTCAATTTATGTATTTTCCTTTTGTTCTAAAGCATTTGGCATTTATTTATGCATTATTTGTTTTTGAATGATGATCTCCTTCGTGCTTTCAGTTTTCCTATTTCTTTTGCACTGTAATAATGTTTTTGAGAAAGTGTTTTGCTCCTTGTGAAGATAATATGAAGACTTGTAATTTCAATTTTTGTTACGTTGATAAGTAGAATATGGTTAAATTTAAGTAGCTTCACGCCGTGCTTTGTTCTCTGGTTTCTCAAGTTTATTTTGAAAGGCAATTTAGGTTTGGTGTGTTGAAATGAATTTTTTAATTGAATCCAATGTTCTTACACTCTATTTTCTGGTAGATATTTTTGACGCTAAAAGGCTGCAAGAGCTTATCGTATGTATAATGTCATTCATAAATGAGCTTCGAACCTTTTTAAAATAAAAACACGCATTTGCATCCTGTTCAATTGGATGGTGTGATTGTCAAGTATGAGAATAATTTTTTGTACTGAAGACAATATTTTTCTAAGTATAGTGCTTCCCAGTGGATAATGTACATACGGTTCAAAGGTTTAATGGATGGTTTCTGCTGTGATTTGGAGCATTTGTTTGTAACGAAATCCTGGTATCTTTAGGGGTGTTTGTCTGTCTTTAGACCCTTGTGGGATTGAAAATCTTTTGCGTTCTCTCTTGTGAGGCTTTTGGAGGAGACTCACTTTATCAGATAGTTAAAGGGCTAATACGTATAGGATTGGCTCAGACCTGAGACATGACTAAGAGACTATAAAATTTGTAGTGTCCATTTATATTTGAATAAGTAGCATCATGTCTAAAATAAGCTTCTACACATGTTAGACCTAGACACTGTTTGATTTTGAAGTAACAATGCTTCATAGGTAGAGGGATTGGCAAGCTTTGCTTCATGATCATGTTTCTAATTAAGAGGGTTAGAGGATATTTCTTCCTAATGGTGCTTTATATTTCTTTTTTCTTGATATAATTTCTTCTCTTATGGAAAAAATGAACTAAATTAAAAAGTTTACGTGGAGGTTGCTTTGTTTACAGACTTACTCTAATTTGGTTGAGCTTGGCGGGTAATCTATCCTGTCAACCAATAACAATGCCTTTTAGCATGTATATTTGTCAGTTAAGGGTGCAAACAGTCGAGTTGGATTTCATATCATATTGGTACTGTGTGGTGATTTGTGTTCCTATTATATGATGGTAGAAAAACTCTTGTTCCAGTTGTTTCTTACCTACCTCTTACTAAGCAAATTGTCATAATGTGTGAACTTCCGTAATTTTAATGATCAGTCACCCAATAACACTGATGTTTATTTCATATTGATACTACAGTCTTGAAAAAGGTGTTGAATTGGACTACCACTGGTTTGAGTTTGATGATGTTCGATATCATATTCAGGTAACTAATGACATGTCTTTTTGGTAATAATAATTATGAAGATTTGAATGGGATCCTTCAATTCTTTATAACTTCTTTTTGAATTTAATACTGTATAGTTTTTGTTTGATGGAGTTAGTGTTTAACAGTTTTGCATTTAATATTTGATGGAGCAAAAATGATTGTAGGTGACTATGAAGAATCCACATATTTTATTGTTATCAGTATCATTGCCCATCCCTCCTCCAGAAACTATTTTCTTGGGTGGACTTCCTTTTGGAGCCATAGAAGCAATAAAAGCTGCATATGGCACGCTTGTACAAATTCTTGATCCTCCAAGGGATGGCTTTAACCTCACATTAAAAATAAATCTTTCCAAGCTTCCTACAAATCAAGGTATGTTGAGATTTCTTAAAGTATCACATCATGTGCTTGCTAGATGCCAAGAATTTTTTAATCTTATTAGATAGTGAGACCTGAGTGTTTTTTTTTTTTTTTTTGGGGGGGGGGGGGGGGGCGCTCAAAAGGATTGCTTACTTCTTTTGATCATATGATCTCAATTTGTGTGTAGATAGATACAGAAATTTTCAATGTTCATAATTCTGTTTTTGCAGTTATAACGAACTAACTCATAAGCTACGGCTAACAGTATAACTAGCCCCGTTACACTCTAATATAGAGGTTGCCATTATTTTTATTATCGTTTTTTCATCTGTTTTATGGAAGCCTTTCCTCTTGAGCTGAAATTGTTTGCTGTTGCCTGCTGCATGTTCTACTTGTAACCGAGTGTGTAAATGGGATGAAGAGTGAGTTGCACTTCTAAGATACCCAAATTTCACATCTTTTTTTATCTATTTTGAAAATTTGTATTTGCGTTTTTTAGGTAATAAAATGATTTACTATATTGATCTCTCTCATTGCAAAAGATAACCTATAATTTACTTGTATTAACCAAAATACCTTATTTTATGTATTAGAAGTGGTGTAGAACAAGAGGGTGAAAAGGGGAGAGAAGAGAATAGAGAGGACGCAGAAAAGCAAGGAGGAGGGAGAAACTAAACAAATTCTAGGGAAGAGAAGAGACCCGGGGGAGGGAGTACTCAAATATAAATATGGGAAAACTATTATTCTATTCATCAAAAGGCATACAAAATAGATGTGTTAAGACCTGTTTATAGAGCCTTAACCCTAACCCTATCATTAAAAGTAAATATTCTAGAAATCCTATGAATTAAATGCAAATATTCTATAATAATATAAAAGATAACCAAATAATCTAAAGAGTTTACATTTATTCAAACCAAACCCTGATTCAAATATAAAATCATTCTAATAAAATCCTATATCTCATCTCTTCCCCGCTTAGTAACCTCAATTTGATACTGACTATTTTAAAGGTATATATTGACCATGTTAAGTAAGAATAGTGAATTTTCTAAAGTTTGTGAGTTATGATTATGGTTTTCGTGCATAATAAATACCATTGAAATAATTTTTAAAATATTATTTAATGCTATTTTTTAAATGAAAGAAATCAATATTATTTTAAGGGTATTTTGGTCATACTTTTACTTCAAGTGTGGTTTGTTTATATTTTGATAATTAGAGAGGATGGTTATTTAATTTACTCATTTCTTTTTCTTTTTCTTTTCTTTTTTTTTTGGGGGGGGGGGATAATTTACTGTTTTATATTAATACATTTAAACACACGCACAACTTTCTTTTGATAAAGAGATATTTTATTAGTAGAAGCTGATACATAAGTGGAGAATATGATTAAGAAAAAGAACAAGACAGCACTGCATGCTTAATCCCTATTGATATTTTACAAGGACAATCCCTTGAAAATCCCATTCCAAAGCACTGGCCACAAACAGAATCCTATTCTATCAGACATCCAAGGGCAAGGGGTTCCCTTGAAACTTGAAAGTACTTGGGGTGCAAAGGTTTCAGAGCTAGTGCATAATACAATTATTAGGGGCCAAGGGCCTAGGTTGTTATTGGAAAGCCATCTTCCCTGGTCCAGTTTGTGTGTTTGAAATAGTGTTCATTGTTCTCAGCCTTTTTGTATGTGCTATTCTATGGATTTATAGACTCTATAATCTAAAGAAGAGAGTTTTGCTCTTATATTTAGAAAATTAGAAGGAACTTAAACTTCATTGATTTTCTCATAAATTGCCGGGTGTTCCATTATGTCATTTCTTATGAATCTTGGTCAGTGGTATCTTATTTTGGACAGCATCCTTCATGCATAATCAGGCTGTAGTTCTTGTGATATTTTCTTTTGTTGTGGTATCTTACATCAGTTCTTGTTTAAATTCCTTTGGGTGTGTTATACACTTCATGCTCTGGTAATTATCATGGTTACACTTTTCCGAATTTTATTGTTTCTTGAAAAAGTAATGGGCTATCTGGTAAACAGAACATTTGGGTATGGAAGTGGAAAGAAAATGAGGAAGTGAACTGAATGAATGAATTATGTTTGGTATAATATTAAAAAGAATGAGAATACTATTCCATTTGCATGTTTGGTTGAATAAAAATAGTATTGGAATGGAAAAGTCTGATGGAGAAATGGTCTTTGCACTCCTACTTAAAAATAAAAATAAAAAAGTAGTTATTATAAGGGCATAATGGACTTTTCATAAATTAGGCTCAATAATTATTCTTGATTTATGTGCTTATATAAAGGATATAGATTCTATCTCCTTTTCAGGCAGCCTATTGCATAAATTGAGTTATATATATTGGAAATGAATGTGGGGGTGCTTCTGAAATGTTAAATTTCAAATTTTAGGTTACGAGCATGAGTATATATATAATTATATATGTTCAATAAATAAACGGATAAACCATGACTATTATAAATAAATTGGATTTTAAACATGCATTTTAAATGCAAAATAAGGATGCTCATAATGAGTTACCAATAAAAGTATGAAATAAATCAAAATTGTAACTTCAAATTCAAATCAGTTTTTTATCGATTATTCAAACTAAATGTTAATGTTCATCATTATTCATGTTGATAATATTCTCTAATCTCTATAAGCTCAAGTCGTTTGGACCAAAAGACAACAATAATGCAAATGTTAGAATATGTTCTATGTATCATGAAATTCAGTATGTAACGTATTATAACATATAAAATATCTTAATCTGTTATGGATACTTTTGTATTTGAAAAGTATTGTGCAGCAGACATTTGGATGATATCTGGCCATCAAATGGGATATAGGAAAGGGTTCCTTCTCCATCTCTTTATACTACGTGACACCAATCAAAACCTCAGGGAATCTCTTATATATAATTATCATGATTCTCTTATTCTATATATTCTCTTTGCCTGAGGTTGATCAATCATAGCCTCGATCTATATTCCTGTGCACAAGTTCCAGCCTTTCAGTTTAAAATCAATTTTATGGTCAAAACTTGAAACTGCTATAAATTTATCTTCTATTATTCAGTTGTTAGCTCACGGGCGCTTGCTTACTTTTTTGCCCCTTCTTTTGACATTTGGTGCTATTGATCTTGTGCAGATCAAAGATATGCTCTTTTGCTAAAGGTTGCATCAGTTAGGGAGGTGGTCCTAGGTGCGCCACTGAGAGTAATTCTAAAACACCTTGCTAGAAGAACTGTTGCTCCGGACTTGAGTCCACTTGTTGCCCTTGTGCATCGCCCAAATGAGTCTTTCTTCCTTGTCCCTCAGGTGTAAATACTTGACACTGATTTCTATTAGTTTTGGTTGTTTTTTTGGATTACTAAATTCACTCTCTTGATATATTTTCAAATGAGTCTTTCTTCCTTGTCCCTCAGGTGTAAATACTTGACACTGATTTCTATTAATTTTGGTTGTTTTTTTGGATTATTAAATTCACTCTCTTGATATATCTTCCTTACCACCCTTTTAAAATTACGTTGCATGTACTTATAGGCAATGGTAAATTTCTTTTAATGGAAATATTGGCTCCTTCTAGATATATTTTAATATATAAATAAGAGAAGCATATCTAGGACAGGAGAATGAGTACTAGGGCTGAAGACAAAAACTAGAGAGAGGAGAAAATAGTACAAGAACCAGTATTGTATGAAGGAAACTCTTGGGAAAAGAAAAGAGATAAACAGCTCTTATACACTCATGGGTAACTGTGTTCTGTTTTGAACCAATATTGTGGTTTAAGAGTATCTTAGCCTCTAGCTAGTTGTAAATTCTTCTCATTCTAATAAAATTTCTTGGTCTATCAAGACAAAAATGTTAGTGTCCCAATCGACAAAGCACATACCACAGTTGTGATGACATGTGGTTTCTTTTTTAATGTGCTGTTCTGACCTGCAACTATAGTCTGTCCCCTGCAGTTTTTCTTCTTCTAAATTAGAAATCGGAGAAGAAAATAATTAAGTTATTCTCTAAATGTTAAAATAAAATAATATAATTTGTTCTGGCTTTTCAATTCTTGTATCTCTTGAAGTATCTGCCTTCTTTTGGTTTGTTGATGTATAATGTTGTGTGCTGACTCTATTGATCTTTGCACTGTTTTAGTTTCTCTCAGTTCATTATTTGAGAGGTAAGCAACCCTTCAATTTAAATGATGAAATATTCCCTTTTTGACAGGCTGATAAGGTGACTGTGGTGTATCCTATGAGATTCAATGATTCCATAGACATTGTTCTTGCAACTTCCTTCTTGCAGGTAGAGTTTTTCAGCTAATGCCTCATCTCATTAGAGTTGCTGTGCTGAAAGAGAATAGGGGAGAGCGAGATAGAGGAAAACTTAACTTTGAATCTTGAAAAGCTTTCTTGTGCAGTATTTTGCTCCTTTGTTGGGTGGTTCAATGTTTAAACTTTAAATGTTTATTATAATTTAGGAATTTGTGGAAGCTAGGCGGACAGGTGGACTACATAATGCCCCTCCTTGTACATGGTCTCTTTCTCCTCCAGCAGAACTAAAAGAAGCACCCACACATGCGTTATCAGCAAATGCAGGATTTGTGACATTTGGTTTGTGTTTTGAAACTCTCATCATTTCATCATGTCATTCATTTGCTGCTTTCACCACAATATTGTGCTCAACTCTGCAGTTATACTCCCCCGTCACATAGAGGGACAGAAATTGGAACGCACAGCCTGGAATTTATCAACATTCCATGCATATGTTAGCTATCATGTTAAGGTGTGTTTTCTTTGAACCAAATTAGTTTAATGGCTTATATCTTCTTCGGATTTTTTCTTTTGGTGACAAACAGGGCAGAGCCAGACACCATTCACTAAAAATTGGCTCATCTAAAATTTTGCACCTATCATCTTGCATAGGCACATAAAGAGAAAAATAGTAGTAATGAAGACTAAGTTTAATAAGAAAAACCCCCACTGATAATGAAATTCATGACTAACGAAGGCAATATTTGGAAAAAGTTGTTTGACTTAGTAGCAATGAGATGGGATAATGAAACTTTTGGTCCCTCAAGTTAATGCCCTGTTATCAGTTTGGTCCGAGTTTAGTTTTTATCAATCAAGTCCCTAAAATTTCTTGATATGCATAATTAGTCCTTATGGTTGAAAACATATAATCCTAAACACACATTGGCAACCTCTTCATAGATTGCCAAAAACAAAATTTTGGTCCAATGAGATCAAATAAGAATATAAATTGTATATGAAACTTTAGGGAATTGATTGGTGAAAATTAAATTTCAGGGGCCAAATTGATAGCTGAGACAAACACAAGGGACCAAAAGTTCCACCATCCCCAATGAAATGTATAAATAGAATATATTTGGAGACAATTTAAGTTCGGCTAGAAAGGGAAAAGAGCAATGAAGACCGTTAGAGGTAATGAATTACATCTCAGTGGTGTAATGAGGGCTGCAAGTAGAGAAAAAAAGGCCCAGTGGTAATGAATTTCATTTCTTGTAAAGAGAAAAGGGCCGACCAAATGTTTGGTTTTCTCTTGGTTGAGGCGCTGCCACAAGTTGGTGGTTTGATTATGTTGTACCAACATTAATATAATGTATTTTGATTGACGGATCTTTGGAAGGTGACTGAAGGTGAAAAGCTGAGGTGACACTGAGCAGAAGAGAATAACAGAAGTTCACATTATAAAACACCAAGTACTAGGTGACTTGAAGTTTGATGCTTGGGATGAAGGCTCCATGTCTATGTTGTTTGTGGAATTCCATGATACTAGGAACCAGTGAAACATACATGTTACTTTGTGCATAAATACCTTCTCATTCTATTAGATTAATCAGAAGATTTTCTGGCGTTTGTCTTAAATATACAAAGGAGGCCATACTTTATATTGAAAACTAATTTGTATGAATTAAGTCCATAATTCCCAAGTCCTAACCACTTGGTCATAAAATTCTATTAATATATCAATGACTACTTAACCCAAAAGCCAAAGCTATTGAACAAAAGCCATTATGGTTGCCATTTTAACATCTCTAACCATGATTGTTTATAACAGTGCTCTGAAGGATTTATGCATACACGGATGCGGCGTCGAGTGGAGTCCTTGATTCAGGTAAACTCACATTTTTCCCTCAGTTAATCATCCACTTTGGTAGTGTCCAATTTGACCTCTGGGACTGGTTCTCATTTGTTAGCTCTGGTTTATTCACCTGTCAGACTTTGCAGACAAAAAAAACTGTAATTCAGCAAAAATGTAATGAAATTGTGGTGTTTGGTTGGTTAATGAAGGATTTTTCACCCCAGATTTATTTGGTAGCTAAATAATGATTAAAATTTAGGCCCTATAGAAATCCCCAGAAGATGAATGTAAGTCATTGCAGAAAGTGCTTTCTTTGGCATCGATTCGTGATTTGATAAACAAAGCCTTTTTTTTTTTTTTTCCTTTTCCTTTGCTTGTTGGGTAGTTATTGATCCAGTGTTCAAGAGTATTTTATCACCCTTCACATTTCTTCAAGTTTATTAAGTATAACGTGATAGAACCCGTATTTTCTATTTTGTAGGCACTGGATCGCGCAAAACCAGATTTTGAGGATTCAAAGATAACATCGCAGACCCGATCCTTCAAACGAATGGTTTGTTAGTTATTCCTGAATTCTGCATTTCAAAGGTCACGACAATTGTTTTCATTTAGCATTGCTTTGATTATTATATTCTGTTTTCCAAACACTGTCGTATTGGATTATAGAGCCTCAAGGATTCAAAATCAAGGAACAATTCACTTTCATAAAGGTGAAGCATGATGAGAAAGCAGCGTTATGCTTCCTTTTGGCCAAACAATGAGCATCCAAGGAATTGCCGGTATATTTTTGTGGACTGTTCCAGATGCTTATAAGAAGATGCTGTGCATCCTTTAGACTCAAACATGATCAACGTTCAAGAAATTGCTCAGAATGTTCCAGATCATTGTAATTTATTCCTGGGAGGATGGGAGAAATGACCATTAACAGTTAATGAATTAGTCATTACCTTGTGCAATATGAGTCACTCATCTGGACCTGGTTCATCTACATGTTTTCGGGGACACTTCTAAATATCTTCCTTTGCGTAGCATTTATGTAGTGTTCCTTTTTGCTGTAAATGTAATAATCATATTATGTATTGCTAATGAGGTTACATTGGTGTCCTAGCTTTATTGAGGGATAGATGATTTTTGTAGTTCTTAAACGAATTCTATTTGGAACCAAACATTTCAGAGATCTCTTGCTCGTGCTATTTTATCATGATTTGTGTATAGTTTTGGGCTAATGTAGTATTATTATATAAAGGTACGTTTGAATTGGGGAAAAGGATGAAGGGAGATAATATTTGAATTAGATTCTTTGGCACTTCTTGTTTTCTTTTTAATGACAAAAAAGTCCATTTTATTATTATTTACAAAACATATTCCACACACTAACCTTTAATCAAAGGAGAACAACAAAATACAATCACTACTTAAGCAAAACAATAATAGATAATACAAACACTCCCAAACGATTCTTGGCAGTCTGTTTCCACTATCAAAGAGAAAACACTCCCAACTTGTAGCATTAACGCACTAGCTCCACAATTATATTCATTTACCTCCATTTCATCAAAGAGAAAACTGCACCTTCCCTTCCAAATAGTCATGAGGTCCATCTGCTTTATTCATCCAAACATCCACTCCTTAAAAAAAACAAACAAACCACCTGTTGATAATTATCGCAATCATAGAATCTCCTCATTAGGTAAAGCTCTGAGAAGTGCCACCCACCTCCTGCTTCGTCCCCCATCGCTTGTCTTATGTGCTAGGCTTCACCATTGTAAATGCCTCACAGATGTATTTGGTGGGATTGATTGCTGCAATTTTAAACCAACTTTGACCAAACACAAACGGAGGGCGTTACGTAATAGAAACAGGAAAGAAAAATGCATGTGCAACGGCTCTAGCACCTTATCCTACATGGCAGATGTCTGTTCCGGTCAGCTATTTGGACACTTCTAAGGCAACATTAACCCAAAAAAAACTTGTAGATACCCACAACTTGAGAGCAAAATTAAGGGCCGGATTCATGAGTCGAATGTTTACACTTATCACATCTGTGTACTCATGCTGTTCATAGGGAATCTGAAAGCGGCAAAGAGTTGAACAAGACAGGAAGCCGGAGATTGAGGCAGCAATTGTCATTAAAAAGTGAGTTGAATCCCTTATTGAGCGTGACTTCTTGGAGAGGGATCAACTATCGCTATCTCTTGAAGCCTTTACCAGTTTGTGTTCTCCCATAGCAGATTTTTTTTTTTTTTTTTTTTTTTTTTTTTTTTTTTTGTTTTTGTTTTTGTTTTGTCGTTTCAATAAATTGTGCCTTTCTGTTACGTATATCACTGTTTCTTTATACTAAGAGGGCTTGTTGGGAATGGTTGTAAGGATTTGGTTCCTGCCTCCAATTTCGGAGATATTAAACTCATTTATCTGTGACTCTAGCTTGTGGATTCGCACAAATGCTGGCACCTTCATGCTGAAATGAAAGTAATTTTGCTCATCATTAATTTTGGAGTAGCTATGTCTTTTCGCACTCTCTTGTCATATGTACCTTGGCAAGAGCAAAGCAGCATGCGAATGATTTCTCCGTGTTATGCCCAAAATCTGTTCAATTGGCTGTTTCTTTCAGTTTTGCATGGAACCCATAAACGAAGCTCCATTACTTTTACGTGGCAAGTCGGTCTAAATTCTTAGGAATATCAATATATATCCATATAGCTGTCTGGCGAGATTAATTTCACCATTGTTGGATTATTTGACCTCTGGCACTGGTTCTCAGCAGTTAAATTTTGTCTGTTCACCCTAGTAAGACTTCGCAGAAAAATGTGCTCGATTCAGCAAAAATATAATGACATTGAGGTAGTTTGGCTCTTTATCCAAGGATTCTTCCCCCACATCTATTTGGCAGCTAAAAATGATTAAAATTTATGCCCCAGCCCCATCATAGAGATTCCTAAGAATATAAATACAATAAATTTTATATAAGAATATAAATACAATTAAACATCTACAAGGTCATAGCAGGCTCAACAAGCTACAGAATTATTTTTTAACGGAGAACAATTTTGCTATAATACTTCCACATATTCTATCCACAAGTAACATTAGTCCAGATCAGTTTTCAGCACAAAATAAACGTCAGCGTAATTACGCAACTATAATCAATACTCTCTATCCACAGAAGGAGACACAAAACCTCGACTCTTTCTATATCATCAATTCTTGCTGTTACCTTCTGCACCATGGTGTGTCCAGATCTTTCTTTCACAGAAAGTGTCTAGTCCTCCTGTCCAGCAAGCATTAACCATTAAATAAACTCCAATTACCTCCAAGCTGGCATTCATTCATTCATTTGATTATTAATTGGATTTACTGGATGCAGAAATATGAAATGCAGAGACTAAATCTACCTGTTCAGCTTTGCTTTTGATCACATTAAATCCACGATCTGGTCCATCTATCGGAAGAGCCTAGACGCTGGTCTCTTGAAGACTTTTCCCTCAAGCTTTAGTCGTCTATATGCTTCTCTCAGATGGCAAGGCCGGATTGGCCCGGACTCTTTCCTCTCTTTCATGACTATTCTAGCTGCTCAAGTAGATTGTTTATTAATGGAGATAGTTGAAATCAGCATATTAGCAGAGTAATAAAACCAGTGAGATGCACCATTTATCCACGAGATTCCAGAGAATGGCAATGGGAATAAATCCAACATTCAGTCCCTCTTTGAATAATTTATTGTTTACAAAGGAAGAATTTTGTGATTATGAAGGAAAACTATCACTACCTGTTTCAACAACATCACCGACAAACATCTTGGCTATCCCTGACACTACAATTGTCATTGGCACAGAAATTTTCTGGGTTCCAGTAATGCTTGCTAACAGCTGCTTCCATGCAATCAAGGATGGCACAAAGGGGCAACTTGTGAGCTATCTCAGTACATGACAAATTACTAGTAAAATAATAGAGCAAAAATGTAAGTATTCACAAGTGTCTTTTTGTAGTCATAATATTGGAAACTCAATGATATGACATACACATATTATCATCAAGCGTTCAACTGATCTTTTGATTAATCCCTCTAATAAGAGATTATAGCAAAAAATTCATGGACAGTCTTAAGAGCTCAATCTTTTCACATCGTAACAACCTCTACAGCCAAGAGATATAAGTTCAATTCTTTTGGCTTCCTATTTCTTAATTAAAATTAAGTTTGAAATGAGGTCATTGAGCTTGAACTTGACGCCCAAAGGCTTTTTGTAGAAGTGTGTTTTAAGATATATCAATAAAATAATCATGGACCTTATTAGATGCTTATCATTTCAGTTATCAAGAGTTTGATTCTTCCGCACTCATTTTCTTAAAGGATAATTTATTTATAGTCCCTGCACATTTATTTGATTTTTAATTAGATCCATATAATTTAAAAATTCTTAATTGTCTTTAAAGTCTCAAAGAAAATTTAATTAAGTACTTGAAACCAAACTTGTGCAATATCTCAATTAGAACCCACTGACCCAAACATACAACTGCCATGATGACACTGAATCAGCACAGTCAAACTGTTGCATGTGACTCACTTACTCAGTTTCCCTCCTTCACCAACCACTTTTCATGGGGATTTGGAATTAGGATACTGTTGGACATCAAGCAGCTTGAAAGTCATTCCAATTTTTTTACTTTCTATTTATAGCACAAATGCCATTTCCACTCAAACTACCTCTCCTTTTCCCTTGCCCTCTTACAATCAAACACTTTCGAATGACATGATGAAAGAGGGTTGGGTGAAAGTCATATGTGGCACGCACTTTGAGTATCTTTCCAACATAGCATTTATAATTTTTATTTCCAAATCATTAAGTTTTAAGATGAACAGAAATTTGATAACAGGGGTTTAATTAAATCTTCTAAACTATAAGGACTTCATACAAATTTTACAGTCATATGGACTAATTAAAATTTGAAGGTAAAGTTAATAAAAGAACACTTTAACCTCTCTTCATTAAAGTTAAGCTTTGGTAGAACATAGAATCTGAGTATTTTGTGGGTATAATAAAATAGAGCAGGATAGGGGGAAAAAATACCCTTTTCATGTTAGCTTTCTGAAATCCAGCCCTTCGAAAGGACTCATATCTGCTCATTTGTTCTTCAGTGAATTGTGATAACATGGCCCTGAAGCAGCAGGCAAAAGCAACATTTTCGAGAGGAATATAAAATAATTACAAATGCAAAATTAAAATAAACAAACAAAAACAAATAAATTATGGTCAAGAAGAGAAACTAGACTATCACAAGAAGAACATTAAACAAGAGTGGTAACATATAGAAAGCTTCTTGGAAAACTACGTGTCTATCCTACCTTGCAAAGTTCTTTCTATTGCTCTTTCTATGCCTTTCATTCAGAATATGCACTCACATGCATTTTCATGTATTTGCACAGTGCAAACTTTAGGTTTAGAGTCATTATTTTGATTCCACAGCCAAGCCAAATTCCATGTTTTTGAAATGATGCCCCCCCCCCCCCCCCCCCCAAAAAAAAAAAAAAAAAAAAAAAAAAAAAAAAAAAAAAAAAAAGCCTCCACTTACTGCATCTTGGCCATTTTATCAGGGTCACCACTTGATGGGAACTTGCCAAGTTCAACATCCATGTTCTCTTCCTCCTCCTCATCCTCGTCATCTTTATTCTCTTTATTCTTAGTGGCATTGGTTGTGGGCCCGCTGCTAGTCCCAGCTGAGAGAAACTTAGTAGCTGGAGTCAATTGGACTGCCGTTTTTGTACCAGTACTGTTCGAAATGTAATCTTCTTGGCCAACGGAGGCACCCTGCACACCTACAGCACTAGGGTTTTGTGTTTCCAATGCCTCATCTGGCGATTCTGGTGGTAAATCCTCTTGCTCCTCATATGCTGCCTCAAATGGATCCTTTGATTGCTTCATTCTGTTTCAGAGTGTTCTAAACCTATGTCCCTGAAAATGAATGGATTTAAATAAAATCCTCTGGTAGGTGGTAAGTCATGAAATTTAAAACATACAAGCCACAAAGTTCTCATTTCAAGTCACTTGCACAATGGCGTATGAAAAGCCTGAAACTTCTGTTAAGGAGAGATCCTACAGAATTCTTCGCAGCAACACACATTTTCCCAACACTTAGTTATCAACCATTATTAGCAAAAACCTGACATGCCGCCAACACAAAAAGAAGCAACAGGTGTAATTTAAAGAATAATTTCCATCAGATTTTGGAATCCATCGAAAGGTGGAGGAACAAAATGATGCAATTTTCCGATCCAATAAATTCACCAAACAAATCAGACACGAAGACAGCACAAATAAAGGCGATAGGTAAAGAAACAAAAATAATCAAATAAGCCACAAGAAAAAAAAAAAAAAAAAAAAAAAAAAAAAAAAAAAAAAAAAAAAAAAAAAACTCTTTTCAGCCGCCGCAAATTTCCAACGATTATGAAAGAAGCAGTGCCCAGGTGAAGAAAATTGGGGGTAGAGGCACTAGCACCAGAAGGAGCCGGAGAGAACGATCGCACTACGGCTTAACGAGTGTGTTCGTGTCTCAATGCATTCGTTAAAAAGAGGCCAAAATGGATTAAGCTTTCGTAGGGTCAAAAACGAAAGAAGAAAAACTTAATGTATTTTTATTTTTTAAAATTAAATTTTGGTAGTAGAGAATTAAATGGGATAAAATCCAATCAGCACATAAACTAAATTTATCAATTTTCACTACAAAGCCATGATCATCCCAAACCTCCACTTCTCCCGACAAAACCCATCACTTTACCCAGGAAGAAGCGCAACACCACCCCCCCCCCTGTAGTCCAAATCGAACCCATTTTCGGTGCCGGAAGATTCCGCGACGGCCAACCAGCGTTCGTTCTTCTTCCATTATCGGCTTTAAGTACTCCAAATTCCATCTCCAATAGTTAATAAAGTTAACTTAATTAGAAGAATCCACAGTTAAAATCACACCGTCAACCACATGGTGAAAGAGAAACAAAACGTATAGAACTGTTCTAGGTCGAACTCTGTTTTTTTAGGGGGGAAAAAATCCGTCTCTCACAGGTTTGGAATCAGGGAGCGTTATCGAAGAGATGAGATGATTAATGGAAGATGTGGTTTGTTTGGGGTGTAAAGCAGAGAAGAAATACTAAAAAGCAGCAAAAATATAAAAGAAGGAAGGAGATACCAGATCAAAGGCCTCGTTCTTGATCTCTTCGCATTGCTCGGCATACAGAGTTGTAGCTTGTAGGGATTCTGGGGAAAGATTTGTGGCACGCAAACGGCGACGGAATTACCGAAAGAAGAAGCCGGGAAATGATGATCTGTTAAATTAAAGGGGGAAATTATTCAAGAAAATAATAGGGAAAATTCCATTTAAATACCATTTGAATTTGCAAAACCCCCAGAGGTCATCTGAATTTGTAAAAAGGCTGGAAGTCTTGGGGCGCATGAGGATATCGCAAATCGGGTGAAATTACATTTTCGCTTACTTTTAAATAAATGAAAAAAATAAAAAAGCCCTCATCGGAGGGCCGCGGAGGAGGACCACCGGGCGAGGCCGGAAGACCATCGGTGGCAAGGTGGGGGTGGGGGGTTTTTTTTTTTTTTTTTTTTTTTTTTGGGAGGGGGTGGGGTTTTTTTTTTGAAAAAACAAAATTATTTTTTGAAAGTGTAGGGGTGGGGTTCGAAGCCCCCACCCCCAACACAAAACCTTGGGCTACTTGGTTCTTTAATTATATATATACATTAATAAATATATATATTCTTCTTAACAATTTTTCAATTGTATTTACCATTCCACAAAACGCGAATTACCATTCCACAAAACGTGAATTACCATTACTTTCCAAGGTTGTCATTTTTTACTCTTTCATGTATGTTATGGATAACAAAAAAAATGACACTTTAACCATTCCACAAAAACGCGAATTACCATTCCACACAACGCGAATTACCATTCCACGTAACGTCAATTACCATTACTTTCTCGGGTTGTCATTTTTTACTCTTTCATGTATGTTATGGATAACAAAAAAAATGACACTTTAACCATTCCACAAAATGCCAATTACCATTCCACACAACGCGAATTACCATTCCACAGAACGCCAATTACCATAATGCCATTTAAATAGCGTTTGTGGAATGGTAAAAATGTCCCAGGATGCCATTATGGTAAATGTCATTTTTTACTTTGTGGAATGGTAATTCGCGTTGTATGGAATGATAATTGGCGTTTTTGTGGAATGGTTAAAGTTAAAGTCATTTTTTTGTTATCCATAACATACATGAAAGAGTAAAAAATGACAACCTGGGAAAGTAATGGTAATTGACGTTCGTGGAATGGTAATTCGCGTTGTGTGGAATGGTAATTCGCGTTCTGTGGAATGGTTAAAGTGTCATTTTTTTTGTTATCCATAACATACATGAAAGAGTAAAAAATGACAACCTTGGAAAGTAATGGTAATTCGTGTTTTGTGGAATGGTAATTCGCGTTTTGTGGAATGGTAATTCGCGTTTTTTGGAATGGTAAATACAATTGAAAAATTGTTAAGAAGAATATATATATTTATTAATGTATATATATAATTAAAAAACCAAAAGAGCCTCAACTTGGTTTTGTGTTGGGGTGGGGGGTTCGAACCCCACCCCTACACTTTCAAAAAATAATTTTGTTTTTTTTTTAAAAAAACCCCACCCCCTCCCAAAAAAAAAAAAAAAAAAAAACCTCCCAAAAAAAAACCCCCCACCCCACCGGTGGCCGGCCGTGGTGGTCCCGGCGCCGCCGGGTGGTCCTCCCGGCCGGCCGGCGGCGGCGGCCCTCCGTTGAGGGGCTTTTTTATTTTATTTTTTTCATTTATTTAAAAGTAAGGGCAAAAAGGTAATTTCACCCGAATTTGCATATCCCTCATAGGTCCTTAGTACCTCCGAGTCTTTTTACAAATTCAGAGGACCTCTGGGGGTTTTGCAAATTCAAATGGTATTTAAATGGAATTTTCCCAAAATAATATCAAAGAATTCATGTAATTTGTTAATGATAAATGAATAAATAGTTATTAGGGAAAATGCCAAACTAACCAAGATATTGTTTAAAAAGACCCCCAAAAAATCACATATAAAAAATGGCTCTAGATGTTAATGTGTACTGATTTAATTGTTAATGTTGTAGTGATATAGTTGTTAACTTATACTGATTTAATTGTTAAGATATAATTGTTAACGTGTACTGATTTAGTTATTAATGTTGAACTGATATAATTGTTAACGTTTCTGAAATAATACCCAAAAAGGTCCTAGGGCTTTTTTTGACAATATCTTGGTTACTTGGGTCCTGAAGAAGATTTGTTCTAGTTATTAATAAGTGAAACCTGTACATTAACAAGATATGAGACTTTTTTTAATATTATCTTTTTTAACTTAGTGTCATTTTTTGTAAATTAAATACTTATATGAATGAGGTGATCCATGTTGATCGGTAAATGGTAGGGACTAAATATAGAGTTGGGAATCAAAACCGAGACGGCCCCACAAGATTGGCCTTTGAAGGGCCAAGACTTAAAAGGGGCCTTTTAGACCCGAGAAAAAGAAAAAACATATATTTTTCAAAGCTCGGCCAAAGAGCATGCAGGTCAAGGTCGGAAGCTATTTTCTAATTTTTTTAAGGGTTAAGGTGCAATTTTGTCCTTAAAGTATGCGCCGGGAAGCAATTTTGCCCCTCGAAGTTTTCGGCTAGCATGATGTTGCTTTTTTGAAGTTTAAAAATGTAGAACGTTGCCCCTTTGTTAAAAACCCTAACGTTAGGGTTTTTGACAGAGGGGCAACATTGCTACGTTTTAAAACTTCAAGGGCAACATTGCTCCAAAAAAACGTAGCAATTTTGTCTCTCTATTAAAAACCCTAACGTTGACCGTTAGAGTTTTTAACGGAGGGGTAACATTGCTATGTTTTTAAACTTCAGAGGCAATATTGCGACGCCGAAAACTTCAGAGGCAAAATTGCTCATGAGTGCATACTTTAAGAGCAAAATTGCACCTTAACCCTTTTTTTAACGAAATATAATTAGTAAATTACAACAATTAAAATTTTAATTTATCAAATAAATGTTATCAATATTAAATAAATTAGAGTCATGTGAAATAAATTAAGTGAAACATTTTAATTTTAAGTTTTGGGCCATTAACTAACCAGACTGTATTAACTACACATATAGTCCTAAATATAAGACAAAATTAACTTTTTTTTAAGAGATTAAGAAAATTAATTAAATTATTTTAGAATATATATATATATATATATATTTTCTTTCAACCTAATTAGTTTGACTAATAAACTTATATATAATCTAAAGATACAAAATATATAATATGATTAAGTAACTTATTTAACTTCCTTAATTTTTCCCAGAAAAAAAAGCTAATTATGTCTTATATTTAGGACCAAAGGAAGTAATAACTAGTAATAATAAACACAAATCATACTAAAAATGACAGCATATATATAATAGTCTAGTTTTCAACATGTTCCCACGAGAAGTTGCCTTTAACACATAACCCTTTCATACCATAAATAAATAAAAACAAATTATGCAGCAACAACTTCTTAAAATAAAAATTTAACAATAAAAAAAATATATAAACGGGCCTAACAAGCCGACCATTGACCCTGTAAGATCGACCCTTTTAAGTTCCCGGCCTTATGGGGCTGGCCCTTTTAGGCCAAACTTCATTTAGAGACCCAATTTTATAAACTCAACCCTTGAAAGGTTAGGGCTTAAACTCTAACTGAATATAAGGAATTGAATGTAAGTTAACTTTAGTCCTTTAGCTTTTCCTAAAATATTTTTAATATTTTTATTTTATACTACGGTTTGTTTTTTAAAAATAATTTTAACTAATTTTTTTTATTCTTTTATTTCGTCCCTCAATTAATACTCACCATTTTTTAAACTTAACTTTAATAAAAGTATAAATAATTTTAAAATATAAATAAATTGATTAAAATTATCTATTATTTGAAAAACGAAGAATTAGAACAAAGGACTAAAAGAAAACAATATTTATTAGAAATGACCTTTAAAAGTGTATTTATTTAAAATGACTAAATAGCTAAATAAAAAAGTAAAAATATCACAATTCTAACCATTTTCCACTGCAACATTTTATAATTTCTTTCTCTTCTCCCGTTCACCAACTCTCACACCATAACCAAGCCAATTTTATTGTCAAAGATACAAGATCAACATTAAAAAGTATAATCTTATCACAATAATTAACCAAATTCTAACAAAAATGTAGAACAAAAAAATCAAACAATATTCCACAACTTCTTACGGGCTTTTGATATCGTGAGAAAGCGAGGGAGATCGAAAATTGCAGAAGAGAGATAAAGTCACCGTTGCTAGGGAGATCGGAAATTGCAGAAGAGAGATAAAGTCACC
Organism: Acacia melanoxylon; assembly: GCA_019022615.1. Classification (NCBI taxonomy): domain Eukaryota; kingdom Viridiplantae; phylum Streptophyta; class Magnoliopsida; order Fabales; family Fabaceae; genus Acacia; species Acacia melanoxylon. The sequence goes on from JAFJYJ010000108.1 coordinate 603,166, forward strand.
GTTGCTAACGATGAGGGGTAGCTTTTAGGGGTAAGCAAAACACCCGCAACCTGCTCATCCGCCCATGACCCATATATGTTAAACGGGACGGGGAATGAGCACACCCACGGGGCACTTGTTCCCATACATATATTCATACGTATATATACATTGATTGCCTCTTAGCTCTTAGAGTAACCTAATTCCTAAATTAATCTCACTCTTATCATGCATGAATTCCCTCTAGCCCTTGACTGCTTTGCCTCGCCACGACATACTTTTCTTCCCAATGGAGTTGTGTTGAGGAAGACAATGAGTGTATTGGATCGTTTATATGACCATTATTCAACTAGTGTTCATCTTGGTGAAACATCTGGATTTCAACCAACAATGGAGCAAGGGGATAACAGTGGTGGTGGGAATAATGAGCTCGTTCTAGAGGTTGAACTTGAAATAGCCTTGTCATGCATTGATGCTACATACCAAAAGTTTTTGGCCAAGGCAGATGCAAAGAGTAATATAGAGAAAATTTTAAAAGTGGATGAATATGTTCAAGTTGAATTGGTTGGTTATTGTGATTCACAATTTGACATTTTGGAATAGTACAAAGGGAATGCTTATAAGTATAAAGTGTTAAGTTTGATGGCACATGATTTGTTGGTTGTATTAGTCTCTATAGTATCTTTAGTAGCAGCTTTTAGTACTGAAGGCTGAGTATTAGTGCTTTGAGGAGCTCTTTATGCTCAAAGATGGCTAAGGCACTCAATGTGCACAAAATTAGCTATCAGTGAAACCCCCTAACTTAAATGACGTTGATGTTGATAATTTTGATGAGACCACAACTATTGTTATTGGTATCTTGATATGCATTTTCAATTTTCAGGTTGTAATGTTTCATTTTATATTCTTATTAGTTGATACATATTAATCAATATGATTTAATGATTTATCTTTGTTCATTTTGTAGAGGAAGATGTAGCAACATGAGCAGCTACCTAAGGTGAATATGTTGAGATTAATGTAAAAATAATATGTTTGGTTTAGTATTTCTGTGGACTGTGTAGTTAGGCCTTGTATATTGGACAAGTATAGGTGTGATTGTTAGTCTATAAATACAGAACTCTTAGTTGTATGATGATTGGTTCTTTTCAACAATATAATATTTTTTAGCTCAACATGGCATCAGAGCTTCAAGTTACAAGTTCGAAAGAATTCCTCAAGTACTAACTTTAGAGACCCAAGGTGAAGAAGACAACCCAAGAAGAAGGTAGTCTTACAAGATCCGAAGCCTAAGAAGCGTGGATCCTCAAGAAGTAAAGAAGACAACCCAATAAGAAGGTAGTCTTACAAGATCTGAATCCTAAGAAGCACGGATCCTTAAGAAGGCTTGACCCGAGTTTGATCGGTGATCCAAGTAGGCAACCAAACTTTGTGAAGCGGGTCACAAGATTCGGATCCCTAATACTCGCATAAGAGCACTCTAATTCAGAAGAAAAATAAAACTCCAGAACTTTTGATTCCCAGAAATACGAACTCCTTTCGTTCTCTCCATCGCAGGTGTTGATCGGTTACTTCTTCTTGTTGAAGGAATCTTCGCGGCTCTTGTTTGATCAATCGTCATCTTCCCGTTGCTATACACAATCATCCTTGTATGTTTATAAGAGTAAAACCTTAAGCTCAAATCAAGGTTTGCTGACGTTGTATCGTCGTCTATCCCTCGAGCCTTAACCCAAATTGTAAGTTTCCAAAGGAAAAATCATTTCACTTGTCCCATGATATATCCACGTTGTGATCTCCAGAAATTATTCACCGGATTCGTTAAAGATTGTTGCTTGTATCTCGAACCTCAACCTAGGCCGTGAGTTCTCTTTGACTTCATTTACATTCATAACTTTTGATTTCTTGAGCCTCTACTTCCTCTGCACATCTTCAACATCTCTAGAAAAACAAAAGTCCAGAAAATTGCAAGTAAGTCCCCTTTACGCATCTTGAGCCTCTACTTCCTCTCTTCATAATCTCCAGAACCACTCATGGTAGACAAAAAGGACGAGCTCACTAAAGATTCTCTTCCTTTTGCTCATCCTCTCTACCTCCACCCTTCTGACAAACAAGGATCAGCCCTTATACCACAAATCCTTACATGGTGTGAGAACTACATCGTATGGAGCGGTCAATGAGAATCGCCCTCAAAGGAAAACAAAAATTAGGTTTTATCGATGGGACCTGTACTAAGGACATACAAGACAACCGCCTCTATGATTAGTGGGAACGAGCAACGCCGTTGTTCTCTCGTGGTTACTGTATTCACTTTCTAAGGACTTGGCCAACAGTGTAATCTTTCATTAAGAAGCTCACCTTATTTGGCTCGACCTGTAAGAGCGTTTTGACAAGGTAACAAGCTCTCAAATTTTCAATCTTCGTAGAGAAATGAACTCCATGAGGCAAGGGACTCTCACTATTTCACAGTACTACTCCAAGATGAAAGAACTTTGGGACAAAGAATTTGTCCTACTGCCGATTCCCTCATGTAAGTGTACTACCTCTCAAGTTTACTCCCAACGCCTTCAACAACAGAAGTTATTACAATTCTTGTTGGGACTCAATGACACCTACAGTACACTTAAGAGTCAAATTTTATTAATGAGCCCTTACCCATTGTGAATCAAGCATTTAGTATGATTATAGAGGATGAGGCTCAGCGTAATCTCAGTAACAATGTAAAAACACACCCACTTGAAGGCATTGCGATGGTTGCTCGTGGAAGAGGGCGTGGCAGAAGAAGAGGAAGAAATACTCCATTGCCAGAATGCTCCTATTGTCATAAGAAGGGACATATTCAAGACAATTGTTGGCATTTAGTTGGATTTCCTACTGATTTTAAAGGGAACAAACTAAAGACTTTTAGGCATCCAATGTCACTCAATCTGACAAAGAGGGAGTTGTAGCAAGTGACGAAATAATTGCTCCAACCTTTACCCATGAACAATACGACAAGCTCATGGAATTCTTTAAAAAGGACACTGAGCCTGTAACACCCCCAAAATTTCTAACAATTATAATGACATAAAATTGTAATAATCTTCATGAATCATTACTGAAATTCGAAATAACCAAGTTTGGGAAGTGTTACTGCCGTACTTGTACTGAGACAAGTGCAAAGCTAACTTATTACATTAACATAAATCCAAAACTCAATTAAATGTTCTTTATTCAGAGCATAAAAAGAATAAAATAAACTAGCTAGAATTACTAAATGTTTTTCCTCACTTCTCACTCCTAGCCCCAGCCTTGGAATCGGTTTCACTGAAAATGTACTCCCCTGAAGGATCATCGAAGCCACATAAACACAAACATCAGCAAAGCTTGTAATCCTAATAAAAACAAAGATGATATAGCTCAAATATATTAATCAAATCAAATATATAATCACAAAGTAATTAAATTAAATATCAATTTCAATATTCATGATATCTATATATATTCACATCGAATCAAATATTATTCATTATATTTTTAAATTTATTTGGACTCGGGAAACCCTGCCAGTCTATTTAGTGGGAAGAGAACCATGGTAGACCCGGATATCCTGCAAGTCTACCCTGTGACCCAGAGATCATGCCAGTCACAAATCATCAAATTGGCCATAAAACATTTCTTCCTAATGTGCACACCTCTTTCCAAAGTTGCTACTAGTATCTCGGATATCCAGCCAGACACCACTTTTGGAAGAACAGATAACATCAGTTCACATCACATAATATATCTGAGGCATAAAGCCTAAGGGTTGTGTTCATCAATTTAGGAGGTACCATCCAAAAGCTATCCTCCCACTGTTAACTTATTTTAAATACACATATAATAAATTCCCAAATTATTTCCAATATGTGTTTGAAACACTTGTATTGTAATCAATTTAGTTCGTACTTGTACTATATGTTTGAAACACTTGTATTGTAATCAACACAACATACAATTGTTGTGCCAACACCAACAACATGCATATATATACACAACACATACAAAATGGATTTTTCAAATTAAACTATAAAATAAACTCTCATGAGTTCCTATAAGGTTGTCATAAGAAATTTTCATGACCATCATTTAAACCCCAGCTCTACTCATTATCCATTTCACTCATGGGTTCCTATAAGGTTGTCATGAGAATATATAACCGAGATATTGGTTCATTTATTGACGAACAAATATAATCATAATATGTTATAGGATAGGATTTTAAACCAAAGGAAAATGAACATAGAACCCAGAGCAAAACGTACAGGTATTATATCTATATGAAAGGATATATATATATATATATATATATATCAATCATTAAAACTGAAGACCCGAAGCAACTACGTACAATATCTTATATTCAATGTTAAGTGACTTTGCAAAAAAAAAAAATGCGCAAAACGAGAAGAAGAAATATAATATATGTGTGTGTATTCAATCACAAAAACAAAACCAAGGCACTCATTTAGCAGCGTACATACTCAATAACTAAGGCTAGTCTAAATCATGTAGAATCATATCATAGGAAGGAAACAACTTTCTCACAGAGGAAGGCATGCGCAAGATTTATGGTACCAAATGGAAATTACGAGAAAGAACAAGACGTCAATTTTGGGGATTTGAAAGAATAATGCCATATAGCAATGGGTTTTTATTAACCTAGGGATTAGGATTACCTCATTCATGGGAAATTCTCACGATCTACTCATTAAAATACATTAATACATTAGTGGTATTAGGATTACTTGGTCTCTATTTTGCTAACCTCCTAGAATAATTGACGCAGAGAAAGAATAGAGGAAGTAGTAGAGGAGAAGAGAAGTATTGAGCGTTCGCTACGGTTAGGCAGTTAGACCTCAGTTTATAATTAAAAATTAGGGTTTAGCTATAGGCAACACTCTTTAACTATTGCCAATTAATAAATTATAAAACAATACAAACATTATTAAATTTTAAATTTTTATTATTACTATATTGTTGTTGTTGTTAATATTAATCTGGGGTATTATAGAGCCAAAGTCAAATATATATGCATTGACCGATACAAGTTTGAATTGCTCTCATTATCCTTATTCACATATTAATTGGGTAATAGATTCTAGTGCAACTACTCACTTGGTTGGAGATTTATCTGTGCTAAATTCATATGAGAAATATACAAGGCCTATTAAAACCATTAAAATTCCTAATGGTGATAGAGTAATGGTTACTCATATAGGAAGAGTTAAATTTTCTAATGAATTTGAGTTACATAATGTTTTGTTTACACCACATTGCTGTTTAATCTAATATCAGTCTTAAGGATTACAAGTGATGCACATTGCATGGTTACTTTTTTCCCTAACCATTGTATTTTGCAGGGCCTTCAAGCTGGGAAAATGAGGGCGACTGGCAGATTAATTGAGGGTCTATACATACTATAAAATGACATAAATATTAATATATATCTTGTAAACTTTATTGATAGAGGAATTTCCGGTTAAAATGAACCCTTAGATATTTAGACCTTACATAATAGGTTAGGTCATGCCCTATTGTCGGTTTTGAGACATCTGGATTTTGTAAAAGACAAAGGTTTTGGTATGAATAAAAGTTGTGAAGTTTTCATTCAATCTAAGCATATAAAACTTCCTTTTGCCTTTAGTTGTATTAAATTTGTTCATTGCTTCGAATTGCTTCACATGGATGTGTGGGGTCCATATAGGACATCTACACATCAATGTCATCAATTCTTTCTTACAATTGTTGATGACTACTCAAGGGCAACTTGGGTATTTTTTATGAGACATAAATTTGAAACTGTTGGGTACATAAAGAACTTTGTTGCCTATATTTTAATCAGTTTTATTTTCATGTTAAATGAGTACATAGTGATAATGAAATTATATTTGTAAGCAATAACCTACAAAACATATTTTCTTGACAAAGGTATCATACATGAAACATCTTGTCCATATACTTCAGAACAAAATGGGATTGTAGAGCGAAAGCATCAAACTCTTATGCAAGTTTCTAGGAGCCTTATGCTTCAATCTCACATACCCATTCGATTCTGGAGGGATTATGTCAAAATGGCAACATACCTAATAAATCGGGTCCCCTCTAGGATCTTAGACTTTCAAACCCCCTATAAAAGGGTGTACAAGAAACAACCTGATTATAACTGCTTAAAATTTTTTGGTTGTTTAGCATATGTTACTAATTTGACTATTTGTAATAAATTCCAGTCTCGTGCCATTCTTTGTGTGTTTCTTGGCTACCCGAGTCATCAAAAGGGGTATGTTCTTCTTAACTTGCGCACTAAAAGCATGTTGATTAGTAAACATGTTGTTTTTATTGAGGAAGCATTCCTTTTTTCTTGATAATGTGTCTACTAATCGAATAACTAAAAATTCAAAATTTTGCAAAATGTTTTTATTTGATGATGATTTATCTTTAGATCACGTGACTATGCATCCTATTGTCTCTCATTCGACAAGAGACAATGTTGAACATGAAATTGGACATGAGAATGGTATTTTTGACTCTGAAACTACACATATTCAACCAGGTTCACAAACATTTCCTGCTAACCATGAAAGGACAACAAGAGAGCGTAGACCTCCCATATGGGAAACAGATTATGTTTGTGGACTTGTTGTCTTCGAGTTAGGATTACACAAAAAGCAAAGCAAATGTTTGTATCATATTGAGAAATATGTATCTTGTCACCATATTTCTAGTTCACATATGAGTTTCTTATGTAATATAGATTCAATGGTTGAACCTACTTCTTATTATGAAGCAATGAAAGATAAAAAAATGTGTTCAGGCGATGAACATGGAAATTGCAGCCTTTGAGCGCAATGAAACATGGGACCTTGTCCTCTCCCAAAGGGGAGAACGCCTATGAGTTGCAATCTATAAGGTTAAATATAACTCTAATGGCACTATTGATAAGTATAAAGCTCGTCTAGTTGCTAAAGATTTCACTCAAAGAGAAGGGATTGACTATCATGAGACCTTTTCACTAATGGTAAAAATGGTTACAGTTAGAATTATTCTGAAATTAGCTGGAATTTATTTCAAATGGATGTGGATAACACGTTTTGCAGGGCAATCTGAACAAAGAAGTGTACATGTCCATTCCCCGAGGTTTTGAAAGCCAAGGGGGCAGAATGACGTGTAAATTTAATAAGTCACTTTATGGTCTTAAACAGGCCTCCAGATAATGGAATGATAAATTGTGTGTTGCACTAGTTTGTGATGGTTTTAAATGTAGCAAGCATGATTATTCTTTATTCTTTAAGAAATTTGGTGTTAACATTTTGTTAGTTCTAGTTTATGTAGATGATATGATAATTACTGGTAGTTCAGAAAAGCGAGTTCTAAAGGACTTGTTGCATAGCAACTTCAAGATCAAGGATTTGGGAATAATGAAATATTTCCTTGGTATTGAAGTAGCTAGATCAACAAAGGGTAAGTGCTTTCACAACGAAAATATATTTTGGATTTGTTTGCAAAAATGGGTATGGGTAGTTTCAAACCACTATCAATACCCAAGGCCACTACACTCAAACTGTCAGCATATGAAGAAGGGAAGCACAGGAAAGGGGGCCTGTTTTTTGATTCATAAAGATATCAAAAATTAGTGGGTAAGTAAATATATTTGATTGCCACCAGGCCTGATATTTTCTTTTCTGTATAGGTCTTAAATCAGTTTATGCACCAACCCATGAAGTGTCATATGACGGCAACTTTGTACTTGTTGTGGTACCTAAAGCAAAGTCCTGGGGTAGGAGTGCTTATTAGTCGAGAGGCACTACTACGTTAGATTGTTTCTGTGATGCTGACTGGGGAGCTTGTGAAACGACAATAAGATCAATTACAAGATATTTGCTAAAGCTTGGTGATTCACTTGTAGTTTGGAAGACAAAGAAGCGGCATATTTTTTCAAAGTCTTCAGTTGAAATGGAGTACTGGGCGCTGGGTTCTACAGCATCAAAAGTTGTGTGGGCAGTTGGACTACTAAAAGAAATTGGTTATGAACACTTAACCCTTGTTAATGTGTGTTGTGATAATAAAGCTGCTTTGCACATAGCTTCTAATCCGGTTTTTCATGAGAGAATAAAGCATATTGAGATAAATCTTCATTTTGTTAGAGAAAAGCTTTTAGAAAAAGTGATTGCCTTGTAGTATGTTCGATCTTATAGTCAAGAGACAAATATCTTAACTAAGGTAGTAGGTAAAGAGATACTGTTGGGATTCGTACACGCAGCGAAAGGAATATATCCAATAAAATTTTACGAATCCCATAGGAGGATCTATCAATGACATTTAAATTAAAGTAGTCAGAACCGTACCTTTCTTATGCGTCTTGTTCAATCACCAGGAGCCGACTGAGTGAATCCACTCCCTCTACCGGTATCCACACCGAACAGAACTCCAACACAGACGGCAGCATGCTAGTGCCTTCAACGTTTTTGCGTCTCTTCTCTTTCTCTCTAGGATTTCTCTTTTGTGGCTCATACATCTTTTAATACGACTTGATCACTATCTTATAGGGTTTTTCTAAACCCTAATTGGGCCGTATTAAAATATTCAAAATTAATCTTTATTGATTTTGAAATTCGAATTTGGATTAAAATACTATTAATTAAATCTGTCCAACAGATCTAATCTAATCTATTTATTTAATCCATATTAAAAGCCAGCTGATTTAATTTATCTTTATAAATTAAATCTGAGATAGGATATCTATCTATTTAATTAAATCTGAGATACTATATCTCAATTCAAATTAAATATGAGATACGATATCCCTATTTGTTTTAGTTATTTAATTTATCAAATAAATTAAATACAAAACAAATACTACATAATAATATTATTATCTATATAAATAATATTATTATTATTTTCGAATTTATATTACACACACACACACACACACACACACACACATATATATATATCCACCCTAGATTAAACGTTGTATTTATTAAATCTTAGACATATCTAAGATTCAATGAATCTGAACATTATTTCTCGTGTTGGGCTATTCTTGTGTGTGACTTTGTAGGCCATATAAGATTGGCAGCGGGCCAATACTGTACTAGCCCACAAGTCACAAACGGCTTCTAGCAAGACATTACGACTACCCAATTCATATGAGGATCGATGATATGATGCAACCTATCATACAACCATACCACGTCCCTTTTGTCACGCGATAATTTGGTCAAGGATGAAGCATGGATAGTGTCATCCTCCTATTCTTGACAATTACTTTCTCGATTCTTGAGTAGTCTAACAATTGAAATGGAAACTCCTTTCCATCGTAGTATGGCCATACATTTCTCAGACTTACTCATCGAGGGGCTCAGTAATATCTCTCTACAAATGTGAGGGACAAATCTCATCTTGACCATTCACATTCCTTTACATAAGAACTACTAATCCCGATCAAAGCCTTTATCATCACCCGGTCAAAAGTGACTTTTGACTAGGTCAAAGATTAGCGACTCTCATGTAGGAATCTATGATGATCTCAGGTTAAAGGTCATTGTGACGTGGTTATACATAAGTTAAGCTCATGACTTAATTCATGCAGCTTTCTCATAGTGGGTCAGTCCAGCACCTTGTACTCTTACAAGTGCCTAAGACTTTGATTTGTATCTCCATACCTCATCAAAGTCATACTGGTCTTATTTCATCTTTGCTTCTGCATAGATGATCGACTAGGGACATTTAGGACAATCTTTATGATATGTCCAAGGATACAGTCATCATAATAAACATGCAAATGATATGATAACAAAATGGAGAAATACTTTAAATAACAATAACGTTTAAAGTACAATGATTTGCCTCTAGGGCATAATTTCCAACAAATACATGATAGAATGTTGAACAAGTTAGGAGCTATTAATTTGTTTAGCCCCCAACTTAAAGGGGGTGTTGAGATTAATGTAAAATTAATATGTTTGGTTTAGTATTTCTATGGACTGTATAATTGGGTCTTGTCTATGTGTGACTGTTAGTGCATAGATACATAACTCTCAATTGCATGATGGTTGGTTCTTTTCAATAATAGAATATTTTTCAGCTCAATAGAGTGTGAAGCCTGAACATTGAAGATTTGCAATTGAAGCTAAATAGATGATGATGGATGAATGATGATCAATATCTAGCACTAACATGTTTTTGTCTTGTAACTTGTGAATTGTTAATTTGTGATGTTTGAAGTTTAAACTTGGTAATTTAGACTATTAATATGTACATGGTTAAGGACTTAAGGTTATTGCTCTTCTATCATTAATAAAACTTAAAAAGCATGTCTGATAGTCTGAATATTATTGAGCAAGCTAAAGTGTTGGGGAAAAAAAAGCAGGTCTAAACTTTGAATGTCCATTTTTTAAATTTTAATTTTTTTTTTTAGAAAAGGGCAGATTCATAAACGGGTTCCCATTTATGATTGCCGGTATAACCTGTATCCGTTTTAGTACAGGTTATATGGGTTCACCCGCGGGTACGAGCTACCCCATCCGTATAATTTAAACAGGCGGGGTCCGGGTTCACCCACGAGCAGCCTTGTCTTCCCGTTACTCACCCCTAAAAGCTTTCCCCGTTGAATCACAGTCAATAGTGGCTTTCATGGCTGAAGTCGAACTACCACCCCCTTTGATCCCCATCACCTCGTAAAATCATATCTTTATAATGGCCTTCCTTAGCAAGATCCCAACCTCAAAGATGAGAGACCATGGGATTGAGGTCTAGATGTATCTAGCCCAACCCTAAACAAAGCCAGTAATATTATGACAGATGATCAATGAAAAGATGCATATGGTTTGATGGGACAATATGGTATTTTAAAATTTTAATTTTAATTTTTGATACTTCTATGTAGTTCGATTTGTTATGGTTCTTCCAAATAAATATCACTTGCTCTAGGTCTTTCATTCTAATTATCCTAATAAGAAATTCAATCTTTAATTTTTTTTAATGATTAAAAAAGAGAGGAAGTAACTTGGATTTTGTGTCCCAAAAATAATACTCCTCTTTAAATTGGAGAGTTAATATTGGTTTTAGATATACTATATATTTTAAAATATTTATATTTTTTAAAAGAATTATCTTATATTTCCTCGACAATAACTAAGGGAAGATGTGTATGGAATTAAGAAAGATGAAATTAAAAAAGATGATTAAAATGTTTTAGATAAAAATTATCATATTAATTAACTTAACTTTCTTAATGTTTTAGTTTTAAATTTAATAATTAGTTTAAATCTTTGGCATAGTAATGTAAGTCACTTGAGGAAAAAAAGAAAGGAACTAAAATTATGTGTTGTGCTGGGAAGCCAAGATAAGATGGGGAGTGGGGACTAATCACAGTCAAGCCAATGATATGCAATTTTTTATTGTAGATACAGATAGTTAGATGGTTGTGTAATAGATTGTGGAATCTTTCTAAGAAATTGGCGGTGGAAGAAGCAGGAACCAAAGATGATAATAATAGGAGCCGAACATTTGTAGCCATGGCATCCCAATTGTTGCCGCTTTCGCTTTCCTTCTCGTCCTCGTCTTCGTCTCTTCCCGCGTTCGTCCACCGTGCTCCGTTTTGGAATGGAGCATTCTCAAGGCCCAGCCTTGCCTTCCGCCGTCTTCGGCGCTCATCTGCCGTTATTGTTCCCCACATCGGCAAGGAAGACACTGAATTGCGCGTCTCGTCTGAGCAGGATGAGGATGCCGACCCAACCCCTCAAGACCTTGAATACATCGACCAAATCAAAAGAGTATGTGTATTTCTCATCATACTGTGAGTTGTGAAATTTGTTCTCCCTTTTCTACTAATCCTTTTGTCATCCATCTTTCAATCATTTCCCGCTTCTTAATTTTCATTTGTGCGCACGCTTCTAGGTGCTGGAGCTTCTGAGGAAAAACAGGGACATGATCTTCGGTGAGGTACTTTCACTTGTTTTGTTCTGTTTACTTCATGCTGTAACCATTCTCAACACTTTTTTTTTGTGGGTTACTAAGGAGGCATCATCAAGACTTGGGAGTAGTGAGTGGGAAAAGGGGCAAGGGTATGGATATACCGATATAGGCTGTTGTCATGAACTCATGTGAGCTGCCACTTGATCAGTTGATTGGCTTGGATTTTCATTACCTTATATCGTAATTACTTATTATTTGCACCTGTGTTGAGCAAAGACGAGATGAAATGTGAGAAGAGAACGAACTTAATTTTTAAATGGAGGGCTTCAGTTTCCCCCCTTTTTTGGTTGATTATGCTTCAGTTTGGTTTTTTTTGTTGTTGTTGTTGATATGCTTCAGTTTATTTTTTTTAAACTTTATTCTTGCTTACTACGCCATTGTGCCCCAAATTTTACAAGTCATTTCAACTTGCCGATTATGATCCGGTGTTTATTTCTTTTTTTTCCACACATAGGTTAAATTAACAATAATGATTGAGGACCCCAGAGAAGTTGAGAGAAGAAGATTGCTTGGCATTGAAGATTCTGATTCCCCAACAAGGGATGATCTAGTTGCTGTTTTGGAAGAAGTAAGTTTGGCCTTCTATGACTGCTATATGCGACTAAGAAACTGGACTCATAGATCATCTTTCTACAGGAAATAGTTGTGTTAAGCCACCTGGACACCATTAATTAGTACATTGTCACTAGTACAATCATAATTTCATTCTCTTGACTTCTCCTGGGGGGTTAAAAGTGTGACCCTTTATTTGGTAGGTGAAGGAAGGAAAAATCCCAAAGAATAAAGCTGCTTTGAAGTTGCTAGCTGAGGAATTAAATTCATGGCCTAATTTAGAGGTATGCTGATAGTTTCTTTTCTTGGACCCTTGGCATGCTTTAACTGAACCGTTCGATAATAGCCGCTTCAAAATGTCCTGTAAAATGGGGAATATTTCCAATGTCTTCTACAATACTACAATTTTTTTTTTTTTAATGATGGATTGGAAATTGAGCTCCTACCAAATGAAAACTTTTCAAGACACCAAATCCTTTGTATCTTAATATGGCCTTGTAGTCACTGATTATGCTACCTTATCTTGATAGCACAGATAATTCTTTCTCGTATTGCAAATGTAGAATTGAGTTGAGATTTGAGAACCGTGTTGAATTGACGGTTTGACATGAGTTACTCTGAAGTCTTGAGAGTCAAGTTTCCTTGGTCGGCCTCATTTTTCATTCTTCTTTCTATGTGCAAAAGCTTTTTATTTAACTGTAGTATCCTCTCCCTTGAATGCAGATCTCAATGTGAAATTATTTTTGTTCAAGATTAAACCTTCAAATCTTGAACTTTGAATCTAGAATTCTCAATATATAATAGTCATATTGATAACTCTAGTAATAGTGTAATACGTATACTGTTCACAAGGGAAATGTGTAAAGTGAGCACACGTGCTTACTTTATGTTATTGTGCAGGAAGTTCTAAACTCTTGTCACTTTCTGGTAGCCTAAGTCTATGGCATTGCATAAACATCGAGCAAGTTAACAAAACCAGATGGGAAAAAATTGATTTCAATGAATCATGCTGTCTTAATGTTTCTACATAAAATTCTCCAAGTGAATTGAAGACACTACTTTTCCAAATCAAGCTTAAAGGATCTGGAAGCAGCGGAACAGGGGAAGAGCTAAAGTTGTGAGATGAGTATGGCATGGTGTCCCCAAGTTTCTAGGGTTTCTGGTCCACCCATTTGCACCTTTTTTTGGTATAACTTTTGTAGCATGGCCTGTATGTGGGTTTGCTCGCGCAGCCTAGTTCATTTTTTCATGGTTAGTGTGGTTTTCGGCCACTGTATCGATCAGCTCTCTCATTATTTATTTGGGTTTGTAAAAAAGTACCTGAGCAACAAGCCTGCTCAGCGTAGCCAAGGATCTAGGAGAATCTAATCTAGGTTTAATCTTTTAGAAAGAGCCAAACTTGGGAGATGATGGTGACAAGGCTGCCCTAAAGTTCTTATAGCATTTAGTCCGCCCATTTGCACCTTTCCCATTATATTTCTGAAGCATGGTCATGACCTCTTTGTCGGGTTACTTGCACAGCCAATTTCTCTTTTATGTGTTACCAGCCCAGTCATAATTGGCAAACACCAAACAGAAATTAAGTTGAGAATGTGGCGTGTTTAGTTTGCACATTGCAACAAAGAAAAGTAGTTTGCCAAGAGTTTATAGCTCAAACAGCACCCGCCACCTCCTCTCCAAGAGGAGGTTGTGGGTTTTATACCCCATGTGGCTAAAATAGGTGGGTGGGGCGTTTGATGGGTGTGTGGGTCACTTCACCAGTGGTTTAACTGTCTTAATAAAAAACAAAGTAGGTTTGTTGTGACCCATTACAATACCTTTTTATAATTTGTTATTTCTTTTGGGGGTTTCATTAGCAAACTAATTTAGATGTAGAAAACACATGCTTGCTGGATATCTTTCTTGAACCAGAGGCCTCTCAAATGATGTAGCTACGTGTGAAAATGCATATTTGCGGGTATTATATATAGGTGACTGACTTGGAATCATAGAGATAATTCTTCCTCTGGTTGCTAATTCAGTTGATGTTAATAAGTAATTACTATATTTTTCCCTGTGGAAAAAAAATGTATAGGTTGAAGCACCAAAGACAAAGCCTGGCAAATCCCTGTATGCAAAATCCACTGACACAGGAATCGATCCTAAAGAGGCTGCAAAGAAACTGAATATTGATTGGGATTCAGCTGCTGAAATTGAAGATACTACTGCGGGCAGTGATGACGCAGATGTGCCCCCTGCTGTGGTCAGTTCCTGGACTTGATCCTATATATTTTGCTATTCTTCTGTTTTCCTGGGCTTTGTGATAAATGATAATCCATTCCCTGTCTGACTTAACATTCTGTGTTCATAGATTCATGTAACGTTTAGTGCAGCTAATTTTACAGTCCATCCATTATTGTACCTTCACAATATATTGCGTGACTTATGAACATGCAGTAATTAATGGGATGGCACAAGACCTTGTGGGCTATGAACAGTCCAAATTTGTTGGTGCACCATAAGGAGTTGCTAGATGTCATTTATTAATTGTAGAATCATTTTCTTTTTTCCAAGAGAATTTGAGCTTTTCTACTGAGCAGGTTCTTTATCCTGCAGGGTTATGGAGCGTTATATTTGGTGACAGCTTTTCCTGTAATCATAGGAATATCTGTAGTTTTGATTTTGTTTTTCAATTCTCTCCAATAGGAATTAATTGTTAATTCAATGTACGAACACCGAGTTATCAATTAATAGCATGAGCGTATCTTATATCCCACGTTTGGATATTTGATTGATGCCGGCCGGCCACTTAATATTTTATCTCTTGCATTATTTTTAGTTTCTATGGACATCTTCAGCATTATTTTATCATGAGCACTATATTCGAGTTATTTTTTTTACGAGTGCACCTAATAAAGGTTGACTTAATCAGAGTTAATCTAACGAGTGAAAGGAATTATATTGGATCGCAAATGCATTGGTCAGTAATAATAAATGCTACAGCACATTTTTAAATTTGGTACTACCGGTCTTAAATATAGGACATAATTTATAATGCAATTTATATTACAAACTATGTTTTATATTTTGGACTATAGAAGTATAATATAAGAAAGTAATGTCTAGTAATTGGTGCTTATTTAAACAATTAAAAGTCAAGTCTTCCTATTATTAGTGTAATTGTTAGCACAAAGAGGTGCAAAGAGAGATGATAAGATTATAAGAATCCTCAAAATGAATTATGCATAGGATACTGCAACATTTATTTAAACAGTTTTTATTAATTCATACATTATACTAGCTACTTGACATTTTGATTTCTTTTTTCCCATGAACTATCTCGTAGAATTTTTTATATATTCTGAAAAGGGGAATGATATTTATATGGCACATATACCATTTTTACTATGAAAGTTTAGTCTAAGGAGCATTGGTCACCTAAAAGTTTTTTTAAAAAAATCAAAATGGCCCTGGAAGTTTAAAAACGTAACAATCTTACCCTTTCATTATTCTTGACTGTCAAATTGTTGCTCTAATTTGTAAACTTTCAAGGACACAATTGCTCATAAAAAAAACTTTTGGAGCAAAATTACTCTTACAAACAACTTTTAGAACACAATTACTTTGTTTTGTCAACTTTTAGGGTAAAAAATGAGATAAAAAAACATTATTCATGTGACCAATACTCTAGGCTAAACTTTCATCAAAAAAATGACCCTATTTATATTTTTGGGACAAGGTCGCACAGACACACACACGAGATAGAAGATGGTCACCACGATTCATTGAGACGTGCTTTGCACACTCTTGACTTTCTCCTCCTCTTGGCCTATTAATAATGTCGCAGCCGTCTTCCTTCTCCCAAACTTGATATATGGATTCCCATGGCGCTTCAGATTTCTGATACAACCAATCCCATCATCAGACATCATCATCATTCTAGTGTAACCATGATAAAAGAAGGCCTGCAAAAACAAGAGAAGCATATTGCAGTGGATCCTGTGTCCCTGAAACAGCAAGAACCAGCAATTGTTCCGCCACCATTACAGCCTCCAAAGTCCAAGTTCTTGAGCATCAGCCAACCCAATTCCGCCGCCTCCTCCCCCCGTTTCGCCTCCATTCTCTCCAAAATGAAATCCAAAGTTGACAGCCTAGAATCCCCGCCATGCCCTGCTCAATCTTACTTGCACAAGAGCAAGTCGTGTGGCGAAGGAAGAACACACCCCCCCTCCGATGAGTTTGATCTTTGGTCCGTAATCAAACACGATTCCACCAATATTCATCATCATGATCTTGGCAGCTTCACGAAACCTGAAGCCGTGAAAGAAAGTCCCACGAGAAGAAGTAGCAAGAACATGGATCCTGCTCCTGCAGGTAAAGGATTCAAATGCAGTTGTCTGTACATTCCAGGATTTGGAAAGGCCAAGCCAGTCAGACCTAAAAAACAAGAATCACATGATGGTGTGATATCAAGAACAGTTTCTTTGGAGAAATTTGAGTGTGGCTCGTGGGCCCCATCACCCAGGGCCCTAAACCCAGTTGCAGTGGATCAGATGGAGGGAAACGACTCTGTAAGTTCCTATTTCGACTTGCCGTCGGAGTTGATCAGATGCGGCGGCGAGGATGCGCATTCGCCGGTGGCGGCGGCTTTCCTGTTCGATAATAAGGACATCAAAGGAGTGCTCAAAATTGGTTCCGCAAGCGGAAATGGCGGCGGCGGCAGAAAGTCAGATTCATCGCCTCGCCATGTCCGATTTTCCACTCCGTCTTCTCCGGCTTCTCCTGCATCGTCGTGCATTACACCTCGTTTGCTAAAGGCAAGAGAAGAATTTAACGCCTTTTTGGAAGCTCAAAGTTAGGGCCTGATGATCACTTTGCTTGAGGCATGTTAAAGTCATATCTTTTTTTTCCCCCTTTTTGAACTACAGTTAATATTAGGAAGGCGATCCTGTCGGAATCTTTTTCCCATTTTCTTCCCACATCGCGCTCTCAGATTAAAAAAAATAAATATTTAGATTAAATATTTTATAAAATTATTATTATAATATTTTAATTTTTAAAATGTTATCTCTACGGTAGATATGAATTGTGGTGATCATATTTTAACAATTTAAATCTATTTATTTATATTTAAAATAATAGTTTTATAAAATATGAAATCGTAACTATATATCTTTTTTAATTTAAGGGTGGAGATAAGATTCTAAAAAGAAAAGATGAAAAAGATCATGGGAACCCAACCTGTAATATTAATGCTTCCTCCTTCCTTTATTATAGGCCTAAAATTGGTGAATGGATGTTTCCTAAAATATAAGCTTCAATTTTAGGTTTATCTAAATATTTATTGCATTTTTCCAATTTTACTTTTGTTTATTGTATTTATTCTCTCTCATTTACCTCTTTACACATAAGGGTATAGTTAGAAAAATAATACATATTTATTACATTTAATTAATTTTAACTATATTTTAATTAACGTAAGTCATTCGTTTAAAGCATATAACAAGACACAAGAGGAATCTTTCAAAGTAGCGTCTTCGCTGGTAGACTCAATATCATTTTTCTTTCATTTTTTTTGGGCCAACCAAAGGAATGATAGCTCTCCAATGTGATGCAGTTTAATTTGCAAGCTGAATTGTTTTCTTTCTCTATATTTCTCACTCTAGTTTATTTTTGAATTATAATTAGAAATTTTCCCTTTAATTTGCAAGGATTGTTTTCTTTTCTATATTTCTCTCTAGTTTTTTTTTAAAAATAATTCTCTCTTTTTTTTTTTTAAATAATAATTCGGAGTACTCCTCCTATCTTTAATTTAAGAACCGTTTAACTATCTTATATAAAAAAAACCATTTAACTAATTTAATTAGATTAAAAAATTACTTAAGTTAACTAATTATAATAAATATGATATTTTCTTCCTAAAATACCCTTGTTTAAAACTAATTTTCCTAAAGTCTACATAATGAACTAGAATAGTTTAGTGGTATGAACAGGGGATAGTCTGGAAAAAAATTTATAAAATTGGAATAAGGATCTTACATTTAAAGTTAATACTAACTCTCAAATTAAATTCTAAATTTAGGACGGAAGGAGTATTTTTTAGGGTAAATGTGCAAAAATGTATATGTGCTTTATCCTTATCCTTAGGAGTAACCAACACCAAATGCTTTTTTTTTTTTTTTGCAAAAGTGCCCACATAGTTAAGAAAGTAGAGTGAAAATCACACCTACGGTTAATTGACCAAACGTCCGTTAGTGTGCCAAGCTTTGATTCAGAGCATTTAGATTCATCTTCATCAAGTTCTTCTTCACTGCTGCTCAGGAACTTAGAATTAGCATCATTAATTGCATCCAATCAAAACATGACGGCGAAATCATGTGCTCGTATTGACATAGCAGCATCATTCACTTTGGCAAACTTTTATAAGCAATTCTCAAGTGCAAACGAACAAGCTGAAACAAAACACGCATGAAAATGTAATATATTTTGGAGGAGACCTAATACTAGCTATGTTGCAATATCCTAAAATTTGGCGGCCGAGTCCAGCTGCACCCGAAGTCACCAAAATGACCTCAAACCCAAGGGTACTATTGAGCTCTTTAAGCAACAAAAATCAACAAAATTTCAATTAATGAAGAAAAAATATGAAATAATGATGCTGGTCAAAATGAACAAAAGTTTTATACTTGGCATTACCAGAGTTTGCCTAGTGCTAATCTTCCATAGCTTCCTATAACCACAACAGTTTCAACCTGCAATTACAATAGTAAACAAAAAGGGTAAAGCATATATTAAGAAGAAACTTAGAATTGATATTTTTTTCAAGTGATCTTGATGTTTCTTGACATCTGCACTTGATGATGAAGGGTAAAAGGAACCCATGATTTCATTGTCGATGATAGGGATTTAGGGGCAACTAGGTTAAACTCGTTATTGGTCCTTAAGCTCGATCCTTACTCCATCCAATGCACCTCAGTGTTGGATCTTCGTGAATTGAAGTCTTCGAAGAAATTGGGTTATTTGGGGTCTATGCGTTTTAGACTCTACAAATGCAATAAGAAAAAACAATTGTGATATAGCGAAGCATCTCCTCAATGTTCCCAGTGACTGGGTGCTGGTATGCTTCGACAAATCGAAGCAAATTTCCCGACGAAGATGACGGTGGTGAATGAGTTAAATGAAAAATTCTCAATCAAAAAGCCATTACTCAAAAGCTTGGCACACTAACGAATGTTTAGTCAATTAACGGTAAGTGTGATTTTCGCTCCACTTTCTTAACCACGTGAATACTTTTGCACCAAAAAAAGCATTTGATGTTGAGCGCTCCTGAGGATAAAGCGCATATACATTTTTACACCTTTACCTTATTGTTTAAGATGGATCCATGATTATTTTCAATTTCAAAATTACAACCTTTGGTCGAGTACTATTTGCTACTTTATTTTTGTTTCATTCTTCAAACAAATGTGAGAAATTTGTAAAGATAGGCAATGTACTTCGCTATAATCTACACTTCTCCTCTTTTACTTACTTCAACCTTTAGATTGAAATTTAAGCGGTTTAGATTTAATATTTTATAAAAATATTAATAAAATATTAAATTATTAATAAATAAATTTAAAAACTGTTAAATTTTAGCTATGATAATTAAAGCCTGAAATAAAAAAAGTATTTTAAGAATGAATTTTAGCTGGGATAGGCAAGTCCTTAGGCAACACAGTTGCTCTACCTTGGAAACATTATTCGCATTTCTTACTTCGGTCTTTTGGTCATTGTTTTGTTGATTGAGTGGCGCAAAATGAATATTTTGATTTGTAAGAAGTTGAAAACTATTTTCTATCATCAATCCCCTTTTTGTTTCATTAAAAAACTATAATCTAAATTGTTAGATGTGGAACTTTTTCGAGTATAGCCTGAATATATATTAAAATTAAACTTGATATTTAAATTCATAGTAATTTTACTACTTAAAGTTTAATAGAAGAGGTTGAGCCTTCAAGTTCGAAAGGTGAGATGTGGGAGGCTCTTGATGAAGATTCAGGGAAGGATTCGTAGTTTAATAGAAGACGAGTCATTGCCAGAGGAGGATGGTGGTTTGGACAAGGAAAGGCTCAGATAATCGGACTTTTAGTCAAATTTTTATTCAGAGGAACTGTATTTAGATCAACAACATAACATTCCTTGGAGTATCCTTTTGGTGTGACCCTCTGAGAGCTGTATATGGTTAGAGGTCCCACTATGTTTGTAACCAAATTCTAGTTATTGTAACAGATTAGTTAGATATAAATAAAGGATAGATTATTCTACATACTCTTATTTTTTCTACCTTTGCCTACCCCTCTCAATACCGTTAGATTATAATATCATCCAACAGTGGAGATTTGAGGGATAAAATAAATCTTTTTACCCTTTCCTCTCTCCCACTGCCCCCAATATAATCCTGGCTCTTGGAACAGAATCTTCGGCCTCCTTTTCCTCGATAGCCCAATCGGAACTGGATTCAATGTCGCCTCAAACCCTAGTGAAATCCCCAGAAACCAGAAATCTGTCGCCAAACACCTCTTCGCTGCTATCACCGAATTCATTCGACTTGACCCAGATTTCAAGTTGCATACGACGGAAAGCACACTCGATTGGGATGATTTTTTAAATGTATTCAATCCTTTAAAAATAAAGCGAATACAATTTTAAACCGTACAATTTAGAGCTTTTGATTTTATTATTAGAAAAATAGGCGTGTCTGCATATGCAAAAAAAAAGAAGCCGAATAACAATAGGCTTCACTTTTTATGCTTGAATAAAGGCTCTAAATTTATGAATTAACTCAAAAAGTTCAGTTTTGTACTTCTCTACTTTTTGTAAGGGACGAGTTCGTACATATCTACAGAGAGAGAGAGGGGGTGGGGGAGAGGAAGAGGTAAAAGGGTTTATTTTATCTATCAAATCTTCACTGTTGGATGAGATTATAATCTAACGGTATTGAGAGAGGTAGGCAAAGGTAGACAAAATAACGTATCCCTATAAATAATTAGTGTAACTAATATAGTTAGTTAGTTGTAACAATATAGTTAGATCTAGTAATATATAAGCAGTTAGATATTACATACAACAGATTTTTTTTTTTGATACATAAGAAGGACTGAAATTAACAAGAACTAAATGGAAAGGTACCCAGGGGAAATGAATCCCATCTTCCCCTGATTGACCAGAGTTTGAAGGAACTAGGGACATCAATATCAATATATATAGGGTGAAGGTGCTATTTTACCAACAAACTATTAGGGAAAGAGCATCTGACACAATAAACTATTTAGGGTACCTTAAACACACAAAAAACAATTAAAAGAGGGAAGAAAACACAACACCGTCAGGTTCTGAAGGTAACAGTCGTTTAGGGGATGGTTGACGCTGATGTGGCATCTGATGTGGGTGCTTGTGGCTGAACATGTGGCATTAGATAATGGTGGGTGTTTGAGCAGAGAAGAAGACGAAGACGCATCTTGAGAAAAGCCGAGAGAGCGAAGAAGAAGAAAGAAGGGCGAAAACGCGATCTCGGAGGTAAATGCGACGACGATCTGGAAACGTATCATCTTCTTCATCCTCGACGGCAAGAAGCAGGCAGAGGGTGGTGCTTCTTCGACAACCCAGTCGTGAGGATGATTATGAACCTCCGAGAAGGTACTGTTATCACAGAATGGTGGCTTTGAGATGGACGGCGTGGACTGAGGGCAACCCAGGTCGGAGGTTCTACGGATGCCCATACTACTACCAGGTAAGCAAGGTTAATCGGAGTTGGGTATTTTCGAGTTTGGGTATTTGTTGCTTCCACACTCGATTCTGCAAGTCTAGTTTTTGGTGCTTGATTTTAAGATGACAGGAAACATGGTGGTTAGGGCTCCTAATTGTAGGTTGACGGGATTTCTAAACTGGAGTATTTGACGGAAAATGTTCTGTTGCATTTTATGACTAAAACTTGATGCTGTCTGTTTCGTTTTTAGTTTACATGGTGGGTAAACTGCATTTTATAAAAATTCTCAGGTTAGTAACTTGAGGTTAGCTCAACTAGGTGTGGGTTAGGATGCAAGGTTGCATATTCAATTCTCCTATAGTACTGAACAGATTTTGTCAGCTTAAATATAGCCATTTGTGTGATCTAATGATAATGCAAGACCTCCCAAATCAAAACCTTCATACTGATATGAACATATAAAGGAAAATGCTTAACAATAACATACCCAACTAGATTGTATGCTTAGCATGGAATCTGATGTCAAATGCGCTCGCTATTCATAACTCATAAATAGTGCAGCACCCAATAAATTTTATTTTATGTATTGATGTACTGATTTGCTTCTAAAGATTTCCACCTAACAACATCTCTTCATAGATGTTTTCCTCCTGTTTGTTTTGATTAACTCCAACCTTCAGTGGATATAGCATCAACGAAATAGAGAATCTTGATAAGGGAAAATAACTAGATTGTGGGATTGTGCTTTGCATGGAGCTTTAAGCGAGTCACACTATTCATCGCTTATCAATAGTGCAACCTCCTTTGCATTTTATATCATACATAGATACTAATAGTCAAAATAAGTAATTTGTAAAGTAATTTATCGATGCAATTTTGTATTTATTTTGGGTTATATTCAATTTGAAACGAAGTTCATTTCTTGCGTTGAATTCACTTCATAATTCATTTTTGTAGTTCAAGAATTCCGAATATCAAACTTTAATAAACATAGGATGCCAATTTTGGAAATGGATGCATCTAGAAGTTGTGATGCTTTCCTTGTATTAGGATCATCTCTTATGACAATGTCTGCTTTTAGACTTATCAGGTAGATTAAATATTGCCTTGTTCTTTCGGTTATGATGCTAAGCTTATCTCACATGTGTCTGTTGAACACATACACACACACACACACACACACACAGTCTGCAAAATGCTAAACAGTTGGCTAAGCCAATATTATAATGTGGTATGGATAAAACTTAACAGTTTTAGACCTTTGAGTTGAACTTTTGATAAAGTTTATGGTTATGGCTTAAAAGTGTTAATTGTTAAACAATGAATGTACGATCTTACATGAACTTCAATAATGTAGACAGTAGCTGTTCCCTTTGTCATAAGTTGGCTATTTTTAATTGAGTTTTTGCATATGAAGGTTTGTAAAATTTTATCTGACGTATCCTTTT
This sequence comes from Acacia melanoxylon, assembly GCA_019022615.1. Taxonomy (NCBI): domain Eukaryota; kingdom Viridiplantae; phylum Streptophyta; class Magnoliopsida; order Fabales; family Fabaceae; genus Acacia; species Acacia melanoxylon. The sequence goes on from JAFJYJ010000108.1 coordinate 626,869, forward strand.
TCATACAGGATGGCGGGTGCGGATTCTTTGCTTGGCATGATGACGAATTGGGTGAGAGGGCAAATACTGTGATTAAGGAGCTATTAGACAACATTGACAAATTATATGATGAAAATTCATTCCTTCGAAGAACAGAGCATGGACAAAGAGTGAGTGAAGAGCTTGATGCAATACACACTGATTTGAGAAAGCTTAAACGTAGACATGAGCTATATGATGGGGAACTTAGGAAGGGGGAAAGGAAGTTTAAAGTAGCGATGTCATTGTTGTTTGTAACATGTGTTTGGTTGTGTGTATTGTATTTGAAGATGTAGCTATATGTAAGAACTTTGTTTTGCTTAGGTTGATGCAAAAATATTTGTATTTTGTTTTGGTTAGGTTGATGCAAAAATATGTGTATTTTTGTAAGCTCATATTCCTAACCTTAGTTCATAGCAAACTTAGACAGCTAACTGCTTTGTACAGTGACTATGCAACAACAATTTATACAAATCCAATGCACCAATATATTATGACAATATCTCATTACTTAACTATGGCTGAAAACCAGCTGTAGCATGTAGATACAGGCTACACCAATGATTGCACATCCTTGGAAATAAAACACACGCACATCCTTGTAAAATTTTGATAGCAGTATACAGATACAGCTGCTGCATTAATGATTTCATAACAAAAACGCACAAGTGAAATCAAACTTTAATGAAATTTTGACAAAGACAAACACTAATATCTACAATGATAAAGAAGATATATTTCATTTACACGGCAAAATATACAAGCAAGTATATACACCGATGCCAATCTGTTTGGATCGATATAAATACAAAGGGATCCTAATTCCACAAAGGCAAAAAGTTGGTCATAAGACCAAACACAAAACAAGTACAAAGTGTTGCTTGCTCTCGGGTTACATAAAGGTTGGTGATTTTACATATATCCCAAAAGAAATCACCTAACAAAAAGCAAAGCCATCTAAAGAAGTCTACTTGGAGGAGCTAGGCATGTTCCCGGGCATAAGTTGATCGCTTTGTTGTTGTAGTTGCGATCTTCGCCTTGACATAATCTGTTGGCTTTGTATTCGAGTTGTAAGCCACTAATACTTGGTCGCCCGTTCCACCGCAATCCCGGTGGTTGCACCGGGCAAGGGCGAATCGTATGAGATGGGAAGTAAATCTTTCCGGAACCTTCGTTGGACGACAATGTTGTAGATGTAGATCTTCTGATTTCTTTCTCGTTCGGTATTGCAAACCTTGTTTGAGGGTTGGCATTGTGCTGAAACTCTATGGGTGTACCCTCATCAATTACCTGTTCAGAACTTAAGCCAGGCTAGGGAAATTTAAAGGAAAACAAACAAAAGAAATCAGTATCTTAACCGAGTATGTTACAAAAAAGCAGAATTAACAAGAAGAATGAAATGTTCACATAAATCTTACATTGTAAACACTTCTACCAGTGTCTTCATCCACCATTATTTCAAATCCATATTTCCGTACAGGCAAAATGCTCAAAGGATTATGAACCTGCCATTGATCCAAAATTGGCTGATGAGGAGCGTGAAAAAGGTACCCTATCTTTTAGCATGCTATCCATGCTCCTCCTTCTCAAGTAAGCCTATGCTTTTTTTTTTTCTCCAGAGATGAGCAATCCCTCACTACGTATTGAATACAACTACCATTCATCAATGTGTAGGTAATGAATTCTTTAAGCAACCAAATTATCCCGAAGCTGTGAAGCATTACACCGAGTCTTTAAGAAGGAACCCTAGGGATCCTAGGGTAATATTACTTGTAAAATGGAGCTCAGAGTTGCAATTTAAGAAAATGCTGAAACAAATATGTATTTAATTATTCTATCTTCTTCGGACTTACAAGAATGTAGCCGCATGCTACACAAAACTTGGGGCAATGCCCGAGGGTTTGAAGGATGCGACAAATGCATTGAAATGGATCCAACTTTTGTAAAGGGTTATACTAGAAAAGGTGCTATACAATTTTTCATGAAAGAATATGACAAAGCTTTGGAAACGTACCGGAGGGGTTGAAACATGATTCAAACAATCGGGAGTTGCTTGATGGCATAAGAAGGTATTGGATTATGTTATATTCCTGGTATTTGTTGGTTTCATATTTCTAATTTTTATACACGCTTTACCAGAGTGATTGTCTTAACATTAATATCTATTTCAGATGTGTAGAACAAATTAATAAGGCCAGCCGTGGGGATATAAGTCCTGAGGAGTAGAAGGAGAGACAGGTGTGACTCAATTGCTAAACGTTTATTTCAGAAACTGTTTCAGTTTAAATTTTTCTTCGTCTATTCGGTTCTTAATTGTAAAGAATCCTAACAAATACCTTAAAGCCTATTTGAAAATTTCATCGTAAAGAACCCACAAGATGCTTTACCCCCAAAAAAATCGTAAGTCATGATTCGCCTAAAACCACCGCCATAAAAACTACTAAATCATAAATAAAAGAGGTGAAAGAATCTCAAACCTTCAGCAATGGTGTATGGCGCTTCTTGACCTGCATCAAGTTCCAAGATCTCATAAATAAAACCAAAAGAATCTTAACCGGAGGGACACCAGTGCATGATTTATTAACACAACATAATGAACAAAGAAGCCCATTTATTGTCAAAAATCGTCCGTTACCTGTGAAGAACTTGCAGCTCCCTGAACCTAGCGCGAGTGTTGATAATGAAATAGCATGCGCGATTGGTTTACGATTTCAGACAACCACGCTCGCAATCAGCCCATCTCGAAGAATCACTCATAGTTTCGGGATCCTTGACGTCGATTTGGGGTTGATCGCGTTTTCGCCCTTCTTTGTTCTTCGTCTTCGTCTTCTCTGCTCTCTTCGTCGAAGCTAAGGGGAAAATAAAAGGCAGAGTTCAATCCATCTAACTTAAGTTGCCACATGTTCATTGCAAGCATCCATACCAGCGTCTTCAACAGCCCTAAACGTCCGTTACCTACAAAACCTGACGGCGTTGTGTTTCCTTCCCTCTTTTAATTGTTATTTTGTATTTAAGATACCATAAATAGTTAATTATGTCAGGTGCTCTTTCCCTAATAGTTTGTTGGTAAAATTGGACCTTCACCCATATATATATAATAACACATCTCTCAAGCCGTCTCAAAAATGGCTTAGCATTGGCTCCACTCACAAATTACTATTCCTAAGCCGGTTTCATTGTCTTTGGGCTCCGTGTGAGCTGATCAACAATACACAATGAATCAAAAGTTCATTTATTTCATCTACCACTCTGGTCCTATTTATAAGTCCAGTTTGACCAAAAAAATTTAGTCATTTTTATAAGTCCAGTTTGACCAAATAAATGAGATTGTGACAATTTTGCCCATAGTAATGATGATGAGAGAGATTGGCTAGTCATGTTGGAAAGAGAAAAAGATGAGAGAGATTTGACGATAAATTTTAAAAGGTACCCATTCATAAATGAGGGTAAAGTTGGAAATTTGTTCCATAATCATGAAGATACTTACCTCTCATTGGTATGTGAGATTTGGTCAAACTGGACTTATAAATAGGACCAGAGTGGTATCTTTTTCTCTGTCCTTTTTATTTTGGTCCTTTCTTTCTCACACGGGATTTCAAAATTTGAATCCCTTCTTCTTTCCCCTCTCTCTTATTCTCTTATGCTCCCTCTTTTTCAATCCTTAACCCTGGATGCCCTTTTACGGGTTCACATCACATGCTTATAAGCATGTAATTATTAGGTGCTTATAAGCATATATATTTTTTTTTTTTTATATATTGTATTTATTTAAATTTAAATTATATCGCCGCTTTTCGATATTTTTTTTGCACCTAGTTTCTCAAATTAATTAATTTTCATAATACCGGTGTTACGTATAAATGCATAACCGAAAAATAATTAATTTGAGAAACCGGGTGCAAAAAAAATATCGTAAAGCAAAGATATAAATTAAATTTAAATAAATACAATATATAAAAAAATTAAAAAAAAATATGCTTATACCTCTTATAAGAGGTATAAACACCTAAACATTACATGCTTATAAGCATGTAATGTGGATTCCTTTTTGCTGCTCTCTCTCTCTCTTTCCCCTCAGTTTCTCTTGGTCATCTACTCCGGAGGGTGGATCTCCTCACCGAACTCAAGCTCGGTGATCTCTGTCGTCGGCATCTGTGCATTTTGAAGTCCTCTTCTTTTGTAGCTTATCGATGCTAAGAAGGTTTGTACTCTTCCGCCATTCTTCCCTTTGTCTTTGATCTCTCCCATTCTTCACTTTTCATCTTCTTCTTCTACTTTTCTGGTTATCGTTTAATGGATCTCCTAACATAACTCAAGCTCGGTGAATCTGCCTATCGTTTTCTGAAACTGTGCGTCGAAGCCGGAAACGTCGAGGCCTGCTATACTTTGCCCATGGTGAGTGGAGAATGATTCTTTTCTCTAAGTAGAATTCGAGGATACCCAATCTCCCACCCCAGGGGAAGAATGGATCTACTAGCAGAATTTTCCAAGCGAAGCACGAGGTACATTTTTTTTTACAATGAACCATCTTTGTTCATGTGTATTTTGAATCGATGTGCATTTTTCGCAGTTTTAATCGTTCCTTTGGGTTTACATGTTGCAGAGAGGTATATGCAGAAAGGGAAAATGAAAGTACAACCTATCATAGCAGACGATGACGACCTATCATAAGGGAAAATGAAAGAAGAATCAGAAGATAGTAATGATCTAAAAATCAGCGCTCTCTTCTCCAGATTTTTGTAGTCCTGAACTTTAAACTTGAGCTTCATTCCTCTTTTCGTTACTCCTTCTTCTGTCGTCCTCGGTTTTATTTTGCTCTCTATAGTGTAAGAAAATCATGTCATTTTCAGTTCAAGTTTAAAAATAAGAAATGATGATAATGACTTCTCTTTTTTATCGCTTGGATATCTAGAGGTTGTATGTTGCTGTCTATATTTTCCCCCAAAGTTAGCTCTTTCCTCTCTCAGCTTTCTAATTCGTAGTGTGTATATCGGTGTACTGATAAGCCCCAGAGAACTTATTACACTAATTTTGGTACAATAATGATTCGTCGGGGATGATTAACGAGCCTGAAGAAGAAGATCTTGATGAAGAGGGAAGGAGAAGAAGAAATTGATGAAGCTGGGACTTTCTTCCATTTCTCATTCTTTTTTCCCCTTCACCCTGCCTCTCTATCCTTCTCTTTGCATCCTTCATTTTCCACCTCATAATTTGTTGTATTGGGTTTAAAGGTTTTGAAGTTTATTAATTTGATGCAGTTAAGAATCAAACGGATGCCATATATGTCTCGCAGAGACGAATGCGACCATGATGGTGATATCTCCTTCTCCGATCACCATCATAAATCTTTCCATGAGTCAATAAAATCTCCATTGTACTGCTTCACCGTTTTCGCACAAGGGTTCCTCTGCATTTTGAGGTGTAGGCAAATGTTAAAACTTTATCTTCTTCTATTTAGATTTCCCTTTTCATCCTTTTCCATCATCTATGTTGTATGAGGTCTCTGTTTTCTTTGTACGTGGGGCAAAGAGAGAGGGAGAGAGAGGACCCAGGTTTATGATTTTGTGGTCTCTGTTATCATTGATTGTATGACCGCTGTTTTCTTCACCACACTATTCTATGTTGTTCAAGCTTTGTTCAAAATGATAACAGAGATTTTTTGTTCTGGTCCGGTTTTAATGCCATGTGAAGCATGTTCTTCTTACCTCTCTCTCTCTCTCTCTGTGCCTCCCTTATCAATCATGTACACTTATGTATAATATTAAAAATATCAGATTCTTTATTGGAGCAGAAATGCTTGCTGTTTAGGAGGCAATATTAGTGAAGGCGTGAGGTTGAGGGAGATTTGGTATTGAAACTGATATATATTAGTGATGGGTAAGAGGAGGGAACAATTAATTAAGGAGTAATGTAGTGGGCTCAAAAAAGATAAATTAAAGGAAAAGAAGACAGGGACATGTAAGAGTAATAGGAGTCAATAAAGTGAAGACTTTTTTCCATGTTGAGATGCGTGCAACAAGAATCCAAAAATTATTTTCGCTTCCTTACTCTCACCCAAAAATGGTTATTCATTGGTATGCCAGTTGGTCCTACATGTTTCATCTGTTCTTATGTTTTGTTGCCTCTTGTATCTAATATTTTATGTTAAAGAGAACATAAAATGTTTGACAACATATTTTGAAGAATAGCTATAGTGTGGAGGGCAGCAGTCTACTATGAAGTTTTTTTTGTCCTGAAACAATCTTTTAGATTTGACATATAGGATATAGTCATATAGGTTTTGAAGAATAGCTGTAATATTTTTTGTAAGCTTATTAACCACTGGATCCTGCGGTCCTTTTGTCACTGGAATGGTCTCTCTCTTGCAATGATGGGGAGCTCTATTTTCAGATCCACTATCTGTCTCCTTATTGTAATGTGGGACAGTCAAGAAGGACGAGGAACAAGACAACTAATTGTAATGTGGGATTTCTTATTTTCTTGACATGTAATCTCAAGTGAAACAGTCAAGAAGGATGTTTCAATTTTTTTTGCTCCAAAAGAAGGATGTTTCAATTTTTTTGCTCCAGAAGAAGGATGTTTCAATTGGCTCTATAAAGTTTAATGTAGTTTTAATTTTGTGCCCTGGCTGAGTTATTGGTCATCTCCTTTGTTGGAAAACTCTGTACACTGCATCTTTGAAATGGAATTGCAATGGAGTGGTTGTGAGTTTGAACCAAATCTCTTGCTAGATTTGTGCCATTTAAGGCATATGTTTCACTATATTTTCCAAATATGTTCATTGTTTAACCTTTGCAGCAATTGTTTCTTTTTTTATGCAACTTCTCTTATTGTTTTATGCTCAATGTAAAGATCTTCACCTTTTATGATGTATGTTCTTTTTTTTACCCATCTTTTATTATTGAAACATCTTTGACTGATAATATAAATGACAAAGGCTTCACATGTTCATTGACAAACCCGCCCTTTATCTTGGACAAGACTCAACAGTATGAAAACCTGAGTTAATATGATCATATTTTTTGCTTCCTGGCTTCTTTTTCTTCTCTCTCCCTCTCTCTTCCTGTCATTCTTCCTCTCTCTCACGTTTATGTGTTTTGTAATGTCCTATCACTCTTCAACCACTCTTCCTCTCTCTCACGCTAACAGCAAAAGGAAAACAGAGTGAAACAAGCCATAGGAATTCAACCTCTCTTCCTTCTTCAAACGTGTCATGATCTCCACCCGTCAAGCATAGAATGGAATGTCAAATTTATTCCTGTTAAGCATACTATGTTTCTGGTGAATCATTACTTTTCTTTTCATGTGGTTGTTTTGTTTTTTTATTCAGTGCAACACAGCTTCCTTTTATACGTGTTTGATCGCCTAACCTTCTTCAAACTATTCACTTTAATGGAAAATTTCTTTTCATCTGGTAATGAACCCTCTTCTCTCTCCATCATCTTAAGAAATTAATCAGTGTGCACTCAAACGGTTGATCAACCTGAGGCATCATTGTTTAAAAATTTCTTCGCAAACTATGGATAATGCAATGTCAGTGGGTAATGTTGAGTCTCTTATAGATAACCCCCATATATTGCATATTTTAATTCATTCATATAATCATATCTAAGGCAACAAAGCTAGGGCTAATACATATCTCAAAATGTTATACTTTTCCCTCATCCAGAAAGAAGTCTTCTTTTCCATTTTCCAGGCATTGGGATATGAATAAACTCAGCTGCTCTTTTAAGATTCTTTTACACCTGCTTACTATCTTCGTCATGCACCTACTCTAAGGGAATAGGCTTGATTACTTTTTCTTTAAAAGCATCAGCCCATGCGTCTCATACATGTTATCCCTCATTACAATTGTCAACGTTCTCTTTATGCAGAGTTGTCTTTCAAATTGCCTAATCTATGAAATTGTTTTATTGCCTTTGTTTTTTGTTGGCTCTATGTGGCGTGGAAATTTTTTGGTCATCATTCTTTACTGCTATGATCTTCAGCCTCCTTTGTAACCTACAACACACCAATGGTTTATTTTGTCATATCTTTCTTCATTACTTATTTTTACTGCATTTCTTCAAGGTCTGATATATGTAATAAATATCATTCACCTTCATTATGAATACCATCAGAAGTTGTAGGTTGGAAGATATTTCCCAAAGAAACAATAGCATTCTTTTTCCCTGTCATGAAATACATCCTACTTGATACCTATGCTTTCTTATTTCCATTAGTGACGCATTGGGATTTGAACAAAGTCTGCAACTCTTTTAACTTTCTTTTTCACCATTGTGGATCCTATGCGCTGAATGTCAATAAAGGAATTATGTTGCTTACTTCCTACTAAATGCACCTATACTGATGTAATAGGGAGGATTACATTTTTTTTGGGACCATACCATGCATCTGGTAAATTTTGTTCTCATTAACAGTGTGTCAACGTTCTCTTCATCCCCAATGTCATTCTAATTGCCTCATCTATGCAAGACTTTTTTTGAAGCCTGGTGTTTGTTGGCCTTATGCAGCAGGGAAAGCATCAAGTCATTCATTATTATCTCTTCCTTGATCCTACTTTGTATTCTGCAGCGCACATATTTTTTAGTGTCAATAGTCTACTTTTTTTCATTCACAAAGCTGGAAACCATGTCTTTAATGGCCTGCGAAAACATCATGATACAGATGCATGTATAATTATCCAGGCTTTTTTCCCTATTTGCCACTTTTTAAATAATTAATTACCAATTTGCCACTGATTTCAAAATATTTCCCAATGTGCCACTCTTTAGTCGACTAAACCAAGGTTTAGTCGACTAAAACGTGAGAAGATGATTTTTTTGAGAGACCCCGCAATTTAGTCGACTAACCCAAGTGATTTAGTCGACTAAATCGCGACAGTTTTTTTTTGTGAAACCCCGAAATTTAGTCGACTAACCCACTTGGGTTAGTCGACTAAATCGCGGCAGAGGGGTTTTTTAAACCCCCATTTGCGTCATTATGGAGCTCTTATCATATAGCAACCCTTCCCCCCCTAATACTCTCTCTTTTCTCAGTTTGTAGTGCGACCCATCAAAGTTTAATCCCATTCCACCTTATTCAAGGTATTATTGTTGTGTAATCGTTGTAGTTTCATTTTGTTTGGCTTTTCTTTTTTGTTTGTAAGCTGAAACCCTCCCTTTTACAGATCACAGATTGTTGTTTGAAGGATGAGTTCAAGTTCAAACACGTACGTTACTGTAATCTACCATAGTGGGAGGCATTTTGAAGGTCCCGATGGTGTGAGCACAAAATTTTATTGAGATATATGTTGAGCTTGAATCTGGTGAATCATCGTCTATACCCACCATGCATAGAAAATCTGCACAGTATTTTGGTCAAGAAGATAGACATGTCGATGTATCTGCTGTTGGGATCCGTACACACAGCGGAGTTAAAAATTTTACGAATCCCAAGAAGATGATCGCTCAACAGCGTTTAAATCAAGGTTAAAGATTCTGAATCATACCTTATACGAAATTCTCAACTAGCGTTTCTTTCGATCTGAACACGTGGGCTACCTTCTCCGATCAACAGGAGTAGACTCCGTGAATCTCCTCCTCCTCGGTATCCACACGAAACCTTCGAACCCGATTGTGGCAGCGTGCTAGCGCCTTCAAAAACTCGCGTCTCTCTATTTCCTCTAGGGTTTCTTGCGGCGTTCTAATTCGTCCGTCCTTCTAATATGACTAGATCAATATCTATTTATAGGGTTTCTAAAACCCTAATAAGCCATATTAAAATATTCAAAATTAATCTAATCAATTTTGAAATTCGAATTTCAATTAAAATAATATATATTAATTAAATCTATCAAAAAGATCCAATCCAATCTAATATATTTATTTAATCCGAATTATAAGCCTACATATTTAATTTATCTTTATAAATTAAATATGAGATATGATATCCTTTTATTTAATTAAATATGAGATACTATATTTCAATTTAATTAAATCGATATACCATATCTTTATTCGAAAATTAAATCGATATACAATATCTCAATTTATTATAGTTATTTAATTTATCAAATAAATTAAATACTATATATAATAATAATATTATCTATAAATAATATTATTCTTATTTCGAATTTAATATATATATATATATATATATTTATTCACCCTAGATTAAATGCAATATTCATTAAATCTTATACATATATAAGATTCAATGAATCTGGACACTTTTGCTCGTGTTCGGCTATTCTTGTGTGCGACCCTGCAGGCCCACATGAGATTGGCAGTGGGCTAATACCGTACCAGCCCACAAGTCGCAAGCGGCCTCTAGCAAGACATTGCGACTACCCAATTCATATGGGGATCGATAATACGATACAACCTATCGTACAACCATGTCACGTCCCTTTTGTCACGCGATAATTTGGTCAAGGATGAGGCATGGATAATGTCAACTTCCGTTTCTTGACCATTACTTTCTCGATTCTCGAGTAGTCTAATAAGTGAAATGGAAACTCCTTTCCATCATAGTACGGCCGTACATTTCTTAGACTCACTCATCGAGGGGCCCAGTATTATCTCTCTACAAATGTGAGGGACAAATTCCATCTTGACCATTCACATTCCTCTCCATGAGAACCACTGATCCCGATCCAAGCCTTTATCATCACCCGGTCAAAGGTGACTTTTGACTAAGTCAAAGATCAGCGACTCATCATGTAGGAATCCATGATGATCTCAGGTCAAAGGGCGTTGTGACACGGTTATACATGAGATAAGCTTATGACTAAATCCATGCAGCTTTCTCATGGTGGGTCGGTCCAGCACATTGTACTCCTACAAGTGCCCATGACTTTGATTCGTATCTCCATACTTCATCAAAGTCATACGGGTCTTATTTCATCTTCGCTCCCGCGTAGATGACCGACCAGGGACATTTAAGATAATCTATAAGATATATCCAAGGATCAGTTATCATTATAAACATGCAAATGAAATGATAACTAAAAGAAAATGACTTGCCCCTAGGGCATAATTTCCAACAGACTCCCACTTGCACTAGGTGCAATCATTAATTACTCTAATTCCCATTGCCCTAACATGACGCTCATGCGTCGCTTGTGCAAGTGGCTTCGTAAGAGGATCTGCTACATTGTCTTCTCCTGGTACTTTGCATATGCTAGTATCACCTCTCTCATTGATTTCTCTGATGAGATGAAATCGCCTGAGTATGTGTTTGGTCCTTTGATGTGACCTAGGCTCCTTTGTCTGTGCAATAACGCCGTTATTGTCACAGAACAAGACTATTGGATCAGAGATGGTGGGAACCACCCCCAGTTCAGTTATGAACTTTCTGATCCAAACGGCTTCCTTAGCTGCATCCGATGCTGCTATATACTCAGCTTCCGTTGCAGAATCAGCTACAGTGCTCTGCTTAGAGCTCTTCCAGCTTACCGCACCACCATTCAACAGGAATACATATCCTGATTGCGATCTTGAATCATCTTGGTCAGTTTGGAAACTCGCATCTGTGTAACCGGTCACACATAGCTCATCCTCCAAGCCACCATATACCAATAATAAGTCCTTAGTCCTTCTTAAGTACTTAAGGATATTCTTGATTGACAGATCCAGTGACCTTCACCGGGATCTTGTTGATATCTCGCTTGGTCATACTCAAGGCAAATGACACATCCGGTCGTGTACATAACATGGCATACATGATAGATCCAATGGCGGAGGCATATGGAATCTTACTCATGCGGTCTCTTTGATCTTGTGTCCTAGGACACAAATCCCTACTGAGATGAATGCCATGAGACATGGGTATGTTACCCCTTTTAGAATTCTGCATACTGAACCTATGCAGTATCTTGTCTATGTATGTGCTTTGACTTAGGCCTATCAGCCTCTTGGATCTATCTCTATAGATCCTGATCCCTAGGATATAAGAGGCTTCGCCTAAATCTTTCATTGAGAAAGACTTTCCTAACCAAGACTTGACACTCTGCAAGGTAGGAACGTCATTCCCAATGAGTAGGATGTCATCAACATAAAGCACTAGAAATACAACCGTGTGCTCCCACTAACCTTCTTGTAAACACAAGGTTCATCCATGTTTTGAATGAATCCAAACTCTTTGACAACTTCATCAAAACGATGATTCCAGCTCCGAGATGCCTGCTTCAATCCATAAATGGATCTTTGAAGCTTACATACTTTACCAGAGTCCTCTGGACGCACAAAACCCTCAGGTGGTGTCATGTACACATCCTTAAGCAGCTTTCCGTTAAGGAAGGCTGTTTTGACGTCCATCTGCCATATCTCATAGTCATAATATGATGCAACGGCAAGAAGGATTCTGATTGATTTGGCCATTGCAACTAGGGAAAAGGTTTCATCATAGTCCACACCATGAGTTTGAGTGAATCCTTTTTCAACCAGTCGTGCCTTGAAGATATTTACTTTGCCATCCATGTCAGTTTTTCTCTTTGAAAACTCACTTGCACCCAATGGTTTTTACACCTTCAGGTCAATCGACTAAGGTCCAAACCTTATTGTCGCACATGGATTGCATTTCAGGCTTCATGTCATTAAGCCATCATTCAGAGTTTGGTCCCACCACGGCCTCTCGATAGGTAGTTGGCTCATTCTACTCAATGAGCAAAACGTCACGACTTTCAGTGATCAGAAATCCATATCTCTGAGGCTGTAGCCATGATCTATCGGACCTTCGTGGGCCCTGTGTTACTGGAGTAGGCTCAAGAACTTGTTGTGAGTCTTCTCCGGTTTCCATCTGTGATTCTACATTGTCCTGTGACTCTCGAGGTTCACTTTCCTCCCACTGGTTCTTTTAGAGATAAACTCTTTTTCCAAAAAGATACCATTCCGAATGACAAACACTTTGTGATCGGTGGGATTGTAGACATAGTATCCTTTAGTTTCCTTAGGATACCCCACAAAAGGCATTTTGAGGATCTCGATGATAATTCATCGGAGGCTTGCGGTTTAATGTAAACCTCACATCCCAATTTTTTTTAAGAAATGACAAACTGGGTTTCTTCCCAGTCCATATCTCATATGGTGTCTTTTCAACTGCCTTTGATGGAACGCGACTTAGTGTGAACGCAGCTGTTTCTAGGGCATGGCCCCTAAAAGGAAGGTTGAAGATCTGTTTGACTCATCATAGATCGAACCATATCTAATAGAGTTCGATTCCTCCGCTCAGAAACACTATTCCATTGAGGTGTTCCTAGAGGAGTAAGTTGTGAGATGATCCCACAACTCCTAAGATGGTCAACGAACTCTTGGCTTAAATATTCACTACCCCGATCAGATCGAAGTACCTTAATTATTTTGCCAAGCTGGTTTTGCACTTCATTTTGGAATATTTTGAACATTTCAAAAAAAAATCAAACTTATGTTTCATTAGACAGATATATCGATATCCACTAAAATCGTCTATAAGTGTAATGAAGTACAAGTGACCTCCTCTGGCAGAAGTATTTATTGGTCCACACAGATCAGTATGTATGAGGCCCAATAAATTGGTGGCCCTATCACCGTGTCCAAAAAAGGAGCCTTTGTCATCTTTCCAATAAACAAGATTCACATGTATCAAATGATTCAAAATCAAATGAGTTCGTAAATCCATGTTGATGGAGTTTCGAAATGCGTTTCTCATTTATATGGCCCAGATGACAATGCCATAGGTAGGTTGGATTCAAATCATTTGACTTGATCCTTTTAGTAGTTATGTCATAGATTTGTCCATTCAATTTTCATTTTTTTTGTCCTTGAGTCCCACACATTTATACAAACGTGAGAACCACATGCAGTATCGAATACCCATGTAGAGGAAGTAGAAAAGTGAATATCTATGGCATAGATACCTGAAGTGATAGCCCCGCTATCATTCTTGTTCTTTTCCAGATCTTCAAGGTAGAGTTTGCAATTCCTCTTCCAATGACCGATTTCATTGCAGAGGAAGCAGACCCCATCCTTCGGAGGCTTTGCCTTCTTGGCTGTAGGATTAGATTCGGGCTTGTCTGACTCATTGGTCTTACCGGATGAGCCTTTACCCAATCTCTTGCCCTTGCCTTTCTTTTTCATACCCTTTCCTTTCTGAAGCATCAAAACAGTGCCGGGCATTTTCTTAATGCTCTGCTCAGCTGTTTTGAGCATCCCATGCAGTTCAGAAATTGATTTATCCATGTTGTTCATTGTAGTTCATGACAAACTGGTCATAACTTTTCGGGAGTGAGTTCAAGATCATATCTCGTAGCTAACTCCGGACTCATGGGAAATCCCAGTCTCTCAAGGTGATCAATGTAGCCTTTCATCTTCAAAAGATGAGGGCTAACTGATGCACCTTCAGCCATCTTGCAAAAATGTAAGGCCTTAGTGGTCTCATACCTCTCTTGCCTTGCTTGTTGCTGGAACATTTCCTTGAGATGAGCAATCATCTCGAGAGCTTCCATATGTTCCAGATCATTTTAAGGTCTGGAAGCATAGTGGCAAGCATCAGGCATCCTACATCTACAGAGTCATCCTTATGCTTCAAATAAGCATCAGTCTAAGCTCTTGGATCAGTAGCTGCAGGCTCGTCAGGAATGGGTTGATTGATGAGATAATCCTTTCTTTCATGCTTAGGATCAACGCTTAGGTTCCTAAACAGTTCAAGAAAGTTTGTCTCATCGAGTTCGTCCTTCTCAAGGACCGATCGCATTGATGGTGTTGCGGTGTTACTATACTACATGATTCTACAACTAAAAAGTTATGCAAAGTTTAATTAATAACCTCCCACTGAATTAACAACCCTCATTATAATTAGTGGGCTAAGATCCATATTTGGCTTAAATTTAAGTCCGCTTTGGCAGGACGCTTAAAATTAAGTTATTTAGGTAGGCAATCCCTTTGCCAATTACATCACATGTAACTCTTAGATCTTTATGGAATTCAATCATCATATGAGGTGACATGTTTAATCCCATCTAATGCCTTGAGATCCAAAACCGTTTTGATAATCTCAATTAAGTCAGGACAATAATGAATGTTGAGTATCACCATTACTCACTCTTGTCTCACCAAGATAACTCAAATGCATCCACTTTGGTGGAACATACAAATGGGCGATCGAGGTTTTGACAAGTATTCATTTATTGATGGCATTACGACTTAAGATTTTATTTAGAGGGTATTTTCGGTATAATCTAATTAATCCTATTAATTCTACTTATATGAATGCAATCTCTATTGTATCTCATAATATCTAAATTAATTAGAAGTGATCTAATCAATTCTTAATTAAAATTCTAAATCAATTATGAGTGATCTAATCCATTCACAATTAAAACTCTAAATTAATTATGAGTGATCAATCAAATCATAATAAAATTCTAAATTAATCATGCAAAGATTAAAATAAGACATAATTAAAATTGTGACACAACATGGCTCATACTTAACCTAAAATCCTCTCAAGCCAATGGGAGGACTTCTCTAAATAATAAAAGAGAAATACATCATGAGTATTTAAAGAGAGGCATGACACGCATGCCATATTTAAAATTTACAACTCTAAAGCCATGTTGTTCACCATACCCATAGAAACATTTGAAAGGTAAATCACATCATATATTTTTATTCATACAATTATGGAATAAAATACTATCAATAAACTCATCATGATTTAAATTCTCTAATTTAATTACTATATTATATAATATATATAATATAATATCATGATTTAAATTCTCTAATTTATGATAGTTATTTAATTTATCAAATAGATTAAATAACATATATAATAATATTATTATCTATAAATAATATCATTATTATTATTTTGAATTTATATTATATTATAATATAATATCATGATTATATAATATATATAATCCATGATTTGCAATTTCGAATTGCAACTACGATTTGCAATTTGCAATTCGAATAGCAATTGTGATTGTAATTTCGATTTTAAACGTGTATATTCCACGACTAAACAAAAAACAAATCACGACTTTGAAATTTTTGAATATTTCGTGACTTTCAAAAAGCAAATAACGACTTTGAAATTATTTACATTCCATGACTTTTCAAAAGCTAAATAACGTGGGCCCCAATCCGACTATCTCAACGTATTTCATCTTTCAATGCTTTGACGGTAATTTTACATATATTCCATATATACATATATACGCATATAGAAAAACCTAATTTAAACGCTTGGTTGAGTTGGCTCTGATACCACTGTTGGGATCCGTACACGCAGCGGAGTTAAAAATTTTACAAATCCCAAGAAGATGATCGCTCAACAGCGTTTAAATCAAGGTTAAAGATTCGAATCATACCTTATACGAAATTCTCAACTAGCGTTTCTTTCGATCTGAACACGTGGGCTACCTTCTCCGATCAACGGGAGTAGACTCCGTGAATCTCCTCCCTCTATCGGTATCCACACGAACGACTTCGAACCCGATTTGCGTAGCTAGCGCCTTCAAAAACTCGCGTCTCTCTATTTCCTCTAGGGTTTCTTGCGGCGTTCTAATTCGTCCGTCCTTCTAATATGACTAGATCAATATCTATTTATAGGGTTTCTAAAACCCTAATAAGCCATATTAAAATATTCAAAATTAATCTAATCAATTTTGAAATTGGAATTTCAATTAAAATAATATATATTAATTAAATCTATCAAAAAGATCCAATCCAATCTAATATATTTATTTAATCCGAATTATAAGCCTACATATTTAATTTATCTTTATAAATTAAATATGAGATATGATATCCTTTTATTTAATTAAATATGAGATACTATATTTCAATTTAATTAAATTTGATATACCATATCTTTATTCGAAAATTAAATCGAGATACAATATCTCAATTTATTATAGTTATTTAATTTATCAAATAAATTAAATACTATATATAATAATAATATTATCTATAAATAATATTATTCTTATTTCGAATTTAATAATATATATATATATATATATATATATATTCACCTTAGATTAAATGCAATATTCATTAAATCTTATACATATATAAGATTCAATGAATCCGGACACTTTTGCTCGTGTTCTATTATTCTTGTGTGCGACCTATGAGCCCACATGAGATTGGCAGTGGGCTAATACCGTACCAGCCCACAAGTCGCAAGCGGCCTCTAGCAAGACATTGCGACTACCCAATTCATATGGGGATCGATAATACGATACAACCTATCGTACAACCATGTCACGTCCCTTTTGTCACGCGATAATTTGGTCAAGGATGAGGCATGGATAATGTCAACTTCCGTTTCTTGACCATTACTTTCTCGATTCTCGAGTAGTCTAATAAGTGAAATGGAAACTCCTTTCCATCATAGTACGGCCGTACATTTCTTAGACTCACTCATCGAGGGGCCCAGTATTATCTCTCTACAAATGTGAGGGACAAACTCTATCTTGACCATTCACATTCCTCTCCATGAGAACCACTGATCCCGATCCAAGCCTTTATCATCACCCGGTCAAAGGTGACTTTTGACTAAGTCAAAGATCAGCGACTCATCATGTAGGAATCCATGATGATCTCAGTCAAAGGGCGTTGTGACACGGTTATACATGAGATAAGCTTATGACTAAATCCATGCAGCTTTCTCATGGTGGGTCGGTCCCAAGACATTGTACTCCTACAAGTGCCCATGACTTTGATTCGTATCTCCATACTTCATCAAAGTCATACGGGTCTTATTTCATCTTCGCTCCCGCGTAGATGACCGACCAGGGACATTTAAGATAATCTATAAGATATATCCAAGGATCAGTTATCATTATAAACATGCAAATGAAATGATAACTAAAAGAAAATGACTTGCCCCTAGGGCATAATTTCCAACATCTGCACCTTCACAAGTCTTAAGTCAGGCAACATTGACAGATGAAGAGGAAGATGAGAATATGCACAGCGATGAGGAGGACGAATTTGAGAGGTTTATTCCACTAGGTGACACCTCATATACTGATGTGGAGGGTGATTTTGATGCTCACACGAACCCAGTAAACCCGAGGACCGCAACAATGCCACCGCTTCATGTTGACTCAATTAGAAGTGGTAAGTTAGTAAACTTGTATCTGTAGTTGTATTTGTAATATGTATTTAGTGGTTTTGAGAAAAAAATCATATTGACAGATGTAGGGCTTGAGAGTGAGCCATTTTGGAACGAAAGCCCGCACTATTCCTCAATTAATTGGGGGCAATGTGACGATGACATGGACACGTTGTATGGTGATGATGACAAGCAAGGTGGTTGGCAATTAGGTGATCCATTATATTTGTATCAGCAGTTTCCTTCTAAGTCTGAATTGCAACATGCCGTGAAATTGCATTGCATGAAGTCTCATCATTCAGCCGAAGTTTATAAAAACGATGAGTGTAGGTTGTTGATGAGGTGTCAAAATCATGCTGACGGTTGTCCCTGGAATATGAGGGCAATGGTCCCCATTAATGGAAATAGTTGGGTGGTCCGTAAGTGGGGTAAAGATCACACCTGTCTGAACCAGAGTCTTGGCCGGGATCATAGGCAATTGGATTTAGATGTTATATGTGCAGCCATTATCAATAGGTTTTTTTTTGCAGTTACATTCGGTTTGTTTATTGACAGAACATTTAGAACTTGCTTTGTTTTTACCAGGTATGTTAAGAGAAGAT
This sequence comes from Acacia melanoxylon, assembly GCA_019022615.1. NCBI lineage: Eukaryota > Viridiplantae > Streptophyta > Magnoliopsida > Fabales > Fabaceae > Acacia > Acacia melanoxylon. Next base: position 645,582 of record JAFJYJ010000108.1, read on the forward strand.
CTGGCTTTAAAACCAGTGCTGATACAAGAGAGGATACAACGTCCTTATGGATATAATATAACATACAAGAAGGCTTGGAAGGCAAAAATGAAGGCCATTGTGAAGTTATTTGGTGATTGGGAGGAATCATATGCATTCTTGCCCAATTGACTGACATATATGACGCAGTGTAATATGGGTTCTGTTTTCAGGCTTGATATTGATGAATTGTTCGACGAACGTCATTTTTTAGGCAACAAACGCGTCTTTCGTAGGGTTTTTTGGACATTTCACCAGACCATAGAAGCCTTCAAATACTGTAAGCCCATACTTCAAATTGACGGCACCCATTGCGTACGGAAAATACAAAGGTACTCTGTTGATTGCGACTTCACAGGATGGGGATGGGAAGATCCTGCCCATTGCCTTTGCTGTTGTTCCTCCAGGCGAGAAGTATGATGATTGGTGGTGGTTTTTGTGTCTCCTACGTGATCATGTGACGCAAAGGCCGGGCATTTGTTTGGTATCTGACCGTCATGCCAGTATCATCAAGGCGGTACAAGATCACCGGAATTGGCAGCCTCCATATGCTTATCATGTGTATTGCCTACGTCATGTCGCGAGCAATTTTAATACTAGATTTAAGGATATGTGATAAGCATATATTTTATGATTAAAATAAGTATAGATTCTGAGATATATTGGATTGGATTTATTAATATTATACTTATTTAATTATCTTTTAGATATTTACATATCTTTTAATTAAATATAGGATAAAAGAATATTATAACAAAAAATCTATTGATATCCTATTTTATTTTGTAGGAGATATGATGTGATCTAAGAGAGGAGAAAATATAGGAAGACTCATCATTATTGGGCAAGAAATTTAATTAAAAAGGATATTGCACATTATATTATTATATTAAATAATATAATATGCAAAAAGATGAACCACGTGATGAGGGATTGATATTCAGAAGATATGCTATATCCTATCTTTAAAGCAATTGGAATAAAGATGGTGGGACCTGCGCAAAAAGAACCTAATCTATATATATACATTGCAACGCACAGGAAGAAGAAAGGAAAAAGCCGCACATACCACGCAGCAATTAAAGAAGAGACGTGAACGAGAATTGGAGAATTGCGAATCAGGAAGGCATGCACATCAACGCAGGAGGAGTCGAATAGCAATTCAAGGACGCCGCAAGCACTGATGCAGGAATTTGAAGACGCGGCCGGGAGGAGCATATGAGACTGAGGGATTCTCCGGGAGTCTTTATTTCTCTTTCTTTTTCCTATCTTATTTAAATCTGGCTTTTATTTATTTTATGGATTTTATTATAGTCATGCTAGGCTAGTTTTCTTTTGTAGTTAGGGCGAGGATGAACCCTATGCGAATTTAAAGTATTTGTTTGGATTCTTTATTGGTCTTCTTTTCTTGATTGAATGAATTATCTTTGCTTAAAGCTTTCTTAAAGATTGATCACCTTTTAGATTGTTCATAGGTTGGTGTATGACAATAGAGATGTTGGTGCATTTAACTAGAACCGTTAATTCATCATAGAATTGCATGACCTAGACATAGGCTTACAAGTTTATGCGATCTCATAATTCTGGTTTAAAAAAAAGATGATTTTTTCCAAACAATACTAAGACATTAGGTTGTTTTCAAAGATAACGGACTAAGGTAGCATCAAGACATTGGGACTTAGTCTAACTTTAGAGAATTGATCGTCAATCGTAGGAATAATAATCAATTAGGAATTCAATTCAAATACTTGGAGGAACATAGGGGGATTCTCAGCCCTAGCTGCGTTTTTTAATTACTCATATTTTCTAAACATTTTCTTGAAATTCTTGATTCTTTATTCAAATCTTTAAATTCTTATACTTATCAAACTCACCTCATATTACTCAATTCATCCAACTAAAGCAAAAATAGCGAATTAGTGATTGGAGTACTATTCCTCGTGGGACGATCTTTTTCTCACTACTTTATTACTTGTAACGACCGGTGCACTTGCCGAAGTCGCTACCAATATGCAATTGAAGAAAACAGTTATGAAACTAGGTATGAAAATTCACATTTTAATTACTTCTTGGATATATTTGTAATGACTGATTTGTTCCCATTGTTATGAGTTTACATTCGCTGATATGCAGGGTACATGAGTTCAAAGATCCAGTTTGACATCAAGTTTCAAGAGTTTATTGATACAAACCCACAGTGTGTCACCTTGTTTGATCGGCTTCCAAAGGAGAAATGGTGCAGGTCCTACGATCAAGACGAACGGAGGTTTGGTCACATGACCACTAACCTAGCCGAGTGTGTCAACAAGGTCCTAAGGGGTGCACGTAATCTGCCGATAACGGTGTTAGTGAAGATGACTTGTAGTAGACTTGTTGAATATTTTGTCACCAGGCGTGTTGAGATTAACAAACATACCGATGCAGGTAGGGTAGTCTCAAAAAAGGTCGAACAAGACTTACAAAGGATGGACCGGTTTGACGGTCACATACCGTGTGCGACTTTATGACAGAGAGTTACAGTTATATGAGGTTGAGGACGCTTACAATCAATCGACACATGTCGCCGGTGACATAATGAGGGTTGACTTGATCAATCGCAAATGTCAATGTGGGAGGTTCACATCAAGAAGGTATCCCTGCAGTCACGTATTAGCAGTATACAAGATGGAAAATTTGAACCATTACGATTATGTTGACCCGGTATTCACTATCCCCTACATTAGTCATGTATATGCAGCACACTAGTATCCGATAGGCAATGAATTGTTGATTCAACAAGGAGAGGGACCAACCGTTATCCCAAACGCAACTTTGGTCTGCACACGAGGAAGACCAAAGTCTACAAGGATACAGAATGAGATGGATTGGGTGGAGTCTCAACCCTCAACCAGTCAGCCCAGATGTAGGACTTGCAATGGTTTAGTCTCAAATCAATGGTTTAGTCGACTAAACCAGGTCCTGAGGCACCATGACTTGCTGATTTTGGTTTGCCGCTTGCACTAAACCATTACCAACTCATTTTTACCTGTCAATGTGACTTGGGGAAGGTGTTTTTGGCATCAATTAAGGGCGATTCATAGGTTTGGTCCGCTAAAATCCCGAAAAGAATTTCATAGGACAATAAACCGTCTAAACCGAAATGGACAAAGTTAAATCATCTAAACTGAAAGCATCGACATTCATTACAATTGAAGAACCAATTTCGGATCAATTCATGAAGTTTAAGCTGATAAACAATAAAACATCAAATGAAAGACCAAGCGTAAAACATAAAGTCAAACAGCAAACATCAAACATAAAATCCCTACATCTAATCTTCATCTTCATGTGTCTCGGAATCCTCATCTTCCTCCTCTTCCTCTAGCGGGCGTCCAATCCGGAGCTTACCAAGCGTATCCTCTAACCCCTTAATCACACCCTGCATCCACGTCCACCTTTCATCCTCTGTCTTCCACCTCTTACTCTGCTTGGCTTCCATCCGGGACATTTGTTCCCTGCTAGCATTGATGGCTTGCATGACATCACGAAGGGAGAATCCACCATCCGGCTCAACAAAGTCCTCCATATGAACATCGGCTTCATCATCATCATGGACCTCAGGAGGAACAATGGGTGGAACCGGACCAAAGATCGTCAGTACATCCTCTTCGACACCAGCGTATTGCCACACACCATCTGCCACCTTGACGATCTTGCACTGCTCCAAAAGCCGCTGTCCAAACCTAGAATTCCACGTTTTCTGGCTCACCATCTGCTCAATGTGCATAGGAACACGAAAATGCTCCAGTATCTTTTGAACCAGATACGCGTATGGGAGTGCAGCTGTACTCTTTTGTTTGGCCTTATACATCATGTGGCAAATGTAGTGCCTCCAATTCACCGCAATGCCATGACGAACAGCCCACATAACAGGGATGTCACCCTCCAACACCCTCGAATGATTGTAGGCCCGAGGGAACAATATGTGGGTCATGACGTAGAAGAGGATACGGGAATAACAGTCAGCTGCCCCACAGTAACTATAGGTCTATGACCTCCTAGCCTCCTGGCCTCATGCAAAGCCTCGTCTCGATCAAATCCCTCAATGGCTACATTGGTATCCCCATCATACTGGTATCTATCCTCTGCATCAAAATCAAATCCTAGTAGAGCCGTCCAGATGGGAGCCGTCATCAGTATGTCAACCCCACAGACGCGAGACTGCAGATCGCCATTTATGTAGCTCAGGTTATGGTAGAAAGCTCTCACCATAACCTCTGAAAAGGCACAAGTCATCTCCGCCAGCCCTGTCAAATGGGAAGTCCCCAACATCGCCACTATATCAAATCCTTCATTTACAAAGAATGCCATGTCTAGTGACTTCGGCTTGATGATCGGTCTGGTGGCAAGATTTGCCATAAATTGTGCATGCTCTGCTGCATTATTGTCAAACAAATAACCAAACAGCAGGTCAACAACGGGCTCAGCCTCCGGTGGCTGCCGTGTCCTAGAGGAGGATGCACCGCGGGTCGCTCGGTGCTTAAACCGTCTCCCACTCTGATTGCAAGTGTTTGAAGGACCTTCTCTATGATGCATGATGACAATAAACACCTACAAGTAAAACACAACATAATCTTTAGAATCCAATGGGTTTGCGACAGTTTAAAAAACAAATTTTAACAAAAAAACACAACGTTTAATCCCATTGTGCCCTGTTTAGTCAACTAAACCACTGGTTTAGTCGACTAAAACACGGGATGATGGCTTTTTGAAAGCCCCCGCGATTTAGTCGACTAAACCAGTGGTTTAGTCGACTAAATGGCGACATGGGAGTTTTTTTAAACCCCCATTTGCGTCATACTCTGTCTCTTATCATATAGCAATCCTCAAATCAATCACAGATAAACAACAAACCACCCAACGAAAGCACAAAAGCAAAAACACAAAAACACAAATGGAGTTGGCATAAACGCAAAAAATATGGTGGAAATCTGAAATAGAGATGAAAACATACCGATATGAACGCAAACTCCACTAGATTGAAGTTTCCTCCGCAACCCACCAACGGATTCAGCAATGAATTGGTCAAAAAAATAGAGGGGGAGAGGTTTGGGAAGGGATTTAGTCGATTAGGGTTCTTGTAGCCAAGGTTGGGGTTTTTTTAAAAACCCCTTTGCCGCGATTTAGTCGACTAACCCAAGTGGGTTAGTCGACTAAATTTCGGGGTTTCACAAAAAAAACACCTGTCGCGATTTAGTCGACTAAATCACTTGGGTTAGTCGACTAAATCGCGGGGTCTCTCAAAAAAATCATCTTCCCATGATTTAGTCGACTAAACCTTGGTTTAGTCGACTAAAGAGTGGCACATTGAGAAATATTTTGAAATCAGTGGCAAATTGGTAATTAATTATTTAAAAAATGACAAATAGGGAAAAAAGCCAATTATCCATGGGAAATAGAAAAACTAATAGCTTCTATCTTTAATCAGCTGATAAGAACATGGACAAAGTTTCAGTTGAAAACAATTGTGAACGAAATCTTCTTACATCTGGCCATTTGAAAACATTTTTTTGTGTCACTTTTATTATGACCGACTTCAGTACCAACTTTGTCTCTTTTCTTCATTGAATGGACATGTGCGGGCATGTGCTTTAAGATATTGTTCGTCAGCTGTGCAATTTAAGTATTGTATATGTACTACTATTTAAACCCGAATGAAGTTGCACATGCTCTTGATGACTAAGTCAATTTAAATTATTGCATTCATTGGTTATTTTTCTTGTCATAAAAAAGAAAAAGATGATGCCGACTTTTCATAAGAGCCTTTCAACTAAATTGTGAGAATTTAAGAACCACTTAAAATTAGTTAAATATAATATTTATGTAGAAAATTTAACTTTTTCCCCTAAAAAATGCCCCTATTTATTAATGAGTGACAGAGAGTAATAGTGAGAAAATGATGAAAGAAAATGTATGTAGTATAATAATTAATTGAGGAAAAAGTGGAGAAAAATACATTTATTATATTAAGACAAACTCAAAAATGATTTTACAATAACAGATAAGCCTATTTTTTTTAAAAAAAAAAAGACTCTTATATACAAGGATGGAGGGAGTATTATACTCCACTGTAGAAGGATATATTTAAAGTACCCTCAACAACGTAAGTACCCTCAAATTAGAAGGATATTTTTAAAGTTGATGCATTAATTTGAATTTAAGTATCCTCAACAACTTATTAGTCAAAAAATAAAAGGACTCTTAATATTGGCGTTAATAGCTTAGATATGAAAACACTTTGTTGTCTAATGGTTATGGACCAATGTGAGAGGCAATGTAGCAAAGCCAAAGGATTTTGTTGATCCCGAGGTTTTTTTTTTGGTTCATAATCTCCTTGCATTTTAAAAGTTGGTAATTGAAAGAGATTTGTTGTATTGTGAAGTAATGATTTTGTGAACTAAAATGTAGTTTTTAATTTATTTGAATTAAATTGAAATAACTCCAAATAACTACAAATGATTAGTTAAGATTTAGAAGAAATGAGTTTGTAGAATAGAAGTCAAATTAAATTATATTAATGCATGTATCAGGAAAAGTTGAAATTATACTTGAACAATTGTAATCAACTGCTTATGTTCAAAAGTGAACCATTCTAAATTTATACTCGAATAATTAGAATCTATTTATACATATTTGTCTCTTAGAATCTATATAAGTTATATTATGTTGTTCTATTGGTTATCCATGTCAATTGAGTGAGTCATCTTTTTTTTTTATTCAATTAATTGTTTGCTCTCATAATTATATTGAATATAATATATTCAACTAATGTTAGTGTGGTAGATTTATTTTAATGAAAAGAATAAATTTTTTCCTTAATAATATTCTCCTGCGCAACGCGCTGGGAGTAAAAGCTCGTTCATTGAAAAACGTTGTGTGTGAAATAGCTTCCTTAGCTAGTAAGTCCGCTACTTTGTTGGTTTCTCATGGGGAGTAGCAAAAACTCAGATCCCAATTTCGCCTCTTGAGCTTTAGTATCTGCCAGATTAATAAATTCCCTTTTTTTGCTGCTGAATCATCCACCAACATGTGAACCAGGTCTTTTGCATCAGAATTCAACACAACTTTTCTGTAACCAAGATCCCATGCCAAATTTAACCCCTCCAAAATGGCCCATTCCTCAGCTTCCAGTGCATTGCATATGCCTATAGCCCGAGAGAATCCCGCCAGCCAATCACCCTTGCTATTGCGTAGAACACCTCCACATCCAGCTTTCCCTGTTGCGCTAGATACTGCTCCATCAACGTTCAATTTGACCCAAACACCTGATGGTGGTTGCCAAGAACCTGGGGAACTTCCAGCAGATGGCAGATTAATTGGTTCATCCTGAACTTGAACAAAATTAGTCCAGGAATTTAAGATCACCCCTGCAGGGTTACAAGGTTTCTCCAAATCAATATTAAAAACAGTATCATTTCTCTACTGCCAGAGTTTCCAAATTGTAACCCCCCATACTTGCTGCCAAATAATACCCGGGTGCTTGCTCATGTCTTTCTGCAGATTCATCTTTCCCCAATCGTATAATGACGAAGCAAAGAATTCATTAGAAAATCGAGGATTTAATATCTCCAGCCACAATCTCCTCGCATACATACAACAAATATTCTCAATTCAATACAATCACTATTTTCATTTTCTCTTCTTGCTTTGCTTATATGGCATCAGAGCTTGTGAGCATTTGACACACTATGTTTCTAACAACAACAACAACAAAAATCTCCTCATTTCTTCTTTCTCTCTCACCGTCACTTCTGCAGTTCGCCTATTTCGCGATTTTTCCCATTCATTCCCTGATATACGAACTTGTCCAAAAGGTTCGAAGCCTGAGGCTCCACACTTGAGGCTCCATTAGCACTCGACCTTTTCGGTTCAAGCCGTTGGCGACAGAACTCATAGTTTCGACGACCAGATTTCCTCTGCCGCGATCTTCGTTTCCTTTACCGCGATTGTTCTGCTTTAACAATGGCGACAGAAGTTCCGACTTCCTCCTCTTCTCATGCCGGAAGTCCTGGTGGCGATTCAACCCCCAACCTTTCCAATTCAAGTCAAAATGTCGGTAATCCCTTTTACTTGCATCCAAACGAAAATCCTTCCCTCATTCTTGCCTCTCCAGTTTTATCTGGACCAAATTATCATTCTTGGGCTCACACAACGAAGATGGCGCTTATGTCAAAGAATAAGACACGATTCATCTATCGATCTTCTCCAGTTCCGAGTCTGGCCAATCTGTAAACCCTGCTTGGGAGCGTTGCAACATGATGGTTCTGTCTTGGTTATGTCTTGGCTCGCTCAATCACAGCGGTGGAACTAGGAAATTAATGAAGTGGCACCAGTGGTCGATGGATTCGGGCTGTCCTGAAATTTTTTTTTAATGAAAGTTTTAAATGCATTAAAAAATAAAATAATATAAACAAGAAAAGAAAATAATATCAAAAAAATATTCATGAAATCAAATGAATACGATGATGTAATAAGAGAGACAATTATTTTACAAACCGTCATTTAAAAGTAAGACTAAGTGCTGTTAGAAATGCAACTACATAAATTACAATGAAAGGTGGGCAATCAATAAGTTCAAGTACATATATTTTAATAACAAAAGTATATTACAATAAAAATAATTACAATGTCATCCTTCTAGGCCTTATTTTTTGGAATTCCATCATAATTGTCTTATTATCAATGCTATCAAATATATCTTTTTCAGTATAAGGCACTAAACAATCATTCAACCATTCATCTCCTATCTGATTACGAAGTGCAGTTTTGATATATTAAGGATGGGTAATCATTAAACATGTATTATTATTATTTTTTAAAAAAATCCCTAATTCAAGGGGGGCACTTGTCCCTCTTCTCTTATACGTGTATCTGCCCATGCCAACACATGCTCATAGTATATATATATATATATATATATATATATATATATATATTCTAGTTCTCTCAAAATGACATTTTCCATTTAGCCAATCTTCGGGAAGAAATTTAGAATATGAAGCAAGGCAATTTGTGTGTAAGTGATTACTTCCACCTTAAGAACTTTGATAATTTTTTATTCATTATTCTGAGAATGGATCTTAAATGATCAAGATTAAACAAGAGATTGAACTTCCAATGAATGATATTCATCTAGAATCTAAATCACAAGGTAAACCTAAAATCAAACCCAGAACAAAGATTATAAATATAATCTTCAACCCCAACCTATCGAAGATGCAAAGATGAAGCGATAAGATATGAACGGTTGAATTACTTTTCTTGAATACCGATTTGATTTATTAAAGGAAAATTACTACACTCTACGCATGAATCAGGGTCACTCCCCTCCCTTGAACAGATGAATCATACAACTTCAAGAAAGAAATCAAGTAACACCTCGTTTCAGCCCATCACTCTCATTTTACAAGTATTTTCCTTGACTCAAATTAATCTGATAATTGTAGAGTATGTGTAAACATAAATTTGCAAAGTTATACATTAGCTTAGTGGAGTCTTTTTCATTGTTGTGGTGCTTTCCTCGTACCATTTACTTTAATTTCTACTTTAGCTATATGGAGGTATTTTAGTCATTTAACAACATTAAAAAAAAAACTCTCTCTTGGGCTCATTAGGAAATAGGTCAAAGTGAACCCTGAATTTAAATTGATTTAATTAATATTTGTCCTATAATTTAATTAGCTTATATCAAGTTTGTTGTTAAAATATATACCATATGCACAAAATTTTATAAATAAATAAACGACAATAATTTTGGTGACAAATTTTAAAGTTTAGATAGGTTGTGCAATGGGTTGGATGGGTCATCCAATGGTCAGCCTATAGCCTGCCTATCTATTTTTTTTAATGATCCATGCTTGTCAAATATCCATTAAAGTTTATGATAAATAGGCTAAGCTAAATTTGTGTGGGTTTGAATCGGCATGAGTAGCCTAATAGTGTGTGTGTGTTTTTTTTATGGAGATGCACCCATTGTTGACACTAATTTCTTAATATAAATTACAAAAAATACTCATAATAAATGACCATAATTCTCATCATTCCCTATTGAAACCACACATGAAATGATATGCACAAAATTATCAACATATAAGTGCTTCAGTCATTTTTGAAGACAAAGAACTTCTAAAAGTATCTTTTAGAATCTTGATAGGTGTTTTTACACCAAAAAATTGTTTATGGTGCTAGATGCTCTTTTGAGAAAAGATCATGGACATTTTTGCATCTTTGCCCCATCATCAATAGTATATTTCAATTTTCTCTTTTTAATGCATTTTCAAAGTATGAATTTTCACCACATAACCTTATTCATCCACTACATATTCCCTATCTTTTTTATTAAAAAACACTACTCCCTTTTAAATATATTTTTTAACATCTCAAAACCTATTTATTGAATTTACAAAGAAATTCAAGAAAACTTTAAACATTTCCATAAGTATTAAAATTAAAATACATAAAGATCACAATACATTGATATATGATTTTTAGGAGAAAAAGGTAAATGAAGGAAAATTTGGGTGGATTTGGGAAGACAAATTCATTGTTAAATAGTCACAATATGTCACGATCCATAAATTAACTATTTATTGGTCTATTTGGTTTCGTACTACTCTTTTAACACTTAATCAATATTACAATATAAAATAATACTTATGATATTTTTCTCTCACAAATTAATCAGAATAAATTTAAATCCTAATCAAAATTTGTTCTGGTGTAGAACATAGATGTCTAGCCTGGAAGGCTAGTTCTTTGATATTGGATCAATAGACTCACCCAAATATCTATGAGGTAGATATTCCGGAGAGTGTGGGATCACTGTACACAGGTTAGGCTCTCGCCAAAGGGGGTGCTGTGTGTGTACAATGTGATTGAATGTAAATAGTTCAAGGTTAGAACGTGTGCACCTTAAGGGTCGACCCCTGTATTTATAGATAGTACCTTCAGTTCGGTATCTAGGATCTATCTTGATCTATGGCCGTTATATCATATCCGAGATATGGATTCCGATATACCCGATATTATAGATAATAGTGGGATTTCCCAATATTATAGGAGGATCCCGTGATTGGGTCTATTCCTTAGTGGGCCACATTGGTATTGGACCTGAAGGGGGTCCGTAATAGTTGCCCCCAGCTCGGTAGTTCAAGATTTTGAGCTGCCGGGATGTATCCTGCCATCAGTTCGGGTTACTCTGCCGAGGACCCCGGCCGATCAATGATCCGAGGTCTAGTCTCAAAGGTCTGAGCTGATACCGGGGTGCTAGATGATCCTACGGTCATGTCTCCCGGGTTCAGGCCAAAAGCCGTGGTACTCTAGGGTTCGAGGTACTCAAGGACCCGAGGTGTCACCAGCTGTGTTGTATTTTGAGGCCAGCGTCTTTCTGCCTTCGCCATCATTGCTCCCTGACACCTGTCTCCTCTGGATTGGCTCGGGAATGCAACCGCCCTACCTTGCCGTCAGCGGTTTTCGTGCGCATTAAATGCCCCTAGTGCGCGTCGTACGTCACCCCTACGAGTAGGGTGGATTGTCTCTTTTGCCCCCGACGCTTCCACTTTGTTTCGTATTTCCCTCCATTTCTCACACTTCACAATTTACTTGGCATTCTGTCTCTACTTTCACAACTCTGGTTTTTCCTTGCTCGCACAGCGTCTCTGTGATTTTCATTTTTCGCCGCCTCTTTGATCGATCGTCCTTCTTTCTCAGGTATGCTGTCTTCTTTTCACTTCCCTGTGACTATTTTTATATTGTGGTGGTTTTGCACATCATGTCTTCTTCCGCGACGTAGATTTCTAATTTCTCTGGGTGAGTTTTTAGTGTGAGAATTTCTGGGTAGCCATTGGGTTCTGGGTTTGTTACTTTAGACTAATATCCCCCATCTTCGTAGGCATACCCCTGTCTGTTTTGGCTTCTTCTGCGTCTTATCGACCCTCTTCTGCCTCTTCTAGATTCCAACTTCCGCATTTGATGGATAGGATTAACCCTTCATCCCTTCCGAACCAAGCACTAACCCCAAAAGAGGAAGAGGCTCTATGCGCCCGTTTCCCTAGGGCCAGTTACTGGATATTGGGTTCCCCTCTGCCTGAGGGGGAAAGGTCGGGCACCTTGCTCCATGGTGGTTCGAGTAGGGGAAGCACTGGGGGGTCCCGCTCTGCCTCTGCTGGGATCTCAACTGTTCATCCTATTCCTGAATCACCGAACTTCAGAGGTCGAGATGTCCCTGAAGCCATCCCAGTTGATCCTCTCAACTATTACGAGCCCCCTCCACGCGTAAGGATGGAATCCCTCCCCGAGGGATACCTCGGTCCCTACTGGGATTGTCTCGCCTCCAGCTCATACTATATCGCGAGCGGCCAGGATTCCCTGGCGGACGCTACCCTAGGCTCCTGCCGGCATAGGTCCTCCTCAGTTCCCAGCCATGTCACTAGGAATCCGATTCGTCTCGGTCCTGTTAATTTACCTCCTCGGCATAACTTGCACGCTTCAGATACAATGGTGGGATTCTGATTTTAGTTTTATTGTTGTTTTAGGTATAAATGGGGTCACCGTCATCATCCGATCGGACGCCCTCTGTCACTAGGGAGTCAGCTTCTGGGAGTCCCCCTCAAGTTCTACTCTGAAAATACCCGTGGGTTACTCATGGAGTCTTGACAACGCATTCTCTAATGTCCCAAGCCGACATTAATAGACTCAATTTGGGCGATACTGCTAACTGCCTTCTTCGTCCGCCTTCCGATAAGGAGCCGATATGTTCCGTTCGTGAAGGAACCGACACCTCTTTCTTTTTCTTCAATAAGGATTACGTCACCCGACTCGGTATTCACTTCCCGTTTATCGAGTTCCAAGTATCTATTATGAATTATCTCCGACTAGCTCCTTCACAGCTCCATCCCAACGGGTGGGGTTTTATGCTTGCTTTTGAGAAGCTTTGCAAATCTTTTGTAGAGCCCATCCCTTGTACTGACACCGTATTCTTTTATTTTTTTCCCCTTTACGCCACGTTTTGGCCAGGAGTCATCTGATCTGAAGGGTTTGACCTCCATTCGGGGGGTCCCCGGTAGGAAGCTTTTTCATGCCTTTTCCGAGTCCTTCAAACACTTCAAAAATAGATTTTTTAAAGTGGTCTCCAAGCCCAGACTACAGCCCTGGTTCCTTCACGGGCCTGAGTCTAAGGAGGTGGAGTGGAGGTTTCCCTTATACTGGACCAATGACCACCACAACAAGCATTCTACGAGCTACCAGGTCGACCCAGACGACCTCTCCCCCGAAGACGTCGGCCATATTTCTCGACTCGTGTCTTACGTATCTGAACATGGAGTGAAAACTGTTGCCTCCATTCTTTCGGGGCTTCCCACCGAGTTCCATCAGGCTCTGCATATATTTTCCGTTGCTATGTTAATCCTTTTTACTGTGCATAGAATTATTTCTTTTGCTTTTGTTTGTGCTAACCGGTCTCCCTATTTTGTCATGCAGAACAAGCAATGGATGGCTTGCCGCGCTAACTGTCCCACGTGAATCCCGGCTCCGGCAGGTAGTGCACGGTCAACCCGAAAAAGAGATCGGCTCCAGAGCCTCGGAGGTCCAAGGCTGGAGGGGAATCTTTGGCGAAGGCGGCCAAGAAGACAAAGGTGACCCCGGCGACTTCACCGGACGCCACCCTCATCTTGCCCTCTGCTAGTTCCACCAAAGTTACTTCGACTTCGCACCCCGTCGTGGAAACGCCTGTGCCCTCTTCATCGACCCTGCCTCCTCCACCGCCATTGCCGAAACTCCCGCGCGGTCACACTTGGAGCAAAGGACGGACCGAGGAACTGGTGGTAGCTCTCCTCCCTCCTCGGCGGCAACGTCCCACTCTCAGATGTAGATGAGACCGAGCTGTGGGAAATCCAAAAGGCTACTCTGAAGTCTGGCGGGGTAGTACAGGCTTTCGAGATTGTTAAGCGGAATTACGTGAATGCCAGCCTTACCTTATCTCGGGTGCAGGAGGAGAGGGACGACGATGTGGAGGCCAAGAAGAAGGCTGAGGAGGCTCAGCAGGCGACCGAGGCTGAAAAAGGAAAGCTGTCTGAGGAGCTTCTGATGACCCAGGAGGCTCTTGACCAGACCAATCAAGAGCTGGTCAAGCTGCAGGCGGCCCATGTGGAGGATATTGACGCCCTTCGAGTGGTGCAATCCCAACGTGGGGAACTGGCGAAGGAGTTGGACGAGACTAAGGCAGCCCTTTCTGATGCTCAGAAGGCCTATGCGGACTGTTCCGACATTATCAAGGAGACCGCCAAGGATGCTTTTGACATGGCCCTGGCCCAGATTCAGCACCTGAACCCCGACCTTAGTCTGAACCTTGCCGGTTTTCACCATCGGGCGTATATTCAGGGCGGCCAGCTCATCTCGCCTCCCCCGTCGCCCGAGATCACGTCGGTGTTTGACCAAGACGGTGGAGACCAGGGAGGTGAAGGTACAGAACAGACCTCGGGCAGTATTCCTATCGCCGATCCTTCGAACGCAGCGGCTCCTGCTATCTGAATTTTTTGTTTTTTCTTTATTTATTTTTTGACTCAGGGCTCTGATGCCCTTCTGACTTTGTATAGAATATTTCCACTTTGGTTCGACTTCTCTGAAAATTAACTTTTCAATCGTTAACTTTCTTTTGATTGAGCAATTATACATGCTAACCATCTCGCTATGAATCCTCCAACCCGCGCTGAGGATTCTTTGACCGAGCCAGGGTCGTATGTATATAGAATTATTTTATAGTTTTCCAGTAGCTATGACCGGGTATCAAGGTAGGGGTTTTCAATCAACCTCCCTACTGGGTTCTAGATCCGTTGTCCGGGATAATAACCAGGATAAGGGCAAATTGTCACATGTCCAGCCGTGGTGAAAAAACGCACGAGTCTACACATTTTGGCCTTGATTAGGGCCGAGATGACAATTCATCTTCTTATCGAGGAGCAAGTACTTTGATGCATCAGACTTTTGCAAAGGCTTATATTAGTTGCCTTTCGTAATTAAAAACCTGGGCTTGCAAGCCCTGGTGTTATTTTTTCAACCAAACCTTGCGTAATCAAGAACCTGGTCTCGTGGGCCCCAGTTTCATTCTTTTTACCCAGGTTGGTGTATGATAAGACATTTCGATAGTCCGTAAACTGAATCTCCACAGAGGAGTTCTTCATTAATTCACGAAATAATCCACTCTAAAGAGCTAACAACTTTAAATGAGGAAATTGGGTAAGTGCGAAAATAAACTTAAACTGGAAATAAGAAAAATAAAGAACCTCGGACATAATATATATGGCACCCTGTGCATACGACAAATGGGTCTAGCTATTGAAAATGGAGCAGAATACCCAAGAGGGGGGTGAATTGGGTATGTTCAAATTTTTCTTTAAAATGCTTTGTTTTTGACTAAGGAAAACAGAGATAATCAGAGATAAGAGTAGGAGAGCAAGACACAAAGGTTTATCTTTGGTTCGGTCCAACCACCGACCTACGTCCGGTCCTCGGCCCACACCGAGATTTCCACTATATCAAAAGATTACACACTCGTACTCAAGAGTAATTCTCTCACTAGAACTTACTCCCCTTACAAGTTGTAATCAATGACTCCCAATCACCAAGTCCCGGACTTGTGATTCTTTACAATAAATGATAATCAAGAAGAGAACTCTCTCTAAGAGTAGATAATGATAAACACTGAAGATTGAATGTATCAACAGATACTTAGTACAGAAAGACTTAAGAGTATATGAAGACTTTAATGATTTTCGCTTTCTGAGGTCTTAGTTGTAGAGAGGAATTGAGTGCTCTTCTATTTATACTCAGAAGGCATTAAATGACCGTTGTAATCCTTCATATAACCGTTGGTGACATTAACCAAGGTTCTGGTTTAGTTTTGGTCTTCTTCTCTCTCTAATCTTCACTTAATCCAGTGGGCGAAGTTCGAGTTGACTTCTAGTAGATAAATCCGTTGGAATAGCATGCTTGGATGTGGTAGGTAGGCATTAATCCTTTGTAAGCGTGTGCGAAGGATTTCCCAAAAGTATGCAACTTTCTCGGGTTTAGCATTTAATGTTCGACTGACCTTTTGCTTTTTGTATTAAATCTTCATTTAATCTCGTTTAAGCAAGTGAAACTCACTAACAAAGTGATTAAACATAGCTGGGAATATAAATGATAATAGAAAGCATTAAGATCAAACACAAAGAAATCACAAATTCGTATTATTTGAATTTTGAATACTTGCTCCCAATACTTGAGTGAGTTCTTCAATACTTGAGTATTGCACTGTGCACTAATTTGAATACTTGAGTATTCAGATGAATACTTGAGTATTCATCTTCCAGAGAAGGCACTATATGATTTGAGCGTTTGGACAATTTTTGAGTAGGACCAATACTCGAGTATTGAACCAATACTTGAGTATTGAACTTTTATGTGAAAATAAGTTTAAGTCCAAAACTTCAATACTTGAGTATTTCAAATGAGTTTTCAAAATATTTGAAAAAGAGCCAAGCTCTCGTATGCTCAATACTCGAGTATTCAACTCAATACTTGAGTATTGAACTGTTTGAAAACTTTGTGAAAACTTTTCCAAGTCAATACTTGAGTATTCATCTCAATACTTGAATATTCAAATCACTTGGAAATAGCGAAACTTTCTGTCTGGCCAATACTCGAGTATTCAAACCAATACTTGAGTATTGAACTGTTTGAAAACTTTGTGAAAACTTTTCCAAGTCAATACTTGAGTATTCATCTCAATACTTGAGTATTCAAATCACTTGGAAATAGCAAAACTTTTTGTCTGGTCAATACTCGAGTAATCATATCAATACTCGAGTATTGAACTATTTTCAATTCTTGTGAAGTCTCTGCCATTCCAATACTTGAGTATTCATATCAATACTTGAGTATTGATAAACATGTGAAAAACTTTGAAACCTTTCGTTTGCCCAATACTCGAGTATTCAAACCAATACTCGAGTATTCACATGTTGAATACTTTAATGATTTTTCGTATGACCAATACTTGAGTATCCATATGGATACTTGAGTATTGATAATTTTGTATTTCAGTGAAATAGTTTCTGTAAGATCAATACTTGAGTATTGAAACCAATACTTGAGTATTGACTTATAGTGAAAAACTTGGAAGGCTCTCTGTAACACCAATACTTGAGTATTGAGACCAATACTTGAGTATTGTATAACTTTGTGGAAACAAGCCATTCTCTGTCAACTCAATACTTGAGTATTGAAACCAATACTTGAGTATTGAGCATTTTGCGAAAAATGCACCATTCACTGTCAACTCAATACTTGAGTATTGAAACCAATACTTGAGTATTCACTTGACAGTAAGTTTTTCAACTTATCAAAAACTCATTTTAATTTCCATTTACAATTGTCAGTTATCATCAAAACACATAGAGAACTAACAGCTATAGTAGACCTTCAGCTTGTCAGCGTTCCACGTCTTTTTGATTGGTTTCCTTGCCAGGGTTTCCAAGACATATGCACCTTTTTCAAGCTTCTCCTTAACTCGGTAAGGGCCTTCCCAATTTGCCACTAACTTGCCATCCCTGGCGTTCTTGTTGCCGACGTCTACCCTTCTGAGAACCAGGTCACCCTTGTCGAAAGACCGAGGCCTTACCTTTCGGTTGTATTTAGCTGCGATTAGCTGCTTCATGGCCATATCTCGACAGTGTGCCGTAACCCTGTCCTCGTCCACAAAGTGTAATTCTGTCATCATTGCCTCGGTGTTCATCGCCTCCCTATCTCGGAGAGCCTTCAATCTCCTCCAGGAGGGCTGGCCTATCTCAACTGGGATCATTGCCTCGAATCCATACGTCAGCCTGAACGGGGTCTCTTGGGTTGAGGTTTGGACACTGGTCCTATATCCCTAGAGCACGCTGTAGAGTCGTTCTACCCAACTGGACTCGGCCTCATGCATCCGCATCTTTAAGCCCTCGACAATTATCTTGTTTGCAGCTTCGACTTGCCCGTTGGATTGGGGATGCTCCAAGGAAGCGAAGTGCTGCTAGATACCGAGGTCTACGATCATCTCCTGGAAGCCTTTGTCAATGAACTGAGTCCCGTTGTCCGTGACTATCTCGGTGGGTACTCCGAATCGCGACAAAATGCTATGCCGGAAGAATCGTTGAATGTGAGTCGAGGTGATTGTCGTCAAAGGCTCAACTTCTATCCACTTAGTAAAGTAATCGACCGCGACCACCAGCCAGCAGAGTTGTTCGGGGGTTGCTTTGAATGGTCCCAAAAGATCCATCCCCCACTTGTAGAAAGGCCATGGGGCTGAGATACTCTTTAGTTCCGCTGGAGGGAGCCAGACGATCTTGGCGTGCTTCTGGCAACTATCACATCTTTTCACAAACTCCATGGCGTCTGCCACCATGGTCGACCAGTAGTAGCCTACTCTTAAAGCCTTCATGGCTAGAGCTTTTCCTCCCATATGCTGGCCGTTGATCCCTTCGTGTATTTCTGCCAGAACGTATTTCACCTCGGCCGAGCCTAAGCACCTCATCATAGGAGAGTGAAGTCCTCGTCGATATAATTGATCGTCCACCATGGTGTACATGGCGGCTTCTCTAACTAGCTTTCTCATCTCGGTCGTATCTATAGGGATAATTCCCCTTTCTAAGTAATCTTCAATTGGCTTCCTCCAATCTGTGCTACGGAAATAGTCAGTACACAACTCGGTTCCGCCAAATTTTGTTGCACCACGGTTCTATGGTTCCCCGGCCCCTTCGTGCTGGCGAGCTTGGATAGAATGTCGGCCCTAACGTTCTCCTCGCGCGGGATGTGTTTGACCGTCACTTCCTCAAAGTCGGAAATCATTTCCCTTGCCATGTTCAGGTATTTGGCTAGCAAGGGTCCTTTTGCTTGGTAGGTACCCCCGATCTGCGCGGCTACTAACTGTGAGTCTGTTAGGACCTTTACTCTCTGTGCTCCATGTTCTTTTGCCTGCTGCAATCCGGCCAACATCGCTTCATATTCTGCCTGGTTATTTAAGGTTGGGAAGTTGAGGTGAAGTGAGTGTTCGATCGCGACCCCTTCTGGGTTTTTGATTATGATCCCAGCTCCACTTCCCTTGGCGTTTGATGATCCATCAACGTAGACCTTCCATACCCCGAGTTCGGCAGTGTCCTCTTCATAGGCCGGGGTTAATTCCCTTACAAAATCCGCCAGTGCTTGCGATTTGATCGCATGTCGGGCCTCATATGTGATGTCGAACTCGAATAGCTCTATTGCCCAACTGATCATCCTGCCAGCCAAATCTGGTCTGTGTAACACCTGTTGGATTGGTTGACTAGTTCGAACGACGACCTGGAATCCCCGAAAATCGGCGCATCTTCTTGCCTCCGTGAGCAGGGCGAAAGCCACTTTCTCTAATTTCTGATACCTCAGTTCCAAGCTCTGCAACGCTTTACTTATGAAGTAGATTGGTTCTTAGCCGGCCTCTGTCTCCCGGACCAGGACTGCGCTCACGGCTTCTTCCCCTACCGATAAGTAGAGGAAGAGTACCTCTCCTGGTTCAGGTTTTGACAACACTGGCAAGGTCACCAGACATTACTTGATCTTGTTGAATGCCGACTCGCATTCCGGGTTCCATCCTCCTTGTGCCTCCTTCTTCAGGAGTTTGAAGAAAGGAAGTGCCCTTTCCGCCGATCTCGGTAGGAATCTAGTTAATGCCACCAGCCTTCCCGTCAACTGTTGCACTTCTTTCTTGTTCTGAGGTGCTTTCATGTCTAAAACAG
This sequence comes from Acacia melanoxylon, assembly GCA_019022615.1. Classification (NCBI taxonomy): domain Eukaryota; kingdom Viridiplantae; phylum Streptophyta; class Magnoliopsida; order Fabales; family Fabaceae; genus Acacia; species Acacia melanoxylon. The sequence continues at coordinate 665,417 of JAFJYJ010000108.1, forward strand.
CCCTGCATTTGTCCGGGTTGGCTTCAATTCCTCGGCTTGTTAATAGCAACCCTAAGAACTTTCCTGCTGGTACCCCGAACGTGCATTTGGCCGGATTCAGGCGAATTTGGTAGGCCCGTAGTTTCTCAAAGTTTTGTTCCAAGTCCTGAATATGGTCGTCAGGGTTCATTGACTTGACGATCATGTCGTCGATGTAAACTTCTACGTTTCACCCGAGTTGGTCTTCAAAGACTCTGTTCATCATTCTCTGGTAGGTAGCCCCGGTGTTCTTCAACCTAAAGGGCATCACGTTGTAGCAATAGTTAGCTCTTTCGGTTATGAAAGCTGCCTTCTCTTGGTCTTCTGGATGCATCACAATTTGGTTGTACCAGGAATAAGCATCCATGAAGGATAATAACTGGTACCCGGCCGAGTTGTCTACCAGTTGGTCGATGTTGGGCATCAGATACGAATCTTTAGGGCATGCTTTGTTCAAGTTCTTGTAGTCCGTGCACACCCTCCATTTACCGCTTGGTTTCATGACCATGACCACGTTTGATAACCATGTGGTGTACTGTATTTCCCTGATGAATCCGGCATCCAACAGTTCGTCGACGTGTTTTTCCAGGGCTATTTGTCTGTATGTCCCTTGTTTCCTCTTATTCTGTGCAACCGGTGACGATCCCGGCCGGATTGCGAGCCTGTGGCAACAAAACCTGGGGTCTATCCCAGGAATTTCTGTAGATGTCGAAGCGAATACATCTTGGTTCTCCCTTAAGAATTTCTTCAGTTGGCCCTTCACCTCTGGACACAGGGTTCCACCAATCTTGGTAATCTGGGAGGCCTCGGTTCCTAGTATGAAGTCTTCGAGTTCGCCTTCTGGCTCTAGGCGGGGGACCTCGGGCTTTTCTCTTAGGTCAAGTTCGACCATGCCCACGGGCCGTCCTGCCTGTACTCTTCCCGCAGCGCCTGCATTTCCCTCGCCTTTTTGAATCTGGGGTGGGGACGACTGACTGCCTTCGCCTTCCCGAATTGTCTCGAAATAACACTGTCGAGATTCTTTTTGGTCTCCAGCGACCGTGACAACCTTGTTTCTATTGTTTGCCATTTTCAACTTCTGATGCTTTGTGGATACTAACATATCCCACTTATGGATGGTCGGCCTGCCTAGTATGATATTATATGGAGACAGGAAGTCGGCCACAATGAATCTTACCCGCTCTGACTTGAATGCTTCCTTGGTTCCCAGTGTTAATCTGAGGTCGACATATCCTTTGGGAGGCGAGTGCTTGCTGTTAAACCCGATTAGGGTGGTTTTACACAGTTTCAGATCCTCTATATCCAGTTTCATTCTTTTGAAAGCATCCCAACTTATGATATCCGCCGAGCTGCCTGCATCCACGAAAATCCTTTTTACCCGGCAGTTCATTAGTGTTCCGGTGATGACCAAACCATCCTCATGGCCTGGAACTACGTCTTTCATATCCTCGTTAGTAAAGGCTAATGGTGGAGGCGTCGGCCTGCTATTATCTTCTTTGAACTTGGGGATGTTCCTGACGGAGAGGATTTCCCTCAAATACTTCCTGCGCTGACTTGCCGTGTCTCCTCCGCCGCCGAGAGCTCCGCTGATGACGCTACCATTGAACTCGGCCTCTGGAAACTCTTCATCATCACTATGTGATTTTCGCCGCTTTTCGTCCTTCTTCCGGTCTTGTGCCGGCTAGGGCTCTGGCCCCCACGGTTTCTTTTGTTATTTTTTCGTCCCTTTGTTTTGATCACATACTTGAAAGACCTGGCTATCACCCAAGAGGGGGGTGAATTGGGTGTATGATAAAACTTTTGGAAGTTTGAAAATCTTTTCGCAATTTACTGAAAGTAGTTTGTATGACAAGTAATAATTTATAAAGCGATAATTAGTCATTCAAACTTATATCTTTGGAAATGTAAGAGTTAAGGGAAGAGAATATGCAACCGAGATTTATACTTGGTTCGGTCCAATCCTTGACCTACGTCCGGTCCCAAGCTCCGCTTGAGATTTTCAATCCACTATGTTCTTGTAACTTGATTACACGTTCTGTACTTGAAGTAATCCTCTCACTAGGATTCACTCCCCCTTACAAACTGTAATCAATACACTTGCTTGATTACACACTTTGTACTCGAAGTAATCCTCTCACTAGGATTCACTCCCCTTACAAGCTGTAATCAACACAATGTGTTTCCCACTCAAGATCACCCAATCTTGAGTATCTCACGATAGAATGATAGAATGTTTACAATAACCTGTTCTCTCTCGAAGTAGATGAATAAACACTGAAGTACAATACAAATCACTTCACTCTCTATGATAAACTATGTAAACATTGAAAACAAGAGAGTAAATGATATGAAGATCGAGTATTAGCATGTTGAAGGTGTAAACTTGGTCTCTGCGTTTTTCTACTACGTGTACTCGTTTCGTTCTCGTATGGAGTCTTCAAATCTTCGGGTATTTATCTTTGGTTGAATTTTGATGACTGTAGGAGTGCTTTGAATTCGTGGAGAATATTGCTGTTGAGAATATAGTTGTTGAGAATATAGCTGTTGAGATATAGCTGTTGAGAATATAGTTGTTGAGATATAGCTGTTGAAAACATTTGCAGACTTGGAATATTTTAATATTGGCTCTTCAAAAATGTCTCCCATAATGTTCAGCTTTTTGTTGGTAGGAGCCTTGTTGTCTGCCTTGAAGAATTAGTTGTGTTCTTTCTAGGCTGTCTTCCATTTGCTATTGTTTCAGAAGATATAATAAAATAATACATGTGGTTTATGAAGTTGCTTTATTTGACTCTAAGGCAAATTCAAATCTTCTGAAATCTGAAGTTAAAGCATATCAAGGATATTGAATATTCGAATCCATTAGAGATGAGAATTCAACTTTGTTTCTTCAAGATTTTCGTTGAATTCGATCTTCTTTCCCATTTCTGAAAATATGCAGCAACCTTCATCTTCATGCTTTTGACAGATTTTGATTTCTATCAAGTTTGATGTAATCTCAAACTTTAATCACCTGAAACTTATACACAAATGATATAAATGATGTTAAGAAGAAGTATGAATCATTTGAGTAATAATCTGGATGTTCTTGATCTGAAACAATATTTCAGTCGTGGTGATTTTTCTGAAGAAGAGACGAATACTCGAGTATTCATTTGGAAACTCGAGTATTGAGGTTGTTGAGTTACTCCATGTCTGATGGAAACTAGCCGTTAGAACTTCATTTTTTGAATCAGCGACGAATACTCAAGTATTGAGTTAGAAACTCGAGTATTGAGGTTGTTTCGTAACTCCTGGTTCCTCTCTTTCTGATCAATACTCGAGTATTGAGATGAAAACTCGAGTATTGGAAGATGCTTTAACATTCGCTCCTCTCTGTCTGATGGAAACTCGAGTATTGAACTTACATACTCGAGTATTGCATCTTCTTGAACAAACCATCAACTTTAGAGGGTCATATCTCCCTGGTCTGAACTCCGTTCTTGTTCGTTCAACTCTTGATGGAAATCTCTGTGAGTCTACTTTCATATGCCACCAATTTCAGCTCAATCGGATTTGTAGTGTGTGAGTTACACTCAAAACATTGAAGCTTGGTTTGCTGTGTGGCGTGGATTTATCTATCAACTTGTACAATTCATAGCTCTCTCATATGAACTAATTTTGGCTTAAATTTTATATAAAATTGACGCATTTGGAGTCTAGTTTCATATGCCACTGATTTCACTTCAATCCGATTTCTGGTTGAAGAGATATCATCAAATTACCAGACGTCGCCCAAGCTGAACGTGAAACGAGTTGATCAACGTTGAATACTCGAGTATTGAACTTACATACTCGAGTATTGACGATCCCGAAGAGCCCAGAGATGCTGAAAACACTTGGATACTCGAGTATTGACTTGGATACTCGAGTATTGACATTCCGAGACTCAGAGAAGTGAAGACACTCCAATACTCGAGTATTGATGAACATACTCAAGTTTTGACTCCTAAAGCTGATTTTTCCTTGTTTTAACTCTAAATTGAGTCATTCCAACTTCCATATGATCTTGGAGGCTTCTAACATTAATATAAGAACTTGAATAATGATATCTTCATTCCATTCAACAAGTTCTTCCTTTTTCCATCTCCCAACTTGATCATTCTTTATCATTTAACTTGGGCTCATTATTCTCTACAGCTTCTACCTTCTTCCCTCTTCTTCTTGATAAGTTCTTGCTTCCTTGACATTATGATATTCCAATTATATTGTGTGCAAGAACTTCTTTCTTCAATCCCTTATCTCCTTTTTTATTAATCTCTATAATTCAACTTGGATTAATCTACATTAAATACAGCAGTTAGTCAATGTAGGAGATATCTATATTACTCAATCTTTTTGTTTTTAATAATGACATCTATATAAGGCATCATCAAAACTAATCATAACCAACAATACTGACGCAATCTCCCTTCTCGTACGAATTTTTCGATCGCGTCTCGGAGTTCGTAGCATTGGTCCGTGGTATGGCCCGGCCCATCGTGAAACGCACAGAATTTGGATTGATCCATGGTAGGTCGATATCGGAGGGGTCGAGGTCTTTCTACCTTCTTCATATCGGTCAGCGATAACTCCTTCCAGATTTGAGAACGCGCCACATTCAGGGGGTGTATCTATCATACCTCGTCTTCCCTTCAACTCTTTCCCCCTTGGTCTTGTTGTCCCGGTTCCGCCTGTTGGAATCTTCTCTTTCAGGTGGCCCTTTTCCTCACGGAGGTGTGTCCTTGCCCCAGTCGTTCCCGGCCGCGTTAGCTAACTCCATCTATTCCACATCTAAGTACTGCTTTGGCCGCGTGTTGAATTCTATGAGGGTATGGACTTTATTTTTGAAGATGGAATTCGCCAACCGGGATGACGGGTCCAGTCCATCTATAAGGCAATGTACGTGTACGCTCTCCGGGAGAGATCGTATCTGCAATGCCACCTCCTTGAATCTGTCCAAATACTTCTGGAGTGTTTCACCGCGCCGTTGCTTAATTTTGCTCAGGGTGAATGGGACTTGGGATGTTTCTTACTTGTTGTAAAGTTTGACTCAAACTTGGTTCTGAGGTCTTCGAAACTCTGAATTGAATTGGTCGGTAGTGAGATTAGCCATTTCTAGGCCGGTCCTATTAGCGAGGCGACAAAAATTCAGGCAATTACCGGCCCTCCAATTCGTCGTAAGAACATGAGTAACTCGAATGTATCCAGATGGGACCTCAGATCTTGTGTTCTGTCATATTTGGGCAGGTCTGCCAGGTCGAAATCCTTTGGATAAGGTTCGTTTGCTATCTCGTCTGAGAAAGCACTGCTGTTGCGGCCTTCCGCATATCTCATCTTGTACCTCTTTGGGGAGATCTCATGCCGAGGTGGTCTTTCGCGACCTCGGTCATCGTCTTCCGAGGTATTCTCAGCGCTCGTTTTCTTGCCGGACGAAGTCGGGTTATGCGCTCGGTCATGGTCTTTCGCAACCTCAGTCATGGTCTTTCGCGACCTCGGTCTGCGGCATAGTTGTGCCGGTTTCATGCTACATTGATCTTGGTTGTTCACTGACCATCTTCTCTTTCCTAGCTCGTCCATCGCCCCGATTACTTTTCTATATCATCACTGCCAACTGATTACAGCGATCCTCCATCATCTGCTGCATTACCCTAAAATCCTCCTGACGTTGGAGATTAGTACGCTTCTCCAAATTTTCTATTTGCCTCAGCATTAAGTCATAGGTTTTCCGTAGGAGAATAAGGTCTAGGCTTGAGGCTGGGACTTCCTGTGCCACCGTGCCTCGAGGTTTGGCCGTCCCTGCAGGGGAAGAGGCTGTGTCAGACACGTTGTTCCCTTCATTCGCAGTATTGCCTTCCGGGACATCCTCGGGCAGCGGCGGGTCCTGCGTTTGTTGTTGTTGACTCACCTCAGCCTGTGGTGGATTTCCAGGCTACGGGTTCCGACTGCTGCTTCTGGTATTAGCCATTGTCGGTCACGGGGATCGAAATTTAACATTCTCCACGGTCGGCGCCAATGTTCTGGTGTAGAACACAGATGTCTAGCCTGGAAGGCTAGTGCTTTGATATTGGATCAATAGACTCACCCAAATATCTATGAGGTAGATATTTGGGAGAGTGTGGGATCACTGTACACAGGTTAGGCTCTCGCCAAAGGGGGTGTTGTGTGTGTACAGTGTGACTGAATGTAAATAGTTCAAGGTTAGAACGTGTGCACCTTAAGGGTCGACCCTGTATTTATAGATAGTACCTTCAGTCCGGTATCTAGGATCTATCGTGATCTATGGCCGTTATATCATATCAGAGATATGGATTCCGATATACCCGATATTATAGATAATAGTTGGATTTCCCAATATTATAGGAGGATCCCGTGATTGAGTCTATTCCTTAGTGGGCCACATCGGTATTGGACCTGATGGGGGTCCGTAACAAAATTAAACATCATATTGCCTTGTGTAGCCCTTTGGACTTATAGTTATTTCTTTGGGCTTTACAATGTCTCCCGGCCTCTTTCCTTTGCAAAATATTGCCTTGGACATCATATAATTAATTTTGATATTTACTTACAGTAAATCAATACATATTTTTCTATATGGCTTCAAGTTATAATGTAGGATTTGCTCATACTTTTATATTTAAATAAAATTATTTTAATTTGCATCACCAGATATTGTTGTCTTTAGTTATTAATGGGGATTGGACATATGCTAATTAGTCTTCATGACAGTTATTTTTTAGTAGCATGATTCATAATTTTTTACACAAGTTACTAGTCTTTAGGACTATAATAAAAATGTTTTTCAAAAATTATAAAGCTCTTTTTTGCCGTTCAATATTTGAACAATAAGATAGTCTTTTACTAAAGAGACCATTATTAAATGTGATATGACACCAGGTCATTTATATAATGACTACTCCCCATTCATGAATTTAAAATATCAATTGATATCTAATTGATTATTGTAAACATATATAAGAATGAAGCTTCAACTTTTAAATGACAAAATCATAAATATATGCATAACATATAGTAAGGACAAATGTAAATCATTGTACCTCAATATTATAAATAAGAATATTTAGTTACCCATTAATTAATAAGATAATTACCTCCTTTGGGATGGCAATGAGCACATGGAAATGGCACATTAGATAAATATATTTAATATTAAAAAATGGAATCACGGATAATTAAAGCAATGGAAACTATGAAGTAGTCTTAACCAACAAAACCAATAAACAGGAGTGCCATAGTAAAAAATAACATCAGTTTCAGCGGTGGATGTTCCAATCAAAAGCCATCATGACACTAATGCTGATGTTAATATTTCTCAGCTCCAACAAAAAGATTTTATTGGATTGTCCTAAGTTCACCAGTTCTTGAAATGTACCTAGCCAAAGGTACAGAGCTCAAGTCTGAACTATAACTCCCCTTCTTAAAAGAACACAACTAAGGAGGTGCTATATATCTCATAGCTCCAATGCAATCCCGGTTAAAGGAAAACATGGAAGAAGGGGCCTAACAAATACCATTCATTGTGTACTGAGTGATCAAATAACACATGGTAAAAGATCTCATCATACAAATTCCTCCTTACTCGAACTCATCACAACTCCACAACTATCCATATAGATCAATGACAAACAATCACAATATTGACATATAAATACAAGTTTCAACTCATGAGTATAGTTTTAGTTCCAATACACACAAATATGCTTGAATAGTTTTCAATCTCAATAATAAAATTTTAGTCAAATATATAATTCCAAATCAAGCCCTCCATAGGCACAACAAATTCTGAAACAATTTAATATATAGGGTTAAAGTGCAAAAATACACAAGTTATTTTTCTTAAAAGTGCACCCAACACCAAGTACTTTTTTGGGGTGTAAAGTGACTATGTGGTTACAAAAGTGGAACAAAAATACCCTTTGATAGTTAGTTTGACTTTTTCTGTATTGAAAATGATGACGTGGACGATGGCTCAACTGAGTATCATCCCAGCTAGTAGTGGAGGAAAAAAAACCGTCATTTTAAGAAGATGGTCCTAGTCTTGTGGTTCTGTGGCGCTGAAAATTGTCTTCTATAATGTCAAGGAGAGCGGGGGAAGATGCTAAAATGAAAATTTCAAAAGTTCATGAGGGACTTAATTGAAATTTGTTGAAATGTGTCTAGGGCTGAACTATAATTCATAACAACTCAGAACCCGTCAACCTGCCGCTTTTACTTCCACTTGTCTTTACAACATCCACGCCATCGTTTTCAGTACAGAAAAAAGTAAAATTAAGGGTCAATTGGTACTTTTGCTTCACATTTGTAACACGTAATCACTTTTGTACAAAAAGAAAAACACTTGGTGTTTGGTGCACTTTTGGAAAAACCACATTTGTATTTTTGCATATTAACCCATTATAAAATAAACAAATAACATGTCTCAAGAAAGATAGATTTGTGAAATTAAATTTTTTGCTTTTAATTATACATGTTTTTAAAAGAAATATAGTTTTCGTATAATTCAAAAAAAAAATTATAAAAAATAAAAAATTGTAGCTAAATATGCTATAGTTATTTACATCTTGTTTGGTCCGAGGGGAGGGGATGGGACGGAAGGAGGATATTGACTAAATTGCTATTAATGAGGAGAATATATATATATTTTTTGTTAAGAGTGTATTTTTGGAATATTGAAATTTTTCCATGGGCAATTTGGTTAATATGAGTTAAAAAATTTCTCTTCCATTCTCCTCCTCAAACCAAATACACCCTTAAAGTCTATATTTTATTTTACAATGTGAATATGAAGTGCAGTTCTTTAAGAGTTTGTTTGATATGAGGGATTTGGAGGGGAGGGGAGACTTTTATGCATTGGATTTAAGAAAATTGGAGAAGTGTTATTACAAAATTTTAATCGAGAGAAGATATAAGATAAAAGAGTAAGAAAATTAATTAAAAACTTTTAATCCACTTTTCTCATTTTTTGTTAAAATCTAACTCAAATATTTTTTTTTCCTTTTGTTCACTTTCTCTCCTCTTCCCTCATACCAAACAAGGCCTAAAAATAACATAAACTAGTAAAGTCCAATTATGCAAACTTCAAAATAAGAGGCTAAAAAAGTTACATCTAACATGATACTATAACTTTGATAGACAATGAAAGGACCCAAATGAAAAAATTGTTGTGTTAATTTCTTTTTAAATAAAAGTGATAAAGTGATGATGTGTGAAATTTGTCATTTAAATTTATAATTTTTTGATTAATAATTTTTTTCAGAAAGAAAAATTAATATTTACTTTACCACTAAATTTTTTTATCATAACAAAAATATTCACTCTCTAATAAAAGGGAGATAGTCATTTTCTTTATATTTATTATAAAAACAATAGGAAAAATCTTGAATAAAAACGATTAAAATAGAAAAATCCTAAATTAAATTAGTATACTCAATAAATCCTGGCTCAGTAAACCAATTTAAAATATTCAAATATTAATTATTTTCCAATAACAACCCTAGCCTCATAACCTAACGTTAAATGTGGACTTGAGCGGCAAAAGGCCGCGATGGAAGCCAGTTTTTGAGGATGATTCCGTGTCAAATAGGCCTCTGAAGAAAATCCGAAGCCCTAGCGTCAAATCTCCAACCAAAATCAATCCTCGTTCCCATTCCGCCACATCCTCCCTCCCTCCCTCCTTCTTCGTCTTCCCTTTTGCCTTCGACGGCTCTCAACAGCCTCCGCAATTTCCTCACCAACAATATGGCTCCGCCAATTTGCCGGCGTTTCGCCCACCGTTTCAGGCGACGCAAAATCAGCAGCAAGTGTTTTCTTTTGGGTCCCGACAGCTAAACATGGTGTACCCACAATTCTTAGCCCAAGACCCTGGAATCGCACCCCCGCAGCAACAGCAGCAACTTCTTCAGTATTGTAGAGACGCAGTGAAGGATGATGATGAACAACGTAGGGCCGGACGGGAGGCCAATGTACAGGCCCCTTCTTCAGATTATAAACACTATGAAGCTCTACAGAGGAGTGAGGCAATGACATTGGGAAAATGGGTGGCTGAGATTTGTCTTCCTCGAAATAGGACTCGTCTCTGGCTGGGAACGTTGGACACAGCTCAAGATCTTTGCTCCGGCTTATGATCGCGAGGCCTTTAAGCTGAGAGGAGAGAATGCGAGGCTCTATTTCCCATAGCTCTTCCTCAATAAGGATAAGCCTTCATCATCAACATGCCCCGCATTCATCTCCTTCTTCTCCCTCCACTCCTCATCAAGGTTCAACGTTGAAGCAACCGACTCGCTCCGAAGGTTTCATTGCGGAGGAGAAGCATCCACAACCGCCACTACCGGAAGAGAGCACCGACAATGATTCTCTCGTAATTGGGTCAAGTGACTTTACCATGAGCGACAAGCGGTTGCATCTAATACTGGAACCGGGGAGGGAGGGCACTTCCGGGGCGTTGCAGGAACTGATTTAATTAGAGGTAATTTGGCCAAATTTCTATATGCTTAATTAATTGTGTTACATAACCTTAATAATTTGTTAAGTTTACTAACTCAAATTAATTTGAGTAGTTTAACCGTCTCTTTATATAAGATTTTCCAAAAAACTATTCATTGTATTTCAAATTACTATTACGAGTTCATTTAAGATTGTTTTCAAACCGTAATGATTTTTTTTTTGACCAAATCAACCCTAATGATGTAATGATGAGTTTATTTAAATTTGTTGCATTTATATGCATCTCAATTTTGTAGCCGTTACCTCCGAGTACTAGACCGTTCTGTTTGCTTCAACAATATTTAGTAGCCATTACGTTTATTATTTTATTTTTCTATTTTTTCTTCACCCAAGCCCAAACCGATCATTTTCCTTCTTCATCTACTCATCTGCTCGCGAAAGGGAGAATCGCCCTCAGAGAAGAGCCCCTAGGTGTTCGAAATTCCAAGGCACGAGAAAGCTGTCATCTTCTCTCCTATTGGTAAGCCATAGGGTTAATTAGCCGATTTTCCTCTCAGATTTTTGATGCTTTTCTTCTACTCTTTTGGTTCTTCTCCCTCATTTTGTTTCTTTAGTGTTCTGCTTTCTCTCCTTCTCACCACTCAACTCTCTGTCCCTCTCATCTCTTCAACTGCTGTTGCCATCGATTCTTGCATTTAGAGCTTGGCTAAACCACTTGTTTGTTACCTTGTCGGTTTAATATTCGTAGACAATAAGGGTGAAGGGCGTTACTTAATTCTTTATGGTTTGTCACTTTGTCCTTTAATTTGTATGGTAGGAGCAATTAAAGAATGGAGTAAAGTTGTTTTTGTGTATGTAACAGTAGGTGATTGGTGATGATGCCCTCAATGAGATCTGTAAAATATCTGTCTTTACGTAATAGCAGCTGATTGGTGACGATGCTCCTGATGTGCATTGATTTCATTTGTTTCATATATAATACATGTGACTTATTTTGCCCTTTAACATGACATTTTTTTATTAAGAGTTCCTTTTGTTTTATAATTGTTGAGTATATTCCGTTGAAAATAAGTCCGTTAGTACACCAGTGACCAAGAGAATTATGGGCATGTGCTCGGGGATTGTAAAGGTTTCTTTGAGAAGTTATTGTGTTGAGGCAATTCAATTTCTTTTCATTTATCACTTTTTGGACTCAAGTAATATGCATGGTAATCTCCTGTTGAAACACAATTTGGCATCAATTTCTAGATTGAAATCATATCAAAGACCGTAAAGCGATAAATTTGAAATGTAGGCACCAATTACTTGTTTTGATGGAATTCTCATAGATGACTTTTGAATGTCTCATTCTTGAATGATTCATTGATTGAGTGCTTGCAAGTCCGGTAGGAAGGAAAAAAAATATAAGAGACTGAAAAAAAGAGAAAAAAATTAGAAAAAGGCATTGGAAAGAAATGAAAAAAAAAAAAAAAAAAAAAAAGGAAATGTAAACCGCTTTGAAAAAGCCAATATTGAAAAAGAAAGCGAAAAAAGAAGAGGAAAAAATATCTTAAAATAGAAGGTGTAATCATGCGTAAGCCAACAACCATCGTAGCAATGTACTCTTAGGACCTTGGACTTCATATTAAATTCCTTATGAGTAAAGCTCCATTGAAAATTGATTGGATTAGTTGCTGCATGATCTGGAAGCAATTGATTGTTGTATTGTTTTTTCGACTCTTCCTTGCTCATGCATATTTACTTGAGTGATTGATTGTCTATTTTACATGTCATCTAGCCTATTCCAAAATTACAACCTATGGAAAGTCCTCTTGATGCATGAACCTTTGTGTTAATTAAGTGGTGGAGATGTGAGAACCATTACAAGCTTGTGGTAGGATTATGGGCAAGTAGATGAGAGAGAAATTAACCCTTTCATATGTGACTTGAGTGAAACACCTATCCTTTTGTGTGGTGTCCGAATTCAGCCATTTTGGTTTAATCTTGTACTATTTGCAGTTCTTTTAGCTTGTGGTATATTCATGGATTGATGTGAAGTAGAGAGGCCGTGATAGATTAAGTGTGATTGCTGATGTTATGATCTATATAATCATCGAACATTCATATAATAGATAATGGAACCATTCCATCCATATAATCACTGAAAAGTATAAACTTTTTCTCTCGTATTCTCGAGCATTTTTGAAGCTTATGGAATTTGAATTGTGGCTTAAAGTTGTGAATTTTGTTCGCCATTGTGATTAATTCACTAGACACGCTTTCTCATCCCGTCCTTCGTTGTTGTCCGTAACCGAGATATTTTCTCGCATAATTGTTGTTGTGTCCTTTTTGTTCTTAACATTTTACTTTTGGACTTAAACTTTGTGGGTCCTTGAATATTTTTATTACGTGATTTTGCTTCGTAATTGACTCATTGTAGAATATTCTCACCGTCATCATTGAAATCGGCTTTGAATCGAGTTTTTGCATATTAGTTGTTGTTATACACTTTTGTCACTTCACTGAATTTTATTGTAACCCGACTATATTTTGCAAATTCCTCACTAGAATTCTGTGTTGATTAGTCAAAAAATTGCACTTACTACTTTTGTGCAATTTGGAACCACCACCAACAAATATTTGTCAAGGAGAAAAGCACATGTGCCCAAGAGGTTTATGATCCTCATCTCGTGTTGAGATTTTTTGCTTCAAGAGCTTAAGAAGATTTTGTCTACATGGTTGTCCCTTTCCTCCCTATACTATATTGAATTGCTTGTGAAATTACTTTTTGGACTTGATTGCCTAAAATGAGTTTGGGAGGGACTAAATCATTAGGAAAAGGTAGTGTTAGGGTGATGATTTTGAGGCCTCTTTGGTTGTCCTAAGCTTGCATTGAGGTCAATGCTAAGTATGAGTGCGGGGAGTTTAGCGATTGATTTTCTAGGTGATTGTACGGGAATTTTGGATAATACCTTTGCTTTGGAATTATTGATTGTTGACTTTAACTTCTCACGGTGCTTTGAGAATCGGTCCAGAATCGAATCTTTCCGAACAATGCTTGATTTATGAATTTTTCTGCACCGCACTTTGGTAATTCCGAGATACACATGCGAACCGAACTTATCTTGAATGAATGAAGCAAGTATTGTTTACATATTCATGCCGACTATGTGGTTTATCATCTAGAAAATTTGTATCATAAGTAGAATGTTCTCATGCATTGAAAATGGTTACGTGCATGGTTTAGCCTTGTGTGAGTTAGTTTAGAATGCACAAACCTTGATGGAAGGATTTGAGCCTTATTATCATTCATAAATTCGGTGTGCATACTCCACTTGATTCAATTTCCTCTAGAACTTGTCTTGCGTCTTAATCAAGGCTACATGATTGCACAAGAGTGATGAATATGATTGAGGCATTCTATTTCTTCACCCATTTCCCTAAACACAAGCCGTTTAAATCAATCCCTTGCTAACTCCGTTGAGCCCTTCACTTTCATTTCTTCTTTACTTAAAGCACTAAATCTGAATTTATACATGAGACTCGATTTCGTATTTGATAGAATTTCCTTTGAGATGAAAATAATTGGATTCGATACATTGATGATGTCACTTGTTGAGTTCGATTTGGTGATTAGTTGTTCCTGGACGAGAGAAAGGAAAATATATGTGTGTATAGAAAAAAAAAAGAAAAAAAAAAAGCCAGAAAGAAGAAAAAAAAAATGAAACAAAAAAAGGAGAAAAAGGCAAGGAAAAGAAAGGAAAAGCCATGTGTGTAGAAACAAGAAAAGAAAAGAAAAAATGGCAAAGAAGGAAGAACAAAAATGTCTTCAAAAGAAAAAAAAAAAAAAAAAAAGGAAAAGGGTAGAACAAATTGTCCAAATCGGCTTATGAATATAATTTGAACCATAGATTTATGCTTAAACATTTATGTACATGACGGCAAATGCTGAAGTTTCAGCCACTTGTTTGATTCTCTAATTATTGCTCATCACCTGCGTATATTTCAGATTATGTGCCATTCCTTTTTCCATTTCCATGTAGACCTTTTTAACATTACAACCAAAGCAAAGACCTCTTGATTCATTACTCTAGTGTATAATGAGTGGTGGAGATGGTAGACACATTACAAGCCTATGGTAGGGGTTGGACTAGTGGAGGGAGTGAAATTACCTTAAGAGAGGAATGTGAGAAGTGCAAAACAGGACCAAGTTGTATTCTAAAGCATACTCACTATTGGCTAGGCTAAGTACAAGGACTATTTGATTTGCATATGTACACTTTGCTTGTATTATTAGTTGAAGTATGATGTACTACTATGCTTGCATATTTTCATTTAAGCTTGCTACATTCTCACTTATATATCTATTCGGTTTTGTATTGGATTTCCTTGATTGAATCTTTTTCTAGGGAGTGCATAAGTGCAAGTGTGGGTGAATTTGGCAAACCGTTATTTTTATATGGTCAAGTGAGCATTTTTGAGGGATTTTAGGAAGAATATTGAGTATTATTTGCAGAATTAGGCTTTAATAAGATAAATGCATATAGTTAGGAGATTTTGATTAAAATGGTTATTTTAGTAGAATTTCCAGATTTGGACACTGGCTATTTGGTTGTTGTTTGTATTGCAGGTGTAATTCTGAAATTTATGTGGCTGGAAAGAAATACCAACAAGGGAGGAAAGCTAAACCCAAAGGAACTCATTTTCATTATATTGTCTTTCAGAGACATAAACACACATACTGTTTATTAATATATGTTTGAGTACATAGCCCATGTATATATAGGCTCTAGGAGAGAATCACGGGGTGGAAAGTAGAAGAATGAGTGAAGCATTACGGTGGAAAGCAGAGTAATGAGTGGAGGAATAATACGAGTGGAAAGAGAGATCTTGAATCGAATAATAATAGACGGAACAATAACAATATTCTAACACTCCCCTCAAGCCGGAGAGTAGATGTCAATCATTCCCGCCTTGCCTCGAAAGACTTCAAATTTTGTTTCGCCTAGTGGTTTAGTCAAGATATCTGCAATTTGGTTTGCGCAGATCTTATGTGAGATAGAGTCATAATGCCTCGCTTCAATCTTTTCTTTAATGAAGTGTCGTCTATCTCAACATGCTTCGTTCTGTCATGGTATACTGGATTCTTGACCATTTCAATGGTGGCTTTGTTGTCACACCAGAGTCGCATTGGTCCTTCATGTTGAATCCCCAACTCTTTCAGTAATCTCATAATCCAAATTCCTTCACATACTCCTTTGTTAATGCTCTTAGTTCTCCGCTTCCGCACTACTTGGTGACACTACTATTTGTTTCTTGCTTCTCCAAGTAACCTTGATTTCCCACACATATGTACATGCCACTCGAGATTGACCTTCTAGTCTCTCTATCCCTTGCATGGTCCGCATCCGTGTAGATTTCAATGTTTCGGTTGTACCTTTCTTAAACAAAATTCCTCTTCCAGGGTTAAGCTTCGATACCTCAAAATTCTATACACGCCTCCATGTGTTCTTCCGTGGCCGATGCATAAACCGACTTACTATTCCAACTCGCATAGCTAATATCGGGACGTGTGTGGGTTAGATATATCAATTTTCCCACAAGTCTTTTGTATCTTTACGAATTAGTCGGAACACCTTCCGGTTTAATGTAGATGACATCCTTCTTCCATTGGTGTACCCTCCGGTTGGGAACCCAACATTCTGTTTCATGTAACAGATCTAGTGTATACTTTATTTGAGATATATTGATACCTTTCTTTGTTCTTGCCACTTCTAAGCCTAAGAAGTACCTCATTTGTCCAAGGTCTTTCACTTGGAATTCAGGACGATTCTTCTTTAGAAGAGCAATGGATTGTACGTCGTCTCCTGTAATGACTATGTCATCGACATATACGATCAATATGGTGACTTTGCCATTAACACGTTTGATGAATAACGTGTCATCCGCTTGTCCCGAGTGTACCCAAGCTCTTTTCTTTTGCTTTGGTGAATCTAATTCGAACCATGCCCCGGGAGATTGCTTAAGACCATACAATGATTTGTTGAGTTTACACACAGAGTTGTTAGGAGCTAAAACTCCATCTGGAATCTCCATGTAGACTTCTTCCTCCAGGTTTCCATTTAGGAATGCATTTTTTACATCCAGTTGGTGTAATGGCCAATCCAAGTTTGCTGCAATTGATAATAGTACTTGGATGGTATTGAACTTAACTACTGGAGCAAATGTCTCCTGATAGTCAATTCCATATGTCTGGGTATATCCTTTTGCAACAAGTCTCGCCTTGTATTTGTTGATACTCCCATCTGGATTGAATTTTGGAGTGAAAATCCATCTGCATCCTACGGGGTTTCTTTCCTTTAGGAAGAGGTGTGATCTCCCATGTTTTATTTTCTTTGAGTGCCCTCATTCTTCTTCTTCTCCTGTGCTTGTTTCCAATTTGGATCTGTCATAGCTTGTTGAAATGTGTTTGGAATTTTCATCTCAGGCACTTGTTTACAACAAAGCTTTGCATTTTTGTAGACAAGATTACCATATGAAACAAATCGTTGAATTGGATGTTGAGTGCATGATCTTACCCCTTTTCTCAATGCAATAGGCCAACCGTGTTCCTCAGGATTTAATCTCGGATTGGATTCATGGTCGTTCCTTTGAATGGGAGTGACAGTTCTACCTGTGTCTGGTTCATCTTGAACTTGTGTCTGTGCCTCTTGTTGTGGTTCAGTGTCCATCCCTGAATTGATCTCAACATTTGTTTCCAGTTCATTGGTTTCAAGTTGATTTGTGGGAGAAAGTGAATCAAGAGTGGATATAAGGTTGGGTGGTATTGTTGATGAAGTGTCGGGTAAAACGGGGTTTTTGGTAGTAGAGGCTTCGGGATTAGCCATTCAATATCGAATACTCCCCCGAATGGGTAATTTGGGATAATATGCGTCGTCTTCCGAGAACACGATTCTCGGGGACACTATAAGTTTCTTGGAAGATGGACAATAACATTTATAGCCCTTTTGAGTAGAGGAGTAGCCAAGGAATATACATTTGTCGCTCGGGCACCAAATTTGTTGCCATCTTTTTTATGAACAAAGACAACACACCCAAACACCTTTGGAGGTAGTGAATTTATTAGAGGGCAATTGGGAAAGAATCCAAGAAGCTTCGAATTGGAGTTTCGTAATTGAGAACTTTGGAAGGCATGCGGTTAATGAGGTAAGCGCACCGTGAGGACCGCATCACCCCGAATATGGTAGGGACATTTCGCTCTATTAGTAAGGCCCGAGTTACTTCCAAAAGGTGACGGTTTTTTCGCTCGGCCACTCCATTTTGTTGGGGTGTGTAAGGGCGGGAAGTTTGGTGATGAATCCCTTGCGATCAAGAAATTCTTTAAAGGTTGCACTCATGTATTCCTTGGCATTATCACTTCGTAGTACCTTAATGGAAGTGTTGAATTGAGTTCTCACAAAGGTATAGAAGTTTTGAAATACTTTGGCTACTTCAGATTTGTCTTTTAATAAATAAACCCATGTGGTTCGTGTGATCATCAATAAAAGTAACAAACCACCTGGTATGGGTGAGAGTAGGTATTCGGCCGGTCCCCGATATCACTATGAATTAGTGTAAATGGTGAGGTGGGGGTATATTTCGTTTAGGATATGAGGATCGTGTTTGTTTTGAAAAGCGGCAAGTTTCACTTTCGAAAAGGAGTTGAATTTTTTATTGAACAAACCGGGAAACACATGCTTCATATAATCAAAACTAGGGTGGCTCGACCGACAATGCCACAAAAATACATCATTATTTTTAGAATTGGAGCTAACCAGTGCTCGTTTTGCCTTCCATGCATCTTCTTTCTTTGATTTCAATCTTTCAAGATAGAATAGTCCATCCCATTCTCTAGAAGTCCCAATCCTCCTCCTCGATTTCAAATCCAAAACACATGAGACCATCATCAAAAATGACTCGACATATTTTATCTTTCGTCAGCTTACTCACCGATATCAGATTACAAGTGAGTTCAGGTACAAACAGAACATTATGTATTGTTAACTGATCAGATAATGTAACTGTGCCAATTCCCTCAACCTTTGTGAATACACCATTAGCTACTTTGACTTTAAGGTTTTCATGACAGAATTTAATGCTGTGGAGTAAGGTTCTGTTACCAGTCATATGGTGCGTAGCTCCTGAGTCAATAATCCAATTATCTCCACTAGTCATCATAGTGTTGAGGGCTACAATAGAATTACCTGTTTGTACCAGATTTACACTGGGAGTGGAGTTTGACTGATTCTGCCTATCGATTAACTTGCGAATCTGTACTTCTATCTGGCTAAGGCGATCGTCAGTCTCCACCTTTGATTCAGCTGTGTTCCCATGACTTTGGAAGTTTGGTCTGCTATTGGAAGGTCTTCCATGGAGTTTCCAGCATTCTTCTCGATTATGGCCTTTCTTCTTACAATAGTTGCACCATTTGTTAGTCTTCCGTTCTCCATGTGGTCCTTGGACTGCGAGTCCGACTTTCGGTTTGACTTGGGCTACTTCGATTCGGGAGTTTTCGACTTTCCTCGAATTGGACGAAGTTGACAACATCAAAGAGTTGGGGAAGTGGTTTCAACCCCATGATTCTACCCCTTATCTCTTCAAAAGTGTCATTCGGCCAGGAGGAAATCATGTATCCTTCCTTCTTCCACAATCTTCTTGTATAATTGTGCATCTTTCGACTTTCCGAGGGGTGAACCTCAAATAGGTCCTGTTGTTGCCACAATTTCAGCAATGCATTATAGTATTCGATTCTCGACATATTACCTTGTTGTAAATTACGGAGTTGTCTCTTCAAGTGAATCAAGGCGGTGTTTTCAAGAGAGGAGTAGGTTCTCCTAGCAAGCATCCCATATTTCCTTTGCCGTATGAGCAAGTAGGTATCCTCATCGATCTCTAACGTCATTGAGTTGCACAACCAAGTCATGACTTGATTGTTTTCAAGCAAACCATGTATCGAACAATGGGTCATCAGTCGGGTGGTTGAGGAGCTGCCCCATTAATATATTTCTCCTTTCTCTTACCTCGGATGTACCTCAAGACACTTTGTGACCATTGGAGATAGTTTCTACCATTAAACTTATGGGTAATAGCCATAACTTGATGATCTGAAAATTCTGAAGCCATCTCTGAGGTTCTGCTTGGTACTGGGTTACTGGTCATAGAGGAAGAAGATGATGAGTTTTGAGTTTGAGAATTGGTTCCGGACATAAAAGCTAAGGGAGGTATTTCGGTTGGTCTTCCAGGGACTGATCCAAATAGAGGAGGGAATTCAGATTGATTCATGTTTCTGGAAGAGGAAGCGTCGCCGGAAGTTACTGTTCACGCCGCGCGTGGGGTTCACGCGCCGGTCAGTGTGGTGGCGCGTGGGGCTACGCGCCGGCCAAATCGCCGTCGTTCCTCCGGATGTGCGTCGGCACTGGGCGATGCTGCGCGTCTGTGGTGGCGTGTCGTCCCACGTGCTCTCCTTCGGGCAGATCGGGAGTGGTTCGACATGTCATTTCTCTTGCTCTCTCGGAGTTCCGATTTGCCGGGTCCTTAGATTTTTTACCCGGGACCTCCAGGAGTGCTCGGTCGCCGTGGATCGCCAACGGCCAAGAAGAAATGTCCGGTTAAGGTCCGGTTCGGGTCCATTAAAGCTTCAAGTCTCATGCATCGCCGGTTCCGCATTTCGCCTCTCGTCCGCGACGCTTTCTACGGTGATGGAGTAAGCGGCTCGGCTGGTCATGCTCGATACCATATTGTCTTCGGAGACATAAACACACATACCGTTTATTAATATATGTTTGAGTACATAGCCCATGTATATATAGGCTCTAGGAGAGAATCACACGGGGTGGAAAGTAGAAGAATGAGTGAAGCATTACGGTGGAAAGCGAGTAATGAGTGGAGGAATAATACGAGTGGAAAGAGAGATCGAATCGAATAATAATAGACGTAACAATAACAATATTCTAACACATTACGAATGGAATTTGGCTTCCACCTAATTATTGAGGAGGCAAGAGGTCGCTATTAAATATGAGAGAGCAAATCAGAATCGATACCACCTCTTGTTTGATTATACCGCGTAACTTATGCTCTCATCCTCCCCTTATTATTTGTTATTTTTATTTATTTTTATCTTTTCACATGAGTTTATTATTGTTTATAAATATTATTTATAGTCCTTAATTATTCATGCTTCTTATTAATGCCTTCTTTTCGTATAGTTTCTTTATCAATAATTTAGCATTCATTATTTTTTTGCCTTAAGTTGTGTATTTGTTTTATTTATTATCTTGTTAATTAATTTATTTCCTTATTCTCAATGAACTATTAATTGATTATTTTACTTTTTCACGAGACATGTTATTTATTTGCTTGGACTCAATCTTGCCAAATATTGTGTCTAAAAATGGTTTCTCTATTTGTGATTGATGACTTGGATTGTATACATGGCTCCAAAGTTGCATTTCTTGAAGTCTTTGCAATCTGCGACCCATTCAATTTGTCTCTCTTCTTATTCTTTCCTTTTTGTTTCTTATCCATTCTTTTCATTACCCCTGTTTTATTTGCCGCTTAAGCTAACATTACATCCGAATAAAAGTACCCATGATTTATGCTTGATAAGTGATTTTTAGGTGGAGATGTGGACTATGGTCAACCCTATGGTAGTGAGAATAGGTAGGATGGAGAGCAAACACAAACCTTCAAACACTTGAGTGATGAGAGTAAACACTTCACCTAGTGAGGGAATGAAGGTTGTCATTGCATCCCTGTTAATTTTTTTACCATGGTACTAGTTGACTTGAGTTGAGTGACATGATTTGAATGGTCGGGCATTGATGTATTTGGTGATCCTTTATTCTATCTTTTTGTAACTTGTTCATCCTACTTGATTTTCTTGGGATTTTTACTTTCTTCCTTTAATTTTCCTTCCATATGCAACCTTCAAGTTTTAGAACTGCTTTGGTGTTCCCCGCCTTTGCCGTCTTCATCTCGTGAATAGCCCGCATGCCGCCGATTACTCGTGTACGGTTCCTCTTACCAAGTCCCCTATTTTAATGTTCTCAAATTCTTCAAAGATCTTATTTGGATTTTTATTTTGGTTTCCCACTTTTCCTTCTCTCCTTGGAGGCCATCTTTTTTATTTATTTATTTATTTATGAAGCTAAGGAGGAAATGAAACTATTTCGTTATGAAGGTGTAATTTTAATCAAGAAGAAATTATTTTTGAACCGTGGTTTGCGTTACTTGTTTGCTTTGTGGCTTTTATAGGAGAGAACATTTAGCTTTCATATTGCTTGGAAGATGGGAGGTTTTGGGTCTTGGTGTAACCGTGTAATTTCCTTTTGTTGGCATTTTCTTTTGGTGATGCCTAAATCATTTCCAAGTCACTTTTGGGAGAAGGTGTTGCAAATTTGCCTTATACGTGGGTTGAGTGAGTTAAAAATTTCATTGGTATTTGTCATGTGCTCTAAATTTCTGGAACATATTCTTTTTTTTTAACGTCCCATTGATTTTACAATTGTACAAATTCAGAATTATAATGACAAATATCTCAGTGTAGATCTTTGACTAAATTATGTATTTTTCTCGCTCGCTTACTTGCAGTTTCAAACTTTGTAAATTCATTTATGACCCGATTGCATTTTTAAGTTGAAGATCTTGAATGAGTAGATAGGAGAAGAGTGGTGACAATGGAAAATGGAAAGAACACGAAAATAGTTTACAGACCGTCATCCTTGTGAAGTAAGATGAGTGTGCATTTCCATATCTACTAGGTAGGACAAATATTTAAAATCCTGGCATCAATTTTAAGGAATAATTAGACGGTGCAAACTTCTTTAGTTGCAGTTACTATTGGTTGTCAAAAAAATCGCAAACCCAAAGGAGATTATTGGACAATGCGGTGAAAGAGTAGTTGTTGCAGAAGGCATTGAGCAAGATTCAACCAAGCAACATACACTATTAAATAAAAGTATGAAGTGGGACTAGAAACAACAAATGACTTTTGACCGAAGCCCGAACCGATTCTCGCATTGGTTGGTGAAGCCTAAGCGATGACCTTTTAATATGATGGCTATCTTCATGGTTTGCTGGATTACGAGTTGTATTAGACAAAAGGGGAGGACATTGCGAGGTTGTTATTCTTTGGGTGGATAGCAAAGTGAGCAATGAGAGAAATTGGTCGAGTGATACAATTGACCAATAACAATTTATTCAATGTTCGGTTTGGGTTTTAAACGTTCTGTTTAAATTATTATGCTCAATCATATAACTTCTTTCCCTTCATAATTTGTGTTTGGTATTTGCTTGATTCTTCGTATATATTAGTTCATTTGCATGTAGAGATATCTAAATTAGAGATAATATTGTGTTCTTGTCGGATGGAATTAAACAAGGTTGCCACTTTGAATCACTCGAGATGATAACTTCTAGGACACTTGTATGCGGTAAGCTTCATACTTAATCGAAGTGGATTTATGTAGATATTTATCAGGTCAAGTTCTATCATTTTGAACTATGTTGCATTACATGCGAGGACCGTGGCTTATCTTTGTATGTTTGACTATTCTAGTTATTATTGAATATTGTTGTTTGAGAATGTGAGCCTACTCTTGTATTGTTGCTGTGTAGTACTATTTTGAGCTGCCTCTGCCTATTTTTATCTTGCTAGAGTAACGAGTATTCTATATAGCCTCTCTAGGTTCTTCTTTTAACTACAGTAATCTGCATGGATTTTGAATTTGGTCATACATGTGTAGTGGTGCTCATTGTTTCACGTCCTGTTTTTCATTCTTGATTTGGATTCCTTCGGGAAGAAGAAATTGTTTCTCTTTAAAAGCTGCTTCCAACTTGAATTCCATTTGCACGTTTTACATAATTAGCTCATTATTTAGCTCTCCACTTCTCTCGCGCCATAATCGCTATTGTTTGTTTCAATCAGATTGAAAAGTAGCATCGTTTTAAGTGCTCTACGGTCCATTCATGCAAAGACTTGCCGTGATTCGAGAATCACGTTTTTGATCTTGTCATCTCAATCATGTCCGGCTAAATCTTCATTCTACTAGAAATGCAAGCGAAGCCTGAACTTTGGAGCTTAAAGAGGGAGTTTGTTTCAGTCATCACTCTTCTTCTTTCTTCCTTCTATTTGGTTTACCGGGGTCGCTAAACTTAGTAGGATGTTCTTCGATTTGGAATGTATATTTTAGGAATGATGAACTTGTGTCTATTTCTTGATGCAATTCGGTTTTCAATCATATTGTGAGTAGGCTTGATTGGCTTCCTTATTTCGGTTGATCATAGATTGTTGATGGAGTTGATAGATTTATGACTCATGTTACATGTGCCTTTAGGTTGATTGATTGCATTTAGAATTAATTTTACCTTTGATTCATTATCAAATCTGAACAGTGTTTAGATTTATCTAGAAAGAGGCTCTTATCTCCTAAATTCTGAAAGGGTGATGATGGTTAGGTGAATAGGGGAAAACATATTCAAGAACACTTTTAATTGCAAATTCTGCATTTCTACTTTCTGATTCTCTTATTCATAGAAATAGTTGCTGCAATTCGTTAGAAATACTAGTTGACTTGAGGTGAGTGACATGATTTGAATGGTTTGGCATTGATGTATTTAGTGATCCTCTACTCTATGTCCTACTTGATGTTCTTGGGATTTTTACTTTCTTCCTTTAATTTTCCTTCCCAACCTTCAAGTTTTAGGACCTTGGTGTTCCCTGCCTTTGCCGTCTTCATCTATGAATAGCCCGATTATTCAGATACGGTTCCTCTTACCAAGCCCCCTATTTTAATATCATCAAACTCTTCAAAGATCCAATTTGGATTTTTATTTTGGTTTCCCCTTTTTCCTTCTCTCTTTGGAGGCCATCTCCAAAGTCCTAATATGATTTTTTTTATTTTTTATTTATTTATTTATGAAGCTAGGGAATAAATGAAACTGTTCTTCCATTATGAAGGTGTAATTTTAATAATTTTTGAAATGTGGTTTGCGTTACTTCTATTTTCTATTTCTTTTTGTCATATTTTTATTTTTCTATCATATTTTCCTTAAATTATTTGTTACTAGTTATTCTCATGTTTGTACTACTTAAATTATTTGATTTTTGATTTGCTATTTCTTTTTGTCATCTTTGCTTTCGAGTTACTATTTTTCTATCATATTTTGCTTAAATTATTTGTTACTTGTTGTTGTCATGTTTGTACTACTTAAATTATTTGATTTTTGATTTGCTATTTCTTTTTGTCATATTTGCTTTACGAGTTATTATTTTTCTGCCATATTTTGCTTAAATTATTTGTAACTAGTTGTTGTCGGGTTTGTACTACTTAAATTATTTGACACTTTGGGTTATTTATTATTTAATAGTGAATAGATATTTATTATTTATAATTATTACCTAACTTTATAATTTAAATTACTTTTGTGGTTGAAATTTTTTGTTACGTTAATAATTAATCAATTAAATATGTTTTTTCCCCTTTAATGAGTTGATTTCTTATTTATCTATTTATTGTTCATTTATTTCTATTTGATTTTTGCATTATCATGCTAATTCATCCTTCCTCTTTCATATTATATTAATTGCTTGTCTCTCTTTTCCATAAGTTTATATAACATAATTGTGTTGCTTGATGTGTCTGCGTTGTTTAAATTATTTCACTTAATATTATCATGCTAATTATTTGTTACATTTGTTGTGATATTTGTGTTATTTGAATTATTTGATATTTAATTAGTTAAACTCCTTGCTACTGATTTTTGATTTGCTATTTCTTTTTGTCATATTTGCTTTTCGACTTACAATTTTTTGTCATATTTGAATTAAATTATTTGTTACTAGTTGTTGTCATGTTTGTACTACTTAAATTATTTGATTTTTGATTTGCTATTTCTTTTTGTCATATTTGCTTTACGAGTTACTATTTTTTTGTTATATTTGGCTTAAATTATTTGTTACTATTTAGGGTCATGTTTGTACTATTTAAATTATTTTGATATTAAGTTATTTATTATTTAATAGTGAATAGATATTTATGATTTATAATTATTACCTAACTTTATAATTTAAATTACTTTTGTTGTTCACACTATTTGTTACGTTAATAATTAATCAATTAAATATGTTTTTCCCTTTAATTAGTTAATTTTTTATTTATCTATTTATTGGTCATTTGTTTCTATTTGATTTTTGCATTGCCTTGCTAATTCATCATTCCTCATTGGTATTATATTAATTACTTGTCTCTCTTTCCCATAAGTTTATATAACATAATTGAGTTGTTTGGTGTGTCTGCGTTGTTTAAATTATTTCACTTAATATTATCATGCTAATTATTTGTTACCATTTGTTGTCATGTTCTCTTTGAATTATTTGATATTTACTTAGTTAAATTCCTTGCTAGTGATTTTTTATTTTCTATTTCTTTTTGTCATATTTGCATTTGCTTTCGGAGTTACTTTTTTTCTGTCATATTTGGCTTCAATTATTTGTTACTATTTTTTGTCATTTTTATGCTATTTAAATTATTTGATATTAAGTTATTTATTATTTCATTATGAATAGATATTTATGATTTATAATTATTACCTATCTTTATAATTTAAATTACTTTTGTGGTCGACATTGTTTCTTACGTTAATAATCAATAAATTAAATATGATTTTTCCCCTTTAATTAGTTAATTTCATGTTTATCTATTTATCGTTCATTTGTTTCTATTTGATTTTTTCATTGTCATGCTAATTCATCCTTCCTCATTCGTATTATATTAATTGCTTGTCTCTCTTTTCCATAAGTTTATATAACATAATTGAGTTGCTTGATGTGTCTGCGTTTTAAATTATTTCACCTAATATTATCATGCTAATTATTTGTTACCATTTGTTGTCATGTTTGTGCTATTTGAATTATTTGATATTTAATTAAGTAAAGTCCTTGCTAGTGATTTTTTTCTTTGCTATTTCTTTTTGTCATATTTGCTTTTCGAGTTAATTTATTTCTATTATATTTTGCTTAAATTATTTGTTACCAGTTGTTGTCATGTTTGTACTACTTAAATTATTTGATTTTTGATTTGCTATTTCTTTTTGTCATATTTGCTTTTCGAGTTACTATTTTTCTATCATATTTGGCTTAAATTATTTGTTACTATTTGTTGTCATGTTTGTACTATTTAAATTATTTGATATTAAGTTATTTATTATTTAATAGTGAATAGATATTTATGATTTATAATTATTACATAACTTTATAATTTAAACTACTTTTGTAGTTCACATTGTTTGTTACGTTAATAATTAATCAATTAAATATGTTTTTTTCTTTAATTAGTTAATTTTTTATTTACCTATTTATTGTTCATTTGTTTCTATTTGATTTTTGCATTGCCATGCTAATTCATCCTTCCGCATTGGTATTATATTAATTACTTGTCTCTCTTTCCCATAAGTTTATATAACATAATTGAGTTGCTTGGTGTGTCTGCGTTGTTTAAATTATTTCACTTAATATTATCATGCGAATTATTTGTTACCATTTGTTGTCATGTTTATGCTATTTGAATTATTTGATATTTACTTAGTTAAATTCCTTACTAGTGATTTTTTATTTGCTATTTCTTTTTGTCATATTTGCTTTCGGAGTTACTTTTTTCCGGCTTCAATTATTTGTTACTATTTGTTGTCATTTTTATGCTATTTAATATTTGATATTAAGTTATTTATTATTTCATTATGAATAGATATTTATAATTTATAATTATTACCTAACTTTATAATTTAAATTACTTTTGTGGTTGACATTGTTTCTTACGTTAATAATCATTAAATTAAATATGATTTTTCCCCTTTAATTAGCTAATTCATCCTTTCTCATTCGTATTATATTAATTGCTTGTCTCTCTTTCCCGTAAGTTTATATAACATAATTGAGTTGCTTGATGTGTCTGCGTTGTTTAAATTATTTCACCTAATATTATCATGCTAATTATTTCTTACCATTTGTTGTCATGTTTGTTCTATTTGAATTATTTGATATTTAATTAGGTAAAGTCCTTGCTAGTGATTTTTTTTTTCTTTGCTGATTCTTTTTGTCATATTTGCTTTCGGAGTTACTTTTTTTCTGTCATATTTGGCTTCAATTATTTTTTACTAGTTGTTGTCATGTTTGTACTACTTAAATTATTTGATTTTTGATTTGCTATTTCTTTTTGTCATATTTGCTTTCTGAGTTAGTATTTTTCTGCCATATTTTGCTTAAATTATTTGTAACTAGTTGTTGTCAGGTTTGTACTACTTAAATTATTTGACACTGGGTTATTTATTATTTAATAGTGAATAGATATTTATGATTTATAATTATTACCTAACTTTATAATTTAAATTACTTTTGTGGTTGACATTGTTTATTACGTTAATAATTAATCAAGTAAATATGTTTTTTTGCCCCTTTAATTAGTTAATTTCTTATTTATCTTTTTATCGTTCATTAGTTTCTATTTGTTTTTTTCATTGTTATGCTAATTCATCCTTCGTATTATATTAATTGCTTGTCTCTCTTTTCCATAAGTTTATATAACATAATTGTGTTGCTTGATGTGTTGTTTAAATTATTTCACTTAATAGTATCATGCTAATTATTTGTTACCATTTGTTGTGATGTTTGTGCTATTATAATTATTTGATATTTAATTAGTTAAACTCCTTGCTACTAATTTTTGATTTGCTATTTCTTTTTGTCATATTTGCTTTGTGAGTTACTATTTTTCTGTCATATTTGGCTTAAATTATTTGTTACTATTTGTTATCATGTTTGTACTATTTAAATTATTTGATATTAAGTTATTTATTATTTAATAGTGAATAGATTTTTATGATTTATAATTATTACCTAAATTTATAATTTAAACTACTTTTGTAGTTCACAGTGTTTGTTACGTTAATAATTAATCAATTAAATAAGTTTTTTTTTCCTTTAATTAGTTAATTTTTTATTTACCTATTTATTGTTCATTTGTTTCTATTTGATTTTTGCATTGCCATGCTAATTCATCCTTCCTCATTGGTAGTATATTAATTACTTGTCTCTCTTTCCCATAAGTTTATATAACATAATTGAGTTGCTTGGTGTGTCTTCGTTGTTTATATTATTTCACTTAATATTATCATGCTAATTATTTGTTACCATTTGTTGTCATGTTTATGCTATTTGAATTATTTGATATTTACTTAGTTAAATTCCTTACTAGTGATTTTTTATTTGCTATTTCTTTTTGTTTGCTTTCGGAGTTACTTTTTTTTTTGTCATATTTGGCTTCAATTATTTGTTACTATTTGTTGTTATTTTTTTCTATTTAAATTATTTGATATTAAGTTATTTATTATTTCATTATGAATAGATATTTATGATTTATAATTATTACCTAACTTTATAAGTTAATTTACTTTTGTGGTGGACATTGTTTCTTATGTTAATAATCAATAAATTAAATATGATTTTTCCCCTTTATTTAGTTAATTTCTTGTTTATCTTTTTATCGTTCATTTGTTTCTATTTGATTTTTTCATTGTCATGCTAATTCATCCTTCCTCATTTGTTTTATATTAATTGCTTGTCTCTCTTTTCCATAAGTTTATATAACATAATTTAGTTGCTTGATGTGTCTGCGTTGTTTAAATTATTTCACCTAATATTATCATGCTAATTATTTGTTACCATTTGTTGTCATGTTTGTGCTATTTGACTTATTTGATATTTAATTAGGTAAAGTCCTTGCTAGTGATTTTTTTTTCTTTGCTATTTCTTTTTGTCATATTTGCTTTCTGAGTTACTTTATTTCTATCATATTTTGCTTAAATTATTTGTTACTAGTTGTTGTCATGTTTGTACTACTTAAATTATTTGATTTTTTATTTGCTATTTCTTTTTGTCATATTTGCTTTTCGAGTTACTATTTTTTCTGTCATATTTTACTTAAATTATTTGTTACTAGTTTTTGTCATGTTTGTACAACTTAAATTATTTGATTTTTTATTTGCTATTTCTTTTTGTCATCTTTGCTTTCTCGAGTTACTATTTTTCTGTCATATTTTGCTTAAATTATTTGTTACTAGTTTTTGTCGGTTTGTATTACTTAAATTATTTGATTTTTGATTTGTTATTTCTTTTTGTCTTCTTTGCTTTCTGTTTTACTATTTTTCTGTCATATTTTTCTTAAATTATTTGTTACTAGTTGATTTGTACTACTTAAATTATTTGATTTTTGATTTGCTATTTCTTTTTGTCATCTTTTCTTTCTAAGTTACTATTTTTCTGTCATATTTTGCTTAAATTATTTGTTTCTTGTTGTTGTCATGTTTGTACTAATTAAATTCTTTGATTTTTGATTTGCTATTCCTTTTTGTCATATTTTCTTTTCGAGTTATTATTTTTCTGCCATATTTTGCTTAAATTATTTGTAACTAGCTATTGTCGGTTTGTACTACTTAAATTATTTGACACTTTGGGTTATTTATTATTTAATAATCAATAGATATTTATGATTTATAGTTATTACCTAACTTTATAATTTAAATTGCTTTTTTGGTTGACATTGTTTATTACGTTACTAATTGATCAATTAAATATGTTTTTTTTTCCTTTTTAATTATTTAATTTCTTATTTATCTTTTTATCGTTCATTTGTTTCTATTTGTTTTTTCATTGTCATGCTAATTCATCCTTCCTCATTCGTATTATATTAATTGCTTGTCTCTCTTTTCCATAAGTTTATATAACATAATTGTGTTGCTTGATGTGTTGTTTAAATTATTTCACTTAATATTATCATGCTAATTATTTGTTACCATTTGTTGTGATGTTTGTGCTATTTGAATTATTTCATATTTAATTAGTTAAACTCCTTGCTACTGATTTTTGATTTGCTATTTCTTTTTGTCATATTTGCTTTCTGAGTTACTTTATTTCTATCATATTTTTCTTAAATTATTTGTTACTAGTTGTTGTCATGTTTGTACTACTTAAATTATTTGATTTTTGATTTGCTATTTCTTTTTGTCATATTTTCTTTCTGAGTTACTATTTTTTTCATGTCATATTTAGCTTAAATTATTTGTTACTAGTTTTTGTCATGTTTGTACTACTTAAATTATTTGATTTTTTATTTGCTATTTCTTTTTGTCATATTTGCTTTTTGAGTTACTATTTTTCTGTCATATTTTTCTTAAATTATTTGTTACTAGTTTGTCTCATGTTTGTACTACTTAAATTATTTGATTTTTGATTTGCTATTTCTTTTTGTCATCTTTGCTTTCTGTGTTACTATTTTTCTGTCATATTTTGCTTAAATTATTTGTTACTAGTTGTTTTGTACTACTTAAATTATTTGATTTTTGATTTGCTATTTCTTTTTGTCATCTTTGCTTTCTGAGTTACTATTTTTCTGTCATATTTTGCTTAAATTATTTGTTACTTGTTGTTGTCGTGTTTGTATTACTTAAATTATTTGATTTTTGATTTGCTATTTCTTTTTGTCATATTTGCTTTCGGAGTTACTTTTTTCTGTCATATTTGGCTTCAATTATTTGTAACTAGTTGTTGTCGGTTTGTACTACTTAAATTATTTGACTTTGGGTTATTTATTATTTAATAGTGAATAGATATTTATGATTTATAATTGTTACCTAACTTTATAATTTAAATTACTTTTGTGGTTGACATTGTTTATTACGTTACTAATTGATCAATTAAATATGTTTTTTCCCCCTTTAATTAGTTAATTTCTTATTTATCTTTTTATTGTTCATTTGTTTCTATTTGTTTTTTCATTGTCATGCTAATTCATCCTTCCTCATTCGTATTATATTAATTGCTTGTCTCTCTTTTCCATAAGTTTATATAACATAATTGTGTTGCTTGATGTGTTGTTTAAATTATTTCACTTAATATTATCATGCTAATTATTTGTTACCATTTGTTGTGATGTTTGTGCTATTTGAATTATTTGATATTTATTTAGTTAAACTCCTTGCTACTGATTTTTGATTTGCTATTTCTTTTTGTCATATTTGCTTTCTGATTTACAATTTTTCTGTCATATTTGACTTAAATTAGTTGTTATTAGTTGTTGTCATGTTTGTACTACTTAAATTATTTGATTTTTGATTTGCTATTTCTTTTTGTCATATTTGCTTTATGAGTTACTATTTTTCTATCATATTTGGCTTAAATTATTTGTTACTATTTGTTGTCATGTTTGTACTATTTAAATTATTTGATATTAAGTTATTTATTATTTAATAGTGAATAGATATTTATGATTTATAATTATTACCTAACTTTATAATTTAAATTACTTTTGTTGTTCACATTGTTTGTTACGTTAATAATTAGTTAATTAAATATTTTTTTTACTTTAATTAGTTAATTTTTTATTTATCTATTTATTGTTCATTTGTTTCTATTTGATTTTTGCATTGCCATGCTAATTCATCCTTCCTCATTGGTATTATATTAATTACTTGTCTCTCTTTCCCATAAGTTTATATAACATAATTGAGTTGCTTGGTGTGTCTGCGTTGTTTAAATTATTTCACTTAATATTATCATGCTAATTATTTGTTACCATTTGTTGTCATGTTTATGCTATTTGAATTATTTGATATTTACTTAGTTAAATTCCTTACTAGTGATTTTTTATTTGCTATTTTTGTTTGTCATATTTCCTTTCGGAGTTACTTTTTTTCTATTATATTTGGCTTCAATTATTTGTTACTATTTGTTTTCATTTTTATGCTATTTAAATTATTTGATATTAAGTTATTTATTATTTCATTATGAATAGATATTTATGATTTATAATTATTACCAAACTTTATACTTTAAATTACTTTTGTGGTTGACATATTTTCTTAAGTTAATAATCAATAATTTAAATATAATTTTTCCCCTTTAATTATTTAATTTCTTGTTTATCTATTTATTGTTTATTTGTTTCTATTTGATTTTTGCATTGTCATGCTAATTCATCCTTCCTCATTCGTATTATATTAATTGCTTGTCTCTTTTTTCCATAAGTTTATATAACATAATTGAGTTGCTTGATGTGTCTGCGTTGTTTAAATTATTTCACCTAATATTATCATGCTAATTATTTCTTACCATTTGTTGTCATGTTTGTGCTACTTGAATTATTTGATATTTAATTAGGTAAAGTCCTTGTAGTGATTTTTTTCTTTGCTATTTCTTTTTGTCATATTCGCTTTCGAGTTACTTTATTTCTATCATATTTTGCTTAAATTATTTGTTACTAGGTGTGTTCATGTTTGTACTACTTAAATTATTTGATTTTTGATTTGCTATTTCTTTTTGTCATATTTGCTTTCTGAGTTACTATTTTTCTGTCATATTTTGCTTAAATTATTTGTAACTAGTTGTTGTCAGGTTTGTACTACTTAAATTATTTGACACTTTGGGTTATTTATTATTTAATAGTGAATAGATATTTATGATTTATAATTATTACCTAACTTTATAATTTAAATTACTTTTGTGGTTGACATTGTTTGTTACGTTAATAATTAATCAATTAAATATGTTTTTCCCCTTTAATTAGTTGATTTCTTATTTATCTATTTATCGTTCATTTGTTTCTATTTGATTTTTGCATTGTCATGCTAATTCATCCTTCCTCATTCGTATTATATTAATTGCTTGTCTCTCTTTTCCATAAGTTTATATAACATAATTGAGTTGCTTGATGTGTCTGAGTTGTTTAAATTATTTCACTTAATATTATCATGCTAATTATTTGTTACCATTTGTTGTGATGTTTGTGCTATTTGAATTATTTGATATTTAATTAGTTAAACTCCTTGCTACTGATTTTTTATTTTTTATTTGCTATTTATTTTTTTCATATTTGGCTTAAATTATTTGTTTCTAGTTGTTGTCATGTTTGTACTATTTAAATTATTTGATTTTTGATTTGCTATTTCTTTTTGTCATATTTGCTTTCTGAGTTGCTGTTTTTCTGTCATATTTTGTTTAAATTATTTGTTACTATTTGTTGTCATGTTTGTACTATTTAAATTATTTGATATTAAGTTATTTATTATTTAATAGTGAATAGATATTTATGATTTATAATTATTACCTAACTTTATAATTTAAATTACTTTTGTTGTTCACATTGTTTGTTATGTTAATTATTAATATATTAAATATGTTTTTTTCTTTTAATTAGTTAATTTTTTATTGATCTATTTATTGTTCATTTACTTCTATTTGATTTTTGCATTATCATGCTAATTTATCCTTCCTCTTTCGTATTATATTAATTACTTGTCTCTCTTTTCCATATGTTTATATAACATAATTGAGTTGCTTGATGTGCCTGCGTTGTTTAAATTATTTCACTTAATATTATCATGCTAATTATTTTTTACCATTTGTTGTCATGTTCTTGCTATTTGAATTATTTGATATTTACTTAGTTAAATTCCTTGCTAGTGATTTTTTATTTGCTATTTCTTTTTGTCATATTTGCTTTCGGAGTTACTTTTATTCTGTCATATTTGGCTTCAATTATTTGTTTCTAGTTGTCATGTTTGCACTACTTAAATTATTTGATTTTTGATTTGCTATTTCTTTTTGTCATATTTGGCTTAAATTATTTGTTTCTATTTGTATTCATGTTTGTACTACTTAAACTATTTGACACTCTGGGTTATTTATTATTTATGAGTTAATAGATATTTATGATTTATTATTATTTCCTAACGTTGTAATTTAAATTACTTTTGTGGTTGAAATTGTTTGTTACGTTAATAATTAATCAATTAAATATGTTTTTTCCCCTTTAATGAGTTGATTTCTTATTTATCTATTTATTGTTCATTTATTTCTATTTGATTTTTGCATTATCATGCTAATTCATCCTTCGTCTTTCGTATTATATTAATTACTTGTCTCTCTTTTCCATATGTTTATATAACATAATTGAGTTGCTTGATGTGTCTGCGTTGTTTAAATTATTTCACTTAATATTTTCATGCTAATTATTTGTTACCATTTGTTGTCATGTTACTACTATTTGAATTATTTGATATTTACTTAGTTAAATTCCTTGCTAGTGATTTTTGATTTGCTATTTCTTTTTGCCATATTTTCTTTCGTAGTTACTTTTTCGCTGTCATATTTGGCTTCAATTATTTGCTACTAGTTGTTTTCATATTTGTACTTCTTAAATTATTTGATTTTTGATTTGCTATTTCTTTTTGTCATATTTGCTTTCTGAGTTACTATTTTTCTGTCATCTTTGGCTTAAATTATTTGTTACTATTTGTATTCATGTTTGTACTACTTAAATTATTTGACACTCGGTTATTTAGTATTTAAGAGTGAATAGATATTTATGATTTATTATTATTTCCTAACGTTGTAATTTAAATTACTTTTGTGGTTGAAATTGTTTGTTACGTTAATAATTAATCAATTAAATATGTTTTCCCCTTTAATGAGTTGATTTCTTAGTTTTCAATTATGTAATAATTATTTATGATTTAATAATGAATATCTTTATGAATTTTTTTTATATATGTAACAATAATATTTTACTTCTACTTTCATATTTATTAAGGTTTTTCTTGATATTGGAAGTGACCTACAAATAAGAAAGAAGTATATTGTTTAGAATATTCTTGGAGTGAAATAATAAATGAATGATATTTATCCAAATGTTTAAAATAAGGTGGATAAAACCACTAATAAGATTTTCTGACCAATTGTAATTTCTTATCTTTTTTATGCAAATGTATTTTTTTTTTTCTAAATATGCACCTAGATTGTGCTTGGCTAGAATGAATTCTGAACATGGAGGCACAGAAAAGTAGTATCGTCCTCTTTAGTCAAGTTAAATTTGTTGTTTTGGGTGTTTGTATGATGGTCTACTACACTTTGTTTTCCTATTTCCCACAAGAAATTGCTCTAATACTTTTTATAGGAAAATTGAGTTAGGTTAATCCTATTTATAAACAACTAATTATTTAACGATATCGCCTACGATTCTAAATATAAAATAAAGTTGACTTTTTTGAAAATATTAAGAAATCTAATTAAATTAATTTAAAATATTTATATTATTCATTTTTTTCTTCAAACTATTTTCCTTCTTTTATAAACTAATAATCTTAGGATAAGTATGATTAAGTAAATTATTTATGTTAGTTCTCAGATTATCGGATTATGTTTTGATGATAACAAACATTGGAATACAATGAGGACTTGATGATTCAAGTATGAGTTTATATAACTGTACTTGAAGATTACTTACTTCAAGTGATATGAGATGCTCACTTGAGTGGCAAGTAATGCACTTGAGTGATGATCCTAACTTATTACAGTGATTTTGCAGGTAACTTGCTGATAGATTGAGAAGTGATGCAAGATCACTCGAGTGATGCACGTT
This sequence comes from Acacia melanoxylon, assembly GCA_019022615.1. Lineage (NCBI taxonomy): Eukaryota > Viridiplantae > Streptophyta > Magnoliopsida > Fabales > Fabaceae > Acacia > Acacia melanoxylon. Next base: position 701,401 of record JAFJYJ010000108.1, read on the forward strand.
CACATGCAGGAATTTAACAAGTCACTTGTAGTGTTTTTGGAAGTTATGGCAAATCAACCACTCAAGTGCTAGTGATCACTCGCAAAGATTTTGCAAGTCACTTGCTGTCAGGACAGATTTTAAGACTTCAGTATAATTTGATCCGGAGCTTCCAAAATTCCTACCAAACCTCTATATCCTACACAATTTTTTGTTTTCACCACAATGGAAAAAATCAAAATGACCAAAATCTTACTCCTTAAACATGCCCTGATCAGACTGAAATTAAGGCTCAAATATAATAATTTACCAATTCACAATTTATCCACCAAACTAGGTTCATATGCTTCCAAATCATCATATAATCACATATTCATGAACAAATCATCATGTGGCTCCAAGAACCCTTGTTGGCAAAAAATATAGGTTTTCATAACATATTCAAAAACTTATCCAAATCTCAAACCAATCTGTTCAGAACGAATCTTACACTTACCTCATCACGATTCATGATCGGTTTAGAATTTCAGCAGCAACTCAACTAACTTGATGACTTGAAACTCCTCCTATGAGAAAACTCCCCTCGAGGCGTAGAACAATGTTTGTGATGGGAGTTTTTGGATTGGAGGTGATTCGGTAGGTGATTTTGCTTAGGGTTCGTTTCTCTCTCCTCATAGAGTTCCATACCCCATTTTTAATTCATTTGAGCTATTCCTTCTCTCTTCTAATGATGGCCGAATTGGAGATAATGAAACATAGGAAGGTATTGAAGAGTTAAAGTCAGTGGAGGTGCGAAGGAAATCATGAGACACCAATCTTTCATTTAATTACCATAATACCAATGGGTTTAATTTCAATGATTATGGTTGAGGTGTGCTATTCATGAAGCATGTGGAGCATATTTAGGTCTTGGCTAATTTAATAAATTGAAGTGGGGTGTTGTAGAAGTTTATTCCAATATGATTCCATTTGATCATTAAGTTTATTCCAATATGATTACATTTGATCATTCACAAGACTTTTATTTGCAACTTAGTTCATTACCTATTTAGTTGCAAATATTGGATAAGTATTATGAATTGGGGTGTTGTAGAAGTTTATTCCAATATGATTCCATTTGATCATTCACAAGACTTTTATTTGCAACTTAGTTCATTACCTATTTAGTTGCAAATATTGGATAAGTATTATGAATTAATTAACCCTTAATTCCGTATAGAGATTTCTCTTCCCCAATTAGCTTCTCTGGACCATAGAATATTGCTTCTAAAATTTCTAGGTCAACATTATCCCATTACTATTTCTTCAAATGCACATACATCATACATGAAATTTATCAGAGCAATTTTTAGGATATTACACTCACAATGTTTTCTTAAAGTTAGCACAAGCTCACTTGAATGATCATCTAAAGTTGTGAGTTTGTATTAGTTATATTTAAATGGACTTCTATTGACATATTTGTTTTTCTTATTGTTTTTTCTGTTGGCGTTTCTTTGCCTAATATGTTTGTGTTATTAAATTGTTTGAGTTACTCTTTTGTATAATTGGGCTAATGGACTTTTGGGTTGTTTAAGTTTCTTACAATGTGTTTATATTTAAATTATTTAAATGGACTTCTTTTTTCATATTTGTTTTTAGTATTCATCCTCCACTTTACCTTCTCTCTTTTTCCTTCTTTCACTATGATGAGATTTTCAAACTATTTCATTTGTTGTCTTTAATTTATTATTTGTAAGTGCAACATAACAACTTTAAAAAAAAACCTCAAGATATATAGCTCAAATCGGAGCTTATACGCACTTCTACTCGATTCCATAGTCGGTTCTTGATTTTGGCAGCACCTCCACCTTGTAGATGGCGCTAAACTCCTCTGAGCAAGAATCTAAAACTGTAGAGATGTTGCTATCACTGAGAGGAAACAATGTTAGAGAAGGCATCGGGAGTTAGAAACGCCGAATCGGGGTGAAATCAACTCCGGGGTGTTTTCTCTTTCTTCTTGCAGTCTCAAATGACCTCTCTCTCTCTCTCTCGCCCCTTCTATGTTCGGCTTCTCCCCTCGTTTTCTCCATGTTGGTCGACTTAATGATGATGAGAAAGGAAATAAGAGAAGTCAAGGGCTTGTTGGGCAAGACAAGGAACAACTTGGCAAACAAGTCAAGAGAACTTGGAGGGCAAGCTAGATATGCTGAGATAACAAGCTAGATGTGCTTGGAGGACAAATTAGAGGTAAGGTAGCGCCCTATGTTGGGTCTAAACCCTACTAACCTCATTTTACCCCTCTACAAAACTCATTTTCGCACAATAGCCATACTGGCAGAATTTTCAACCAACTTTGAAAATTCATATTTCTATGTAAAAATAAATGTCTAATTGCAGTAATTCCAAAGGCTATGTAATTGCAATTAAGTCTAATTATAGGGAAAAATGCCTCTCACAGTTTCAGGGCAGCATAACAACATAGGAAAATCTCAAGATATACGGCTCAAATTGGAGCTTATACATACCTCTACTCGATTCCATAGTCAATTCTTAATTTTGGCAGCACCTCCACCTTGTAGACGACCCTAAATGCCACTATCAAGAATCCGAAACCATAGAGATGTTGCTCTTATAAGAGGAAAAAATGTTAGAGAAGGCCTCGGGAGCTAGAAACGCCGAATTGGGGTGTAATCGACTCTGGATTGTTTTCTCTCTCTTATTGCTCTCTCAACCGACCTTTCTCTCTCTCTTTCTCTTTCTTCTTCTATGTTCAACCTCTTTCCTCTTTTTCTCCATGTTGGCCGACTTAATGATGATGAGAGAGGAAATAAGAGAAGTCAAGGGCTTATTGGGCAAGACAAGGAACAACTTGGTGAACAAGTCAAGAGAACTTGGAGGGCAAGCTAGATATGCTTGGAGAACAAGCTAGACGTGCTTAAAGGACAAGTTAGAGGTAAGGTGGTGGGGTTAACACCCTACTAACCTCATTTGAACATTTTACCCCTCTACAAAACTCATTTTCACACAAAAGTCATACTGGCAGAATTTTCAACCAATTTTGAAAATTCATTTCTCTATGTACAAATAAATGTCCAATTGCAGTGATTCCAAAGGCTATGTGATTGCTATTAAGTATATTTTTGGGGAAAATACCTTCCATAGTTTCAGGCAGCATAAAACTTAGGAAAACCTCAAGATATACGGCTCAAATCAGAGTGTATACGTAACTTTATTTGATTCCACAGTCGGTTCTTGATTTCGGCAGTACCTCCACCTTGTAGACGGCGCTAAACTCCTCTGATCAAGAATCCAAAACCATAGAAAAGTTGCTCTCACTAAGAGGAAACAACTTTAGAGAAGGCCTCGTGAAATAGAAACGCCGAATTGGGTTGACTCTGAAGTGTTTTATCTAAATTCTTGCTCTCTCAACCTCTCTCTCTCTCTTTCTTCTTCTATGTTCGGCCTCTCCCCTCTTCTTCTCCATGTTGGCCGACTTGATGATGATGAGAAAAGAAATAAGAGAAGTCAAGGGGTTGTTGGGCAAGCCAAGGAACAACTTGACCAACAAGTCAAGAGAAATTGGAGGGCAAGCTAGATATGTTAGTTCTTAGATTTATGTTTTGATAATAACAAAATTGAAAAAGTAAAAATGACTTAATTCAGTGAGATATGAGGAATTGCAGAAGCTATACTGGAGTAGGTCTCAGCCTACTCGAGTAGTGAAGCTTAATTGAGTAAGTAAGTCATTACTTGAGTACATATGCTTGATCATAATTTATGTTGTCTTACTGAATGATACTCGAGTATTAGGGTATCTTACTCGATTAACATACTCGAGTAGGAGATCATAATACTCAAGTATGATCGTTTAAAAATGATACACTAAGTTTCTTTTAGGTGTTTACTCGAGTACATTACTTAAGTAGAGAATCATGATACTTGAGTAAGTTCAAGTAATCACGTTGAGCTTATTTTGTGAAGTGTTATTTGAGTATATAAGTGTGTTTACCTTTTGAGTTACTCAAGTACTTGGTAAGAGTACTCAAGTACACTAGTCAAGTATTGAGAGTTTATACTCGAGTATGATCATTGATTGCATAAATACAGAGTAACTCTCCCAAGCTTCCCGTGTTAACTCCCGAAGGTTACTCGAGTATCTTTTTCGGTTACTCAAGTATAGTACTCGAGTAGACCAAGTAGATACTCGAGTAATGGTCTTTCAGTTCTTTCAATACTTCGTCTCCTTCGCCTTCATAAATTCAAATTAACTGGTTATTATTTCATAACATCTGATTATCAGTCATTATTGTTCTCAATACTTCTAAACATGTTTGTTAGTAAGTTTCAAATGATTAGTGAAAGGATTACGCTCAAATTATCATAAAGCAAGAATTATGTCTTCTAACTTCTCCAACTCCGATTTGTGTCTAACAGAAAGCCTCTGAGTCTAACAGAAAGTTTGAAGTCTCATAACAGATAGTTTAAAGTTTTACCAATGGCCATTAATGGAGTTCAACTATAAATACGAAGAGCATTCAATTCAGAGCTACCAACCAACGAACGATCAAATTTATTGCTCATTTATTACTATCAATACTCTGTGAAATATCTTTTGATATTCAATTCTTCAATGTTCATATATCTATTATGTGAGAGAGTTATTATTATTCAATTGATTGTTGTAAAATCTCAAGGTAGTGAGACCTTAAGTGTAGTTGTCCGATTATAGTTGTAAGGGGGAGTGAGTCTTGGTGCGAATTACTCTTGTCCTAATCGTTAAAAAATAGTGGAAATCTCAAAGAAGGTCTTAGGACTGGACGTAAGTCACGAGATTAAGGCCGAACCAGTATAACTCTCTGTGCACAATTTGGTGATATCTTTCTAACTCTTCCTTCATGATTAAATTATATGTTAAGATCATTTTAATTTTTATAATTTACCCAATTCACCCCCTCTTGTAAACGGTGCTAAACTCTTCTAATCAAGAATCTGAAATCATAGAGATGTTACTCTCACTGAGAGGAAACAATGTTAGAGAAGACATCAAGAGCTAGAAACTCCGAATCGGGGCGAAATCAGCTCCGGAGTGTTTTCTCTCTCTTCTTGCTCTCTCAACCAACCTCTCTCTCTTTCTTCTTCTATGTTTGGCATCTGCCCTCTTTTTCTTCATGTTGGCCGACTTAATGATGATGAGAAAGGAAATAAGAAAAGTCAGGGCTTTTTTAGCAAGCTAAGGAACAACTTGGCCAACAAGTAAAGAAAACTTGGCACACAAGTCAAGAGAACTTGGATGCAAGCTACATATGCTTGGAGAACAAGTTAGAGGTAAAGAGGCATCTATGTGGGGTCCACACCCTACTAACCTCATTTGACTATTTTACCCCTCTACAAAACTTATTTTTGAATAAGAGTCATACTGGCAACACACATTCTAGCTTCACCCACACAAGATCATAATGAATATATTCATTTTATTGATTCCTTTTAATTGATGTACATGAATTCATATGTTTGAATTAGACATTTGAAGCCTTCAAAGTATTCCTTAAATGTAATAATAGGAGGGGTTTAGAATACGAGATCATCTTAAATTTGCATAGAATACGAGATCATCTTAAGTTTGCATAGACATATTGGGGTTGCACTTCAATAAGAGAGACGTAATCAGCATAGAATACGAGATCATCTTAAATTTGCAAGCCTCACTATTCACTAATATGAGTACCAAAACTTGATCGAAATTCAATAACATCATAAAACACATGGATCATTTGGAATGAGGAGGGAACTCTAGAGAGTTCGGACCCATGGTCATATACCAGTACAGCCGATGATACGGACCCATTTTAGATGATTTATTAACTATTGTTATAAATATCATACATGAGACATAGTAATTATTATCATCATTTTTATTCTAATTCCATCAAAGTTTATAGATAATGCAGGAGGAGGAAGTGAAAGAAACGTAGGAACAACGATACAGAACTTAAAACTCGGTGACTTGAACATCCCATTTGATGTTTATATGTGATGAACTTGCACCTCATGCTATTGGCTTCAAAACATACATTTTACAGGAATGCGAATCCACAGTGGCGCTAATTTTGTCCACAAATTGTCTCTCCAATGTCTTGTGCTGCAAAAATCCACAAATTTCTCATGTCAATATCAAACAATATAATCGAGAGTTTCCCCACAAATTGTCTCTCCAATGTTTATTGTGGAAACTGATTTAGAAAGGCAAGCATAAATGAATATACCTCCCAAAGATCTGTGGCTTGCACAACGCTTTTTGGAGGAATGCCGATGTCGTCCCAGAAGGCAGTGATGGAGTAACGCACGGGGCCACGATTCAGCAGCACTGCCACTACTCTGTTCTCAGAAAGAGGCCCTGCCCATATCTGTTCAATACAAATCAAAATGCACTTACATTACTGAGTTTTTCTTATTTATTTTCAAACATTACTGAACCACTTGTGGTTCATTTATAGGTTAAATTACACCAAGTCTCCCTAACTTTGGTCAATTGCGTATAACATTTAACATTTCAAAATTTAAAATTTAACCTCATTAACTTTTTTTTTTCCCTTTGTCATGGACCACTTGTCATTACATTACTGTTATCTTTCTTACGAAAATTACCACAAGAGATAAACAGAAGACACATGGTATTTTATGTAACTTGGTAATTTTGTAAAACTCACCCTAAAGTTGCATATGACCCGTAACATTTCAAATTTTAAATTTATTAAAAGAGGTTATACACAACAGGCTTAAAGTTCATAAAAGTATTATAAAATTATTAAATTATATAAGACGCCATGTAGGATGTCATGTGTCTTCTATTGATCTGACGTGACAAATTTTGTTAAAAAAAATAGGCAAATGGTTCATGACCATACTAAGGGCCTATTTGGTTCTAGGGAAGGGGATGAAGAGGAGGGGGTGGAAGAAGAGGGTAGATAGTTACCTTGCTTTGGTTGGTGAGGGAGGAGATTGGGGGTTTTTAATTATCCCTAATTTGGTTTAAAATGGGATGTAGGAGGAGAAATGATAACACTTTATCATTCAATCACCACATATTATATTTTTCACTTATATGTTATATAAATTAATTCACATCTTACCTAATTAATATAATAACATCTATATTTATAATTAATATGATAATATATTTTTAAAAATTAATTGTATAATAATATATTTCTTTAACTATAATAGTATTTTTTTTAATAACAACATATTTTCATTTTAAATTAATTTCATACTAATATATTTTTAATATAAAATAATATATTTTTAAAAAAAAATATATTTTAAATTTAAAAAATAATATATTTTCATTATAATAATATTTTTATTTAAAATTATATTAACATGTCTTATAATTATAAAATAAATTATTTATTAATTTAAATAAATTTTTTAATCATAAAAATATATGTTTATTCAAATTAATTTAGTAATATTATTTTTTATTTAAATTTATATCAGCATATGTTATAATTATAATAACTTTTTATTCATAAATATATAATTTTTATATTAAAATATATTTTTAATTATAATAATTTTTATATAATAATATATTTATATTAAATAATAATAATATTTTCATTTTTCATAATGTTTTTCATCATGGGCATTATTAAAATATCACATAAGCTATAAAGGTAAAGTGATTCAAAATTTTGGTTCCCCTTAAAAAACCACCCAATTTGAAGGAAAAGGCTGTTAGAGGGGAGGGAAACTTTAGAGTCCCTCCCCTCCAAAATTTCAAACCCAATGAGAAACGGGCTAATTTTTCCACTCCTTCCTCCCCTCAACTCCAACCAAACAAGCCCTAAAGAAATAGAAATTTGAAGAGGTTAAATTTAAACTTTGAAAATGTCAAAAATTATATACAACTCACCCAGTTGAGTAGGATTTTATATAATTAAGCCTTTTTTCTTTTTTTTGGAAAAGTAAAATTAAGCCACATTGAAATGTAGGTTCTTGTAATTTTTGTAGGAATAGGATACAAATGTGTAGTGTGAGCGTCTGACCTCAATATCACCTTCCATCCTGACTTTTTTACCTTGCACACCCAGTGGATCTATTGTGAAGGTACAAGTGAGTTAGCAATCATGCATGGTTAAAGAGTGGAGATTAAAACACAAGACCACATCGATGAATGATGCATAATTATGAGTTCATCAGTTCATCACCTTGGTTCACTGCAATGACCTCCTCGTTTGAGATTATCATTTTAGTCTCCTCAGTCATGTTCCGAATATCACACCCCAGAAGCAGTGGAGCCTGCAAACCAAATTACATCATATTTTACTTCACCAAATATTCATTACATAATTCACAATTTACAAAGCCATCATGCATGCAACTATGCAAGTGTACGTGTGAGAGTGAGTGAGTACCTTGGAAAGGGCCCATAGACTGAAGTGAACTATATATTCATTATTCCTCATCCCTCCATTTCCCACCTCAAGCATGTCAGGGTCTGTTCATTCATTAATTGCATACGTACACAAATCTCAAAAAACTGTATGAAGGAATAAATAACAGAGAGAATTCATCTCTTAATTGCTTATAATTTTGACTTAGTTATAAGTCAGTCTCAATAATTTGATTCTGTGCAACTCACTCACTATATATTGTGTAATCCCTATGTTTTAGAAAATAAAAAACATATGCATAATAAAGGGCAGTGAATAAATTATAAAATAGTTAAAATTATAGAAACTAAATTTTGGTACAAGTCAAATTAAGTTTAGAGTGAGTGAGTTGTACTGATTCAAAATATATGGACTAAGTTACAATCATGGGAATAAAGTTAGTCTTCTCTAAATAAAATTATGGGATAATATACGAACCATTCCAGCCACCAGGTCTTGCTAGATCAGCATAAACTTCATTCATGTCTGCCCTGGATATCATACTGCCAAACACAAACAAAATATAGCATTAACAGACTTCACTTATGTACATGCTGCTACTACAAGGCTCAACCAAATAACTTTGCAGCTATAAAATGAAATCATACTCCCTCCATCTCCATCTGGTTCTTAATATAAGACATATTTACCTAATTTGGTTAGATTATGAAAGTTAGTTAAGTTACTTAATATGACATATATTTTATAGAACACCTTACTCATCTTCCATCATTCACTGATTTCCTCATTGATTATTATTGAAAGAACATCAAAGAGGGGGAATTAACAAACATGAAAATATATTTTTTATTTAAAACCAAGATCAACTCTCTAAATATATCATATATTAAGGACTAGAGAAGGTATTTTATTTATTTAAGAAACTGCAAACATATATTGCATCTTGAATTACGTACGTGTCCCAAGAATCGTTGATGTCATTAGTTGTTCTCCAGCTATTCCCCACTTTGGCACCCCACAAAGCAGGGTGTAAATCTCCCCTACAAAACACAACACAAGGAATAAGCAAATGATGTAAAGTTAGAATGAGAAGCTTATTAAAATATGAAAAGAAAAATAAGAGAATTAACTACCATTCACAGAGAGAGAAGAAGATTGGACGGCCTGCCTTTAATAAAGCTCGAGTCATAATAGGGTATCTGTATTACAAAACATTACACAGGTATCATGCTACTCTCATATTTAAATATAAATTAAATTATTTGTTTAATGTGTGTAATCATTTTCTGGAGTTAAAAAGAAAACTTAATCCACTCCTCGTTTAGCCACGTATGCTACTGCAAGGAATTAAATTATACTCGTTTGCTTTTTACACCACCAAATCCTTCTAATAATGTTGATGAGAATCTTTTTGTCCAAACAAAGATCCAACTCCATGTCTATTAATATATTTTATTCCCAAGTATTTCAATTTTGGACGGAGACAAATTTGACTTCCAAATAGTAAAAAGTAGTTTTGGAGTATAATTTAAATTTTCTTCTAACAATATTTTCAATTGAGATATAGATAAAAAGAAGGAAAAATACAAAATAAAAAACAGAGGGTCACATATCACTAATTCACTATCATACGTATTTTCTACTCTAATGTTATTCTCTCTTTATCAGCACTTTGCTGAATTCCTCATTTAAAAGATCAAATTTTTTTGGAAATTTTATTTTGCCATTCCTCCTCATCGCGGGAAAAAAAACTCCCATGATGATTTAGTTTGTATTGAACATTCAATTTATTGTTGGCTTCCATGCCATCTAAACCAGACATCAATTTTTTTTAAATATATATATATATATATATATATATATATATATAAAATTTTGAAAGACCCAATTACGTACAACTATTAAACTATTAAACCAAAAATCTAAAACCTGAAAAAATAATTAATTTATGCAAAAATAAATACTTTCTGAATACCTAACTGTTGGCCTTGATCCCCCATTGTTACAGTTATCATACTTCAAGTAATCAATACCCTGTTAACAAATATAATAGTAAGATACAATTATATATTGTTACGCAATGAAATATTATAACAATTACAAGTAATTTAAAATGGTGTGATTAACCTAATAGTATACAGAGCATAATGATTGTTCTATCGCTACTGAAATGAAAGTCGAGTAAAAATTAGCACAAGCAATTCATACCCATGATGCAAATGTTCTTGCATCTTGCTCCTCGTGATGAAGTGAACCAGGCATCTTTTTGCTACATGTAAAATACCTGCAAAATTTGCTCCCAAAACAGAGGAAAAAGAAAGAAACTCCATATAACCCAACAATTTTTTGAATAAGGTTTGGATTAATTAGTATAATGGTATTATATCTACCCTGCATCCGAATAAATTCCAAGCTTAAGGCCTTTGCTGTGGACATAATCCGCAAGAGCTTTAATTCCAGAAGGAAAAGTTGACTTCTTTGCCACTAGATTTCCCTGTACGTTTGTCAATTTCTTTCTTAGTTCCATAAAACAGAGTTCACTAATTTCATTACAGGTCAGGGAGAAAAGAGCAACATTTTTATGGTAAAAAAAAACCAGCAACATTTGCAGTGAATATTTATATATACTACCTTGTCATCTCGAGACAACTCAGCCCAACAATCATCTGCAAGAAGGGACAAGAACTACTCATCAAGAAAACGCGAAAACAGAGTCGAATAGGCCAACATCAAAGTAATTACGAGGCTGCGAAAATAATTAACGTTAATTTATTTACCTATGTTGACATAGGTGTATCCAAGCTTGGACAAGCCAGTAGCAACGAGTGCATCCGCTGTAATTTATAAATAAAAAGAGACATTATCATTTTTATAGATCACGCTCATCTCTGTTTTTTCTTTTAAAAAAAAAAAAACACTAATTCGATCGTGCAGTGATAAATGCAATATTGTGTGTGTGTGTAAAGAACTTGTATTAAACGTTACCATTGGATTTATTGAGTTGCTTTGTCGTGTTCGGTTAGGATCTATTTTTTACTAATGACTATGTACCAGTGATTCCATCATTATTAATGAACAATAATATTATGTGTAGTAAGACCAAAAGGGAGAGAATCAAAGATGGAGATTTGGGACCACCATGTGGTCAATAATTGAAATTACCAGGTAAGACATAACACGTAGTCAAGTTTCAGTATGTGTGTGTATAGAATTATAAATACTACACACACTCTGGAAATATATGTTTATTAACTCTCTAGTTACAAAATTTACCAGTCTCTCGAATGATCTTTTCGTCAATTTGACAGCCGAAATGATTCCAACTGTTCCACCTACATAAAGGAAAAAGAGTAGCAAAATAAGAGAGAATATGGCTATTGATGAAAGAAAGAACACACAGTAACATGATGAATAGATAAGGATGAGACCTCCAAAATTTTAAATGTAACTAAGTGTGTATTTTGGTTATGATTTTTGAAAAGCTAAAAGGGCTTTTCAAATATACTTTTAAGAAATTATAGTTTGGATATGTTAGGATAGATTTTAAAAAAAATGATTTTTAGGAAAAGGAGTTTGGATAAGCAAGAGAGTTTTGAGCGATAGATCGAAGAATACAGCAATTAAGGGAGGATACGGGTATTGAAAGAAAAAATACAGTAACGTAATGGAAGATGGGGAAATGAATACAGAGGTTAATGCATAGTAAAGCAAACATGCATATATGGATATCTTTCCCATTCGTTTTCCTTTCTCCATATCCTGGTGTGAATAGATCACGACAGAATTCGAACCAGAAGATTCAGGGCCAAGCTCGTTAGGGATTTTATTACCAAATGCTGCTCTTGGCCATGGGCGATGGCGAGAGTAGCAGATAACCAACACAGAAAATTTCATCATAGGGAGAGAGTTGGATACTGGACTGTACGATTTGATGGCCAAAATCAAGAAATGCAACTCTTCAATGACAGCAAAAGTAACAAATAACGAACATAGGAAATTTGATGAGTGAAGCAGAGAGAGAGAGAGAGAGAGAGACAAACCCCATGGGGGGAGTGAGAGCAAGGCCATTAGCGAGGAGATTTCGCCGGAGCTGATCCTCAATGTTGTGATTGAAGCCTTTAAGGGCGGAGGAGCAAGTTAAGGAACAGAGGAGGAGGAGGAGCAATATCAGAGATGAAAAGCTTGGAGATCTATCCATGGCTCTCGCTGTACTCCTTCACTTCCACTAGAGGGAGAGGCAGAGAGATGGAGAGAGCCTGTTTATCACCAAATAAGAAAGAGACGAGAAAATGACAGAAATTGGAGGGACGCACGCACTGACACTCTGAATGAATGGGATGAGTGGAAGGGACCAGTGACACCGGGTGTATTTATACTCAATTTCGTTTCGTGGCTTTGACTCATTTGCCCTTATCCCTTCTCTTCCCGCCTCCCCCACCGTTTCGGACCTGGCAGTTTCAAGCACTTGATTCCTTTTATTTAAAAAAACAATTAGGCACCTCCGGATAGTATAAAAATAATTCAGGATTTTAAATAGTACTGAAACAATTCTTCATGATCTTCAAAAATTATTGTAGGATCTTGAAAAATATTTTAGGATACTGACGGTTACTAAAAGATACTTCAGGATACTGAAAAAATAATTCATGATCTTAAAAAAATTATTTTTGGATCTTGAAAAAATAATTCGAGTACTGACTACTACTAAAAATACGTTCTAGGATATTTTTTTCAAGATTCTAAAATAATTTCTTAAGATCATGAATTATTTTTTTAAATGCCGATCAATATCCGAAGTATCTTTTTTAGTACTTGATCGAGTTCCTAAAATATTATTTCGCAATCCTAAAATATTTTTTTCAAAATCATGAATTATTTTTTCAATATCTTGAAATATTTTTTTAAGACTTGGTCAAGTACCATCAAATATTTTTTTAGTGCCGTGAAATATTTTTTCGCGATCCTAAAATTATTTTTTCAGTATCTTGAAGTATCCTTTTAATATTAGTCAGTACCATAAAATAATGTTTCAAGATGATGAAGAATTTTTTGATCATCATTCGAGAATCCTAAATTATCTTTGTACTACTCGGAAGTGCCTATTTTTTTTTTTTAATAAAAGGGATCAAGTGCTTGAAACTGCCAAAACGGCACAGATAGTGACGGCTACTTAAAGATACTTCAGGGATACTGAAAAAATAATTCATGATCTTAAAAAAATTATTTTTGGATCTTGAAAAAATAATTCAGGTACTGACTGCTACTAAAAATACGTTTTGGGAATTTTTTTAAAGATTCTAAAATAATTTCTTAAGATCATTAATTATTTTTTTGGTACAAGTCAGTATCCTGAAGTATCTTTTTTGGTACTAGTCAGTTCCCTAAAATATTTTTTCGCAATCCTAAAATATTTTTTCAAGATCATGAATTATTTTTTCAATATCTTGAAATATTTTTTTATTACCGGTCAGTACCATCAAATATTTTTTTAGTGACGTGAAATATTTTTTCACGAGCCTAAAATTATTTTTTTCAGTATCTTGAAGTATCCTTTTAATATTAGTCAGTACCATAAAATAATGTTTCAAGATGATGAAGAATTGTTTCAGTAACATTCAGAATCCTAAATTATCTTTTTACTACTCAGAAGTGCCTAATTATTATTATTTTAATAAAAGGGATCAAGTGCTTGAAACTGCCAAAACGGCACAGATAGTGACGCTACTAAAAGAGACTTCAGAGATACTGAAAAAATAATTCATGATCTTAAAAAAATTATTTTTGGATCTTGAAAAAATAATTCAGGTACTGACATAAAAGTAACAGAGGCTATAATTAACAACATTTATCTTTCACAAAATTGCACACTAACCCCAAATCAGAAATTATTTAGGGTTAAAGAGTAATTTTGTCTTGAAAGTTTTTGGACAATTTTGCCCCAGAAATATCAAAAGCGGGCAATTTTGTCATGCCCATTATTTAAACAAATGTTGATCCTTAATTGACTAAATATACTAGGTTAACAATCAACGTATCATTCACGTCATTTTTGTTAAGGTACAAATTTACTTCGAAAATTCATATATCATCTAATTTATTTTTTTAAAAGGGTTTAGGGGCAAAAACGCCCTGAAGGTATTCTCATGTCATAAAGTATTGGAAAAATTATAGAAAAATATCACTTAAACTTTAAAATCATGTTGACAATAACAGTAAGTCACTAATGGGATTAACAATAACAAAAAAACAATTGACAACTCTTTTTATTAGGAAATCACATATTTGAGATTTTGAAGTTTAAGTGGTATTTTCTTGAAATTTTTCCTAAAGTATTTCATTTATAATTTTTTAAAAAAACTTTATATATTTTTATAACGAAAAAAAAAACTTTATGTATTTATACTAACAACTTTTTTGTAAAACTGACAGCAAGCTTTAGGCCTAAATTTATTTGTTTAATAATAAAGTGTTCATTATTTTATTTCCATTTATTAATTTTGTTACATTCTTTACGGATTAAAGGAGCCAATATTATTCCTATACTTATATAGACGGTGAAATAAAGATTGTATTTAAAAGCATATCACTTTCAGTATCTTCAAAACCAAAAAAAAAAAAAAAATAATCAAGCATTTACATTTTTAACAATAAATGTGTGAAATGAGGTAGGATTACAAGGGATATACTCCCCCATGTTTATAACATAAATCGTTTTTTTTTTCACCTAACCATAATACAAATCATTTCAACTAATTCATTAAAATAAAAAATAATAATTAATTCATTAAATTTATCTTAAATTAATTTTTTCCAACATTACTCATATCAAATAAGGTAAAAGTTGTGAAGGAGAATAAAAAATACAATAAGTCATAATTAAACATTGATACATAGATAAACTTGATAAATAAGCAATATTAGTTACTTATATTGTGGATTGGACAGAATATTTATAAAATTTAGGCTCCATGAATAATTATGTTTGGAATTGGACAATTTTCATACTTTTTCATAATATTTATTTTATTACTATGGTTTAGAATGTTGGTTTGATCTAATGATTAAGATTTAAGAGAACATAGTTAGAAAAGCTAATGACATTGTGACCAAACGACATTAAGAAATTCCCTTAAAGTTTTGTTAGACACTGGATTGTGGGTACATAGATTCAATGGAGATGGGGCGATAGTGAAGATTAAAAAACATATAAAAAACACCTCTCGTTCTCGTTTTTGCATTAACTCAAGAACAAATGGGTGGACTTCCTCACTTAAAGGGGGGGGTTCGATCCGGAGTTAATCATATTTGGGGAAGATCCTGCGGTCTACGAAACAGTGGTGACGCTAGGCAGAGGTAAAAACATGTGTACTTCTCAGCCAAGTATTATCGTAATTTGGACTGGCCTTTACCGTCTGCTTGAGGGTAGGTGAACCCAACCCCTTTCCTAAAATTTATGTATAAAAGAAAAGAAAAACATTAAAACCATCGACAAAAGTTAGTAATAAGAGGAGTTTGATTAACAAATTATAAAGTTTTATAGTTAATTGGGAATACTAGACAGCAAAAAGAAGAGAGTTAATACTTCCCCATGATCTAAATATAGTAAGGAAAATCTTAAGAAAATACTGCTTGAATTTCAAAATTTTAAATAGGTAATTTATTAATAAAATAAATTGTCGATTGCTTTATTGTTCTTGTAAATCCAATTATTATTATTGTCAACAAAATTTTAAAGTTCATATGATATTTTTCTGTCATTTTCTTAATAAAATAGCCAATTATGGGTAACTTTTATCCTTAATATGAGACATCAATTTTTGTCTATCATATTTATACTTTTTTTCCCCAGATTATTTCTGTTGGTTGCACTATTCAGGGAATTTCTATTGTTCCAATGTAAATGATTAAATATGGTATTTTAAAGAGGAACCTAATTTTGTTTATCAATTATTAACCTAAATATTATAAAAAAATAATTAACCTAACTAATATTACTTTATTAGTCTACAAATTAGTTATGTAACTCAAATATTAAGAGAAATAGAAGAGACATTATTTTAGACAAAATATATTATATTATGTTACGGATCCATATTTTGGGCCCAATAGCAGTATGGCCCAACAGGAAATATCACATCTTAGGATCTACCTATAATAAAAGGAAATCCTATCTCGGTATAATCAAGGGAGATCTATCTTATCTAAAGATAGATTCGACCAGTTATGATCTAGAGGCGAGTGGATTACGCCACACTATCCCACCCGAGGCACACCCTATAAATACGAGAGGTTAACCCTAAGGTGCACACACACACACTCTTGGAGCATACACACCCCCTCGGCTAAACGCCAAGGTGTGTGTCCCTCGAACTACGTGACTTTGATCCCTCTTAGGGTACGTAGGCCTGGCGTCACGCTAGGTCAAGTCCGCTCCATATAAGCAAACAATCAAACAGGCTAGTCCATATAAGCAAACAATCAAACAGGCTACTCCATCAGGGCTAGCGTTTCGGGTTCCACACGAACACGGCGCTAGAGTGTCAATCGGGCGGCCGCCCTCTGCCGCCCCGTGAAGGGCGGAAGAGCGGCCTAACGGGGCCGCCCTCCGTGTTCGGAGAGCAGAAAAACACATGTTTTTTCAAAGCCTACCAAAGACACTGTGGCAGTGGCCATGCGCCCGAAATTACTATTCCAAATTTTAACTATTTTTCCTCCGTGTGTTTCAAAGAAATATAATTAGTAAATTACAACACGAATCATCTAATAAATAAAGACAAATACTAATTCATAATCAAGTTAAAACCATGTTCACAAATAACTCACATACTAGTAAAACATAAAAAGCATATCATTAAACGACGTTAAGATTTACGATGACTATTATTGTCGTCATTTTCGTTCTATCATCAATTTTAACGACATTTGATTGTTCTTCACTTTGAGTAGTAGCTTTGGCTCATGAGTAAGAATATCATGAAATTCTTCTCCCGCATCGTGAACACATCCATAATATTTATTTGTAACAAATTATAAATCAAATCATAAAATTAAAGTATAGTTATTATGTATTTGTAGTTAAATGATAAACAACTCTATAACAAATACAAAATATATATAAATTAATAAATTTAAAAAAGGAAAAAAAAAAAAAGCTACTGATGAAAAAGAGCGCATTGCGAGGGCCATGTACCTCGGCGGGCGATCGTCTTTCAATGGCCCGTCAGAAGCCGCCTCCGCGCTAATTTCAAATATCTCGTCCATTTTTTTGCTCTGCTTAAAAGCCAAACTATGAACCCGGCCCGATGGGCTTTTTTGACGGCTCTAATTGGCGCCGTCCGTGGGGAACCGTAAATTTCGATTCCCATGACCAAAGATGGTCAACCCTAACCACCATCATAAATCAAGAAGTTTGAAGTTGTGATGAAGATTGGGATTGACGCATCCCACCATTGTCGTCAGAACGCTCAAACTTCCAAACCACGATTCTGGCTCATCTTCTGGCCGTTCTGGTTTCCAGTTTTCCGATGGTGATATGTACTAATTGCCGTGACGTTCTCGGATTTGACCGTATGTTGTCGGAAAAGAAATTCGGGCAACAAAGCGATTATTTTCTCTAAAAGGTTCTTGTTTCACGATCAAGTTATTCTTGGGCATGCCTCCTCTTATGCTCATTACTGGTGTTTCTGGCTTTCGTGATTTCGAATGTATTCTGGGATTGTGCCTCTTGATTGGGGAATGTAAAATCCTCCGTTGGGTGCAAATCAAAGTTCCGGAATATTGGAAGGAGGAGGAGGTCCGATTGTGTTCTCTATCTGTGGCAAGGTATGATTGAAGGTTTACCATTATTCAGACTCACAATATCGGTATCTTGGTTCTTGTTCGAGACCGAGATACCATCAGAGCCGATACTCTTCATGAGATGGCCAAGAAGTTGTTGGCCGGGGTCAAAATCGATCTTCATACAATGGCCGGGTTCCTTTTCATGAACCTGATCAAGCAATTCTGACCATGGATGTTATTAAATTTGCCCGAGTTGCAATTGAGAAGGATGTGGGACGAGATCCAAGGCCGAGGTATGGATTTTGAAGAAGGATTGATGCTGAGGAGGAGCTGTAGATGGTGAATTTTCTTTAAAATTCAAAAAGGGCAATGCCGGGTTAGTTCTTTTATTTATACAGATCTATTATTTGTAAATTAAATACCGTTGCAAATGCCGGGTCAGTGCATGTGAGAAGGACACCCACTACCTAAAGCCGACATGAAGTTTAACATACCAGAGCCGAGATACAGTGCCGAGGTATGGAATAATTCACACGAACCAGATCCAGGTAGAAGCCTCTCCAGGATTCCATTATCGTGATGAGGGTTTCACAAATTTATTCATGAACTACCCCACCTCTCGTCTCGTTAACTTGCATCGTCATGGATCCAGTTTCTGAAACATAGCCTGCTGAAGCAGTCTTTGAAGTGGTCATCCGTGTGAAGTAGGCTAAGCTTAAAGGGTTACCTTCTGGCATCTTCCTTGAGGAACATCAGAGTTCATCTATGGATCAAGTAAAAGACATCTCTGATGTTGGAAAATATCATGTTGCATTAATAAACTCTGATGAGCATATATCTCAGGTTATTAATTTAGATGATAATTCAGCAAAGAAACCATTAGAAGTCAATGCAGAGATCGAGTTGTAGCAAAAAGAAGATTCACCTATGCAGTCTCTGTGTTGTGAAGGGATAAGCATTCTTATTTCCAATGTTCCTACACTAAACCAGGATGTTGATCCTGCTGATTTAAATTCAAACAGACTCCAAAATAGGGTCAACTCTCCAGGTGAACAGAAAAATGCAGAACGTAATTATAAGTTCTTCATTAGAGAGAAGCATGATTATTGTCCTATACCCGGGATTAAAAAGGCATACGCAAGAAAGAAGCAAACTAGAATATGAATAGTGATGTCGTTGAAAAGGCTAGTTTTCAAGCTACCCATGATAATTTTCCTATAACCAATCCTACAACATTGGCAAAGGGAAGGTAAAAATACTGACGTCTTGAAGGATATGACTGATTCAACAAGAGAAATAAGTTTTCTTCCATTGTGGTTATTACCTTGGTAACCTTTTTCTCAATTAGTTCAGATAATTGAGAGGGAAATTCCCAGGACATCATCTCGGGTAGAATCTGATGGTCAACCTAAAGGTCAAATAGAAGTAAAGCCACAAGAGGATGAATGTTGACTCCTTTTGTGACACAAACCACGTACAAGTGGCACAGCAACTCCTTTGTGGATGGCAATGAGAAAGAAGTATGCAGTCTATTAAAATTATCTGACAGTAGAAAATTTTTGCAGAACTGTATCCATGAATTTGGAGAGTGTCCTCTTCCTACTCAATATGAACTGTCATGCAGAACCTTATCTGATTGATTTTCCAAGGGACAAGGCGCAATGACATTAGAGAAGCTTGATCGTGGGTTCAATCCTGCTCTCAAATTTGAAGATTACCACGGTGATTAGGGTGGTGGAGGTAAATGGCTATCTTGTTCACTTCTTTCATTCAACTTGATTTGAGCAAGGTGGTAATCTTTATATTAGATCTGGTCTCATTTCCAAGACCGTGCTGAGTTAGAGCTATAATCATGGAAGACATGGCACTATATCTTTGTTGCCGTATACTTGCTTTTATCGAATTAAATACCTC
Organism: Acacia melanoxylon; assembly: GCA_019022615.1. Classification (NCBI taxonomy): domain Eukaryota; kingdom Viridiplantae; phylum Streptophyta; class Magnoliopsida; order Fabales; family Fabaceae; genus Acacia; species Acacia melanoxylon. Next base: position 721,452 of record JAFJYJ010000108.1, read on the forward strand.
AGTCTTTTGCTCAAAAAGGGAAAGAGCAGGATACCTGCAGAATTTGAAATCAATGATTTCAAATCAACCATGTGGTTCGGATCTCAAGAATGTTCTAGTGTTCGAATGTTTGGATGGAGCAAGAGATTATGGAAGCTATAAAATATTATTCTTCTATTATCATATGTGGAGAAGTGGAATATGGCGTTATCACATTGGTGCTCCAAATCCTGTTTTCAATTCAATGAAAGGGAAAATACCTTTCCCCGTAAAGCAAGATTATGCTGCAAGTCTTGTTTAGATGGCCCACCTTATGCTGCTCTGATGATTTACAGGAAGAATGTAGAGACTTCAAGTTGGTGAAAAGGCATTCTCAATACTTAGTAGTTGCCGTTGTCAACATTATTTTGCATATGCAGAGTCCACTAATTTTTTACAAGTGCAAGCTCCTCAGGCCTTTTACATTTGTTCAACAATAGAGTTGGCTCTTCTTGGTTTATACCAGAAAGGTGGTTTAAAGGGTCAATATACAAATAATAATTCTGATTTGCAAAAGAAGGTCATTAATTGTGAAGTCAAGATGCTATCAAGTGTTCCAATAGGTACACCTATTTCCAACTGGGATGTGCTACATTTTGGTGAAAATGACGCATCAAATAAGGGAGAAATATATGTTGGTGGTCCCCGCATTTCTAGAGACCAATACGCTGTGCATAAAGATTAAGTATGATGACTTTATGGAATTGCCATAAGTTTATGAGCTTATGCCTGCAAAGATTCTATTGGAAGTTATCCAAGCAAGTATACTTCAGAATTGGTGATTTAGCATGGAAGTTGCCAAGTGGCGACTTTATATTCTTCAGAGGAAAGAAACAATAATTTTTATGAGCTCTTGGCATTAAGATCTATTATGAATCAACTCCACACAAGCTGTGGTGAAATTGGCGAATTATTAGCTAATGTATTTTTCTTGGGCTTGGAGACTTCTTGAAAATTCTTGGAATTTGCGTGAATGCCAACAACGCTACAAATGGTTGACCTGGTGCCTCAACGAAACAAGTCCCAGCTTCACTTGTATTAGAAAGCTGAATGTATCAGCGTATACCTACCTTCAATGCCACAGGGACATAGCACTTCCAGAATTTCTTTATTCACCTGAAGATGTGTCCCTCGTTAATAAAGTTGCAGCTTATATGCAGTGCACTCTTTTCTTTTTTCTCAAACATGTTCTCTTGGACACTTGTTTTTTTTGGAGAAGTCATGCCTACTTTATTATGGGGAATCTTCCATGATAATCATCATCCTCTAACGTGAGAGACTTCATTTTCTGGCTTAAATGGCTTAGAGAAGCATTTTGGCGACAATATGGTTAGTTTAATACGGAAGGGAACCCAGGCTCTATCAGCTTCTACTTTGAAGCATGGAGCTCCTTGTATTGAATTACTTGCAGATATTGCTGCCTATTGCAATATGTATTGCCAACCTCTCAATTGCAAAGGCATTAGAAGATGCAGTGGCGGGCCTTGACCTGAAGAGACTTTTGGGAAAATATCCCACATATTCTTCATTGAAATTATCTTTGCAGGAAACAGATTCCCTTGGTTGTTGGTTTGTGATAACAACCCCAACTTGAGAAATTGCAGATTTCACCGTGATAGTTTGTGGGCCCAATTACGTAGAATAATATATTAAAATTGATGCAATGAGGAGATCCATCAGAGATTATGCATAATATGCTCAATATTTGCACCAAAGAAGAATTCCGGCACAGAGAAGGCAGAGATTGCAGTGCAAATTATCGAGAAACCTGGGGGTCAAGATGGAATGCTACCATCACTGTGGAAACTCCAATCAGGCAGCTTATATGGAAAATTATTGCACCCGATTAGGGGTAGCAATGGTGCTTGAAATATTCTGATTTGGTGCTTGATCATGGGTGAAATATATTGACAACAACATCTCTGTCCCTTTCTTAAATTCCTGGAAAGGAGAAGAAGGCGGACCCGGTTTTAACTCAATCTAGTTGAAATCGGCTCCGCGAAGCTTTCAGCGGGACGCGAAAGGAAGGCGGACCTCGATTACACTTAACATAGTTAAAATCTGGGCTCCATATAAAAACAAATTCTGAGTTACGACACCCACCTCGGACATGAAAAGACCGGGTTACGACATCCATCATGGATAAACAAATTCAGAAAAATGTTTACGGAGGACTCCACCTCCAAAAGAAAAAGAAGATAGACCTCGGTTATACTTAGTACGCTTAAAATTTGGGCTCCGTGTAAAGTACAGTTGACTCCGTGTTCCTTAAATTGGACTCCGGATAAACTAAAGACTACCCAGTTGACTCCGCGCTCCTTAATTGGACCCCGGATAAACTGAAGATTATCCAGTTACATCCACGCTTCTTAATTGGACCCCGGATTAAGCGAAGATTATCACCACGGCCCATAAGCCCTGGGTTTTTTGTCAAGCAAAGCCGCTACAACCGGCCTTCGCCAATGCGACCTCGTACACCGACGAGCGGACGTCGGAAACAAGAATGCCGAGATGGCAAACTAGCCGCAAATCGGGAAGGCCCTTGCAAGGTTGAAGAGAAGTTCGGCAAAGGAGCCTACACACTCGAAACCTTGGAAGGAAGCCAATCAAAAGGACTCGTCTAAAGATCTACTAACGCTAGATCCCGGCTCGGCACCCGCAACACCTCAAACACATCATTGCGATCGATTATTTAAATCCCCCGGTGGAACCTTCAAGAACGTGTTGTTTATAACTTAAGCTTAAACACCGCGGTCTTATAACGGTTTCAATTGCTTCAATTCACACCGCGGTCTCGAATCCGGTTTCAATTGCTTCAATTCACACCGCGGTCTAAGAATCCGGTTTCAATTGCTTCAATTCACATCGCGGTCTTAGGACTCGGTTCAATGAATCTAGTTGAAACCGAGATCCGTGTGGAGTCCCGTCCTACAAAAGGGATGAAGGTGGAGACCGGTTTAAAGCGAATCTAGTTTAAACCCGGATCGTGTAAACATGTAGGAATCCGAGGTACATAAACCCGTTTCCGAAAATCATGTTCCAGTTAAACATTCGGGGGTTACAACACCCATCCGGATAAACAAGTCCGGATTACATTTCGGACGAGGACGGAACCCGATTACACTAATACGGTTAGAATCAAAGGGATCCGCCTTGTTTCAAAGATGGACCGGTTATACCGAATCGGTTAACGACCGAGTGCCATCGAGACAGGTTAAACGTGTTCCCTTGGAAACGACGTGTTTCCCGGAGCACGACGTGTTCCCTTGGAAATGACGTGTTTCCAAGGGAGCACGTAAAACCAAGATTATGGCTAAAACGTACTCCTCGGGATGCGATAATGCCCTTATTATGACAAAAACTATCGGTAGTCAAAAACACACCGAGGTATCACACCCGGTCGAATACACCGAGGCATATAAGCCCGGTCAAGCAAAAATCCCAAAAGAAGGGATTACACCAGGGTTACCACACCCAGTTGCGTATAGCCCGATTTGTGGCATTACCGACCCAATTTGCGGTACTACACCGGCTACCACGCCCGGTTCGCGAGACGGTAAAAACACCATCTCTTTTAAAAAAGATGCATCGAAAAATGCTCCTAAATAGGGAGGTGAATTGTCACGCAGCCCCGATCAGCCGACATGTACAAACCACGCGTTCGAGACACCGCGATTGTGCATCCGACATTTTGCCCCTATTGCGGATAAAACAACCCCGGACAACCATATCCGGATCTCGGTAGCTCGGGTTACTCCCCTACCCCTTTTCCCGAAGTCAACCTATCGGAAGAAACACTTAGCGAGATCTCGCGCATCTAAAGGCCCGGCCCGCCATAAAAAACGAGAATGTTAACTTAAAGTTGACAAGACAAACCGATTGGTTGAAATCAAGTTTATATATAATCAAGGTAGCAATGTTTACAAAGTTACAATTACAAACCCGTGACGATACACCGGTAGGAACAACAACAAAAAGACTCGGCTCTTAGCTCGGAGGAGCAATGTTTTTGAAGGGACCACCTCGGCCGGGAGCAGATCTCGAAGTCCCTTCTCCACCATCATCACCCAAAGAAGGATCTTCATCCCCACCTCGAACCTCCTCGTCAAACGACCCGGATCTCGAAGTCACTAGGAACGACGGTTGCAGACCCTCTCCAATCCACGGAGGCCAAGTGTCAGGAGGCCATGATGGCGAAGTCGAAAGGGTTTCAGCCTCGAAGCCAAGCGACCATCCGACACTACCTCGGGATTTCGAAAGCAACGGCAGGAGTACCGACCTTTGAGATACTACCTCGGGCCATGGAGTCGGATAAACAACCTCGGGTCCATGAATCGAATAGGTTACTCGGCATAACACCTCGGCCCGAGGGTAAGAGTGCATCTTGGTCGGAAGATCCGAGTGCACCCGCTGACCCGGAACCCTTGACCGCCAGCCGAGGGACGACAAGACAAGCGTGGCACTTTGTAAAGCGACAATATAAGCAAGCCCGAGATCCGTTCCTCTTCGGGATTATTCGGATTGGGAGAGTTCGGTGTGGCGGGATAAGTGAAGAAGAAGAGACCGGCGGTCATGAAAATAGACAGACGGAATTTCAATCTTCAACTAACCCGGACGCCACATGGCGCGGGGGCAATGATTGAGAAGGCATAAGGTTTTTAACCTAGACTCTTGGCCTTATCTCATACCTCGGACTCGAGACAAATTCCTCAAAAATAGGAGAATCTTGACAAAATCGGGATTCGGCACACCTCCATAAAGGACCTCGGATCTTGAGATCGGACCTCGGATTCTTGAGAACGTAACCTCCATGGCCGAGGTAAATAGTGAATCGTTCAAACCTTCACGTAACGACACCCGATAAAGGATTGGTAATACCTCGAACTACGTAGGCTTTGATCCCTTACTAGGGTACGTAGGCCCTAGGCGACATTCCTAGGTCAAGCCCGGTCGATTAAAAATCCAACATGCTAGGCCAACGGATCCGATCAACCTCGATGATCGCACTCGGGCGGGCAGAAGTACCGGGCGAGATACATCTCGCAGTTCAAACACTTGAGCTACCGAGCGGGGCAATTCGATCGAATGCAAATGAAGCGAGAATTCATCAAAACACGGACAAAAGCAAATCAAGCCGGAACAACTCGAATACGAAAGATCTCGACTTCGATAGCGGGGTCAACAAGCGGATTCAAATGCAAGGCGAACCATCTCGGCAGACTACTCGGGATATGTGGGATAAGACCTCGGATCTTCGAGACGTTACCTCGGATCTTTGAGGCAAGACCTCGGATCTTCGAGATACTACCTCGGATCTTTGAGCATCAGACTACTACCTAGGATCTTTGAGACATTACCTCGGATCTGGGAGTAAAAGACTTCGGTCGCCAAGACCAGAGTAGCCCAACCCGACAATGCGCGGTAGACATACGAGATGATAAGGTTCACAACAACCTACCCCGGATAACCAGCTTGGGAACAATATACATCCCGGCAGCTTGAAAGCTCAAACTACCGGCCGGGGGCAATCACATTACGAATCCATATTTTGGGCCCAATAGCGTATGGCCCAACGGAAATATCACATACTAGGATCTACCTATAATAAAGGGAAATCCTATCTCGGCTATAATCAAGGGAGATCTATCTTATCTAAAGATAGATTCGACCGTTATGATACTAGGGGGTGGATTACGCCCACACTATCCCACCCGAGGCACACCCTATAAATACGAGAGGTTAACCCTAAGGTGCACACACACACACTCTTTTTGGAGCATACACACCCCCTGGGCTAAACGCCAAGATGTGTCCTCGAACTACGTGGACTTTGATCCCTCTTAGGTAAGTACGTAGGCCCTAGGCGTCACGCCAGTCAAGTCCGCTCCATATAAGCAAACAATCAAACATGCTAGTCCATCAGGGCTAGCGTTCTGGTTCCACACCGGAACATATTATATTATTAAATATGTACTTTTTTTTCTCTCTTTAAGTTATTCTTGACAGACATGCATGAATGCATGTTTATATAATTTTTAATTTAGTATTTCCATTCCAAATATTTATTTACGACTACATATTTTGTCGTCGCATGGTCTTACCCGTCGAGTTCAGTTAAAAACAAAGCCGGTCGATCGTTGAATAGTTTAAATTTAATTTGATTTCCATCTGCCGGGAACCAGATACTCTCCTCACCCCCTCTTTGCCCATCCCTCCTCATCTTCAGATCTGGCTGTTGAAATTTTGATCCAACGGTCCAGATCATTTTTTTTTCAGAATACGATAGTTCGAAAAATATGATCTAACTATTGGATCAAAATTTCGACAGCCAGATCTGAGGATGAGGAGGGATGGGCAGAGAGGAGATGGACAGAGAAACTAGACGCGGACATCTATTATAGTAAATACATGTGCTGGGAAAAAAGTTATAATAAATAAATATAGGATCTCTGTTCCATAATAATAATAATATCACAATAATAGTAACTGACTTATCTATTTGAAACGCATTTAATAATATAATTACGTATTTAAGAATATACATAAGTTCAGATGTCATGTTTAATGGAGACAAATTTAGTGGATCAAACAAATTATTAAACGAGCGAGCAACGCTAAGAACCATCTAGAGTCGAAGAGAGTGACACATATTATTCAAAGATTTCAATTCAAACTTGTTGATTTTGCTTTCTAGTGATTAACTAACCCAAAATCATGTCTTTTTTTAAGTCTAAAAAATTTCAGAACTGGGCAACGGCACCATACACAAGGGATTTTTCTTTTTTTGGCCCAAGAAGAAAAAGATAATATATTTATTTTTCTTTCTAAAAAATATACTAAGTCACTTTTTAAAAGAATTATGTTGTAAGTGTTTCAATAGCATTAATTGCTTTACTCTAAATATGTCATCATTCTCAATTTCCAATAAGGTAATAGAGAGAAGGTATCTTTCTAAAATTTGTGGTACTCCATATTTATTAAGGGTAAAGATAACAATTTAGACAACTTTAATAATGTATTTTTAATTATAAGTGACTTGTATTGTCAACTTGAGAAGTAATGTAGTACTAATCTTTGATGCAATACAACCAAGGTCTTGCTTAAGAGTACCCCTTAATTCTATAGGGACCTACATGTATTAATTCTACATGTATTAATTTCTTTTGCCACATCAACATTCATTAATGCCCAATTAATATCATATGGATAATCTTGTAAAATTTAATTACTAACAATTTTTGTCCAAATGAATGGCTCCCTTCAGCTCTTGTTAACTACTTTTCATATATTAAAGAAATTAGTTAGAAGTAACAAAAAAAAAAGGGAAAATGACAGCCAGGTCCTAAAGAACATACAAAACATCAAAAAAGTCACAACCTCAAATCACATATCAAAAAAATTCATAGAGACTTTTTTTGATATTATTTGTATGACAAATGACGATAAGTCTTTATATTCACAACAAAATTTAAAAACATGTTCATTCACAACAAAAAAAAACTATATTCACAACCGGAAGTGCTATATTCACAACAAAATTTAAACACCTTGATTTTATTTCAAACTCATGTCTCTAAACGCATAGAGGTCATTCACAACAGAAAAAACTAGATTCACAACAGAAAATGCTATATTCACAACAAAATTTAAAATCTGGACATTCACAACAGAAAAAGCTATATGCTATATTCACAACAAGAAGTGCTATATTTACAACAAACTTTAAACACCTGAATTTTATTTCAATACAAATAATATCAAAAAAGCCCTTAGAGACGTTTTTTATAAGTGATTTTGGGTTGGGACTTTTTTGATATTTTGTATGTTCTTTGGGACATGGCTGTCATTTTCCCAAATTTTTTTAAGATGTTTCAAAATTACCCGTAATCACGGGAGTTTTCTATCATTGTGAAAGACCAGGGCACTTTTAAAAATGGGTCATCCATGTTTCATTAAATTTTTGCAAGGAATCTTGTATTCAAGGGATCAGTACTTCACTGTATCATCAACTAAGAATTGAACCATTGTCTCCTTGTTCAACAAGTCTTGATAGCATGCTTATGAGAGACACTCGCCACCATTCTGTCTTGTTGTACTAGAACATATCTCAATCCTTTCTTCTTTTTACCGGAAGAATACCCAATAACACATACTGAAGGTTTTTTCATTCAATATTTGGCTACCACCGGAAGGATACCCGGATACCCAGTACCACCGAAGGTATCAACCTTCAACTCAAATCTTTGCTTTTAAGAGAAATCTATGAATATTTTTGTTACAATATCAAAAAATATAAAAGAATGATTCAGAAACTAGAGCTTGCCTTTTACTATAACAGTGGAGCTCCACAGTCTACACCTCAGCCACGGAAAGAATCTAACTGTATCAAAAGTGAACTCAACCACTACAATCTATGCTTTACACAAATTTCTCAACAGAACTTCTACCTTACAAAGGCATCAGGAGGAGCTTCTTCCGGAATCTGTAATAAGAAACAAACAATAGTAAAGAGAAGAAATATATGGCAGGATATATCAGACTGAATCCCATTACTTCAACCTTTTTTTTTTTAAATAAAATATAATGGTGTCATATAATAAATCAAGATCACAAATATGTTCATAAATTTTCGAGTTGACGGTTTCCTAACTTTAGAGTTAGCAGGACACCAACGAGCTTATAGCTCATATGGCAGCTTATAATTGATATGGCCATGATGTAAAAAATTCCATCCTTATCTCACTCCTTCCCCGCCTCCTACACTTGTAAGCCTTGTGTCTTTTTTAAGCACAAAAAGAGGGTAAAAAAACAGAAAAGAAAACCACACCATAGAATAATACTCCCTCGACATATTTAGGCAGTTGATCTTCATCCTAAATATAAGACATAATTTTCATATTTGCTAACATTTTCCTAATTTACCCCTATTGATGCTCCTTCAACAATAATCAAGAAGGAGAGGGGATTAAGGAAGATAATTAGGATATTTTATAAATAAATGTCATATTAATTAACTTAATATAATCAAATAAGGTAAATATGACCAGAGGGAGTACCTCTCCAGGAATCCATTTCTCTTTTAACCAAATACTGGTATCTCCAGAGACATTCTCATTGGACTTGCTTCTGCAGGAACAGAACAGCTATTAGATGGGAGCAAAATACTTCTGACTTGCATATAATGCTAAAGCAATGTAAAACTTCACAAAGAGCAACATAGAAGGTTGCTTTAACATAAAGGTTAAGGTTCCAAGCAATTCAATACAAAGAGAAGTTTGGGAGTTCAAGTTATACAAAAGTTCAGTAGTTCCGTATGTTTTCTCGAGGTTCATTCACTCTCCCAAATTTTCATCTAGGCGCAGTAGATGGTCTAATGAGATGAATTAAAGGCATGATAGATTTCAGAATCATGTTTGAGAAGGGATTTGAAACGAGGATGATTGACTTTTGTCAAAATAATTAGGGAGGATGTTCTCTGATACGAAAAGATATCTGGCTAAACTTTATTCTCTTGGCTCAGGTACGTTTGCTACATGGCTTTTCCTACAAGCCCTTTACTGAGGTAAATAACTAGAATTATAGTAATTTATTTGGCTAAGAAATAAGAAGTCAAGTGAATTCATTCACAGGAGGCAAAAGGCTAGCTAATGGTGCCTCCGACTACTTCAGAAAGGCAGTTAGCTAGCTAGGGGACATTCTGGTAATTAAAGACTTTGGAGGCCCTTTTGCTTTGCCCTTTAAGAATACCCACTGAATTCTCCTTGGACAGCGAACATTAAGTAAGACATCTTTTAAAAGTTGCCAAAAAATGAAATGCATAACTAAAATGGGCATGTGAGGGCCAGAAGCTACCACAGGTCTAAGGTGTAGGGGCAAAGGTAAAGAAAGGCGTCCAAAGCTGGGTTATCCGTTGATAAGGCGGCTGGAGGTTAGAAAATTTAAATATGGTGTTGAATCACTATTTGCCCTTATTGTGAATTAAGACACCCATAATCATATCAGCAATCAAGGGATCCTAATAAGTAGGTGATTTATTTCTTATTCTAACATGATTTATTTCCTATTCTAACACTCCCCCTCAAGCTGGAGAGTATATGTCGAGCAATCCCAGCTTGCCACAAAATCCTTCAAACTTGGTTCGACCGAGTGGTTTAGTCAGGACGTCTGCAATTTGTTCTTCGGGATCGAATGTGAGACAGGTCATAATGCACGCTTCAATCTTTTCTTTAATGAAATGTCTGTCTATATCAACATGCTTGGTTCGATCATGATATACTGGGTTCTTGACCATTTCAATGCTGGCCTTGTTGTCACACCAGAGTTGCATTGGTCCTTCATGTCGAATCCCTAACTCCTTCAGTAATCTGATAATCCACATTCCTTCACAAACGCCTTTGTTAACAGCTCTCAGTTCTGCTTCTGCACTGCTTGGTGACACCACTGTCTGTTTCTTGCTTCTCCATGTAACCAGATTTCCCCACACATATGTACAGTACCCTGAGGTTGACCTCCTGGTCTCTCTATCCCTTGCATGGTCTGCATCAGTGTAGATTTCAATATTTCTGGTAGTACCTTTCTTGAAGAATATTCCTTTTCCAGGATTTAGCTTCAGGTAGCTCAAGATCCTGTATACAGCCTCCATGTGCTCTTCTTGTGGTTGATGCATAAATTGACTTACTATTCCAACTGCATAGCTAATGTCAGGACGAGTGTGAGTCAAGTATATCAACTTCCCCACAAGTCTTCTGTATCTTTCTGAATTAGCTGGAACACCTTTTGGTTTGATCTCGTAGGTGGCATCCCTCTTCCATTGGTGTCCCTTCCGGTTGAGTGCCCAACATGCCTCGTCTCATGTAACAGGTCTAGTGTATACTTGCGTTGAGATACATTGATGCCCTTCTTAGTTCTTGCCACTTCCATGCCTAAGAAGTACCTCATTTGGCCAAGGTCTTTTACTTGGAATTCAGTCGACAAGTCACTTTTTAGTTGTGCAATGGCTTCTTCATCATTTCCGTAATGATTATGTCATCAACATACACAATCAATATGGCGATTTTGTCATTAACACGTTTGGTAAACAATGTGTCATCCGCTTTCGTCCCGAGTATACCCAAGCCCTTTTCTTGCTTTGGTGAATCGACCGAACCATGCCCTCGGAGATTGTTTCGTGCCGTACAATGACTTGCTTAGCTTACACACAGTGTTATTAGGAGCTAAAACTCCATCCGGAATCTCCATATATACTTCTTCCTCTAGGTTGCCATTCAGGAATGCATTTTTCACGTCCAGTTGGTACAGTGACCAATCCAAGTTTGCTGCAAGTGATAACAGTACTTGAATGGTATTAAACTTGACCACCGGAGCAAATGTCTCCTGATAGTCAATTCCGTACGTCTGGGTATATCCTTTTGCAACAAGTCTTGCCTTGTATTTGTTGATGCTACCATCGGGATTGAATTTTGGAGTGAAAATCCCCGCATCCTACTTGGTTTCTTTCCTTCGGAAGCGGTCGTGATCTCCCATGTTCTATTTTCCTTGAGTGCCCTCAATTCATCTTCTCGTGACTTGTTTCCAATTTGGATCAGCCATAGCTTGTTGAAACGTGTTTGGAATAGTTATACGTAATCGTTTACAACAAAACTTTGCATTTTTGCAGACAGATTACCATATGAGACAAATCGTTGAATTGGATGATGAGTACAAGATCTTACCCCTTTTCTCAAGGCAATAGGCCAACCCGATTCTTCGGATTTAATCCGGGTCGATTCATGGTCATTCCTTTGAATGGGAGAGATTGTTCTACCGATCCGGTTCGGTTTGAATCTGTGAGTTTGGACTCTATCTCCGTCGTGATTCTTCATCCACCCTTGAATTGATCTCAACATGAGTTTCTGTTCATTGGGTTCGGGTTGGGGTGAAATGTGTATATTAGGCTGGTTCGGGAAGCAAGTGAGTCAAGAGAGGCTATAAGGTTAGGTGGTGCGATGATGTGTCGGGTGAATTTGAGGTGTTGGAATTAGATGCTTCTTCCGAGATTAGCCATTCAATATCGAATACTCCCCGAATGGGTAATTTGGGATAATAGGCCTCGTCTTCCGAGAACACCGTATCCCGAGAGATAATAAGTTTCTTGGAAGAGACGGCAAGAGCATTTGTACCCTTTTTGAGTAGAGGAGTAGCCAAGGAAGATACACTTGTCGGCTCTAGCACCGAATTTGTTGCCCTCCTTTTTGTGAACAAAGACCACACAACCAAATACCTTGGGAGGTAATGAATTGATGAGAGGGCAATTTGGGAAGAGTTCCGAAGTTTTTGAATTGGAGTGGCATATTGGAGAACTTTAGAAGGCATGCGGTTAATTAGATAGGTCATGCGGTGAGGATGGCATCGCCCCAGAATATGGTGGGAACATTTCGTTCCATTAGCAAGGCACGGGTTACTTCCAACAGATGACGGTTTTTCCGTTCGGCTACCCCATTTTGTTGAGGAGTGTAAGGACAAGAAGTTTGGTGATGAATTCCTTGCTGATCAAGAAACTCTTTGAAGGATGTGCTCATATATTCTTGGGCATTATCACTTCTAAGGACCTTAATGGACGTGTTGAATTGGGTTCGGACAAAGGTATAAAAGTTTTGAAAGACTTTGGCGACGTCGGATTTGTTTTTCATTAAGTAAACCCATGTGGTTCGAGTGTGGTCATCAATGAAAGTAACAAACCACCTAGTATGAGTGTGGGTAGTGGTTCGGGCAGGCCCCCAGATATCATTTCGTGAATTAATGTGAATGGTGAGGAGGGAGTATAGGGCTGTTTGGGATAAGAAGATCGTGTCTGTTTGGCAAATTGGCAAGTTTCACAATGAAAATAAACAAAATTTTTATTGAATAAATTGGGAAAAACATGTTTCATATAATCAAAACTAGGGTGACCTGATCGACAATGCCACAACAATACATCATTATTCTGTGAATTTGAGCTAACTAGTGCTCGTCTTGCCTTCCACGTATCTTTATTCTTCGAGTTTGATCCTTCAAAGTAGAACAATCCATCCCATTCTCTAGAAGTCCCAATCGTCCTCCTCGTTCTTAAATCCTGAAACAAACATATACCATCATCAAAAATCACTCGACATATTTGACCTTTAGTCAACTTGCTTACAGCTATCAGATTACAAGTAAGTTCCGGTACAAACAGAACATTATGTATCACCAAGTGATCAGATAAGATAACAGTGCCAATGCCCTCAACCCGTGTGAATACCCCATTAGCTACTTTTACCTTGAGGTTCTCGTGACAGGATTTAAGGTTGTGGAATAGAGTTTTGTTACCGGTCATATGATCCGTAGCTCCGGAGTCAACTATCCAGGTATCGTCATTAGTCATCACGGTGTTGAGAGCAATAATAGAGTTACCTGATTGTACAAGGTTTACGTTGGGAACAGAATTAGACTTTTTCTGTTGATCGAGCATTCTGCGAAAGGTTTGAAACATCTGTAACTCCTCCGAATTCAAGCGATCATCACTTTCCACCTTTGGTTCAGCTAAGGTCAGGTGACTTTGGAAGTTCGATTTTCCCCCGGAAGGTTTGCCATGGAGTTTCCAGCATTCTTCCCTATTATGGCCCTTCTTCTTACAATAGTTGCACCATTTATTGGTTTTTCGTTCCCCGGTTGGTCCCGAATTGCGAGTGCGGAGCTTTCAATGTTGCTTGGTCCACTTCGGTTCAAGAGCTTCCTACTTTCTTCGAATTGCACAAGGTTAACCACATCAAAGAGCGGTGGGAGTGGCTTCGGTCCCATGATTCGCCCCTTATCTCTTCGAAAGTACCATTGAGGCCTAACGAGAAAATCATGTATCCTTCCTCCTTCCACAATTTGTTTGTACAATTGTGCATCTTTGAGACTTTCCGAGGATGAACTTCAAACATATCCTGTTGCTTCGCCACAATTTTAGCGGGGCATTATAATATTCGGATCGAACTATTACCTTGGCGTAAATCCGAAGTTGTCTCTTCGATGAATCAAAGCGGTGTTTTCAAGGGAGGAGTAGGTCCTTCTAGCGGCATCCCATATTTCTTTTGCCGTGTGTGCAAGCAGATATCCCTCATTGATCTCCAAGGTCATTGAATTACACAACCATGTCATGACTTGGTTGTTTTCAGCAAACCATGTGTCAAAATTAGGGTCATCAGGGGATGGTTGAGGAGCTGCCCCATTAATGTATTTCTCCTTTCTCTTACCTCGAATATACCTCAGCACACTTTGTGACCACTGGAGATAGTTCCTGCCATTAAATTTATGGCTAATAGCCATAATATGATGGTCTGAAAATTCTGAAGCCATCTCGAAGTTCGGATGGTACGAGTTCTTGGTTAGAGTGGAAGAAGATGAGGAATTTTCAGTTTGAGAATCGGTACCGGACATAAAGACCATGGGCGATGTTCCGGTTGTTTGTCCGGGAATTGTCCCGAATAAAGGAGAGGACCGAGAGGAATCCATGTGGACGAGAGAAGAAAATCAGTCACAGAATCGGAAAAATTGTCACCGGAGAACTCGCCGGAAAAAGTCAAACACTCGCCGGAAAGGAAAGTAACCGGTGGGGATGGTCGGAAATTAGAGGAGGAGACCTATCCAGAAGTCGCCGTCGAAAAAACCTCCGCACGCGCGCCACGCGCCGCCACCGCGTTCGCTGTCCGTCGAGCGCGTGAAGCCCACGCGCCGCCTTGGAGACGCCGGATGGTCACCGGATTCGGGCGTTCGCCGATCGGAGCCTCCCGGTTCTTCCGGGTGGGCGGTGTCGTGTAACTCTCCGCCTACAGAGTACCCTAAACTCGCCGGAGCCTCTTTTCCACTGTTTCTCTCTACCTCACAGTCACTCACTTGTTTCTCTCGCCTTTCCGGCCTCGGACGAGATGTCCTTGGCTCGATACCATGTTTGGAAATCGAGGTATCACACTCTCTCGTTATGTTATTTGATAATAAGAATTACAACGTACTTATAAGGGAAACAAGGGAGAACCTAGAAGGTAAATTAGGAAATACAATAAATACTAATTAAGACACCCATAATCATATCAGCAATCAAGGGATCCTAATAAGTGGGTGATTTATTTCTTATTCTAACATGATTTATTTCCTATTCTAACATGAATTAATATTCTCCTCTAACAACCAAACTCTCTCTTCCACCTCATATCCCATATGACCAGCTAGTTACCCATGCCTTTTTCTCTTTTCTACCCCTCCAGCCATCCCATCAACAGTTAACAGAGCTTTGGCCACCTTCCCTACCCTTCTCATACATCTTCAACACCTAATGCTCAGCACCCATCAGTACCACAAGAAGATAAACCCATTCAATGGGCAGAGTTATAATCAAGTGAATCTATACATTCTTTTTCCATTATATTATATGTCCCCAGGGAGAGGCAAGAGATAAGATTGAACAATTTTTTAAATGGAATGATAGGGAATTAATTGAACTATCCTTGCTTCTTCAAAAACATAAAAAGTTCAAAAGGTGGTATGGTCAAGGACTTACGACAACTGAACACCCATGCTTGCTGGAAACATTGTATCAGAACTAGGGCCATTGCTCGCAGTAAATGATTGCAGTGGAGTAACGCTGGGAAACTTTGGAACTACTGCTGATGTGGGAAAGACGTTAATTTGGTCACCTGAAATGCCTCCGCCAGTTTGGTTCATCACATTGGATGCCAAAGGATTTCCTGAATGTTGCTTTGGACATTAGTGATCACGGATATGTATGGGGAAAACCAAAGCACACAAATGAAGCCACAGTGATTCTAAACTAAAGCAAACTTATACCTCTACTTTCAAAGGAGATAGGTTGAGCCAGAGTATCTACTGGGGGTGCAGAAGGCCTGAGAAAAATGTTTCAAATAAGTTGCCATTTGCCAGGAGCAGGCAGTAGAACAGAGGTCATTATGTGTGAAATGCAACATAACTTAGAAGAAAAATAGCGTTGAAAAAACATACAGATAGGAGATTTCATAATTTTTCCATGGCTATTTTACTATTTTCTTTTGAAACTTGGCTAAAATTGATAAATCTCCCAAGGATGAGATTAGATCACTTAACTTTCAATACATCATTTACCTTATCATTTTATATACTAATGGAAATCCATAGTTGCAATCTATAAGCAAAATGAGATCCTAAATATTTACAATAAATTTAATAAGCATCATTTACCTTTCAATACCCCTGTTCAATGATGCCCCTAGTTGACTAAAGCTAGAGACAGAAAGAGGATCATTATATTGTGAAGTCCTTGAAAATGGGTTTGCATCAATTCCAGGAGATTGATACTTATCACTTGTAAGAGAAGAACTCAGCTGTATTTTGTAAGGTTCACGAAGAAGGTTCTGAAACTCCGCTAACTTGGAACTTAGTAGATTTCTCTCTCTCTCAACCTGTACCCGAATATTCTTTCAGTATTTGGACAGAATGAATGGCATTTAATTGGAAAGATCAGTACCCATGAGAAAATCTAAGGTACAATAAATTCATCAGCAATTTAAATCAAGAGTTGCAGAGGGAAAAAAAACGGAGGCAGAATTTCAAAACTGCAACTCTTGAAAGTGTCTCCTTAAAGGTAAATATTCTTAAAAGGGGTTACTTTTCTGAAATTCTTCCAAGTTCCAACATGAAAAGAGCAAAAAGAATATTCAAATAACGAATTTATTGTGTTATGAAATACAAAATTGAGGTGCATGCTTAGGTAAGATTTTGAATGACAATTTCAAATAAATTTCCAAAACAATTAAGAACTGTGATTTCAAACTGAGCTGAAAATTTATTTTTTTTAAAAAAAAAAAACGATATAAATTTAGATATCAACAAGGGTTAGATGTGAATATACTGGAAAAACTGCTTTTAGATTCACAAGGTCCAGAGTTCCTGATAGTCCCTTTTTGCCTATTTTATGGTCCACCAACATTTGGGTCCTTATGTACAAGGTATTTTGCATGCATTCACAAGATTTATAAGGGTACTTTAAGGGTATGGCACTTAATTACAGCAAGGACTCCTCACTTGAAGCATCTAGAGGTAGTACTCCAGCTGCTGAAAATAATCAACTGCAGGTTAATAGAAAGACACGGCTCCTTTGGCAAGAGTAAAGTAGTCTAGGATGTCCAATTAATAGTTTTTTATTTTTTCTAATGAGCTTTAATATAATTCACAGTCTAGTATTTTTTTTTTTTAATGTAAGATGATTTTCTGGGATTAGATGAGACATGATGAAAGAGTACCATATATCATGGGATTGTGGATGAAGTTAAGGAAACACTTTACTGGCATAGCTTTACGAGTTGTTGATTTAATTTTTGTAACCAATAACAAAGTGATATTATTTATAAATATCTCAATTAGAATTTATTTATTAGTGAGCCAATGTTGATAGGATTTTGAATAGTTGAATTAGTTTAGCTTGAATATTTGAATAAAGAAAAAAAGGCGGCCTAACGCACAAGGCTCCCACCAAGTGGGGTCTGGGAGGGATATATAAATTAATTCAAATATCATATGATCCAATTTGTTACCATTTATATGTTGGAATCAATCCCAAGACAAATTTGACTCCTAAAATCTCTCATCAAATATTCAAGATAAATTAATTCGAAAATTCAAAATCCTATCAACGTTGAGTCAATAATAAACAAATCCTAATTGAGATTTTTATAAATAATATCTCTTTATAATTAGTAACAAAAATTAAATAAACTCCTAAAAATATGCTAACAAACTAATCCATTAACTCCATCCACTTTCAACCCCAATCCCATGATATACTCTATCATATGGTTGTGGCCAAGAACGCTTACAACAAAATTGTAAAAACAGAGTTTCTGCATGGAATCACTCTGACAGATAACCAAAATTTGAGAACTTTTTTTTTTAAAAAAAAAAAAAATAACACTCTAAGTATTGAAGTATATGCCATAGAAACACCAAACACACCAGAGCCTACTCCAAATTTAGACACAGTAAGGAAATTTAAATATATCTGATGCAATTGTTTGCAAACTACACCAATACATCGCAAATATAAGGAGAGAAGATTTTCTAACCTAAAAATCTGCAACGATATTAATATTAATCCTGTAGGGTACAGTTGTCCAAATGAGTAAGGTGACTTTGGAAAAGACTAAATCACCAAATGAGATTTCTAGATGCAACTTTTCAGCGGGATTAATCACAAATAACCAGAGTGGGAGTGATAACTGTTACATTTAATGACTTCATAAACTTAACTGTCAACTTACAATTGACTGTAATGTCATCCCACGTTTAGCATCCTCATATGCAGCTGCCCGCAATTCTTCAAAGCTAATATCACCAACAATGTCACAAGGACCACTGCATCAAAAAGGTCAAATTTTATTTTACTAAGCTTTTTATCTCATTCAAGAAAAAGAGAATTGGGGAGTTGATTCCTGAAGTATACTCAAAAGAGAATCACAGTATTGATTCCTGATGTATAGTCTGAAAAATGTAACTTATCATCATATCCGTCAAACTTGACTAGGAATAGGTTATGTTCAGCTTGCAATGCACACCTTTCATTTTAGCATAATAGGAACCGACAAAAGACTTTCATCAATTCCTAATTCCTTGGGGATTATCTTGTTCCTCCATAACCCTTGATTATTTCAACTTCAATGTTTTATCCAACTAAACTTTTTTCTATTACAGTGATGATATAGATGGTCCCTCCCTTCTAAATTCCCTATTTTGTTGAAGAGGAGGCATTTCATCCTAATTTTAGACTAAACTATATAGAATGGATATGGTAATAATGCTTTGCTACAACTATGGAAATGTCCTGATACTTTGCAACAAAAGCTCCTATGTCTACAAGGGTTTAATTTAATAAGAGTACGTGTATAGCAATCAAAAAAGTTATTTCTCTCTTCTGTTGCAACAGCAGGTTATTATGGGATATATACTGAGAAAATGGCATGGAGAAGGGCAGAGAGAAAAACAGGGCGAAGACAGATGCATCAACTTAAGAAAAACTCACATCAAAATGTGTGCAAAACATGATATACCTTTATTTGTTCCAGGACTGACAAAACAATGACACTTGTCAGCCACTCAAGATGCAAGTTTATTAAAAATTCTAGCCCAATACATTAAGAGTAACAGCAAACACCAAAGCTTTTCATACCATAATGTATAAAAATAAGTACATACCCTCTACAATGACCATAGCATGTAAGCTTCCACAGTGTTTTCTCTTGCTCAAAATCGTCTACAATCTGACGTTTGCAAGTTTCAGGATCAGTGCACCTTCAACGACATCATGTAAGATTTAGTGTATGCAATGTAAAAAGATAGAAGCAGACCTAATGCAAAGCATATAAAAAATATTTTATCTGCTGTGTAATAAATTGTGTATATGACTTCTCTTTGGCACTCTACAATGAGTATTTTAAAGGAACCAGTATTTCCAATATACAAAGAGACTGGAAAGCACTGTTTTACACAATCAATGAACTTGACTCCTTGGAGAGAAGAAGCCGCTTAGTTTTCATAGAAGTACTAAATTTGAGACAACCAGGTGTTCAGCCAAGCTTTTGCAAGACAATATGCTACGTTATGACAGTAGCAAAAGCACATTTCAACTAATGGAAAGAAGTTGAAAATTGGAATTTCTCCTTGGAAGCAAAAGATAAGCAGAATTTTTTTTTTTGAAGACAAAAATACCCCCAGTCAATATTATTAATTACCATAGTTCATAATTACCTCTAACTTTTTAAAACATTCCTTTTTTAAAATTAAAACATAGATTTCTTGCCCTTTAAGTAATTGGACCATAGAAAACCCTGCTTTATTTTAAACATTTTCATATGCTTTCCTGCTGAACTATGTCTTATGCCCCAACAAGATGTATGTACTTTCTAATAAGTAAAAGTATAGAAATCAATTCAAAGGAACACATACTTTCAATACAATTATTTCTTATGGCAAAGATCTTCTAAACATACTTAAAAATGAAGTTAATGTTTTGATAGCATGAACTTCAAATTTAAGATTACAGTTTGTATTGAGAATTTTTTGGGGGGGCAGAGGGAAAAGACAATGGTAGTGTACGTACGATACAACTTAACAATTAAAATACATACAATCTCAAATCACCAAAAATGCTACATCTTTAATATTGAAGATCAGAGTTCAATTAACATAAAGGCATGACTGGAACGTGTTTTATGCACATTATGGACTTTTAGGCCCAAGCTATGCCTTCATTCCAATACAAGGGAAAAGGCCCAACAGGTGACATGGATGTTTTTGCTCCCTGTGTTGACTTGGTGACACATTATTATAAGTTAGCTGCAGTTAAAATAAAGTTCAGATTGACCAATACTTACTTATGATCTCGAGAATTGGTATCAGTTGTTCGCAAAGAACTATTCTGGGCTGAGGAAGAAGGACGAGTCCATTTGTTATCAAAAGGCTGATCAACAAGTAAATCATTATCAATACTAATAAAAATTGATAAGAATTTGCTTCTGTTAGTGAAAGATAATATCATATCATCTGCATATTTTTACGTTGAGGAATTCATAGCATTAGAAAGAAAATTTTCATTCAACATGTGGGATAAATTTAATTTAAAAAAATCCTTCAATGTTAACTACATACACAGTAAGAGAAATAACCTTGAACTGGTGTTTGAATTCTGAATTAGCACCCCCGGCTGACTGGGAGCTATTCTGCACACCAAATCCAAAAGGATTGGTCTTATGCTGTTGCTGGGAACTGGAGTGGGACCCATATCCAAAAGGATTGGTGGTTTGTTTTTGGTGCGAACTGGAGTGGGACCCAAATCCAAAAGGATTGGTTGTTTGTTTTTGCTGTTGTGGCAGACTGTGAAGAAATTTACACCTTTCTCCATATTGGCAGCTGAAAGATGAATCACAGGAACCAAAAAATGATTAATAGTACCAATATCCTGTGAGAGATATAGTGTACTTCTAAAATCATCAGTCAATAGTAACTTGACTGAATAAATGATGGCAAAGTCTGCAACCCAACACAAAACATGAGTCTATATGAATGCACAGAATATGGGAATGAATCTGTTCAGTAAAAAAATCAACAAATTTCTGAAAAATTCAGAAAATCAAAGCAGGGAGAAAAGAAAGCAATAGTCCTCAATTGACAAATAGCTCCAAGAAAGCTTTGACCCTCTTCCCATTAGTGGCCCCCTCAACTTTTCCCAATCATCCTCTTTGATCCAAATCACTGACAAAGTGATACAACTCAAGTTTTTGACCTACTTCCCATGAATAGCAGTTGCTCTTCATAACATGGATTTCCCACCAAACAATAACTTCAGCGCTTAAGGCTTCAATATGAAACTATCTGAATCTACACTTCTCACAACTCCCAAGCTTATACATTGCTTGGCAATAAACCAAACATCATAATCACCATATCTGAACTCAGCCTCAACAACTTCATAAAAGAAATCACAAGGTTTTTCAGTTGTGCCGCCCTTGGGCCAAAGAAACCTATGAACTCAGTAGTAACCATCACCGTCTCTATGACAAATTCATCAAAAAAGAATTTACTGGCCAAAAGAGAGAATAATACAAAAAACAAGGTTTTTCAGTTGTGCCGCCCTTGGGCCAAAGAAACCTATGAACTCAGTAGTAACCATCACCGTCTCTATGACAAATTCATCATAAAAGAATTTACTGGCCAAAAGAGAGAATAATACAAAAGGTACTGAAATAGTGTGCAACAGAACCTCCCTAAACAAAAGTAAAACACAATACAAAGCAGCTTTCTTTTCATATCGAAAAATTTAAACAGCCCATTTCAAATCAGCCAAGCTAAGCCACTTCCCAACGAAAAAACATATGGTTTTTCATCTCTGAAGTCCCAAAACACATCACACAAACATCAGGTGATAAAAGCCTAATCAAGCCATTAAGTCCGAGGCAGTTTGATTGTAATAATTCTAATAAGCATCACTGTTTAAGCAAAAGCCTTCACCCCATAAGGAACACTGTTTGCAAAAAAACTAAGGCAAATGAAGATAACATATGTTTGGTTTGGACTACAAATAAAATAGTTTAAGTAAGAAGAACAACAATAAGAAACCCAAGAATCAAAATCCCAAACCTTTCTACAGATCAAAGAAGAAAGCTTAAAAAGACAAGCACTTACTGCAACAATGCAAATTAATCAACAAGACTATGACTAAAATTAGTGGAAAAATTAAAGCTTCATGAAGATCACCGGATGACCTTGAAGATGAGTTTCTCATATCTTTTTCAGAAGACATGTTAGGTTTGAAGTATGGCTTCAAAACAATTTTCTTTTAGGAAAAAAAAAAGAAGAAGAAGAACGTATGGGATAAGTGTTTTGTCGGATTCAGACGATACATGTACTACGGGCGCCTGGTAGGGCACCGTTTTTGCTGTTCTTGTGCTTCACAGTAGGTGGGTGATAGATAGGAGCATCGCTCAGCATGAAGGAAACCCCCGTCTATGAGAGAAGGATAGTCAGAAAAAGTAGAAGACATTGTTCTCTCTTAGAATGCTCAAACCAAAAACAAATAAAAATCTTAGCTCGGATTAGCCGAACATAAACAGACTTGCAATCAACCAAATCACAACTAATTAATGATTCGCAGTAAAAAAATTCGAGGAGACGCTAGAGAGAGTAATACAGACTAGAAGATAAATGAAAATGAATCAAAGAAACCGAACTGCATTATTGGCTTTTGTATGTGGTTTGTTTCACATACCACAAAAGGATCCCAACCAACGTTTCACAATTCAAATGTTGAAACAGATAGAAACAAATACCAGGAACCATATGAAAAAGAATCACCTGCCTCGCTGAAAATTTCTACAAAGCTCCCTATTGTTACGCATAGCTCCTTGCACACTGTACTTCAAAAAAAAAAGTATGCCCTTCAAATTCTCTGTGAATCCCCCCGAAGTTCAAAAATAAGTTCGCTTGCCCAGAAGGACCTACCCATTTATGTTCTTGTTTTTTTTATGGCGGTCTCGTTTAAGAGCCGCCACCTCGCGCGCGTCGAAACAAAGCTGGTTAAGGCGAGGATACGGGCTACTCTAGTAGCGTAATAAGTCAGGCAGGCTTGTATTAAAATGAATGGGCTGGACTTAAAAACTAACGTCTTAAATCACAAAATGGACCACTTCAGCCCGACCCATTCCATTTTAAAATGGGCCAGCTATTAGCCGTTTTTACAATTTAAACCGTTTTTTAGGTTTATTATGCAGGAGGAAAAGGGGAAATGTGATTAGAAATAATTTTTATATTTTAGTACATTAGGAGGAAAAAAAAATTATAAATTTTACGCTCTTAATATAAAATTAATGTATCTTATTCTAAAATTAGCCGATTTACAATATTAATTTGAGGCATTTTTGGGTTTTAAGGTTGGTTATGCAAGAGAAAAAAGGGGAAATGTGAATAGAAATAATTTTTATACTCTTAATATCATACCAAGACAAAACCAAAACCAGCATGATATTGACAAATTGTAATGA
Organism: Acacia melanoxylon; assembly: GCA_019022615.1. Lineage (NCBI taxonomy): Eukaryota > Viridiplantae > Streptophyta > Magnoliopsida > Fabales > Fabaceae > Acacia > Acacia melanoxylon. The sequence goes on from JAFJYJ010000108.1 coordinate 745,028, forward strand.
CCCAGATTATTATGAAAAAAAAAAGTCATTTTAAGTTTCGAGGACGAAACTTATTTTAAGGAGGGTAGAATGTAATACCCTAGATTATTATGAATAATAATACCTTTAAATAATAAATATAATAGTAAAAGTAATAGATTTATATTATAATTATAATAATAATGATATGATATAATAACAATAATGATATAATAAATAATAATGATAATGATATATTAATATATAGCAAAATCAAAAAAAAATTATAATGGTTGTATTGTTAATTTATTAATTTAGGAATAATTAAAGGGCCCAGCCCAGAGCTAAAACCCTAAAATTTAAATTATAAATATAGATTAGCCGCTCAAACCTAACCTAGAAAAAAAACTCGATACTTTTCTCTCGCCATCCTTTCAATTGTTCTCCTAGGAGGTTAGCAAAACGACAAACCAGGTAATCCTAATCCCCATAAACAATAGTTTAGTTTTATATAGACTTAGATAGGGCTGTTATATATATGTAATTCTAATCCCCATATCAATAAAAATCATTTGTTCATAGGATTGTATTTCCTTTAATCCTAAACCACTAATATGTTTTTATGAGTAGATCGTGGAATTTCCCCGAACACGACAATCCTAAACCACTAATATGTTTTTATGAGTAGATGTGGGAATTTCGCATGAACATGACAATCCTAATCCCATGAGTCTTAGGTAAATTTTATATGAATCTTGATAGGTAATTCTAATTCCCATGAGTTTAGGTTAATTTTTGATCTTGATAGGTAATTCTAATCCCTATGAGTCTTAGGTTAGTTTTATATAAATTTTGATAGGGTTCTTATACATGAAATATATTATATGTAATCTATTCTGTGAGTAACTTTGCAATCAGTTTCTCGAATGCCAAGTATGAATTGAATACACTTGACAATTGTTTTATTGTTTCGCTCGATCTTTGTGCTTGAATAATATAATCCTTTCATTCATTGATATCAATTTCGGATGACTTGAGCATATCTCGGACGTCTTCTATTTTTGTTTTCTTTCTTTTGCCTTGGATGCCTCTACCGTGTTGGGAATTATATATATATATACGCCTTCTACGTCTCATGCTTTTTGTGATTGAACCCTCGGGTTTCTAGATTTTATCAATTATAATATATTATGATCATGAGTTTAAAGAGTGATAATGAGTAGAGCCATGGGTTTAAAAAGGGATAATGAGTAAAACCATGATAGTCATGAGAATTTCTCATGACAACCTTTTAGAAACTTGTGAGAATTTACTTTATACTTTAATTTGAAAATCCATTTTGTGTTATATATATATATATAGATGCATGTTGTTGGTTGTATCAACACAACAATTGTATGTTGTGTTGATTACAATACAAGTGTTTCAAACACATATTAGAAATAATTTGGGATTAATTATATGTGTACTTAAAATAACTTAACAGTGGGAGGATAGCTTTGGGATGGTACCTCCAAGTGATTTGAACACAATTAGGCTTTATGCCTCGATATAAATTTTGATGTGAACAGATAGTATCCGTTCTTCCAAGGTGGTGTCTCATGTGTTTTTAGGGACACTAGTAGCAACCCTTGGGAAGAGCTGACACTAGGAAGATATTTTATATGGCCAACTCGATGATTGACCGGCAGTGTTTCCGGTCACGGGGTAGACCGGTGTTTCCTGGGTCTACCATGGTTCTCTTCCCACTTAACTAAATAGACGCGGTGTTTCCTGTCTAAAGTAAATTTAAGAAGAAAAAAAGAGAGAAGATAATGATTAATGTTTGATGAGATTACCACATGATGATATATTTACTTTGGTTAATATATATATATATATATTTGTGCTATTTAAATTGTGTTTTATTAGGATTACCAAGAATTGTTGATGTTTGTGTTCATGGGTCGATGATCCTTCGGGGAGCAGAGTTTCAAAATGAAGTTACCAACCAAGAGTCAGTTAGGCAAGCGAAGTGAGTAGTGAGGAAGAACGCCCAAGCGCCTCTAGCTAGTTTCATTTTGTCTTTATTTTTATTTTCTTAAATAAGTCACATTTAATTGAGTTTGAATTTTCATTATTGTAATAATTTCGCACTGCACTTGTCCCAAGAAGTGCGCGTAACACTCCCTGTTGTTTAATTCAAAATTTCGTGATTCATTTATAAAATCATTTAAATTTTATATTAAGATAATTGTTAGAAATTGGGGTGTTACACAAATACTCCCTCCGGTCCTAATTATAAGAGCTAGTTGACTTTTTTGGAAAGGTTAAGGAAGCTAATTAAATTAGCTTAAAGTATTTTTATTTTTATTTTTGTCTTCAAACTTAATAATTTGACTAATAAACTAATATATAATCTAAGAAAACATAACATATGAAATGATTAAATAACTTATTTAGCTTCCTTAATCTCTCCAAAAAAAGTCAACTACCTATTATAATTAGACGGATGTAGTAAGATAAAAGACCAGCTAGGTTCTGGTTACATGAGTGAAATGGACCAAATAAACCAAGGTGGAGGTATGTTGGAAGAGTCAATATCTTTCCAAGTTATGGTTGAATTGAATGCAAAAGGAAAAAAAAAATGAAGCACTTCAATGATAATAACTTGAGCAAAAGCGAACACTTGATGGTCAAGACAAAGAAATTATCATACTAAAGCCAGCACACTTGATAGTTAAGACTAAGATATATCACATACCATAAAACAAACAACAAGGAGTAGCAAACAGAATTCATCAAAAACCATATTAAAAAAAAAAAAGAATCAAATTGAGTTTCCTGGTCAAATTCCAACTGAAAAAACCTCATGCCGACGAGCTAAGGAGCCTACAATTAGATTGGAGATGGTCATTCCTTACATATATAGAACATTCATGTCCTTCATGCTAAGCTCTGACTATAACATACGCAGTTAGGGCCATAGGCGGACACAAGGGGGGGTTAGGGGTGGCCCCCGCCCCCCCTATTTTTTATTTTTTTTTTTTAAAAAAAAAAAAGAAAGAAAGAAATTAGCCATGTTCATTTTCCCTTTCGGTTTAATTAGCCTTTCATTTTTACATGCGTTTTCTATATATGTTCCCCAACTTTATAATTACTTTATTTTTTATTAACTTCGTTTTAATGATCATTTCGAAACACACACACACACACAAGTTGTTAACGTTTTCATTGATGATAATTATTGTTTTATCTAATGCTTTAATTAAGCTTGGTTAAACCATTAGCTCAAATAATTATTTTTTCTAAAAAAAATCTTTTCACAAGTAAGGGAATGATACATACAAGAACTAGAGATTTCATTTGAATATAGAGTTACAACATTTTGAGTTTGACATTCCTAAACATTCAAATTAAATTCGATTAATTTATCAACTACATTTGAATTATATGAGGGCTAACAAGAACTAGAAAATCCATCATTTACCCTCTTATTGATAAAGAAATTAGACTTGTACTCACTTTTCCAGTTTTTATAGTAACTACTGAAAGATCTTTCTCTACAATGAAATTAATCAAGAACAAGCTTCAAAATAGAATGGAAGATTAATTTCTTAATGATTATTTGATTACATACATTGAAAAAGAATTTTTTTTTTTTGAGTTTTAGCATGAATTCAAATTATAGATGAGTTTAATAATATGAAAACATGTATAATAAGAGCTAAGTGAAGTAATCTTAATTTCTATAATAGATTTCTTTCAATATTTTGTATATTAGGTCTGTATTGTATTTCAAGTACTTTTATTTATGATATAGTATTTTTTATTTTCGCCCCCGTCATTAAAATTCCTGGGTCCGCCCTGGTTAGGGCAAGATGATGATATTATTTATAAGGGATGAGACAAGATAATGGTATGTAGGAGGATGAAAGAAGCATTATTGCGCAGGGTTTTAATTTAATGCTTTTTATGGAATGTTTTTTGCAAATTCAGGCGAAAGAGATCTTTCAAGAGTCCCAAATCATGCGAATGAAGTAATTGCAATTGCCCTTTTTTAGGTGCGTACACAACAAACAACACTTGAAACTTTACTGGCCAGTATTTATTTATAAGTCATTTATATCTCATTCTTGCTTAAAAAAAAAGGATAAATTTTTTCATATTTGCCCTTATTTATGAAAAGGTGAACATTTTCTCTCTCACCTACCTTTATGTGCTTCTCTGCAGTTATTAATATGACTCCTTTTTTGTAAAATTTATCTCATATATTTACCCCATAAAATCATTCAAAGCATATGATCGAATCCTTTTCACTTATATACCTTTTGTTAAACCTGATTCTATTTGACGTGGAACTTTTCTTATACTAAGCTGAGAACAGTCACGTACAGATGACATTTCAACACGAAGCTATATGGAAAATCAAAAGTTTGAAGGATCTAATAGATCAAGTGTGGTGGTAAGAATACTAATTTATTTGATATGCCTATGTACCCACTACTCAAGGGCGGAATAGGGGGATTAGGGTGGCCCCCGCCCCCTAAAATTATAGAATTTGACTTAAAATTTTAGGAAATTATACTTTAGCCTTAGAAAATTTAAATATTTTCACTTTAGTTTCTATCAAAAGTATCATGGAGGGACTAAAATAAAAATGTTAAAATATTTATGAGGCTAAAGCATAATTTAAAAAAAAAATTGGGTCAAATTCTGTAATTTTCACCTTCTATATATATAAACAAACACGATACCATATATACTTCAACTAAAGTAGTATATATGGTTTGGAAACTGAATTTTGTCCTTTGTCCCTCCCTGCATATAAATGAAAACAATGTTTCCTTCTTCTTCTTTTTTTGCTCGAAGAAAACAATGTTTCCTCAATTAATGAAAGCCTGCAAATGTATTTTGTTGAAATAAATTTAAATGATTGGCAAATTAAAGAGCAATCATTGGCAATTGTGGAAGACACGTACGTATTTGTGCTTTTTTTTTTTTAAAAAAAAAAAAGACAAAATGCATATTAATGACTCCTTACATACATAATCTTATTTATAAGTCTATTTTGACCCAAAAAAATTCCATCCCATTTATAAGTCAGGTTTTATATAATAAATGAGATTGTATGTGAAAATTTTACCCATATTAATTATCCATAAAGATAAAGTAGAGAGAGAAAGAAGCAGGTTTTCAAATATCAATTATAAGTAAAGCGAAAGTTAAAAATTTAAATTTCATAATTATTGAGTTGAGTAGATCTCCTTATATCTCAATGATACATAGTAGATACAATTAGCTGGTGATAGGAAAAAGCAGTGGTGTGAGAATCTTGGGATTTGCAAATGACTTAAGGAGAATATATATGTGGTCCGTCCAAGTGGAGAAATCCAAAAGGAATAAACCATGGAAGATGCAACAAGTAGGTACCATTTTACTGTTTAACATGCATGTGTGCGGGCGGATAAAGGAATAAACGCAGCCAAAAACACCATTTACGCGTCGCTGTTTTTGTGGTGCTACTGCTGCTGTATATCATATACTAATTCTCTCGATTAGCTAGGGATGCATATTGCTTTGTTGGATTAATTGGTGAAATGATTCATATATGGTCTCCAAAACTACTACGAGCTGCACATCGCATATCAATGCTAATAAAGGAGTAACATCAAAAATTAAATAAGTGAAAAATTAATTTACTTTATAATAATACACATTTTCAAATGAAAAACAATTAAATTCCTTACGTAGGAACTCTTCAACCAAATCGTGAGATTCTAAAAAACAGTTAAAAGTAGTTAAATGTAATAATTATTAAGAATTTTTTTTTTTTTTTTTATGAAAAAAATGCCTCTATTTATTAATGAGTGAGAGAAAGAGAGAGGGAGGAGAGACGTAATAATGACAAAATGATGAAAGAGAATATATGTAACACAATAATTAGTGGAGGGCAAAATGGAAAAATTTGTATTTATTATTAATTTTTTTTTTATAATAAAATTTTAGGAAAGGGCGGGCCACCTACGAGTCAAAGCGTAAGATGACACTTCGAACCCGTCCACAAGCGCATCTTGTGCAGAAAGCATACATGTATCCACCGCATTCTTCCTGATTCAGGATCCCCAACGCTCGACTAACGCAGGGATCGAACCCTCTCCCTTTAGGTAAAGAAGTCCGACCCTTTCGCCAGTTGAACCCAAGGACGAGGGGCTGTATTTATTATTAAGATAAACTTAATTTTTTTTTGGGGGGAGGCCACGTAGGCATATTAGTAAGGCTAATCCTTTCACATTAACTCCTTTGCTTCTCATGTCGCATCACCTAATTGATTATGGACTTATTTCACAACTACTTATTATCCTTCACATATCCAAAATATAAGTCATTTTCAACTAATTCATATGTTCTAAATTGAAAAAGTTTTTTCAATTTTATCCATATTAAATATGGCTTTAAGGAAGGAAAAAAAATACAATGAGACACATTTAAACATTAACTACATGGGTAACATTAGCAAATAAGCATGAGTTAGTGCAAGTTTGGACTTTGGAGTAGCGATAAATCTAAATGACACAGTTAAAAGGGATATTGGATAATCATGATTTCTGTTTGAATATTTTTTCTTATAAATGTCTTTGAACATTTTGATTATAATTGATTTTTATTTATTAAAGTAATTTATACATGTATAATTACAAAAAATGTATGAATCTAATAAAGTTGTTTACACTTTCATGATTATATTTAATAACAATGATAATTAAATATTTAATGATAATTATTATTAAATATTTTTTAATAAATGATATGAATATTTAAATATTATTTTTATTTTATAATCGTTATTATTTAAAATAATATAAAAATTCATGTTAAGCAATGGGTAAAATAATACTCCCTCTGATCCTTATTATAAAGCAACAACTATCAAGTTTATTTGGCCCTTTTTATAAGGCACTTGCTTGTTCACAATAAGCATTAATTATTTTTTTCCATGTTTGCCAATAATTAATAAGGGTAGTGGGTGGGAGTAATAATTAATATGATATTAGAGTTTAGTGAGAGTAATAATTAATATGATATTAGAGTTTAGTGTAATTAGTAGGGTAATATTGTAAATTACTTAGATTCTAGGACAACTTTATTGACTTTAACTATTTTTATCGGTTTGTGAGAAAAGTTAGTTGGTACCTTATAATAAGGACCGGAGGGAGTATTATTTAAATTACCTTATTTGAAAAATAATAGGCAAAAATGTGTAAAGAATATTTGGGGAGAGAATTTTGGAGAAGGGAGCAAAGGTAATTAAATTGGAGAAATTCTTACCACATAAGTTTAATTAGGATTTTCTAACGGCATAATCAATCCCCTTTGTCACTTATACTCAACGTACAGTTGATTGAGATTTTATAAAACTTGCCAAAACAGGATAAATGAGTTTATAACTACTTTTATATGCTTTTTTTTTTTTGGTCGGAACTACTTTTATATGCTCAAACGGGTTTATTTGAGCTCCTATAACTTATTTTGCAACTAACTTATACAGTTAACATAACAGAATACTTAAATGACTAACTCAACTTTGATTTAAAAAAAAAAAAACTAACTCAACTACATGGACAGGTCATCTTCCCGTTGTACATCTTTATATTAAGAAAGAGAGTAAAATATTCTAATCACCTCTCTATTTTGCTTTAATACAAAAACATCCCCTCTATTTTGAAAACCCATATAGACTTCCCTTAAAATTAAAATGTAAGTTATACAAACCTCCCTTATATTTTAATATTCTATTTTCATCGACCAAAATCGTTAGTTAACGTTAAATTTGACGTTTGAATTTTTTTTTACCAAAATACATTTCTTTAACATTAGAATTATTTAAACAAATATATATGTATGTGGGCGAAAAAAAATAATTATACCACCAAATTTTTACCCTAATAGATTTTTTTTTTCACTTTCTAATATGTTAAAAAATTATGAATTTTGAGATTATAAAATTTATAATTTGAATTTTTAACCATATTTATTGAAATTTATTTATTTTTAGTTTCTTAAATGACTAAAAATATATATATCAAACACATTTTTTTCTATCAAATATAATAAATTATATATGTTTGAGAGGTTGTATTAAGTCATTTAATTATATATTTTGATATTTCTTTTCTACAAACATATGAAAAACTTACTCAAAATTTTAAAAGTTTGTGATATTTACAAGTTGTCAATTAAAATTTAGGCTTTAGCATTGAGGGAAAATTCTAGCAGATAATTTTTTTTTATATATATAAATATCAATTAAAAAACATCTTTTTAGAATATTGTTAACGGGTTAACGATTTAAACTTAAATATATGTTTTCAAAATAGAAGGGAGGTCTAAGTAACTAAAGCAAGACATAAGAGATAAGAGCAATTAGCGTATTTTATTCTAAAAATTATTAAACAAATTTCTTTTTATTGCCCGGAAGAAATATAAGAAATGAAACTTGCGCATATGTCAACAACATTAGGCGGTAAAGGTACGTTGTAAGAAGTCACGGGCTTATTAATCAACTTTATCCAAGAGCAAGACCTCAAGTTGGTCGTAGCATTTCGTTAAATTTGAAAACTATATGAGGCGGTAAAGCTACGTTATAAGTCACGGGGTCATTAATTAACTTTTTCCAAGACCTCAATTTGGTCCTAGCATTTCGTTAAATTTGAAAACTTTGATTGAGGCTTAAATGATTTTTCATGTTCAAATCAAACTTTTCTGCAGGCTTGATTTGACATGCTAAAGTTGATTTTAAGTTGGCATATGAAGTTGATTAAATTAAGAAACACATTGAGTATGAGTGTCATTTAAATAATTTCTAATAGAGTTAAGATCTAATTTTTTTCCCAGAAGTTCAAAGCAATATTACTTTGAAAGTTGTCAAAAAAGAGCAATGTCATCCCAAAAATTTTCAAATCATAGCAATTTTTAACCCAACCGTTATCCAGGTTATTAGTTGATCAAATATTCTGAGCTAACGAGTCCACGTGTCATCCACGTCATTTTTGTTAATGTGCAAATTTGTCTCGTAGGTTTTTACTCAGAAGCAATGTTGCGCCAAAATTTTTGTTAGGTTCAATATTGTTCTAAAATTTTTCAAATTGTAGCAATGCCAACCTGACTGTTATAAATGTTAATTTGGCTGCTTATTGATCAACTATGTTGAGTTGGCAACATGAATGATATTGAAGAAGAAGAAGCCACATATAGAGGAAGAACTCATGTTCACCAGAGAGTTGTGAAGAAAAAGATTCAATTACTATATGCAAAACACACCGAGGAAGGTTCTTGAAAAAAAGATGCAAGACACACAAGCAAGATTACCAAGAAAAATGACCATCGGAAACCCTTAGTCGCGGTACCTTGGTGATGCCAAGATAGACAAGCACCTCTTTGATTGATTTTCTCTTCATAACACAAGGTGCTTTCACGTCTTTGATTTTCTCTAATCCTTTAGACATGATGCATTTTTTTTTATTCCCTTATTTATAAATCTAACTTGGAAAAATATGAAGCAGATGTGAAAATTTTGATGAAACTCTCAAAAGTATGTATATTGAATAATGACTAGAGTACATATGAATATATAAGCATGTACGTAAATGACAAGATCACATCAAATCTCTAACTGAGAATATCCTGAATAATGACTAGAGTACATCTGAATAATGACTAGAGTACATATGAATATAAAGAAGGAGGAGGAGGAGATATTATTCTTCACTCCCTCCTTCATCCAAATATTTGTTAGTTCTTTCTCCTTTGACTGGACCCGTTCTTTTACAAAATAACAATCCATTTCAACATGCTTCATTTGTTCATGAAAGACTGGATTCATAGTGATGTGTAGAGTTGCTTGATTGTCACAATACAAAGTAGTTTTACTACTTTGTTTTGCTCCCAACTCCTTAACTAGCCACCTTAGTCATATCAGGTCACTTACTATATTTGTCATCGCCCATACTCTAATTCTGCCAATGATAGTGAAACCACACTTTGTTTCTTGATTCTCCATGATATAGGAGATCCTCCTAATTTAATCATATATCATGTACAAGACCATCTATCTAACGGACATCTTCCCCATTTTGCATCATAATAATCCTCAAGTTCTAAATTTCCATCACTTCTTAATAATATACCTTGTCCAAGGATGGACTTTAGGTATCTTAGGATTCTTTCTACGATGTTCATGTGGAGCTGCTTCGGTTTTGAAAAATATTGACTTAGGACATTCACTGGGTAAACTATATTAGGTTGTGTTATGGTTAGAGATAGATTAGTTTCCCAATGAGCTTGGGATCACGTTTCCTATCTGCTGGCTTATTCTCCTCGGTCTCTTATTCACTCTCAGCATCCTGTTAATCTTCATTTTTTTGCCCATCTTCTTTTCTTATCACTAGCTTACAATTTTGTTCGATCGGAGTGTCACTTGGCCTAAACCCCTCAATTCCAACTTCTCTCAACAAATCGAGGGTGTATTTCCGCTAGCTCATCGTTATCCCTTTCGCACTTCTAGCCACTTCAATCCCAATGAAGTACTTGCAGAGGTCCGAGGTCTTTGATGGTGAACATGTAGTCAAGGTAACGTTTAACTTCATTGATCTTCTCAATATGAGTGCTGCAAGAATTACGTAATCAATATAGATCAATGAAGTGATAAACATTAATCCTTTCCTAAGGACGATAGTGTATAATTCGCCCTTGATTAAATGAACCCAATGTCCTTTAACGCCATAGTGAACTTCTCATACTAGTTCGTGGAGGCCTGCTTCAACCCATACAAAGATTTTCTCAATCTATGCATTCTATTGTCATTCTTCTGTGCAAAACCTTATGGTATTCTCATGTAGACTTTCTCCTCTAAGTCGCCATGGAGGAATGCATTATTTACATCAAGTTGGTATACAAACAAGCCTTTCTTAGTATCCACTGCTAGCAACATTCTCACAGTGACCAACTTGACAACTGGGGCATAAGTTTCATGATAGTCAATACCTTCTTCTTGAGTAAAACCTATAGCAACTAATATTGCGTTGTGCTTGTCCAACTCCCCATTTGAGTTATACTTTGTCTTATGGACCTAATTTGAATCAATGATGTTCTTGTTTAGCGGAGGGGCTTCTAGTGTCCATGTTCCATTCTGTTCCAAGGCTTTGATTTATTTTTCCATTGCTTTTCTCCAATACTAATGTCCCACCACCTCTTTTGAAGGTTTTAAGGTTTGTCATGTGATCTACTGTTGCTAGAAAAACCTTATGACTCGTTGAGAATCTTTCGTTGCCAACATAGCTTGCTATTAGGTGTGTTGTGCTACTCACGGTTGCAGTCACTTCATCGTAACTTGATAGCGAGGGGGGCAAGTCATTACATAATCTCTCAGGTGCTTGGTAGCTGTCCAAGCACGTTGTTCCCTCCTTGGTTTATTATGGCTTTCTTCGGGCTCATTCATCTCATTCCCTAGATAGACCTAAATTTCATCTTTTTCTCTCGGATGTTAAGCAAACATTCTCAATTCCTCTTCCTCATTAACTTCAATCTAATTAAAAAAGTTAATATCATTGCTATTGTTGTTAGCTAAGTCCATTCTTGGGGATGCAATAGTACCTGTAACATCTTTAAAAGGGAAGCATTGCTCAAAGAGTGTTACATCTCATGATACAAAAACCTTCTTCTTGTCTATGTCAAAAACTTTATAGCCTTTTGTCCAAGTGAGTACCCAATGAAAACACACTTCCTCTCCCTCACCTCAAACTTGTCAAAATTGGTCAAGTCTTGCGCATATATGAGACACTCTAACACCCTTAGATGATTATAACTAACTTTCGTTCCCGTGATAACTTCATAAGGTATTCGATTCACAATGGTTGTGGTAGAGAATCTGTTAATGATGTGCACGAGGTTAAAATACAGTCTCCCCAGGATACCTTTGGCATGTTTGCGTGAATTCGTAGAGCCTACGTTGTCTCAACAATATACCTATACTTGCACTCAACCACACCATTTTGTTATGGTGTGTATGTGCAGGATGTTTAATTTAGGATGCGTTTTTCATCACAATATTTTTGCAGCTCAAAGATTTAAATTCTGTACCATTGTCTTTTCTTAAACACTTAATTCATTTGTTATGTTGTGTTTCTGTCATGTTTATGAATTTTATCAAAATGTCATTCGCCTCTGATTTGTGTTTAATTAAATAGACCTAAGTAACTTTGCTAAAATCATCAACAATAGTGAGAAAGTATTGAGCCCCTATTAACGAAGGCACCTTATATGGTCCCTATACATCACAATAGATTAAATCAAAACAAGAAATAGTCTTTATTGAAATGTCTCCAAATGGCAATCTAGTGTGCTTTGCCTTATTACAAGAATCACATACTCCCTCTGGTCCTTATTATAAGGCACCAACTAACAAGTTTATTTGGTCCTTTTTATAAGGCACTTGCTTGTTTCCAATGAGCATTAATTATTTTTTTCTATATCTACCCATAATTAATAAGAGTAGTGGGTGAGAATAATAATTAATATAATATTAGAGTTTAGTGCAATTAGTAGGGGTAGTATTAGAAATTACTTAGATTCTAGGACAACTTTATTGACTTTAACTACTTTTATTGGTTTGTGAGAAAAGTTAGTTGGTGCCTTATAATAAGAACCAGAGGGAGTATTTCTTTATCATTTAAATAAAAGTTAATGAGTTTCATCTTCTCTTTTGAAGCATGCCCGAGCCTCTAATGCCACAGTCGTGAATCCCCAATTCTTTTTGTCATCAGTGCAACTCTTCTCCTTGGTTTTGATTCTAGAATGTAGAGCCCATCATGGTATCTCCCCCCAATCACATTGTTTATTTGCAAGTCTAGTATTATGCACAAGTTCTTAACAAAGAGCAATACAAGCTCATCAACATGAGTAAGCTTACCAACTGATAAAAGATTACACTTAAAATTTGGTATTTTTAAAACATCTTTGAGAAACGTCCCATTCTGTAATTTTATTTTTCCAGATGACTTCACCGGTATCCTTTGGCCATTTTGCATTAGCACGAGCAAGTATGTTTCACTCATTTCATTCAATAAAAAATTTTCCTCACAAAGTATGTACTCATTTGCCCCTGAGTCTATTACACATACTTTATTAAAGTCAAAGTTCATTGAGTTCTTATCGGCTATGTTCACCACAGATTGGTTTGATGACCCAGTAGCGAGACTCTTCTGTCCGTCCATCTCACCATTCAATATCCGCATAAGTTGTTCATATTGTGGAAGCGTGAGACTGAAGTTTGGACTCTCAGTTGTGTTCGCATGTGCTGCCTTTAGTCCATTGCACCTGTCATTCCATAAGCCTGGTTGTCTCGTTGCTCTCTATTTGGCTTTCTTTAATTAGAAGGATAGCCTATGATTTCATAGCACTTATCCTCAGTATGTCCAAGTTTTTTACAGTGCTTAAATCGAGGTTTTTCTTTCCTATAATCCTGGTAGTTCTCCACGTTTTTCACCTGAAAGGCTATAGTCTTAGGGTTTGTTCGACGTAACACAGTTATGTGTCTCTACTTCTTGTCTTTTGAAGCCAAGTGATATGATGCCCTTACACTCATTAGGAGTTTTATCCTAAGGATATGGGTTTTAACTGCAGTAAATTCCCCATCTAAACCCATGATAAACTCATACAATTGTTCCTTGTCCTTGGCCTCCATTATCTACTTCTCAATGTCACATTTGCAGCTCTCGCAGGAACACTTTGGTGGAGGTGTCAAAGACATTGCCTCATTCCAAAGAGCCTTCAACTTAGTGTAGTAGGACGCCATAGATTATTCGTCTTATCGGAGGCATGCTATATCATGTCAAAGCATGTATGCCCTAGGAGCACTACCCTTCCCAAAGCATTCCTCAAGGTCCAACCATATCTCCGTCGCCATTTGAGCATACCTGACGGTCTTCTGAAAACCCTTGTCCATTGCACTTTTGAGCAATCATTTCACCATGGCATCACGTCGAATCCAATTAGAAAGATAAGTTGAAATGACCACAGGCTTCTTGACCGAACCATTAACGAACCCAAACTTGTTTTTAGCCAGGAGCGTGTTTGTCATGTCTACACCCATTCTGAATAGTTAGTTTTGCTCAACAACTCGCCGACAAAAACTTGCCATAGGTTGTCTAAGGCATGCGAAAAGAAAGGAGAAGAAGCCATCTCTCTCAATGTTCACTCTCTCTCAGCACTTTAGCTCAGGTTCGGAAACCTTGTGCTCTAGTACCATGATAAATCTGCTGAAACTCTCAGAAGTATGTATATCAAATAATGATGAAGAGTACATATGAGTATATAGACATTTATGTAAACGACGAGATCACATCAAATCTCTAACTGGGAATATCTTGAATCTATCATGATCTAGATTTGGAATTCTAGAAGAAGAAGAAGAAGAAGAAGAAAGATGATTTTAATTGTGAATTAGCTTCCGAAATAAGTACTCCCTCTTATTGTTCTTACAATGAACAACTACTAAAATCTCATTATTCAAAATGTTAAATTAAAAATAACAAACGTGGAAGATATGTAATTTTCTTTTCAATTATACACTGTTTATAAAAGAGAGTACATAAGATATTATTCTTTAAGATGACACTTGGATCTGTTAGATAGTATATTGGGCTAACTAATGTGTAACACCCCCAAATTTCTAACAATTATAATAACTTAAACTGTGATAATATTTAAGATTAATTACTGAAAGTCAAAATAAATTACTTTGGGAAGTGTTACCGCCGCACTTGTACTGAGACAAGTGCAAGGCTAACTTATTACAATAACGTAAATCCAAACTTAAACAAAAATGTGTTTTATTTAGAACAAAATAAAGTAAATTAAAATAGAATTAGCTGAATGTGCTTCCTCACTTCTCACTACTAGCCCCAACCCGCACCTGTTTCACTAAAATTTTGCTCCCCGAAGGATCATCGCAGCCCATGAACACAAACAAAAATCAGAAAGCCTGGTAATCCTAATAAAATACAATTTAAATGGCTCAATATATTAATCAAAGCAAACATATATAATCATATGGTAATTGCATCAAACATTATTTATTATCTTTTTAAATTTATTTAGACCCGGAAACCCGCTACTATTTAGTGGGAAGAGAACCATGGTAGACCCAGGATATCCCGCTAGTCTACCCCGTGACCCTAAACCCGCTATCACAAATCATCAAATCGGCCATAAAACATTTCTTCCTAGTGTGCACACCTCTTCCCAAAGTTGCTACTAGTGTCTCGGAAACCTGCTAGACACCACTTTGGGAAGAACAGATATTATCTTTTCACATCATATAAATATCGGATGCATAAATCCCAAAGGTTGTGTTCATCACTTTAGGAGGTACCATCCCAAAGCTATCCTCCCACTGTTAAATTATTTGTAATACACATATAATAAATTCTCATAAGTTCCTATAAGGTTGTCATAAGAAATTCTCATGATCATCATTTAAACCATGGCTTTACTCATTATCCATTTTACTTATGGGTTCCTATGAGGTTGTCATGAGAAGCTCTCATGACCATCATTTGACTCCCTGGCTCTACTTATTATCCATTTTACTCATGGGTTCCTATAAGGTTGTCATGAGAAATTCTTATGACCATCAATATACATGTATATATGGGTAATCAATTCAAATATATATATGTCGAGGCGTACATGTTTAATCACGCGAATCGAAGCAAAAGCAATTGTATATATTAGATATAGAAATATATATGTCGGGGGAAATCAAGCAACATGCCTACAGGTTCAATAATGTGAATCGAAGCAGAAAGGCAATTGTATACATTATATATATGTGTGTGTGTGTGTGCGCGCGCTCTTACACGAAATTCAAACAACAATTGTGATCAAGCCTACATGTATATATGGCACACAACAATCTAAAATTCAAATAAAGAGATGCACGAGATTTGAGGAAGGCAAATTGTGAATAATAGTCTACATGCGCAAAAATGCAACACCTATAGTTTTGGATTTAAAATACAACCTATGGCAATTGATTTCTATTATTCGGGGATTAGATTACCTGATCTCCGTTTTCGCTAACCTCCTGAAGAATAATCGACGCAGAAGATTTAAAAAGAGGATCAATGCGGAGAAGAAAAAGTAGCAGAAGAAAAGTATTGAATGCTCACTGGTTTTTAGGCGGTAGATCTAAGTTTATAATTAAAATTTAGGTAATTTATGGGCATAGCGCTTCTTTAACTATTGTCAATTAATAAATTATAAAACAATACAAACATTATTAAATTTTAGATTTTTATTATTACTATATCATTATTATTATTATTTAAATCTATTACTATTACTATTATTATTTTATTATTATTATTTAAATCTATTATTATTAATAATAACTGAGGTATTACATAACGAAAGTTAATTTAACTTGTATAATAGGCAAGGTGAAATTACTTCGATTTAGAAACTTCAAGAATATCGCTTCTTAGGTGAAAATTTTCAAAGCAAATTCACATCTAAACGCAAAACAAAAGTAATGCGATTTGATATACGTCGATTAATTCAACATATTTGATTAAAAATGGTCAAACTTAACATGGATAATGGTTGGGTAAAAATTCTACAATTTAAAAAATTTCTAAGCGACATTGCTTCTAAAATTTTTTCAGGGAAATATTGCTATTGTTTTACAACTTATGGGACACAATTAGATCTTACCCCTATTAGAAATAAATTATTATTTTTTTAATGATTTTAATTGTGAATTAGCTTCCGAAATAAGTACTCCCTCTTATTGTTCTTACAATGAACAACTACTAAAATCTCATGATTCAAAATATTAAATTAAAAATAACAAACGTGTAAGATATGTAATTTTCTTTTCAATTATACACGGTTTATAAAAAGAGAGTACATGAGAGATAATTTTAATGTGATAAAAATGAAACAATTAGCTTATATTTTTAACAAAAGGGATTTATTCTTTATGAGAGAGATTGTTTTTTATAATTATGATGGGATTTGGAAGGAGTATTCAATAATTTTTAATGTCCTTATTAATATAGATGGTATATTTCTTATATGAAAATAGGTTTAAGACGTTGACAAAGAAAAATACCACTCTGGTCCTATTTATAAGTCTATTTTGACCAAAAAATTGGTCCTATTTATAAGTCCAGTTTCATATAATAAATGAGATTGTGACAATTTTACCCATATTAATCGCGACCTACGAAGATAGAGAGAAAAGAAAGTTTAAAAAATACACAATTATAAATGGGTAAAGTTAAAAATTTACCATATAATCATCAATATACAACTAATTTTCCTAAGATATGAGATTTAAAAGTGACTTATAAATAAATTTATGGTAGGTTTAAGACATAAATTACATAAAATTGGCATATAAAAATGAAACAATCTTGTTTATAAACCAACTTGACTTTCAAAGCCGTACCAACTACCAAGTTATTATTATTATTATTATTATTTTACTTTTTATAGATACATATTTATTTATTTATAATTATAATTACTTTATCCAGAAGCTCGGGACTCGGAAGTCACCCATGCCACCATGCACCGTCACCATGAAATCGGCCGTTGGGCTTAGCCGTTCATATTCCCGCCTCCTCCTCCAGAATCCGGACACCTCCCTGGTCTGCGTTTTCGACCTCAGACGCCCCCCCCCCTCTCTACATCCATGAAAGTTCAGACTCTCCTTCTCGCTTTTGAACGCGCGCCTTCCGGTGTCTTTGCCGTGGACCCCGGCGAGACTGACCGGTGGTTGCAATTTGACTTCGTCTGAGTCCACCATTGAACTTGTGATGACGATTATTGAACCTTCTCTATCGCCCACCACTTTCATCCTACTCCACAGTCTCAATTATATTGGAATGACTTGTTTTAACGCGAATGATACCTGCAATGTCGGTTTTTCCCTCTTACTCTCTGTACGACGTGGAAGCTCGTACAACCACACCGTGTATGTATTTTTTTTTTATGGTGATAACACTTCCTTCTTGTCATTTTTCAGAGGAGACCAAATGAATTAATTGTGATGGCGAAATTTATCTTTAACCAGTGCCACGCCAAATACTTTCTGGCCTCATAAATATTCATGTATACTTATAGTATAGATATTCCTTTTCTATGTTGTTCCCGCTGCTACTGTTTCATTTTTTTCCCCCAACTACTCAAAAGTATTTTTGGTGGATAAACGGGCAAATCAGCCGCTTAATTCGTGCGCGTACAAACAAATATCTATTTCATCACTTTTCTGGCCTTTCAAATGAAACGTCTCTCCATTGATTCTCCTATTTTAGGAGGGCGTTAAGCTCAAGCACTCGGTGAAGCTCGAAGTAGGACATATACATATATTTATATATACAGGCACATTGCAGTTCGAGGCACAGACAAACGCGATCTTCAGGGGTTCATCATTTTTCTTCTAAGAGTGAGCGGTGAAGTTACCATAACTGTCAAGATTAGGTACACAGCTGAAGTCAGTAGAGTCTTCTTTTGGGCAGCGCCATTTTCTCTCTTTGGCCAAAAGTAGAAGTATGAGTACATGTCCCGAAAGGACTGAATTTTATTAACCCATTCAAGAACTATTGAAGTATCTCTCTTTATCTTCTCCCCACGCGCCTCTAGTTTTAACTTTGTAGTTAGTCATCCATTATCTCTATCCTAACCCCTTCAAATAGTCAGCTTCACTTTGTGAGAAAGGCATCGCTTAATGTACAAGATTTTAAAATATTTTGGGTAGTTTGATTATTCCTTTTACAGGAATTATTGAATTCAGACATGAGCTTTATTTATTTGCTGCTGATTCTCAATACGTGTTGTACTGTTTCGATTATTTATGTAAGTGTTATAACGCTCTCTGCGGGATTTTTTTTTTTTTTTCAGGAATTTGATTGTTATTTTATACTGAGTTTTTTAATTTGCACTTTTCTGCTGATATAGAATTATTTCCTCTGATTTAGAGGCTGATCATGATCTTTTTTGAATTTGGTAGGTTGTACCCTCAAGTCTGTACTGATTGTTGGAGGAATATTATAAATGGAGAAGAATATGGAGAAGCAGAAATCATCTGCTAATGATGATCATAATGCTGGTGAATTGGCATTCATTTCCTCTTATTCAGAAGACAGCAGGGATTCTGTGGACAAGTGGATGGCATTTCCTAGCCAGTCAAATTTTGCCAATTCTAGCAGCTCAATGAATATGGATTGTTATGGGGTTAACAATGGAAAGAAAGATAACGATGCAGGGGAGTCTCCGAATATGCAGGGGCCTTTTGATCATCAAATTTTAACTGAAGCAAGCATGGCTGAGAGAACTGCTGAATGGGGCCTTGTGATGAACTCAGGTAGTTTTAAAGCAATAGGCGGAGTGAGAACCAGTTCCTCTTTTGATGGTGAAAGAAGCAAAAATTTGTCAGATAGATTCAATGCAGCAGTATCGACAAGGACATCTGAGGAATCAAATCATGGGACAGAGTCATCATCAGGGGCATTCCCTAGGGTATCACAAGAGCTGAAGGAAGCCTTGGCGTCACTACAACAGACTTTTGTTGTCTCAGATGCAACTAAACCAGACTGCCCAATCATGTATGCCAGCAGTGGATTTTTCAGTATGACAGGTTATTCTTCAAAGGAGATCATTGGGAGGAATTGGTGAGCACGTTACTGGTTATAAAAGTTGGAAAGATCCTTGATACTGATAGCCATTATTTGCATAAGCTGCCACGTGCAAAATAAACTAATGTAATCCTAATCTGTCTGGTGATTTATTCTTCTCATATTGAGTTTCGGAGACTTTGTGTGGAGGGACAACCCTTGTAATTATAACATGTGTAGAGATAAACCATTTGGTTGTTTTGGATAAACTATTGATTTCTTTTTGCAGCCGGTTTCTTCAAGGCCCAGAAACAGACCAGAAAGAAGTGGCCAAAATTCGTGATGCAGTTAAAAATGGGAAAAGCTATTGTGGAAGGCTTTTAAACTACAAGAAAAATGGAACCCCGTTCTGGAATCTTCTCACTGTCACTCCTATAAGAGATAGCCAGGGCAACGTCATCAAATTCATTGGGTCAGTTTACCTTTTTCATATTTAGTTCTTCTTACCTTACATATTGATGTTTTTCATAATAAAAAATTATGTATGCTAGTTTGTTTATTTTTTAAATAAATTGATCTGCTTGTTTTTCTTTTTTGTTAAAGTACTATAATCCAAGTGTCCAAGTGCTAATGTGCTTAGCCTAGACTAATGAACCAAGGATGGATTATATAATGGTGGTCGAAATGGTTTGAAATTTATGGTATGACATGGAGTATTCTTTCATATTAAGAGAATGTATAATTCTAGTTTATTGTGTTGAATGAGGCTAAATATATTCGTATTTAACGTGACAAAATTAGAATTGTATGATTCTGTTAAGTGTAAACAACCTTGGCATTACTTAAACTGACTTAACAAAACCCACTACATAATCTATATTAGGTCTTGTATGGGACAAATAAATAATTTTCCCTGCAAGTCTCAGATACGACCCTTTATCAGTTGGTATATGACAAATAATAAGACTTAAGTCTCATGATATTCATTTTTGCAGTTGGGACTCCTTGGAGTCTATGCGGTAGGTCTGACTTCTGAGTATACCTTTTGTTGACATGCCAAGCCTTATATCTCTTCAAAGGGTCATATGAATTGTGCCCATGTATGTATTGGATAACTTTTTGGGAATAGGGATGGCATGTGGATTAGTGAGAGAGGTTCTAAGGTTAGTAGACAAATCCTATGTGAAAGAGTAGGAACAAATTGTAGTTGCAAAGTTTAGTGCATAAGCTGAGTATCGTATATGGCTTTAGTAATATGTGAACTTTTGTTTGTGAAGCAACTCATGCTGAAATTAGAGTCTGAAAGTATCAATCAAATAGTGTTGATGACCAAGCAGCAACTCATATTGCTTTTACTATGGTATTTTCATGAGAGGGCCCAGCATATTGAAATATATTGTTGAAAAGGGAGAATATTCAATATGGGCATCTGGGTGCAAAGTATGTTGGTTCAAATGACCAACTAGTGGATTTATTCAGGGGTTTTCAAATCAAGTACATACAAAACAAGCTTGGTACACATGATATATATGTTCCAAAACCCGGGTTATTTTCTACACACCAGTGCCTCCTGTAAGAAGTGTGTAATAGATGAAACGTGTTTAATACAGGTCAAAGTATTGTATACTGGTACACATTATCTTGTTACGCTGGTAATGGATTTAAACACATTTAGAAATATGCTTCATACAGCTATTACTGCAGAATGCAGGTGGAGGTGAGCAAATACACTGAAGGTGTGAATGAAAAGGCATTACGGCCAAATGGATTGCCCAAGTCATTAATTCGTTATGATGGTAATCATATTTAGCCATTCTTGTGCCATTGCTTATTATGAATTTACCATAATAGTCTAATTTTATTTTTCAGCCCGTCAAAAGGAGAAAGCTCTGGGTTCCATCACAGAGGTTGTCCAAACTGTGAGGGACCCAAAATCCTTCTTTCGGACTGTGAGCCACGACAATGCCGGTAAGCTTGAAGAGCAAGAAAAAACCAATTCTGATTTTGTTTTGCCAAAGTCTACTGAAGTTGAGAGTACTAGTTCAACAAAGAGGCAAACTGCTTCACTAGACTTCCAAGGTGATAAAGGCAAACGAAAGTCAGGGCGCATATCTTTCATAAGGTACACATTTCTTTTTTTATATATTAAATTGTGCTTTTATTCCTCATCCGACTCATGAACTGTACTTATTATTGCGTTGTTGAAGATTTTTTTTTTGAGCAAATGTTTATTTGAAAGACATGGACTAGAATATGTTCTTGATATGTTTTACATTTTACTTCAGTTTTAAAGGGAGATCTAGCTCTACAGGGAAGCATGATGAAAAGCCCATTGTTGAGCCAGAGGTTTTGATGACTAAGGACATGGAATGTACAGACAGTTGGGAGCGTGCTCAAAGAGAGAGGGACATAAGACAGGGAATCGATCTGGCAACCACATTGGAGCGCATTGAAAAGAATTTTGTGATTTCTGATCCTAGACTTCCAGACAACCCAATTGTATGATAAATTTTGATCCCTGTTTGCTTAGAAGCATTGGGTGCTATTATTATTTATATGGCTGAATTATCTAATCTCTAATTCTATCTATAAAGGCAGTTGGCAGAATAATATTCTCTCCAATCCTTAATATAAGACATATGTATCTAATTTGATTAGACTAAGGAAGTTAGTTAATATAACGCGTATTTGCTAAAACACCCTAGTAATATTCCTTAATTCCCTACTTCGCTCTCCTCCTTGATTATTGTTAAGGGAACATCAGTAAAGGTAAATTATGAAAAGATTGAAAAATATGTTGGAAGCCGGTTAGCCGCTGATTTGTCGCTGATTTAAATCTGTATATAATTCCCATTAATGAATGAAGTGAATCATCGTGTTCTCAGACTCATCCCTCGTTGGCGTCTTCCCACAAAAACTTATATTTAGGATTAAGATCTACCTCTCAAATATGTCCTATATTAAATACCAGAGGGAGTATATGGGGTCCGGGATCCTTTTCTTCATCTCTTTGTTTTCTATTTGTAAATGAATCACATTCTGGGAGTTGATTAAAGGCCATAGTGAAAATGGAATGCAACATTTTATCCCCTGCTTCTGCATTGCTCTTCTTTTAGGGAATCTTGCATAAAAGTATAAAATTCAAAAGAAACTTTGTTATTGAAGTCTTAAACCTAAAATTAGCTGAAAAAACTGTTTAAACAAAACGTTGGAAAACTTATTTTAATTCTTTATGCAGTGCTGTTGACAGATATTTTCTGTCTCCTTTGTTGAAATGTGCACAGAATATTATCATGTCAAAAGAGGATGCCTTGGGTTGAATACTGAATTTTTTGTGATGAAATTTACTTATCTTTAGCATTTCATGTTAATGTCAGAACCATAATCAAATTTGATGGTTATGAAGAATAATATAATACAAAAATAGATGGTTATGAAGATTTTACGTATGTTTTACTTTTTCTTACTTTTTACTTAATAAATTAGAAGTTATATCAAAGAAGGTGCAGTTTTAAGGATGTGACCACATTTTACTTGTTAAAAGCTTATATTTAAATGTTTTTCAAGCAAATGTCTGGGGTATTAAAACTCTGAATCAGTGTTGGTTTCTTGCTATATAAGACCACTAACCACATTGTGAAATATCTGTCATAGCAGCTTCTTTAAACATTTTTCTTAGTTGTGAGAATATATATCAGCACAATTAATTTTGCTCCAGTAACTGTTAGTAATAATCTAAACTATCAAGATTGACATTATATGTGCACATACTTGTATTATGCATACACAAATAGTCATCTATCTTGTGAGTAAGGAAATTTCTGTAGTGCAATTTTACCTTTTAAGTGACTATGCTTGGTGCCTTGTGCAGATCTTTGCATCTGATAGCTTTCTTGAACTTACAGAATATACGCGAGAAGAAATTTTGGGAAGAAACTGTCGGTATGATTCGTACAATGGTTTGTTTATACTTTATTTTTCCATTAATGTCTTAGAGTGATGTTCAGTTTTACTCACTTCTTCATGTATATTATGTTCTAAGTTATTTTTCCCCTTTTACTCTTCTATTTATGGTACTCTGTTGGCCAAATTTAATGCCTCATTGAGTTGCAGGAACCATGCAACCTCATATAATGTTTTGTGTAGTAGTCTCTTATATCTTGTAGGTAGTTTCTTCTAATATTGAGTTTTGATGATATGAATTTTTTAAAGAGGAAAAGAAGATAAGGAAGAAGTACTTTGAAACGTTTAAAATTTTGGCAATTGAAATGTTTAAAATTTTGGCAATCAACTTTAAGGTGTTCGGTATTTCTCTTACCAGTAGCACTCCATCATCCAATATCTTTCAAAATTACGAATATACAATTTTTATGATACTCAACATTTTCTTAGACAAGTGAAGACTAATCGTATAATATTAGCACAACGTTTTATGGTGATCAATCTTTACCCCTGATAGCAAAGTACATGAGTGGTTTGTAGTTAAAATTAGCACATTACGTTTTATGGTAAAATGCCTCCTTTGGTCTTTCTAGGTAAATTTCTGGTATGCACAAGCTTTTTCCTATCAGGTCACTGACACTATAAGCACTTCATGCATTATGCAGGTTTCTTCAAGGACCAGAAACAGATCAAGCAACTGTCTCAAAGATTAGAGATGCTATAAAAGAACAGAGGGAAATCACTGTTCAGCTTATCAACTATACCAAGAGTGGTATACATAAGTTCCAATTTTTCAAATTTATTGGAGAGACAATGAAATATACGAGGGAGGAGAATGATATATCTGTCTACATAATAGTGAAACAAAAATCTAGTGAGCCTAAGAGATTTTTTTTTTAATTTGTAGGTAAGAAGTTCTGGAACTTGTTCCACTTGCAGCCTATGCGTGATCAAAAGGTAGTTAGCTACAATATTCTTCAAGGAAACAATAAAGTTGCTCATGAAAAATTCAATCTTTTATCTGATCTTTTTGTCTTCCCCGTTTTTTGTTTTCGATCAAATTTTACTTTAGGGTGAGCTACAATACTTTATAGGCGTCCAATTAGATGGAAGTGATCATGTAGAACCTTTAAGAAACCGCCTATCTGAGAGAACAGAGCAACAAAGTGCAAAGTTGGTGAGTAATTTTTTCTTTCCTATCTTGTTAATATTTTCTTAGAGCACTGCCATTTTCTTGTTCTTGTTTTCATTGTTATTATTTGTTAATTTTCTTCATCTAATCATCTTCGATGTTTTATGTTCTTGTAGATACAGTGTTCATGAACTGAGCAGAGATAATATGATACCTTGTTTTTGTTATTTAACTTTCTAAGAGCTTTCTGTCCAGGAATATATTCTTTACAGATAAAACTTTCAAGTGGACGCCAATTATTTTCCTATTCTATTTGTCAATATATTGGGAATTCCAAGAAACTTTCCAAAACAATATGCTGTAAAATGGACATTTAGCAATACAATTATCATTCATTAGTTTGGACAGAAAATTAGTTGTGAAGGATAGGCACAAGACATGACTTGGAAACAAGAAAAAATGATGTGGCACTGTTTACACATAATTTGGGCATATTGAAATATTTTAAATTTTTTAAAACCCTTCTTTTTGTGATCTTCTTCTAAGAAAAAACACAACCAGCGTTGTCCTATATTTTTAGTAACCTTACTCTGCATCTGTCTCTGTTATCAGGTCAAAGCAACCGCAGAAAATGTTGATGGGGCTGTCCGAGAGCTTCCTGATGCCAACTTGGTAAGGTATCCATATTTAGTTATTTTCTAGAATTATAGCTTATTTTTGAATTTTTGTCAAACATACTAATGTTTCATTTACTTTCTGCTCTCAAAAGGTATCAATCAGTATACAAATGATGCTATTTTAAATATCAAGAACATATTCCACATAATGTAACCTTCCATTGGCCAAACACTTCCAAAAAAAAAAACTTTTTGAACACATATTCAACATATTTTATTGAAAGAAGCAATTTCTCCTGCCTCAAAAGTTAGGCCAAGCAAGCTCTTAGAGAGGATAGTTGATATAGTATTTAGGCTATTTGGTTTTCTCGTGCTTTTGCCATGCATTAATGAGTACTCATATGCTCTATTAGTTGTGTTTGTTATACTTGTTTCATTTGAAGAAGGAATCTGGTATGGTGATCTCTTTTGTTAAATGATAGCAAATGTATCTCTTATCCCGCAGAGTCCGGAAGATTTGTGGGCAATTCATTCTCAGCCTGTCTTCCCAAGACCTCATAAAAAGGAAAGTTCTTCTTGGTTGGCAATACAAAAGGTA
This sequence comes from Acacia melanoxylon, assembly GCA_019022615.1. Lineage (NCBI taxonomy): Eukaryota > Viridiplantae > Streptophyta > Magnoliopsida > Fabales > Fabaceae > Acacia > Acacia melanoxylon. The sequence continues at coordinate 770,933 of JAFJYJ010000108.1, forward strand.
TTAATCTGACAGTTTGTGAACTTCTTCCTGCATTATCACATACTCACATTATTTTCCTTTTTAGTATTCCCATGAGATTGCTAGATCTTAGAGAAGTGAATGACTCAATAGGGCTCATAGATGGCGTAGATCAAGTGAAAATATATTTGCGTAATTTTGTAATAGCTCTATAGAAGTTGAGTCTTTCTCTACCCTGATTTTTAAAACTCCATAAACTGAGCCTAGCCCCTTAGATATTGGCTCATTTATTTTAGTCAAGCTGTCCAATTTACTCAAAAAATTATAATAATGCAGATCCGACAGTGCATCAAATTATTGTGGATGTAGTTTTACAATGGATTTGAATGGTTTAATTTGAGTTCATTTGTAATATTTTTGAGATTGAGTTGATCAATGTTGTGAAAGAACTCTTCCTTTTGTTGGTAAAGTCTATACACGGACTCCAAGGCAGCCATAAGCAAGACAGACAAATAGGCAATATGCTTTTTAAGGTTACAGGGTTGACCTTTTTGTTTTTACTGGCTTTTGATGTAATAGTAGGATTAGTAGCTGTTTTGTAGAAGTGGCTCATAGGAGACTGTGAAGGCTCCTCTTTTTGACTATATGAGCCGTTAGTTGTTTTGGGGAGGGGATCATGTTTTGTTTTGGAAGAGAGTCCATTGTAAGGAGGGGGAACAGGTTCTATTCCAGACCTGCTACTTCTTGGCTGGGAGAGTAGTTTACCTCTCTTCAGATTTGTGTAAACCTTTTATATATCCATTGCCGATACTGCTATAACAGTATTTTTCCAGAAAACAGTGTTGATTCCCATCATGTTGTTTCAATGGTTGTGGTTTCAATGGTGCATGCGTAACATGATAGTCACTTCGTAATTTAGTATGTTTACGTATGAGTGCATATGAGTCATTTACAAATGGTCTAAGCAGTTTTATTTCAAATCTTTAATAATATTTCGTTTATCCTATTCTTTGAATTTATAGTTAACTGCAAGTGGTGAAAAAATTGGACTCCATCATTTTAAACCGATAAGGCCATTGGGTTGTGGAGATACTGGCAGGTACTTTTTTTCCCTAAAAGATTTATACTCAACCTTCGTGACAGTTATCATTGGAATTCGCGGCATGCACTAGACTTTATATGAAGTTAATTTTTGTTTAAATCCTTTATGCCTTTCACATGGACTATATAGGCAATGAAAGAGAAGAGAGAGAATAAATTTGAATGGACCATTGACATTGTCTTTCGGGTCCCATATATGTTTGTTGTGAAACTTAGGTTGAGTAGAGGTACAGTACTAATATTCACCCAACCTCCTGGTTATTTGTTTTAACTTGGCCATTCTTCATATTTGAACACAATTGATGAGTTTGAGTTCAAGGTTACGGTGCTTTGATATATCTTATCAGTTTCCCGGTAAAGGAGATGCTTTGCTTTCTTATCAAATTGTTGTTTTGTTTTCCTGTTACAGCGTTCACCTTGTGGAGCTTCAAGGTGCAGGTGAACTATATGCAATGAAGGCAATGGAAAAATCAGTCTTGCTAAATCGTAATAAGGTCAGGATTTGTAAGAAAACGACTAGCTTTATTCTTTGAAGGGTTCTTGCATGCATCACCCTAAGTAGTGGAGATAAGTGTATTATGATTATATCATTGCTATTTCAGGTTCATCGAGCATGTATTGAGAGAGAGATTATACCATTGCTGGATCATCCTTTTCTTCCCACTCTATACACTTCTTTTCAGGTATGCTAATTTTCTATATCTCATATTACCATGATCAACTCTTAGAAATGTCTATATGCTATTTTTGTGTAGGTGTCCTTCATGCTTTGCTGCCTCTGCTTATGTGAAATAATCTTCTGCTACATGTTATATATTCATGTCACGAGCCTTATTATTGATTTGGTCACAAATGATTTTTAATCTAGTCAACTTCATGTACTTTATCTATGTACTAACGATTTCTTTATCTTCAGACTCCTACACATGTATGTTTGATAACAGACTTCTGCCCTGGTGGTGAAATGTTTGCATTGTTAGATAAGCAACCCATGAAGATTTTCAGGGAGGAATCAGCAAGGTATTTGTGGTTAGAAATTAACTCAGTAAAATCTTAATTCCAACCAAGGATCATGGTCCTTATTTGAACTTCCAAAATTTTAAAGATCCTTAATTGTTACTACCTCCAGTCCTAAATATAGGACATAATTTGTTTGCAATTTGCACTACAAACTATGTCCTATATTTAGGACTGAAGGAGTATTAATGTTCTTTTAGGGCCCATAAATGTCATTTTACCTAGATACTACTGTGGACTTGTCTTCTCACATGCTAAAGAAATAGTTGACAATCCCATAGGTTTTGGCTCATATGTTTAAATTCAGAAGTTATCGTTTGATCTTCAATGGTCATAACTGCTATAGGAATAGATGGCTATATGTTAGGAACCAACAAAATGAGTATCTAAACACTGATTTAATTAGACCAAACAGCAAAAACACACTGGAAATACAATAATCTGACAAGAGTATGAACTCTTGCAGCCAAGAATGAAAGCCACTCTGTGAACAGAGTAGCTTCCCTCTCCTACAATCTGTCAAGAGTATTTCTACTCCCACAGCCAAGATGGTTACTGTCCTCTATAGAACCAGTCCCCTTCTCCTACAATCTGATACAAAAAAATCCAACATACCCATACCCTTCTCTCCTTCGGCTATTATAAGCAAAAAGCATCTTGCACAATGTCCAAAAAGTGTGCAGAAAGTTACAAGTCTAAATAACCATAGCCACTCTATATAGTGGCTATGTGTCCTAGGATTACACAAAAATAGCAAGGTCAAACCCTGCACTCTTAAAAGGCTTATTTCCCTTTGCTTGTATCGGATGTGGTTGCCTTGATTTTCTGGAATAAGTTTTCCCAATGGAACGGGTCCTTTCACTATACATGTTTTACAATATGATATTTTGATGTTGACTTTTATATTTTTTCAGATTCTATGCAGCAGAGGTTGTTATTGGTTTAGAATACCTCCACTGCTTAGGTACACTTTTCAATATATCCTCACTCTGTATTAAGCTCATGGGTTTAATCATTTACAATTCATGTAGTGCATATGTATGTGGACATGATCTTGAAACTTTTAGACAAGTCCCTCTAGCATTTTGTGCTGGGAGGACAGTGATTGTTAAAGCATGTCTTTATTTGCTTTCATTTGACACTGCTGCAGCTTATTTTGTGACAGAGAATTAGCAAATTATAAAGGACCATACTTGCTTCAAGTTTCGTACATCTATTAGATCAAGTTCTCAAATCATACATGATCATGTGTATTATTTTTTGGATTTGGGTTTATAGTTAATTGATAATAATTCAAAATAGGACACATAGTCACATGTGATTGGATATAAGGAACTTGATCTCAGTATTTTCTAATTATAAAATGGCACATAGGAATCTTCAATAATTTTGGTAATGGTTAATGAACGTCAGATCCAAAGAGATTTCTTATGAGGCAAGTGTAAATAAATAATGCCTCGTATATGGATTTCATTCTAGTAAGTATTAGGCAAGAAACATACCGAAAGGAAGCACAATCGTCATTTTCACAATGAGAATGAGGAAAATAATTTAGACTTTGCATTATAGTTTGCCGTTGTGCTTATTTGGTGCAAGTAGGTATAGTATTTTCAACAACTCTTGATTGATCCTTTCTGTAGTTCTGCACCAGAAATCTAATTTTCTCTCTGGGACACACTGATATTGTTGGGATGCTGATCTATGCTATCTGAAATTTTTCAGTTTGCCATTCTCTAGTTAGCCCTTAAATTCTTGTTTAAATTTATGATAAAGGTGATAATAGTTAGTTACACAAGAGAAAGTTTAGGCAGTAAGCTGGCCTGATTGAGTATATTCTGCACTAGAATGAGAAAAAGATCAAGGTTAACATGGTTCTGAAGTGATCTAACATATATTGTTATCCTTTTACTGGCTTTGTGTAGGTATAATTTATCGAGACCTAAAGCCTGAAAATATTTTACTTCAGAAGGATGGCCATATTGTATTAACTGATTTCGATTTATCATTCATGACTGCTTGTAAACCCCATGTAAGTATCCTTCTTCCTATTTGAGCAAGTTTTACTTCTCATAGAAGCTATTGTAAATTCTTGACCCTTCTTACAGAAAGTATTACTCATGGTATGTTGGCCTTGTTACCAAGTATCTGACTTTAATCTTTAAGCCTAACATCCCCAAGATTTTTGTCTCACTTACTGTGAGATTTTAGAAGTGTTTTCACATTTCACTTCTGGAAGTTTTATCCAACTCCTCTTTTCTTAACTGCGACAAAGTTGATATATTTATTGTCCTTGTGCGCCATCCACCCAGCATGAGAAAATGTATTGTATTTCATGTATTAAAAAAGGTTCATGATCATCTCAGTTCTTGACTGCTTTTTCTCCAACCTTGCCGTGCTGCGTATTCATAGGAGGGAAATAACCGATATTCTAGATCTGTTTGCTTTATAATTGTTGGCTTCTTTAATTAGAAGTTCGTCATGCAGATTGTGAAGCATCCTCCACCTAGCAGAAGATCGCGAAGTCAACCACCACCAACATTTGTTGCGGAGCCTAATGCACAATCGAACTCCTTTGTTGGAACAGAGGAATATATTGCTCCTGTATGGCAAATTTCGAGATACCTACATAGATCTTCCTAGGGAAGGGAGAGGGAGGGAAAGAAGAGGGAGAAATTTTTTCCTTCATTTTTACTAAATAGCCCATGGAAACTTTTCAATATTCTAAAAATATACTCTCAACAAAAAAGAATATTCTTTTCATTAATGGCAATTTGGTCAATATCTCCCTCCCACTCCCTCCCCTCAAACCAAATTAAAGTCCATCAGATTAAATTTTTTCCCCTGTTCGGTTCTACAGTTACACTGACCTCCCATAATATTATTATGTTCTATAAAATATTCTAATAGAAAGGCATGTGTACTTAGTCAAGAGAAAGGGATTATGTGATTCAAAATATATATGAAATAGGAGAGTTTTGTGTAGTTTCTAAAGCATTGGCCTTCATGGTTTTGCCGAACCTGAGAGAATTTGATGTTATTTACTCAAAACAATGAGCACAACTAAATTATACTAGTGTTATTTTTTCCTTATCATTCTTATACTTGTTATCATTCAAGCTTTATCAAAGTATCCTTGATTTCAGGAAATTATAACTGGAGCTGGGCATAGCAGTGGCATAGATTGGTGGGCTCTTGGTATGCTCTCCTTTCCTTCCTTGTCTGTGTAATGACGTGTTCCTGTGCTACGTTGTTTGACCCCAAACAATTCTAATCACTATTTTTGTATCTTTGCATGTTCTCTTTTTAAGGAAATAACTATTTCTCACATTCCTGGAGCTGTGGATGTGTGTCGGGAGGGAGGGGGAATATTTTAATTAATTTTTACTAACTTCGCATGTTAAATAACTATTTCTCACATGTAAAGAGATGTTAGAAATCTTGTACACTAATCTTGGGAGACTGGTTTTTTCTGGTTTGAGGATTCTTTGTTCCCAAAAATGTTGTCCTTTCATCTCTTTCTAGTACAAAATCTTCTTCTATCCAAGAAAAGGCATTTATAACTTAGGTCTTTCATGTTTTAAATTTAGGTATATTGTTGTATGAAATGCTGTACGGGCGCACACCATTCAGAGGAAAGAACAGACAGAAGACATTTGCCAACATCTTGCACAAAGATCTAACCTTTCCCAGCAGTATCCCGGTAAATAAAAGCTGTGAAGCATTCTCATATAGCCATTTCCTTTGACAAGATTCTAAGCAAGGGGAGAAAAAGATATTTTGAGTTGGTAAAGATTCTCTATTTGACATTCACAAGCACAAGAAATGAGCTAGTTTCTGGGATGTTGCAGGTAAGTCTTGCAGCCAGGCAGTTGATTAATGCCCTATTGCAAAGAGACCCAGACAACCGTTTAGGTTCAACTACTGGAGCTAATGAAATCAAACAGCATGCTTTTTTCCGAGGAATTAGTTGGCCTTTAATCCGTTGCATGGTAACATTTATAATTGATTTGAGTTGGGAAGTTGACATTTTTGCGGTTACAACTGGCCTGAGTTTGTGCATTTTGTATGCAGAATCCACCACCTCTAGAAGCTCCTCTAAAGTTGATAGGAAAAGACCCAACCCAAAAAGAAGTGAAATGGGAAGATGACGGTGTGCTTGTTCGCTCAATGGATTTGGATATCTTCTGAATGCTTCTTCACAAACATCAGTAACTCACAGCTCAAGACATTTCCATTTCCAAATAAAATTCATGGGATTATTGTCTTGCTCTCTGTCTCTGAAACATTCGAATCTAAGGCCTCTCTCTAAAAATGCCTGTTGCCTAGCCCATGTTGTGGTTATAGCTAATTGCCAACTTTTGATGTGGCAGTAGAAAATGACCAACAAATATTAAGATTAATTTTATGTACGGTGACTATGATATATATATATATATATATATATGTGATGCATGCATGTTTCACTCTTTATACAAGATTAGATTACAAGGCAGGTTATTTGGTTTGACGACTCTGCTTATACGCATTCATACACTTGGCTATATTTCCGCGTCGAATTTTCCTATTTCTCTCTTGAATTCTTAAGTCAAGGAAGGCAGCATCAAAAATAATACTCTGGTCCTAATTATATGATATATTTACTAGATTTTGGAGAGATTAAGGATAGTAATTAAATTAGTTAATTATATTCTTTTTCCTAAAATGCCCTTACTTATCACTGGTCAGAATTTTATTTCAGCTGAAAGTTTTTTTTTTTTTTTTTTTTTTTTTTTTTTTTGGATACAAGGCAATAGAGGAGGGGGATCGAACCCAGCTAGTTTCATTTTAATGTTAATTAAATTCATTTCATTTCTTTAAGGATATAATAGATTTTTTTAGATTTTTTAAATTTTATTAACATTAAATGAATTTTTTAACTCACATAAATTTCTTCTAAAATAAAAATAAATCATATTTTTTTTTTGACATATATAATAAACTATAAAACACCTCGAGTTTTATTTAAATAATATAATTATATTTTTAATGAAAACTTTTGTTTATTTTAGCAAATTATTATTTTGACAAAATTGAAGAATGAGTAATTTTTGTCGTAGATATTTATACAAGTAGTTTTGAATAATAACAATTGAGAAAAAAATTATTTAATTTAGTAAAATTTAGAATTTTGTCGGCATTTCTTAGAGTAATAGTTTGTTGTGACGACTTGGCTTTAGATAATGACGTTAACTTTTTTTCTTAGGTGTTGTCTTTGGTTCTTTTCTTTTTAAAAGTTTGTTGTCTTGGTTACTTAATAGTTAATTGTGTTGACGCTCTCGAATAAGCGATAGTTTGTTGTGTTGGACGCACCTAAACCCTATTTTTAATTTAGGGGTATTACTGGATTTTTGGGTCCCGCACAAAAACTAAGACCGTCAGTTAATATTTAACAATGGTGTGACATTTACACCAATTCAAAGTTAACTTTGAAAATTCTGAAGCTCCCACCTTATATTTCTTCCCATTCTTTCATTCATCTTCCAAAAAAAATGGCCGGCGAACATGGCGTAAACGGCATTACTGTATTTTTAATTTAGGGGTATTACTGGATTTTTGGGTCCCCCACAAAAACTAATACCGTCAGTTAATATTTAACAGTGGTGTGACATTTACACCAATTTTTAAATATATATTTTATATATATATATATATATATATATATATGTATTTAAGATATTTACCCTATATATATATGCGCTAAGCACATGTATCCTGTTAAATGCAATTCTGTTCAAACATTGATTTATCAAGTTGTGAGGGATTAGTCATTCCCACTAGACTCAATTTAGTCTTGCTCTTCTCTATTATGTCACCTAAGAGGGTGTTTATTTGATAAAACTCTGCCCATCCCAATCAATTTTAGCTTGACCTAAGCCACTTCTTTTTATTATTATTATTTAAAAAGAAAAGAAGAAAATCTAGCCAGCTTCCAATTCCAATTCCTCATGGTTTTGTAATCGTGACTTCAGCATGATTTTGTAATCCTTAATGATATTGATTGGGATGTGGTTGACTAATATAGCCTACTATATATGTTATGGTCATATTGATTTCCATCGATACATCCGGCTACGATTATAAATTCTTAACAAATACTCCCTCCGATCCTAATTATAGGACATCATTTGGGGGTTTGTTTTGATCTAATTATAGACAACATTCTAATTTTTGTCAATATCTTCCTAAAACATGCCTATTGATATGAATTAGGGATTATGTGAAATCAACAAGGTAATTGAAGTGTCAAATTTATATAAGAGCATTTTAAGAAAATGAGTAAAATTAACTAATTTAACCTCTATCCTTAATCCCTTCAAAATCGGTTAAATATGTCCTATAATCAGGACCGGAGGGAGTAGCATTTTAGTTTCATATTTGAAATTATTTTGAATTAACAATTAAAATGCAAATCTAGCCACAAGGCATGCTCCCATCCCATGGGTACAAGATAACAGAAGTTTTTCATGAGTGCAAAAGTACACATCAAAGTTTCAAAATGATACAAAAATGTTATGGGTATTAGTTAACCAACGTAAACTGCTTAACAAATATGTTAGTTAAGAAAGTGATACAAAAGTATACATAAAAGTTCTAAAATAAAGCAAAAATATAAGAGACTTCTGTACGACATAAATCTAGTCTTTTTATGTTGTGAATGGCCTTTCAGACGCTTATGACTTGAGTTTAAACAAATCCAGGATGTTTAAATTTTGTTGTGAATATAGTTTTTTTTTGTGAATGCCAAATTTTTAAATTGTGTTGTGAATATAACACTTCCTGTTGTCAATACAAATAATATCAAAAAAATCTATGAACTTTTTTTATATGTGAATTTCTGTTAGGATTTTTTTGCTATTTTTTATGGTTCTTAGACCTGACTGTCATTTTCTCAAAATATAAGGGCCATTAAACCAACTAACCTAGATACTTTTATGTTACATAAAATATCTTCCCGAATCTCTTCTCTCATTACAAGTCATCTTCAACCTACTCTTTTAGGTGTGCATTGAAAAATGTTGTATGAGTAGGATTGAGTTTCTCTCATCATCTTTTCTCATTATCCCTCATAATCTCTAAATCACATGCGTCCAATTAATACAATATCACTCTAACTTTTCTCTCACTCTCCCAATCAAGGGCCCAAATGAGGCCAATGAGAAAAAATGAGAAACAAAATAAGGAGAAGATCTCCTTCCGTATGAGTAGGGCTGCACCTTGACTCTTGAATTACCCATTATTAGATTTACTGGCAACATGGTTTTTGAAATTTCTCAAGTGAGACATTGTAAATTCGAAAGTTGTGCCAAAAAATACGATATCTTCTATAAATTAAGGAGAATTCGTCAAGCATTCAATTTATTGCATTAATTTCTATAAATTATGACGAGATTTGTGTGTGTGTGTGTTTTTTTTTTGGGGGGGGAATTTGCCAACTGTTTTTTTTTTTCACATTAATTATAATTGCGTTGATTTCCTGTAATCAAAATTATTGATTTCTATAAATTAATGATGAAATTTGGCAAGCACTATTTTATTGATTTCATGATTTTCATACATTCTTTTCAACGGTATGTGAAATATACTGTGACCAATCATCTATTTAATGATTAATGATTTTTAATAATAAATTCATTAAAGATGTTTAAATTTTTATGATATTGTGATATTGTATTGTAACCGGTTATTAGATAATTTTGAACTTAATTGGTTCTTTTTATTTTGGGGAAATTTTGTGACATTAGAATAGAAATCATGATTTGATGTATACTAATGTGAGAGGACCAATGTTTGATGAATTTGGAAACTAATTTGGAATTATGTATGTGAATGGAGATGATTTCTAGAGTTAAAATTATATATTAGGGATACGATATTGTCATTACCAATTTTATGTCACTACCACTTTTTCACCGTTAAATCAGAATCTCAATAGGAGAGAGAAATGATAAAGGTAGATGAGATTTTGATCTAACGGTGAAAAAATGGTAGTAACTTGATGTTAGAAATTATGCCCTAGAGGCAAGTCATTGTACTTTAAACGTTTATGTTATTTAAAGTATTCTCCTTTAGTTATCATTTCATTTGCATGTTTATAGTGATAACTGATGCTTGGATATATCTTATAGATTATCCTAAATGTCCCTGGTCGGTCATTTATGCGGAAGCGAAGATGAAATAAGACCAGTATAACTTTGATGAGTATGTAGATACGAATCAAAGTCATAGGCACTTATAAGAAACAAAGGTCTTTGGATCGACCCACTATGAGAAAGTCGTATGGATTAAGTCATAAGCTTTTCTCATGTATAACCGCGTCACAACACCCTTTGACCCGAGATCATCATGGATTCCTACATGATGAGTCGCCTTCTTCTTTGACCTAGTCAAAAGTTACCTTTGAATAGGGGTGATGATAAAGGCTTGGATCGGGATCAGTGGTTTTAAATGCGAGAGGAATGTGAATGGTCAAGATGAAATTTGTCCCTCACATTTGTAGAGAGATAATATTGGGCCCCTCGAAGAGTGAGTCTGAGAAATGTATGACCATACTACGATGGAAAGGAGTTTCCATTTCAATTGTTAGACTACTCAAGAATCAATAAAGTAATGGTCAATAATAGGAAGTTGACATTATCCATGCCTCATCCTTAACCAAATTATCGCGTGACAAAAGGGACGTGACATGGTTATACGATAGGTTGTATCGTATCATCGATCCCATATGAATTGGGTAGTTGCAATGTCTTGCTAGAGGCCGCTTGCAACTTGTGGAATGGGTACAAGAGTTTGGCACATTGCCAATCTCATGTGGGCACAACGCAGGTCGCACACAAGAATAGCCCAACACGAGCAAAAGTGTCAGATTCATTGAATCTTAGATATGTCTAAGATTTAATGAATACTGTATTTAATCTAGGATGAATATATATATATATAAAGGGTTTTATATTTCTTATGTAACAGGAGAAGAAAAGTTCTCCTGCAAATAAAAACGACACCGTTCACATGCTAACCCTGTTTTATTAAACTTAAAGCACTCAAACACCTAACATGCTTCGAAATCTCCAATCGTGGCGTCACCTCTGTTACGGCGCTTTCATCTGCACCGCCTCCTCGGCCTTTCTGCTCTTGCTCTCTGTGTCTCTACTCTACACACGCCTCTCTCACTCTAACGCTCACCTCCACAATTACCTCCACTGAAACCCCAGACCCTCGAACGAGGTCAATTACGACTCCCTCCTGTCAGATTCCACCAATGACGAAATCTTGGGCGGGGAAGACAAGATCGAGGCACTCGATTTTGTGGAAGAGCAACAGCAGGAGGTCGATGATACGAGATATGTTGAAGTTGACGAAGAGGAGGAAACATTCGATCAAATCAAGACTAGTGGGTACTTCTTTGATCATGTCAGCGGGTTCATCCGGAAGGCTTTTAACAAACGTTCGATTGAGGAATGGGACGATGGTCAAACATGGATTTTTTTGGGATCTAGGATGGACGATCGTAGCAAGACCGCATTTGGCTCTGATGATGTGCCGGTGGACGAAGAGGTCAGGAGGAAAGCAATGCAGGTGATGGGTATAGATGATTTACTCATGTTGAAAGTGGGTAGGAGAGTCTCACCACTTTCTAAGAAAGGATAAGATGTTGAAATTCAATTTGGATGCTCTGAACCCTTTGCGTAATCCACTTCTGCAAGATCCAGAGGAGTGGGTGTGATCGGGTTGACTAGGGGTGATCGATAAGATGTTTAATTAAACAGGGTTAGCATGTGAACGATGTCGTTTTATTTGCAGGAGAACTTTTCTTCTCCTGTTACATAAGAAATATAAAACCCATATATATATATGGGGTTTAAACTTCTCATGTTGCATGAGAAGAAGAAGATTCTTACACACACATGAAATGGTAGGACCCACATATATATATATATATATATAATGCTAATTATATATATATATGGGTCCCACCATTTCATGTGTGTATGACATGAGAATACACTTCTCCTACAATATGAGAAGTGTTTTTCCCTCTATATATATATATAAATTATTAAATTTGAAATTTATAATGATATTATTTATAAATAATAATAATATTATATATAGTATTTAATTTTTTTGATAAATTAAATAACTATAATAAATTGAGATATTGCATTTCATATTTAATTTTGAATAAAGATATAGTATCTCGATTTAATTAAATTGAGATATAGTATTTCATATTTAATTAAATAAAAGATATAATGTCTCGATTTAATTTATAAAGATAAATTAAATCAGTAGGCTTATAATTCAGATTAAATAAATATATTAGATTAGATCTATTTGATAGATTTAATTAATATATTATTTTAAATTCGAATTCGAATTTCAAGATTAATTGGATTAATTTTGAATATTTTAATACAACTTATTATGGTTTTAGAAACCCTATAATAGATATTGATCTAGTCGTATTAAGAAGATGAATGAATTAGAAAGTCGCGAGAAACCCTAGAGAGAAAAGAGAGAGACGCAAAAATACTGAAGGCGCTAGCACGCTGCCGTCGGTGTTGGAGGCTGTTCTTGTGGATATCGGTAGATGGAGGAGATTCGTAGAGTCTTCTCCTGTTGATCAAGTAGGTAGCCCACCAGATCAAATCAAACGTAGGACGATCACGAATTTCGCATAGATATTGTTTCTAACGAACCTTGATTTAAACGTCGTTGATGGATCCTCTCAAGGGATCCGTAATTTTTAATGGATGAGAATCCTTCCGCTGCGTGTACGGATCCCTACACTTGGTAGTGACATAAAATTTGTAGTGACAATATCCTATCCCTATATATTAAACTTGAAAGACCTGGCTATCACCCAAGAGGGGGGTGAATTGGGTGTTTGATTAAACTTTGGTTACTTTGAAATTCTTTTCTTAACTTACGAAAGTTGTTTGAGTGATGAAATAATTTATAAAGTGATAATTAGTCATTCAAATATATATCTTTGGAAACATAAGAGATAAGGGAAGAGAATATGCAAATTGAGATTTATCCTGGTTCGATCCGATCCTTGACCTACGTCCTAGTCTTAAGCTCCACTTGAAATTTTCAATCCACTATCTTCTTTCAACTTGATTACACGTTCTGTACTTGGAGTAATCCTCTCACTAGGATTCACTCCCCCTTACAAATTGTAATCAATGCACCCACTTGATTACACTCTCTCGTACTCAAGTAATTCTCTCACTAGAACTTATTCCCCTTACAAGTTTCGTAATCAATACAATGGGTTTCCCACTCAAGATCACCCAATCTTGAGTAACTCTCGAGATAGTATGGAAGGAATGATTACAATAAATCTTCTCTCTTAGAAGTGAATGAATAAACACTGAAGAACAATACAAATCACTTCATTCTCTATGATAAGCTTATCTAAACATGAAAAACAGAGAGTAAATGGTGTGAAGGTCAGAGTATTAGCATGTTGAAGTTGTAGGCTGTTGTCTCTCTTTTCTGTCTTGAATATGTCTTCTTTTATAGGTAGAGATCAATATATGACCGTTGGAATCTTGATTATAACCGTTGCCTTCATTAGACAAGGTTCTGGTTTTGTGTTGGTCTTCTTCTCTCTCTAATCTTCACTTAATCCAGCTGTGTAGAAGTTCAGAGTTGACTCTCTGCAAATTTATCCGTTGGAGTAGCAGGTGCTAGATGTGGAAATCATTCTTTAATTCTTTGTAAGCGTGTGCAGACGGATTACCCAAAAGTATGCAACTTTATGGGTTTTGCATTTAATGTTCTGACATGCTTTTTGCTTTTGCTTTAAACCTTCAATAAACATTCTCTAATTCATCTGAAACTCACTAAAAAAGTGGTTAAACATATCTAGGAACATTAGAGATTAATCATAGGAAGTATTAAGATCAAACAAGCAGGTATTGCAAATTCGTCAGACTTGAAATTCCAAAGACGCGTTGAAACCTCGAGGTTTGTTCTTCAAACCTCGAGTTTTGGACTGTAGCAAGTGAAAGAGATTTAAGTCCAAAACATCAAACACGGAGGTTTCGAACCAAAAGCGGAGGTTTTTAACACAAAGAAAAAGCGACACCCTTTCGTTTGGCAAATACTCGAGGTTTTATCAGAAACCTCGAGGTTTCACTTTGAATATGAAACTTTTGAGAAAATCGCGCCAAGAGCAAACCTGGAGGTTTTCAAAATCAATGAAAAGTCGTTTGCTCTCTGGATGCCAAAACCTGGAGGTTTCTCACCAAAACTCGAGGTTTCGCTCAAATATGGAAATTCGAGTTTTTGCGCCAAAACGAAAACGGAGGTTTGAGAGTAAAACTAGAGGTTTTATAAACTTGGAAGGCCCAGATCCTCTCTGCCTGGACAAACCTCGAGGTTTGTCCAGAAACCTTGAGGTTTCTCATAATTTTCATAATTTTGAGGAAACAACATTTGAGCTCAAACCGGAGGTTTCCCATAAACCGGAGGTTTTGAAAAGCGGCGAAAAAACCGAGTTTTCTCTAGTAGGTCAAAACCTTGAGTTTTCTTACCAAACCTCGAGGTTTCACACAATTTTGTGAAACCTAGAATTTTCAAGTTAAAATAGAACCTTGAGGTTTTAGACAAAAACTGGAGGTTTTCAAGTGGTCAAAACTTAGGAGACTCTCTGTAAGTCAAAACCTCGAGGTTTAAATAGTAACCTCGAGTTTTACATTTTCCAGAAAATGCTGAGAAGTCTGTGTTATGAAACCTTGAGGTTTCTCTGAAAACCTTGAGTTTTCTCAGTCCATTTTTCTCTGTAAGGCCAAAGCTCTTGGCTAATCTCAAACTCAAGTTTACATGTCCAAGCTTGAGGTAAGAATCCAATGCAAGAAGAATCAGCTCCAAACTCATTGTATTATGTCCGTTATGATCCGATGAATGAAGACTGTTCTTAACCAGCGTTTTTGAAACGTCTTGAACTGACTATCAACTTTTGAAGGTCATATCTCCCTGGTATGAACTTTTTTTTGTTGATTCAAGTTTTATGGAAAGCTCTGTGAGTCTACTTTCATATGCCACCGATTTCAGCTCAATCCGATGTGTATTTTGTGAGTTATACTCAAAACATTGAAGTTTGGTTTGCTGTGTAGCGTGAATTTCAGTATCAACTTCCACAATTCATAACTTCTTGATCTGAACTTCTTTGGGCTTGAATTTTATATCAAAATGACGCATTGGAAGTCTAGTTTCATATGCCACTGATTTCAGCTCAATCGGATCTCTGGTTTGGGATATATCATCGAATTACCAGACCTCACCCGAGTTGACCGTAAAACAGAGTTGCTGAAGACCGCTGAAACCTCGAGGTTTCACTTGCAAACTCGAAGTTTGCTAGTCCAGAGACACCAGAGATGCTTAAGACACTCAAACCTCGAGTTTTCTCGTCCTAAACCTTATATTTGCTTGTTTTAACTCTGAATTGAGCTATTTGAACATCCATATGATCTTGGAGCTTTCTAGCATTAATATATGCGCTTGAATAATTATATTCTCATTCCATTCAACAAGTTCTTCCTTCTTTAATCTCCCATCTTGATTATTCTTCATAATCCAACTCTTTCTTTCTTCTCTTCTCTTGATCATTCTTTGTCATTCAACTTGGACTCATCATTCTTAGCAAGTTATACCTTCTTCAATATCTCCTCTTCTTCTTGATTAATCTCTATGATTCAATTTGAACTAATCTACATTAAACATAGTAGTTAGTCAATGTAGGAGATAACTATATTACTCAATCTTTTTGCTTTCAATAATGACATCCATATAAGATATCATCAAAACTAATCATAACCAACAAAACTTATTGATTTGGACTTCAGTATTCTTTTCGACAATTATATATAGGGAAAATTATAATAAAGTACCTAAGAAAAATAATATTTATTAAGAATGACAAAAAAAATGATAATTATTTTGAAGGACAAGAAATTAAAACATTAAAATAAAAAGACTAATTTACCCTTAGCCAAATTTTCTATATTCTCTCTAATTAAATCACTGAAGTGATTGATGGAGCCCAGATAAATCGTCAGTGAACATGGAAATGAATTGGTCATCATCAAATCTATCCAACTCAATGTCGCCCCAGACCTCGGAGGAATCACGCCAAGGTTACCAAGGCAATCGTCCAGCATTGAAGCCTCAATGAAGGTAATGGAGTCATTCATTGATTGTCGGTGAGCCCCTCGTCGGACTGACGAGAAGTCGAGGAATTCGTCCAGCCAAGAAGGATTTTGATGGCTGGCGATGGCGGTAGCAGCAGCACTGGAGGCAACATTATTTGGCGACAAACTTGTAAGGGAAGGCATCTTGTGATGAGAAGAAAAATCAAGCCAATTGGGCTCCATGTTTGGGATCTTAGGAGGAAATTGTGCCATGATAATAATCACACAGAGCAAAAACCAAACACAAAGTGTGGGTGCGAATTTTTATAGAGACCCAGAAGCAATCTGGTCCACAAATTCTCAAATTGCATGCACGGGTGTATACCCACACAACGCTGAAGCCAATGAGAGAGAAAGAAATGATCCTAAAGCAAGAGAAGGAGGTTGTAACATAGGCAGGAGCCATAGTGAATTAATGTTACAAGGAAAAAAGGCACGAGAAGGGAGCAAAAGAAACAACATCACAACCGTTCAAGCTTATATGAATTGACAAACACACACACACACATTAATTAATTAATTTTTTTTTTCCGGGCTTTAGCATCCCAACAAATCTCTTTTAGGGATTTATCTCAAAAGCGAAATGATGATAAAGAAAGATGACAGAAGGGAGGAGAGAGTTATGAACACAAAGGTGACACAAAATACAAGTGAGTATGTTTGTATGTATGTATCTCTAGATGGCCGAAAAGGGAAGAATCAAAGAAAGAAACAAAAGAGAGAGAATCAAATCCCAATGAGAATGAATCACTCCAGATTCTGATTTAATTAAAGAGAATATAAAAAATTTGATTAAGGGCAATTTAGTCTTCCTATTTTAATGTTTTAGTTTTTGGTCTTTCAAAATAATTACCATTTTTATGGTTCTTCTTAATAAATATTATTTTTTTAGGACCTTTATTATAATTTTCCCTTATATATATATGTGTTTGTTTGGGATCACGTTTGGAATCCTAAAAATGCTTATTTACGTAAATCAAGACAAAACTTATCTCACATACTTAATCCATATACCGTAAATCAAAATTGAAAAGTTACTTTTGAAGGCTCCAATCATTATTCCAAACAAACACTATTGTTTGGGTTTATTTTAGATGATTTAGTATTCTACGAGGTAAATATGGGCAAGTTATTTTAAGTGTTTTGTTAATAGAAGATAGTATTGGGAACTTATGAGTGAATTGAAGGCTGGAGTAATATTTACACAACATTTTGAAATTTGATTTGTAATGTGTTTGGATTAGGTGTAAGGGAAAATCTCATTCAAATCCCAAAGCCCTGAAAAAATATCAAAAAAAAATAATCTTAATGTAGATATCTCGTGTCCATATTATTTCAGAAGCATGCCTTCTCAAGCGTCCAAATCATGTTCGTTCAAATAATCCAAGCGCTAAAAAAATTGACAAGTCATATAATTCACAATTGTATCTCTACCGTCTCTTTTGTTAAAATTTGAACCATCCATTTAATTCCCAATTTTGCCAAATCCCTAACACATCTCATTCCCTTCTAACGTACTCGATGACGGCTTGATGGGATGCAACACTCATCGTCCTCATTGACTATCAAACGTTGCCGAACACCGCTGTCATCACTCAATCTTAGGCATCGTTGGCAACTATTGTTTCTGTTCACATGGCTTGGAATTAGGTACCAAGCATGTAATTTTAACTCTAGTACTATAGTACCCCATATGAAGATCTAAATTTTCTCTATTTGCTTAAATTTGTTATTGTCTCAATGAATTGTAGGTTTAACATGCTTATCAGTGCCTTTTCCCTTCTGAAAATTTCTCTCCTTTCCAAAAAATCTCGATCCAATGTGTGTGGTTTCATAACTACTGTAATATGAGAAAATTTGTCATGAAGCCATTTTTGAAAGGTGCTACCCCTTTCAACAGATTCTCTAGATTGTTGTATCTATGAAACTCTACAATGGCAAATTCTAATCAGATACATTAAAATTGAATATTGTGTATAATATAATTACTTGGGGTGCCTACAGATTTTAATTAGTTTATTGTTATAGAAGTACAAAGGTATTAGCAGGATAGCAGTTAGATTTGAATTTTGTGACTAATTGCATAGGCATGCATTATAAAATGAGTCATAAGCAGAAGTTTGTTTTTCTGGTGCAATCAAATTAGAGTGGACTGTGAGTTTTTAGAGTCTCAACAAATTATTGATTATAGCCTTCTATTGAGATTGCATTTTAGAGCTCCTAAGAATCTAAAGTCCTTAGCAGAACAATAGGAGAATTCAACTTCTAGTCATGCTGGAAGCTAAAATGAGCAGCAGTGCCAACTTCTAAAAGGGAAAAGGCAATGATACTACCATCTATTTCACTTGAAAACATCCATGAACACCTATTTTTTAATTGAGCAGTATGATCACATCTTTAACTATCTAAGTTTCACCTTGATATGCTGTCATATTTAGATGCTATACAAAAGTTTTAAAAGGCTAAGTTTCAGCTTGTTGTCATATTTAGATGCTCTGGATTGGTTTTAATCCTTTTTTGTTTTATGTTGAAAACTCCTTTGTCGAAGATCCTAATGAAAAAATTTCAGTGTAGATTCCTTTTTCAAAAAAGTTCCTAGAGACTATAGCTGATAAAAAATATATATTTTAACCTAAGCCAAACCCGCCCAACTCGGAAAAATGGGCGGTTTGGGTTCTGTAAAAGTGGGACCGTTTTGATACGGTTCTTTTTTGCCTGAACCAATAACGATCTTTTTTGCTTGAACCAATAACGACCCAACCTGAGAGGTTAGGCGATCAGGTTGGCGGGTTGGATTGTTTTTATTTATCTTATTCTTTATGACTTCTATGAGTGTAATGTGTAACCTAACATCATTAATATCAACTAATTATTGATTATATCGAATGTTAATGATGGCTTTTGGATTTATGTTTATTTTGTAATGTTTCAAACTTTGAATTTGATGTTTTATTATCACTTTATGATTTTGTAATATATTTTAAATTTTTTATGGTTTAATTTTGTATAAAAAAATTTCAGTATAATGTTTAAAAAAAAGTTTGAAAACGCAGTATAAAAAAATAAAAAATAAAGAGAATATGGGTTGGGTGGGCTAATTTACCATCCCACGGCTTATGGATTGGGATGGCTAAATGTCAATCCATTTTGATGCAGTTCTTTTTTGCCCAAACTCATATTGTCCCAACCTGTGGTGGTTAACCCGAACCCGGTGGTCCAACCCATATTACTAGCTCTACTGGGACCTTAGTGACATAGATGGGTTTATCAATGGCCACTCGATGACTTGTCAATATAATCATATACACTTGTTTGTATCAAAAGAAGATGAGTGATCTGACATTTGTTATGTGAAATTTGATACTCACAAGGAAGGAAGGAAAAGACTAGAGCTTTCAATTATGATTTTGATGATATATATATATTATGATGATGAATGGATTACTGAAGAAATGATAGATGGACACGATGTGGAGAAAGAGGATGATGAGGTTCTTCAACCTCATTAAATTAATGAGAATATGACTAATCCATTATTTGGTATTGACTTTAATGTTGATTTTAACATTGATGATGTTAGGGCAGATTGTAATGATTATGATGATATGATGACGCGGGTGATGCAAATGCATATTATAATGATGAAGGTGAAGAATTTGAAGACAATGGAGATGATGATAATCCAACAATTGATGATCTTTGTTGAATTTATAATTATTTTTATTTAATTATGTTTAGTGACTTTATATTAGTACATGAATTTCGTACAAATTTTTATGTTAAGTATGATAAATTATGAATGTTAATAAATTTAATTTCAGTTATTTGGATTTAAAATATATTTAAACTAAATTGTTGTCATTTTTAATATTTTAATTATTTTATCATATAATTTTAATTGCTATTTATTAATGTATGTTTCCGAGTTTACATCCCTCTCATAAGTTTGACGAGTTTGCTTAAATTCACGCGTTATCTCTGACGGTGAAGTCTCCGCTGTGATCTATCGGATGTCAAATCCTTGTTTCTTAAAAAAAAAAAGACAATATATTAATGATAATATCATAATAATAAACTGATTATATTTCTTCAAAAATTTAAAAACTTATTTCTAAATTGAAATCCCACAAATTCTGTAGTGCTTTGCAATTTGGACGGTTGTTGATTTGGTTATATATGCAGTTCCCTTTGAGAAAAAATAAAAAATCCCACAAATGATGTATTTAAATTGATATCTTTCAAAATCTCAAGAAAATCTTTTTAATTTAGCATTGATAACTTGTCAAATATATCAAAATATATTTTGATATTTTTCCTTATTATTGAGACTTGAAGGGAAGGGGGGGGATTGGAGAGAAAAAAAAAATGAGGAGAGAAGAAAATTGTACTAAAATTTAGTATAGTGGGACACACAATTTTTTTTTTCTCTCCATCACAATTTTTCTCTCCCCTCCCCTTCCCTCAAACCAAACTTACCCTAAGTATTTATTGTGTGTATTCTGTATGAATGTGTTGTTAATGAATTGGGATTTGACATGCTTGAAGCATTCTTCTAAAAAGGTTATAAAATCACTTATTTTATATTCCAAAATGAAGATTTATAGCAAAAAAGAAAAAAAAAACCAATTGAAAAAAAAAATACAATAGATAATTGGGATAAAAATATTACAAAAAGATTTGCAAAAGTCCTATAATTGAAAACAGAAGGAATATTTCTTTAAGGGTGAAGGGTCAAAAATACACATGACCTTTGCCCCCAGGATCACCCATCACCACGACCTTTTTAAGGGATCAAAAATACACACGACGTTACGTTTTGGGTACAAAAATACCACGGCCGTTAGTTGACCGTCAGTTGACCGTTAACGCTGACGTGGACGCTGACGTGGCGACGATTGGACTGAAACGCTGACGTGGATGATGACGTGGACGCTGACGTGGAATAAAAAAAAATACTTAGAAAAAATTCGAAAAAATTTTAAATTTTTTTTAAAAATTCGAAAATAATTAAAATAATTAGACAAAAAATTCAAAAAATTAGGGAAAAAAAATAAATAATTAGAAAAAAAATAAAAAAAAATAGGGAAATATTGAAATAATTAGAAAACAAATTAGGGAAAAAAAAAATTAGGAAAAAATTCAAATAATTAGGAAAAAAATTAAAATAATTAGAAAAAAAAAATCAAAAAATTAGAAAAAAGTTCAAAAAAATTAGGAAAAAAATCAAAATAATTAGAAAAAAAATTAAAATGCCCTCGCAGTGGGCCCACCACCGGGCGGCGGACCGGATAACCAAAAATACTAGGGTAAGCTTTGTTGAAGATGCACTTTCGGGTAAGTTGTTCATTGAAAAAAAATATTAATTAATTAATTAAAATAAAGGCGGCGGCGACGGTTTCCGTGGTGGGGCCCACTAGCGGAGGTATTTTAATTTTTCCCTAATTATTTGAATTTTTCCTAATTATTTGAACTTTTTCTAATTTTTTGATTTTTTTTCTAATTATTTTAATTTTTTCCTAATTATTTGATTTTTTTTTCCTAATTTTTTGAACTTTTTTCTATTTTTTTGATTTTTTTTTCTAATTATTTGAATTTTTCAATAATTATTTGATTTTTTTTGCTAATTATTTCAATTTTTTCCCTAATTTTTTGAATTTTTTTCTAATTTTTTTTTTTTTTTTTTCGAACTTTTTAATTTTTTTTTTGAATTTTTAAAATAATTTTTAATTTTTTTCGATTTTTTTATTTTTATTCCACGTCGGCGTTTGTTTTCAATCAAATCATCGCCACGTCGTCACATCATCGTTAATGGTGTAATCGGCCAACTGACGGTCAACTAACGGCCAACTAACTAACAGTAGTGGTAGATTTTCGCACCCAAAACGAACGCGTCGTGTATATTTTTGATCCCCTAAAAAGGTCGTGGTGCTGGATGATCCTGGGAGCAAAGGTCTATTTTTGACCCTTCACCATTTCTTTAAAAAAATTGTAACATCCAAGGTATCTTTTAATTTCAAATTCAAAACCTGGGCAGCTTTGGGGCATCAACAGTGCAAAAGCAGCGAAGTTGTTTGAAATGCAAAAAGAGTCCCAAATCTTCTGAAACGTTTATGTTTTCACCCGCCTTCTCCCACCGCACCGCAGCTACCTCAGATAACATTTCCACGATGGATATGGAGTTAGCTCTCCGAAACCCTAATTACGCGGTCCTACCTCCCCCTCCTGCAGCTGATCCTCCTCCTCCGCATCCGCCTGCACCATCCAATAATGGATTCATCTTCCCATTCCCCAAAAGACCCGCCCTTAGAGTGACCACTGAGTTCGACAGTGAAAGCTCTTTCTTCTTCCACAAGATCTCTTGCAAGTTCTTCGATAGCCTTGCCAAGTTGAAGTTCTCCTTCAACAACACTAGCAAAGGTGAAGTCTCCGAACCCCAGATTAGTTTCGTTTCCAAGCACTTGAGTATCCACTATGACCTTGAAGACCAGAATGCTCTCGTCAAGAGTTCCTTTGACATTGGTCCCAAATTGCACCTCACAGCTGCTCGTGATGTCAAGGTACTAGCACCATGATATCTCTACGAATCTGAAAATTTTAGTTCTTTCCATTTTGGTTATTCCGGGTTTCAAAGCTTTTCTTTCCATACTGTCAAGTATAGGATAATATTATGGTGGTTAGGATAATTATAGGATAATATTATGGTGATTGGGATAATATTATAGTGAGAATGTGAGATAATATTATGGTTATAACAGCTTTCTTGTTATGATTATGTATATAGTTAGAAGACTAACTATAGTTTGTTATATGGTTTATTGATATGTAAATATCATTTATTACAATAATAGAAGACACTCAGTTTTTCAATCACATTCAGTAACATGGTATCTACTCTAGGGCCTAATATTCTAACTATTTACATAATCATAACAAGAATGCTGTTATAACCATAATATTATTATAACTAGCCACCGTAATATTATCTAACCATAATATTATCCTATACTTGACATAATATTATCATAACTCATAAGTACACTAATATTATCTAACCATAGTATTATCCTTACCATCATAGTATTATACTATTATCTAACCATAATATTATCCTATATACTTGACAGATACCATCTCTCTCTGTCTATTACTACTATGAAATATTATATACTTGCATTTTTTTTTGAAGAAAATTACTTGCTGAGGCTATGAGTACTTTCTTTTTTCCTTGTAAATTAGCTACGTTGCTTTAAGGGCTAACGAATTACAGCCGTCGGATGCCTCCAGATTTTGTGTCTGAGCATTTCTATTACCTACCCTTTGTGTGTGTGTTTTCGTTTGGGGTGAGGGGGAGGGAGTTGATTATCCATTCTTAGCACCGTAATTTTATTATGATCTTTGTGTGTGTCACCATTTTACTTTGGAGAGTGCATCTTGAACTTTGAATCTTTTAATGATATGCCTTATATGATATGCTTCATGGTTAAAGACTGAATAACCTAGCTTTTTGATTGTGTATTAAGAAATTTCAATAACCTGTTTTAACCATATGTGCTTTCTATTTTTTAATAATTTTTTTTTTGTCCTTTTTAAGGCTCAACAAGGAGAGGTTACAATGGTTGCAGATTTGGCTCCTGGCTATGCACTCGAATTGTCTACTGCAGTTCCGACTGTTGGATTGGTGGGTTTAATCATGTTGATATCTCTATAAAGCTATAACTGTCAGTTTTGGGCCTTTGTATTTCTATTATTATTAGCTATAGCAATAAAGCAACCAATAAATATTTTGGCTGGTTAAGATTTATTTCTAATGTTAGCCTGTTTTGATCTTGTCAAGAACCACTTCTTTAGAAGCTTTACTATTAAGTGAAGATCCTTAACTTTCTGTTTTGTTGATATCTATAAACCGCACCATCACATTAAGGCCCCTTGGGCTTGAAGTGTGTGTACAAAGTACAAACTACAAAAGCACATGTCCACCTTACCTGTGTTGAGACGTAGCTATAATTGAGAGTTGGAGGTGGCAAGGATCGGACTTTTGAGTATATAGTCTTGTGGCCTTGATCCTATGTCTTGGACCACTTCATCCTAGAAGTTCAAGCTATCAAGTATAGGCCTGATATTGGTTTTGATACCCGTAGTTGGTTTCATTTTCATTTATTTGTTTTTAAGTTCTTCCCATTAAATTTTTTTTAGTGTTAGCGTCAGCAGTGATGCACATGTCTGATTCAGTATTTATGTCCTATTTTCTCATTCTGCAGCCAAAAGCAACCATAAAATTTCCTGTTGGCGAAGTTTCACTCCAGGAGGAAGAAGAGATCCAAGAGGAGGAATTGAAGAGATTGCTGTCTGTGAGTGGAATTACTAAATTACCAATTTTGGATGGAATCTGCACTGCCCAATACAAGGATGAAGAAATGAAATTAAGATACTCCTACAAGGTGCCTTTTGCTGTAGATACTCATTACAAGCTTCCCTTTCAACCTTATATTTATTGTATTTTTTTATAGGATTTCTTATTGTTTTAGATGCCTGCTTTTTGGTCCATTATTTGTAGAGGTGGTGTTTATTTGATATTTGATTGAATTGAGTTCAATTTTCAAATAAATGCAGGATGAACAAATGTCATTTATCCCAAGCTTGTCTCTACCTTCAAATGCTCTGTCATTTGCATTTAAGCGCCGGTTTGGTCCTTCAAACAAGTTAAGGTTAGAATACCCTCTTTGCAATTCATCATTCTTATCGTTTTTTGTTTCTGAATGGTGATAAACCTTAAAAGAAGTAACATGTCTAAATTTGATAAGAAAACGAAGGGCATATAAGCTTGTGGCAACCCTTAACAAGTAGCTTAGCTATTTTGATGAAATGGATAAGTCCAAGCACAAGTTGCCTCTTGTCTAGAAGTGAGAACCTAAATATATAATAAAGTATTTTGGAGTTACCTTATACCTGTTTGCATGTGGCTTTATGCCATACAAGTGCATCTAACCTGGTCTAACAATAGCTTCTATAGATCATGCCAACTCAAATCTATTCTTTAAGTGAAATGTTGAGATGTTGAAAACTCTGATACATTATTATAATTTTTGTTATTGGGTATGCTTACATCTTAGATGGACACCTTTGCATGTTGGACAACTTCAATGGCAAAGTGAGAGGATACCTTGCTTTCACCTTGTACAGTCTAATTGTGAGCATGACCAGTATGAATGGAAAGCGGGATGATTTAAAACACAAGCGTTTTTCATTTTTTGTTGATTTCTGAGAATTATAATCCCGTAATCCAATTTGACATTGGTTTTCATGTGAAAGTTCTTTCTAGAAGTGACTTTGGATTTAGCAATCTGTATGCTGGGATTACTTTATACTTTGGAGTATCCCAAGATATATGTTATTGGTTAGTATGCGAGATAGTGTTTAAGATTAGATCAACTGGTGGTGATCAGCTATAGGCAGAGCCCCTTCTATACTTTTGAAAAGGCTATGGTTGGCCTTCCTGAAATTACACTGCCAAAAACACGAGTGTGCACTGTGGGTATGCATGAAACAGTGCATAAAAAAAAACAAGAGTTTTACCTTCAAATGGACCCCCCAATACCCTAGTACAATTTCCACCATTTGTGCTTGTGTCTTTCAATCCCATTCTTGGTTTGCATATAATGAATGATTCGAAACATGTTATGATTGTTTCAATCAAGTGGTAAAAAAAAATATTTGTAGGTGAGGAGGTATGAACATGAATTATTCCAGGATGTTCAGCTGACCAGGTGCAGCATTTAGATTGGGGTATTTTTTACTGTCTAAAACAAGTCATTGTTCCAAAGTCATCTTTAAAACTCTGATGGTTAAAAAAATAGTCATCTTTAAAACTCAACCAGTACCAAGATTAGAACAAAGGAAACTAGAGTTATTTTTGTCATACTAAGTGCTCACATTTAAAAGGGGATTGTGTGATTTGAAATTTTGGTTGTTTGGCATTTGACCACCATATTTTCATTCTACAATTATTTGAGGTTTGTTCCTTGTTAACATGTTTTCTGGATAGCTACTGGTACAATTTTGATTCCAACTATTGGAGTGCGGTCTACAAGCGCACTTATGGCAAAGACTTCAAATTTAAGGCTGGTTATGATTCAGAGGTTCGCCTTGGCTGGGCTTCTCTTTGGGTATGTGCTCCTTTTCCCCCACCTACTGTGACTATCACCAATATTGCCCTAACTGTTTGATAGAAATATGGTAACTTCAATTAACTTAGGCTCAGTGGTACTGTAGTCGTCTCCTGATCTTAAGGATCCATGTTTGGATCACAGTTGGGGCTAAATTAACTAAAAAGCTATGAAGAACTTGTCTGTCTAGTTGAGTGGCACAAAAAATGTAAGCTTTCAGCTTTGTATCTAAATGTGCTTTTTGACCCCATTCAGGTTGGAGATGAAGATGGCAAGGCTAAAACAGCTCCTATGAAGATGAAAGTTCAGTTCATGCTTCAGGTGCCTCAAGACGAGATAAAATCTTCGGCTTTAATGATTCGGGTGAAAAAGAGATGGGACATATGAATTTGCTGGCAAATTTTCCTGCATTTTGTACAGTACCTTTGTTGAAGTTTCATAGCGTCATAAGACGTAAGATACAAAAGAGTGACGTTGATTTACACAAAGAGTGATGTTGATTTGTTGATAAACGCTACTTCAATAAGCTAATTCAATCAGATAAAATTATAGTGCGTCAAAGGTGCGCTTTGGTGTTGAATTATTTTCATGCAAATTACAAGGCTTAGGCCTCCTTCCTCAGAATCCTAACCCAATTATTCAAATGTGTGTGGACATCCAATATCCAATGGGTTTCACTCGTTTCAACGTGTCCGTCCGTTTGGGAGTAGCAAGAATTTTTGGTGAAAAAGAAACAAAGGCAAATCGTACTTCCATTTGAAAACACACGAGCACCCATTCCTCTGGTCTCTGGTTAGATAGAGCAGGCATCACTGTGTGCAACGAACACTATTTGAAAAGTTTTTGCATGCTGGCCTATAACTATGCTTTTTATTAGTATTAATTTTTATTTGTTGTATGGTAGGCTGGGGTTTTTTGGGCTTAGTCCAAGATCACCAAGACAGACGGGAATGATACTCAGCCCAATCTATATATAATTTATATATATATATATATATATATATATATTTGTAGCTAACATATGGTTCAGCATAGTAGCATAATTTGAATTATGTAAAGCACAATTGTCACCATCTAATCTTTTATGATTCCGTAGACATGATATTGATAATACAATCATGCATGCTTTCTATTTATAATATTCCCCGTAAATCCTAAATGTAAGAAGGGGTTTATTTTAATGAAAAAATGGTAAAAAAAATCACTTGAACTTTATAATAAGAAAAATTTCAAATTTATATATTTTCTTAAGAAACTCTGCCTATTTTTTTAATAACTCCAAGTTGATACATTTTTGTGGGATTTTTATTTTCTATTAAATGGTTAGTTTTCAATACAAATCATTAAAATGAGTACTTTAAGAAAATTAATACATTTTTTTAATGAACAACTCACTTAATTAGTTACTTAGTTTCTATATTTAAGATAAGAGGAGTGATATGATATACTACTATATTCGACAACAACCCCTCGTTGACCGAAGGTCTAGTGATTGCAACGTGCACATGCTAATTATCCAGTTAAAAAAATAAAACAATATATTGGTTGAGCTGGATCAGACCCATCAGCTATTAAAATAAGATGAAATTATTATTACAAAGCAAAAACATGATTAGGTGAACAAAGGTCAAAGAGGCCATATTTTGATTGAGTTGAAAACAATATGCACACACACAACTGGAAGCAAAGATACTAATTGAGTTGAAAATTTCAAACTCTTTCTAATTTTAAAGACTAATGCCCCGTTTGGTATCATGGAAGTGGGAAGTGGGAAGTGGAATCCAATATTTGTGTGAGGTATGATTGAAGACACTTCTCTGAGAAAGTGACTTCCATAAAAAAATGATGGAACTCCCCCAAAGGAACTGGTTCCATTTTCATGGAACTGGAATTTATTGACCATTATACCCTCTTATGTATTATTAAATTCTCATATTTGCTCCTCTTGTTTCCTCTCTAACTTTTCAACCTCCAACTCCACACTCCACAACCGAAGTTGTGAACAATGATTCTTTATACAAAGAGATAATGTAAAAAACTAAATATTAAATAATCTAGATAAATGGAAAAAAAAATAAGAGATAAAGAATTTAATTTTGAAGGTGAGTAGACTCGGAAAACCGACAAAGCCTGTTTATGCCTGGTTATTATAAGGGTTGCTTGAACATTTGCCTTTCAAATTGCAAGCAGGCGTAAAAGAGCTGGTTCGTTGAGGCCCTTTTATTTTTTTTTATAAATTGTTAATAAGATACTAAAATTTTTACATTATTAATGACATTGCAAATATTTAGTTGTTATTATCTTTTTTTTTTTAATTGAATTTTATAAAAATATTTGATTTATTTAGTTTTTCACAATGATTCATTTATTTAAACTTTAAAAGAATATGCTAACTTGGATATTATTACATAATGATTTTAATTAGAAATTTATGAGTTTTAATAGCAATGTATCTCAATTTAAAGCAAAATAACAACTAATTATAAATTTTGAAAGTAAATTTTATTTGAATTGGAAAAACAAATTGTAATTTGCATAACTTACATGAACATGTAATGTAAATACAAGTACTAGAACTTTAATTTTTCTAATAGAAATGTTAATCCTTAAAAAACAAATGCTTCGTTGTATGGTTTTTGTGGCAGACACATTGGCTAACGCAGCATGGAACATGGCAGTAGATTTGCAGTAAGCTGCAATATAGTTGATTGATCTCAAGAGACTTGTTCATGTAACACCCGGAGGTTAACTCCTGAGTCCTGAGTAGACGTCATTTTCAATATAACAAAAATAGATTTATTGTTTCATTTTGTAAGATTACTATTTTAAAGTATATATCACACATCTTCACTTTTTCCATGAAAAAGAGTTAATTTATTATATTGCAGCTTCGTTCATCACCTAAGATGAATTTTTAGTTATAGATACCTGTAAGAAAAAATTTTGTGTGAAAAAAGTTAAGTCTATTACCATGAATATCCTTAACAGTTTTTATGTGTGATAGTGTGAAAATATATATATAAAGTGTTGAAGTTTTTCATCTATACTACAATATTATTCTAACTTTATTTCTTTATAATTTAATTTTGATAATATTTATATCTTAAATTTAGAATTTATTGTTTTAAAATTTTTTATTTAAAAAGTTAAAAAAAAATGTTTTAAAGTTAAACGGGCTCAAAGCTCATGGGCTCAACCCTTACTTGATTGCATAAGGACTAGGCTTCATAAATATGGGGTTTCATAAAAGTTGGATCTAAATAAGCCAATCTGTTCAGACTCGCGCTCATGAAGGCAGGCGTGGAGGCACACTATTCCCTCTTATGTATTATCAAATTCTCATATTTTCATGGAACTCCCCCAAAGGAACTGGTTCCATTTTTATGGAACTGGAATTTATTGACCATTATACCCTCTTATGTATTATCAAATTCTCATATTTGCCCCTCTTGTTTCCTCTCTTTCTTTTCAACCTCCAACTCCACACTCCACAACCTCCATCTCCTCTCTCACGAAGTTGTGAACAAAGAGACAATATAAAAAACTAAATATTAAATGATCTAGATAAAGCATTATATTTTCATGGCAAAAAAGAGATAAAGCATTTTATTTTGAAGGTGAGTAGAATCAGGAAAACAGACAAAGCCTGTTTAGGCCCGGTTATTATAGAGTTGCTTGAAAATTTGCTTTTTAAATTGCAAGCATGCTTAAAAGAGCTGGTTCGTTTAGGCCCTTTTATCTTTTAATAAATTGTTAATAAGATACTAAAATTTTTACATTATTAATGACATTGCAAATATTTAGTTGTTGTTATTTTTTTTAATTGAATTTTATAAAATTATTTGATTTGTTTGGTTTTTCACAATGATTTATTTATTTAAACTTTAAAAGAATATGCTAATTTGGATATTACATAATAATTTTAACTAGAAATTTATGGCTTTTAATAGCAATGTATCTCAATTTAAAATAAAATAAAAACTAAATTATAAAATTTGAAAGTGAATTTTATTTGAATTGAAAAAAAAATTGGAATTTGCAAAATTTACTTGAACATGTAATACGAATACAGGTACTAGAACTTTAATTTTTCTAATAGAAATGTTAATCCTTAAAAAACAATTTGCAAATCTTCGAAAAAATGTTAATTTTTCTAAGATGAATTTTTAGGTATAGTCATATAGATACCTATAAAAAAAATTGTGAAAAAAGATAGGTCTATTACCATGAATATCCTTAACAGTTTTTATGTGTGATAGTATGAATATATATGAGGTTTAAACTTACCGTATTTGCGTGAGAAGAATTCATCACACGTGAAATGGTGGGACACTATATATATATATAAAATTCTAATTATATATATATATGTGGGTCCCATCATTTCTCTTTTCTCAATAAATAAATAAATATATATATATATATATATAAAGTGTTGAAGTTTTTCATCTATACTACAATATTATTCTAACTTTATTTCTTTATAATTTAATTTTGATAATATTTATGTCTTAAATTTAGAATTTATTGTTTTAAAATTATTTATTGAGAAAGTTAAAAAAATAGTGTTTTTAAGTTAAACAGGCTCAAAGCTCATGGGCTCAACCCTTACTTGATCGCGTAAGGACTGGGCTTCATAAATATGGGGTTTCAAAAAAGTTGGACTTAAACAAACCAATTTGCTCAGACTAGCGCTCACGAAGGGGCAGACCGACCCTTATTCCCATTTCCAGCTCTATTGGTGGGGAGTACATGCTAACAATAAAGGGAAAAACACTTCTCATGTTGTAGGAGAAATGTATTCTCATGTCACACTAGAGCCGGGAATGGCCAGCCCATCGGCCGCGTTAAGCCTGACGACCTGTAGGCTCGAGAACTGAAAAATATGTTAGAAATTTGAAATTGGCGCGGGGATAGACGTAGGGCCTCGGGCTTAATCAGACCCAAAAGAGGCTCCGGCTTCGTTTAATCAGAAACTTTTTTAAAAAATAATAATAATAATTACTTAGACTTCCACTTAATGAATGTGTTTATTTGTAATTACTTATATATTTTTTAATTTAAACTATAACCCTTTTTATGTTTATTATTATACGTATTAAAACACATAATTAGTTATTATAAATTTTAAGGGGATATTTTCATATTAAATAAATACATACTTTGGTATTACAATATTATATAAGTAATAAATTATAAATATATTTGGTGTAAAATAAGTATAATTATTTTTACCTATCAAGTAAAATCATGCATGAACGGAAGGAATCCGCAAACACATACAAAATTACGAGAGGGAAAGACGTTTTGTCGTGGAGATACATAAAGAATTTCTTTTGTTTAATATTTTTAAAAAAATAGGAAAAAACATATTCTTTGTGTTTATTTGTTTTTTTATTACGAATTAATGAATGTGTTTATTTGTTGAATGATTTATATTGTTTAGGTATTAATATTGATAACATTTACTTGATAGATTATAACTTTAATTATTGTAATTTACTAATTATTTTTTTAAAAAAAAATCGAAGGAAAAATAGTTAAAATTTGGAATAATAATTTTCGAGTACGTAAGTGCAGGCCTTTTTAGTCTTTATCGAGTGAGGCTTTAAAAAAACAGATGTTTCCTTACCCAGAGCACTGTCAGGTCCAAGCCCTATAAGTGAGGCCGCCTGTCAGTCGGGACATTTACCGATTCCCACGATAAAATACACACACATAATGAAATGATAGATCTACACATATATATAATTAACATTATATATATTTGAATTCTACCATTTCATGTGTGTAGGAATCTTCTTCTTCTTATATAATATGAGAAGTTTAAACCCCAACAATAAATACCCTTTTAATTCTTAAAAGGAAAAGGAAAGGGGAAATGACATCAATAAAAATCTTATAACTTATCATTATCATTGATAGCTCATTTACTTGCGACAACAACGACGGGACTATTATTTTTCTTAATTGAAATTTCATTTTCCGAGAAAGAAAAGCGACAACATCTGGGAAAAGCGTGGCACCAGTTCTAGTGGTACGGGCTCAATTATCTTTCCTTCACATTTTTGCCGCGGAAAGAGAGAGCCAAAGCTTTTCATTGTCCCACTAGTCACTACCAACCCCACCCACCGACCCGTGGGCTCATTTTACCCCATCTCGCTTTGGTTTTTATCTTGTTTTCTTTCTCTTTTAGGAAAAATGGGTGGCGGGTTAAGGTAACTTGGATCTGTTCTCTTCCCCTCTGCTCCGAGTCTTGTTCTTCAGCGGTGGGGTTTTCATATTTCACCGTTGAAGAAGACGGAGAGAAAGATGTATCCCAGACTGATTCGCTCGCACGAAGGGATGGTTGGTCAGGAAGACATGCTCGGCGGTGGGTCAAACCACCACGGAGACCCATGCCTGGTGTTGACCGCCGATCCCAAACCTCGTCTCCGTTGGACCCAGGACCTCCATGAACGATTCGTCGATGCTGTTACGCAGCTTGGCGGTGCTAGCAGTAAGTACTTCTTTCTTTGATATCTCTCTATTAACTTGTGTTCATAATTGAATTTTCATTGTATTGTATACCTTTTCTTGGAACCAAATGAGTAGACTGTGCTGCACCCATTTTATAGATGAAAGAAATAGAGTTGCTCTGATTAGCTTGCTGAGTAAAAACCATTCGAAGAGCAAAGACAAGAGAGAACTTTTGTTCTTTTATCCCTGTGTTGGCTTTTTTCTCAGGAATTAAATTGGGAATAATGAATTCTGATAAGCTTTTGTTTTTCTTTACGAATTTAAATCTGGTGAATTAAAAGTTTCTTTAGTTATAAAGAACAACCCTCCCTTTACAATAATTGGTCTTTCTTATGCAGAAGTTCGTGTCTTTGTGCTCTGTTATGAGTGGAACCCTGTTGGGGTGGGGACAGCTAGTAGATAAAGATAAACTTAGGATGAGATTGGCAACTTCTTTAACTTTTGGATGACAACATTTAAATGGAAACATGTCTGGTTTAAGTTACCTCATGAATCAGTGAATTCTGAAAGCGATTACGCTATTTATAATCTTAATATCATATGCCTCTGGTCCTATTTATAAGAGGACTGAATTACTCAGTTTAAGAAAGAAAGGGGTTAAAATTAGTTAAAAATGATGTCTAAAATAATTTTTTTTATTGGGTATGGCCTTATTTATGTGGGGCAAGTAAGAGAGAGAAATAGAGTAAATATAAGTATCACCTAACTTTTAATAATACAATACATATAATCAATGAGAGGCAAAAATGGAAAAACCTCATTAAAACAACTCTTGTCAGACTCTTATAAAAAGGGTCAAGGCAATTGAAATTTTGGGTTCTTATAACAAAGACTAGAGGGAGTATAAGATTTTGGGTTATTTTTGTGTGCTTATCATGAATTCAGATGGCGTAACCTTTTTGCAATATACATTTTTATTTTGTAAGTTGAACTTCTTACCAAAACGTTACATAGAAGTTAGCTAATTAATCCATTTGAGAAAACAAAAATATACTGGTTTCCTACCTAGCTCTCAGTTTCTTTTCTCATATTCCTCCTCACTGTGGAAATGACAATTGTTGATCTTATTACTATGGCATTGGCAATATGCTGAATTGTATGCTTCAAAAGAAATGCTGAATTGTAAGAGGTCAAGTGTAATGGAGATGAGCCAGTTTAGAAAGCTGAATACTTAAAAGAGATTTTAATACTTTTCCTGTTTATGGTGGGATTTTGTTATGGATATTATTGAAGAGAAGGACCAAAATTTAACTCAAACGGTGAAATCAGAGGGATGAAATGCCTTAAGAAGTATTATGATATTTGACACGTTTTCTCCTTCAGAGCTTATTTAATTTCTTTTTTTTAAAAAAGATTGTTACAATTTTCCTGTTACAGTTGAAAATCTTAATTGTTTTAGCGGATTGATAATTATGAAGCAAAGATTTGTGTACAGTTAGGATGGTAATTGAGTTTCAAGTTAAATTTAACCACCTTACTGATAACACTGGATTTGACACTACATATGTCTGTATTTTCTTCTGAGATTGGTAACATGAAAATAGCCTCTCCTGGTCAATTATTTTCACACTCTTTTTGTGTGGGTGGGGAGGGGGAAAGGGAAGACACAGGTGACATGGAATAGTGTTTTAAGTGTCTGCATCATCAGCTCAAACCATATTGCATGTAATATTATTCTACTTTGAAATAAAAATACATTGTGTAAATCCATCAAGATGTCAAAATTGAATAGTAGGCTTGGCTGTCATTTTCTAGGCCAGTTGAATCATATGATCTAAGTTTTGATTGCTTGCTAGATAGCTACCAAAACCTTTTTTTCGTATCTTGGGTCTAGTTCCAGTTGAATGTTAATGCATAGAGTATCACCATTGCCATTTTCTGATTAGGGTCTTGATATTTTATCTGCAGAAGCTACACCAAAAGCACTCATGCGGACCATGAATGTAAAGGGTCTGACTTTATTTCATTTGAAGAGTCATCTTCAGGTCTCTTCTTGAATTATTGTCATATACCATTATCAAATCAGGCTTTCTAGTGGTGAAACTTTAATATTATAACTGTTCCTTGCTGCATTGTAGAAATACAGACTTGGCAAGCAATCAGGCAAAGATATGGTTGAGGGATGCAAAGATGGTAGGGTTCTCATGTCTCTTTCTTTCTAATTATGGTTTTACACTTTTACTATCTTTTCCAATATTGATAGTAGTTCTTACTCTCCTTTGTCTTCTCTGAGAGATAAGGTTGACCTGGAACATTGCGTTTATGATTCTACCATTATCATACATGAACACTAAGTTTAAACTGATAGACATTGATGAGGAATGGTCTCTTAGCTAAACTTTTTACGTTAGTATTAACTTTAATTGACTTCTCATTGAAAATTTGTGGAGGTTCGTATCTTTTAGAGAGCCCTCATACTGATAAGTCTTCCCCAAAGTTGCCAGCTTCTGATACAAACGAGTAAGAATTCCTTTCTTCCTTTTCCATTTTTTGCTTGTACTAGAGTGTATTAGGATTTCTTCAGAGGTAGCGAGTTGATTGTGAGCAACGCGATGTTGTTTCTAGAGGTCATGAAATCAAGGAGGCTTTAAGAGTACAGATGGAAGTACAAGGTGAACTACATATGCAAGTGCAGGTAAATTTCCTTTTTTGTATTGCAAGATTTGGTTTCTGGTTTGGTTCAATAAATCTTGGAACACATCACTATATTTATCAAACCTATTGGATGTTACAAGTCAGGAGCCATGTGACTTCTTACTTAGGCTATGTATAACAAATGGGACCCAAGATCTTTGTTTGGTATATGGAGCTACAATTATAATAACATAGCTGCTTGTGCTTTTGCTAGTTTTGAAGTTCAATAATCTCTAATTGAAATTTGTATATCTACCCTGCTTGTTACTAATTTCTAGAATTATCTATTCCTCTACAGGCAGAGAAGCATTTGCAGATTCGCCAGGATGCAGAGCAAAGATACATGGCCATGCTCGAAAGGGCTTGCAAGATGCTGGCGGATCAATTTATTGGGGTTACAGTTATAGATACAGACAACCAAAAATTTCAAGGACAATATGGAAATAAAGCACCAAGGGCTCCCTTTGTTGACCCTCTTGGCTTTTATTCCTTACCGTCTACAGATATAACTGGAGCAGTTTATTCTTCAGGAGAAGAATTACCTAATCTCCATTCCCAAAGGGCTGACTGTTCAACCGAAAGTTGCCTAACATCGCAGCATGAAAGTCCCGGAGGTTTGACATTGGAAGGATCTCCCATTAGTGGTGGAGCAAACAAGAGGATGCTGAGCTTGGAATCCATGACAGCAGCCCCTTTAATATGGAGTCAAGCCACCATGAGAACTCAAGGCATCAGTGTGGCCCAAGGTAACCTACATGGAATAACTGACCATGGCATGTAGATGCAAGTGTAGAATATCTACACTGTCTTATGGCATGTAGATGTAAGTGTGGAATATCTGCACAGTCATTCAATAGAGACACCTTTGGGCTTCATTCTCTTTTTAGACGGTTAGTGCTTGGATTCTGAGCTGTTCTTATTTAATAAGTTTGTGGGAACGGTGAAGAAGTTTGACTTGTCTAATTTTGTAAATTCGTAACACTCTCTGGCTTATTTAACATTAAAAAGAGTGGCATTGTATGTCTTCTTAGGTCATTTTAATGGATTCCTGGTTGCATTTTGGCTTTAGTAGGTTTTAGCTTTAGTTAGAACTATGCCGTTGTCAAACTTTGTCTTTGAGTTTTAAAATCAAATAGAGGGAAGTAAGGGGTGGTGGACACGAAATAGAAAAAATGGAAAGGATTAGTTAGTTTTTTATATTTGTTGAAGTAATATATTCACCCATCAACTTGAAATACTTTTTCAGTAGTATGATAAAGTAATTTTTGGTGTGATTTTATCCTTAATTTTTTTTTACAAGTGCACACTTGACTTGTATTGCCCATTCAAGTTTTAACCACTAACGATAGTAAAATAACAAGTGTCCGTCTTTAATAGGTGAATTTATAAATGCATATATGCATCTTAACCATTAACAATAGCAAAATAACAAGTATACATATTTTGGAGGTGAATTTACAGTTACACACATATATTTTAACATCTAAAATAGTAAAACAAGTGTCTATATGAATAGTTGTAAATTCTAATTAACATTATAAGATCTGATAATTACAGGTGTTCTTAGATGAATTTACAAGCTTACAATTGTTCACCGATGAATTACAAGTGTACATGTGTCTTTTAACAACTAATAATGTAAAATAACAATTGTGATTAGGGGATACGACCTGCATTTTGTCTTACTAGAATCCCTCGCCACGCCATCTCTTTGTTGAGCTAGCAAGAGATAATACTCCCCCTCATTTTATTCCAACTTTCTTTTTGGATTCTAATTTCCATTTCAATCTTAAAATGTTTTCAAAATACCATAAGGGACTAAGTGCATTTAATGCTCAATGCCTAACAGGATGGGTAGCAACATCTACTATTTTAAACAAACCAACACAATCCTCCCTGGAATCTATAATTTAGGGTACTTGGAAAATATTACTTGATTAATTAAATACATCATAAATTAAAAATACTTTCTACTTTTACCTTTAACGAAAAATGTGTTAGAAAATTTAGTGGGTGGGCAAAAGTGGAAAACGAGCATTAATTATTTTACAAGTGACTTATATTTTGGATCAAACTATTATACCAAAAACGTCTTATATTTTAGATCAGAGGAAGAAGTATGTCAATTTCAATTTTTTTCCAAAAGTTACCCAAACCATTAATGAGAATTTTTGGGAAAATCCGTTAGGAAGTACCTATACAGCTATACTCATTTCAATAAATAAAAATGCTCCCAAAATACCATGAAAGGCACTAAGTGCATTTCATGCTCAATGCCTAACAGGTTGAGTAGGAACATCTACCCTTTTAAATAAGGGTTAAGATGTAATAAACACTCTAGAATATTTTTTTATGTGCATTTAATGCTTTGAAGTATTTTGTTGTGCGCTCAAAATCTTGAAGTATTTTTTTCATCTATATTTAGTGTCCTAGGATAGTTTGTGGTGTATTCAATGCTTTGAAGTATTTTTTTTTAGGTGTGTTCATCATCAAAGTACTTTTTATACAGTTTTATAATTAACAATTTAGATAATTTAGGGTGCGAAATATATCTAAAAAAATATTTCAAAGTGTTAATTACATAAAAAAAATAGTTTATGATATTGGATGCATTTTAAAAAATACTTCATGATACTAGAACTCTAGGAGCATAGAAAAATACTCATCACATTAACAAACCAACATAATATGTCAATTTCAACTTCTTTTTTTCCAAAGAAGTTACCCAAACCATTAATGAAATTTTTTAGAAAAATATATTTGGAGGTAGATATACTTTTATTTAATTTATAATTTGATAGGGTTAAGTAGCAAATTTACCTCGGTAATTTTCGCTGAGGAGCAATATTACCCTGAAAGTTTTTTTTTTTTGTCTCAATGTTACCTTGAAAATTTCAAAACTTAGCAATATTGTCTATTTTTGTTAAAACGTTAATGGCCAACGTTAGTTTTTTTAACGGGATAGGGTAACATTGCTACGTTTTGAAACTTTCAAAACAACATTGAAAAAAAAAAAAAACTTCTAGGCAATATTACTCTTAGACTTATACTTCTTGGACGGATTTATTACTTAACCCTAATTTGATTTATACATGAGTGTTTTTTTTTTCTTTTAATTAATGGGATAAAATATTGTCACTACCAATTTTATGTCACTACTAAGTTACTACCACTTTTTCACCATTAGATCAGAATCTCAATAGGAAAGAGAAATGATAAAGGTAGATGAGATTCTAATCTAATGGTGAAAAAGTAATAGTGACATAAAATTAGTAGTGACCTAAAATTGATAATGATAATATCTTATTCCTTAATTAAAAGCTTTAATTTTATTTTCTTAGCTGGTTGAACTTCTGTGGAGGCCAGGATTGGGTAACCTAGCATTGAGCATTAATTTAGATTTGGCAGTGAGTGTCATTTTTTCAGGCAAAGCATTAATTTGGATTTGGCAGTGAGTGTCATTTTTTCAAGCAAACGACGTGTAACTTTTTCTCAACACGAAACCCCAAAGGTAGCCCTTTTGTTCAGACTCGGAACACTATCCCCTGAACCCAGAGACCCTTTTGAGCAAAAAAAAAAAACCCAGAGACCCTGCGCTTCGCCTAGATCTGCGCTTCTTTTTTTCGTCTTTTCTCAATTTTGCTTCTGGTTTACTTGTTTCCGGTGGATTTGGATTTGGTTGAGTAGCTTCCGTTGAAGCAAACACTAAGCCTCTTTATCCTTTGCTACTTCCATTCTTGGGTGAGCTCCTTCTTCTACTTTGATTCTTCAATGGTTTGCTTGGTTCGGCTTTTTTGTTTTTTGTTTTATTGTTGCATGCTTTCATGAGGATTTAAATATCCATGTTCAACTATAGATATTTGAGTATAAATTTCTAGATTATTCTAAATTGATGTTTTACAGCTCTGCTTCTCATTTTCTGCTTTGAGATGTGTTGAGCTTTCAGTTTGCAAATTTCTTCTTTTATTTGTAGTGTTTTGGCTAAGTTTTCTTAAATATTCAGCCTTTGCTCACTGTTACAACCTCAATCGTTGTCTTCCAATGTTGTACTCGAACCCGCAGGCATTGGAATCAATCAATTGGGCTGAGATTTTCATAATAGCATTTGCATGATCGATTAATGGATCAAGTCAATTCAAAACTACCAACTACAAGGTTTTTCTACGGATATTCCATAAGTCATATAGGAAATCTTAGATTAATTACATAACTACTTCAATATCTTGGGTTTGATTTGGCTGTTTTGTCAAGTTTCTGAATGGGCGTTTGAAGCTATCTTATGGGATTCCAGTAGCCTTCTTTGTAGCTCTAACTCTAAGCATAGAAATGTAATGAAGAGACGAATTTAAGATATGTTGGGAA
Source organism: Acacia melanoxylon (assembly GCA_019022615.1). Lineage (NCBI taxonomy): Eukaryota > Viridiplantae > Streptophyta > Magnoliopsida > Fabales > Fabaceae > Acacia > Acacia melanoxylon. The sequence continues at coordinate 810,924 of JAFJYJ010000108.1, forward strand.
GTTGTGTGAAAACCTTTTGGTGTACACCCTTGATTGTTAATAACTCTCGAAAACAAGATTTAAGGAAATTTTCTCTTCCCTTCCCCTCCTCTTCATTCTTCCTTATTTGCGTATTTGAGCATATGCTTTTGGCTTGGTAGTAATATTTGCTTTCTGTTCCTTTTATTTATTTCTTATTTAGATTAATAAATTCCTTCTTTTATATTTACTAAGTTGCATAGGTAGTGATGGCAGTTGCCATTCCCTTCCTGAGCATGTGATATGCAATTCTTCTCCCATAGAAAAGAAAATATCTTGATATGTGAATTTTGTCCCTCTTGTTTTGTTGAGATCATGGCCACGTGAGTATCATGAGTACTATTTATGTTAGAATATTGTTTCTATCACACTATGTTCTGTCATGTTTTATTCTGATTCACTTTCCAATCTGTATCATCTCACCTACTACTCCACTCACTCACCACTTTACTTTACACCCGTAATGTTCCACTTAGTGCTCTACTTTCAATCTGTATGATTCTCTCCTAAAGCCTATATATACATGGGGCCGTGTATTCAATCATATATCAATAAACAGAATGTTTATGCCTCTCTAAATTACATCATGGTATCGAGCTTGCGCCTTCTATTCGAAGCGCGAGAGGCAAAACCAAATTCCCGATCAATGTTGGTAGTCACGGTGGACCGAGCACTCCAACGATCACGGTGATCGAGCACTCACGGAGGTCCCGAGAATCAAAAATCGAAGGACCCAAAGATCGGAACTCCTCACTTCGCCACACTTAATGCTAGTCGACCTCCTCCCGTCCGACCGAAGCCACAACCACGAAAAAAGCGGACGAAATACGACGGACGGAGAGAAAGAACAAGTGAGGACCGACGATCCTCGATCCGAGAAGAGGACGGCGCGTGTCATCACACCGCCACCACGTACGAGTAATCGCGACATGACGATCGGCGGAACCCGGAAAAACGGCGACCATCCGGTCGGCGCGTGAACTCCACGCGCCACCACACTGCCGGCGCGTGAACCCCACGCGCCGCCGTGAATAGTGATCTCCGCGACCTCCGAAACATGAATCCCTCCGAATTCCCTCCTCTATTTGGATCAATCCCTGGAAGACCAACCGGAACACCTCCCTTAGCTTTTATGTCGGAACCAATTCTCAAACCCAAAACTCTTCATCTTCTTCCTCTATGACCGGTAACCCGGTACCAAGCGGTAACCTCGAGATGGCTTCGCAGTTTTTTCGATCATCAAGTTATGGCTATTACCCATAAGTTTAATGGTAGAAACTATCTCCAATGGTCACAAAGTGTCTTTGAGGTACATCCGAGGTAAGAGAAAGGAGAAATATATTAATGGGGCAGCTCTGAACCGGCCCCCGATGACCCACTTTTCGATACATGGTTTGCTGAAAACAATCAAGTCATGACTTGGTTGTGCAACTCAATGACGTTAGAGATCGGTGAGGGATACCGCTTGCTCATACGGCAAAGGAAATATGGGATCTTTGCTCGGAGAACCTACTCCTCTCTTGAAAACACCGCCTTGATTCACTTGAAGAGACAACTAGGAATTTACAACAAGGTAATATGTCGAATCGAATACTATAATGCATTGCTGAAATTGTGGCAGCAACGGGACCTATTTGAGGTTCACCCCTCTCAAAGATGCACAATTATACAAGAAGATTGTGGAAGAAGGAAGGATACATGATTTCCTCCTCGGGCTAAATGACACTTTTGAAGAGATAAGGGGTAGAATCATGGGGTTGAAACCACTTCCCCAACTCTTTGATGTTGTCAACTTCGTACAATTCGAAGAAAGTCGAAAACTCTTGAATCGAAGTAGCCCAAGTCAAACCGAAAACTCAAGACTTGCGGTCCAAGGACCACATGGAGAACGGAAGACTAACAAATGGTGCAACTATTGTAAGAAGAAAGGCCATAATCGAGAAGAATTTGGAAACTCCATGGAAGACCTTCCAATGGCAGATCAAACTTCCAAAGTCACGGGAACATAGCTGAATCAAAGGTGGAAAAGCGACGATCGCCTAAGCCGGATAGAAGTACAGATTCGCAAGTTGATCGATAGGCGAGAATCGATCAAACTCCACTCCGGTGTAAACGGTACAAACGGGTAATTCTATTGTAGCCCTCAATACTATGATGACTAATGGAGATAATTGGATTGTTGACTCGGGAGCTACGAGACCATATGACCGGTATGAGAACCTTATTCCACAAAGATTAAATTCCGTCATGAACACCTTAAAGTCAAAGTAGCTAATGGTGTATTCACAAAGGTTGAGGGAATTGGCACGGTTACATTATCTCGATCGTTAACAATACATAATGTTCGTTTGTACCGAACTCACCATGTAACGATATCGGTGAGTAAGCCGACCAAAGATAAAATATGTCGAGTCATTTTTGATGATGGTACAGTGCATGTTTCGGGATTTGAAATCGAGGAGGAGGATTGGAACTTCTAGAGAATGGGATGGACTATTCTACCTTGAAAGATTGAAATCAAAGAAAGAAGATGCATGGAAGTCAAAACCAAGATCTTTGGTTAGCTCCAATTCTAAAAATAATGATGTATTTTTGTGGCATTGTTGGTCAGGCCACCCTAGTTTTGATTATATGAAGCATGTGTTTTCCAGTTTGTTCAATAAAAATTCAACTCCTTTTCAGTGTGAAACTTGCCAGTTTGCAAAACAAACACGATCCTCATATCCTAAACAGAAATATACCCCCTCCTTACCATTTACACTAATTCATAGTGATATCTGGGGACCAGCCCGAATACCTACTCTCACACCAGAAGCACATGGGTTTATTTATTAAAAGACAAATCTGAAGTAGCCAAAGTATTTCAAAACTTCTTTATCTTTGTGAGAACTCAATTCAACACTTCCATTAAGGTACTACGAAGTGATAATGCCAAGAGTACAACCTTTAAAGAATTTCTTGATCAAGACGGATTCATCACCAAACTTCCGCCCTTACACACCTCAACAAAATGGAGTGGTGAGCGAAAAAACCGTCACCTTTTGGAAGTAACTCGTGCCTTACTAATGGAGCGAAATGTCCCTACCATATTCTGGGGTGATGCAGTTCTCACAGCCGCTTACCTCATTAACCGCATGCCTTCCAAAGTTCTCAATTACGAAACTCCAATTCAGAAGCTTCTTGGATTCTTTCCCAATTGCCCTCTAATAAATTCACTACCTCCAAAGGTATTTGGGTGTGTGGTCTTTGTTCATAAAAAGGATGGTAACAAATTTGGTGCCCGAGCTGACAAATGTATATTCCTTGGCTACTCCTCTACTCAAAAAGGCTACAAATGTTATTGTCCGTCTTCCAAGAAACTTATAGTGTCCCAAAATACTGTGTTCTCGGAAGACGACGCCTATTATCCCAAATTACCCATTCAGGGGGAGTATTCTGATATTGAATGGCTAATCCCCTCTACTACCGAAAACCCTGTTTTACCTGACACTTCATCAACAATACCACCCAACCTTATAGCCACTCTTGATTCACTTTCTCCCACAAATCAACTTGAAACCAATGAACCGGAAACAAATGTTGAGAACAATTCGGGGATGGATACTCGAACCACAAGAAGAGGCACAAGTTCAAAATGAACCGACACGGGTAGAACCGTCACTCCCATTCAAAGGAACGACCATGAATCCAATCCGAGATTAAATCCCGAGGAACACGGTTGGCCCATTGCGTTGAGAAAAGGGGTAAGGTCATGCACTCAACATCCAATTCAACGATTTGTTTCATATGGTAATTGTCTACAAAAATGCAAAGCTTTGTTGTAAACAATTACGAGATGAAAATTCCAAACACATTTCAACAAGCTATGGCAGATCCAAATTGGAAACAAGTCGAGAAGAAGAATTGAGGGCACTCAAGGAAAATAAAACATGGGAGATCACACCTCTTCCTAAAGGAAAGAAACCAAAGAGGATGCGAGATGGATTTTCACTCCAAAATTCAATCCAGATGGGAGTATCAACAAATACAAGGCGAGACTTGTTGCAAAAGGATATACCCAGACATATGGAATTGACTATCGGGAGACATTTGCTCCAAAAGAGTTAAGTTCAATACCATCCAAGTACTATTATCAATTGCAAAAGCAAACTTGGATTGGCCATTACACCTTTTGGATGTGAAAAATGCATTCCTAAATGGAAACCTGGAGGAAGAAGTCTACATGGAGATTCCGAGATGGAGTTTCGGCTCCTAACAACTCGTGTGTAAACTCAACAAATCATTGTATGGTCTTAAGCAATCTCCCGGGGCATGGTTCAAGTAGATTTACCAAAGCAAAGAAAAGAGCTTGGGTACACTCGGGGACAAGCGGATGACACGTTATTCATCAAACGTGTTAATGGCAAAGTCACCATATTGATCGTATATGTTGATGACATAGTCATTACAGGAGACGACAAAGAATCCATTGCTTTGCTAAAGAAGAACTTGTCAGCAGAATTCCAAGTAAAAGACCTAGGACAAATGAGGTACTTCTTAGGCTTGGAAATAGCTAGAACCAAGAAGGGCATCAATGTATCCCAGCGAAAGTATACACTGGATCTGTTACATGAAACAGGGAATGTTGGGTTCCCAACCGGAAGGAACACCAATGGAAGAGGATGCCATCTAGAGATTAAGCAAAAAGGAATCCGGCTAACTCGAAAGATACGAAGAATTGTGGGAAAGTTGATATATCTAACCCACACACGTCCTGATATTAGTTATGCAGTTGGAATTGTAAGCCAGTTTATGCATCAACCACAGGAAGAACACATGAAGGCTGTATATAGAATTTTGAGTTATCTGAAGCTTAATCCTGGAAGAGGAATATTGTTTAAGAAAGGTACAACCAGAAACATTGAAATCTACACAGATGCAGACCATGCAAGGGATAGAGAGACTAGAAGGTCAATCTCAGGGTACTGCACATACGTATGGGGAAATCTGGTTACATGGAGAAGCAAGAAACAGACTGTAGTGTCACCAAGTAGTGCAGAAGCAGAACTGAGAGCCGTTAACAAAGGAGTATGTGAAGGATTGTGGATTATGAGATTATTGAAAGAGTTAGGAATTCAATTTGAAGGACCGATGCAACTCTGGTGTGACAACAAGGCCAGCATTGAAATGGTAAAGAACCCAGTATATCACGACGTAACAAAGCATGTTGAGATAGACAGACACTTTATTAAAGAAAAGATTGAAGCAGGCATAATAACCCTCTCTCACATAAGATCTGCAGACCAAATCGCAGATATCTTGACTAAACCACTAGGCAGAACAAAATTTGAAGTCTTTCGAGGCAAGCTGGGAATGATTGACATCTACTCTCCAGCTTGAGGGGGAGTGTTAGAATATTGTTTCTATCACACTATGTTCTGTCATGTTTTATTCTGATTCACTTTCCAATCTGTATCATCTCACCTACTACTCCACTCACTCACCACTTTACTTTACACCCGTAATGTTCCACTTAGTGCTCTACTTTCAATCTGTATGATTCTATCCTAAAGCCTATATATACATGGGCTGTGTATTCAATCATATATCAATAAACAGAATGTTTATGCCTCTCTAAATTACATCAATTTAAGGCTAGAACAGATGGTATTTGTTGATACAGTAAGTGTTATATGATGTTTGGTGTACATGTAGGATTGTAAAAGCTTAGATTTTTCGCACATTTTATACATTGAACAATCCTTAGTCTTTTTGCTCCATTGCATTTTTTGCTTTAATGGAAAATGGGCTTCCTTGTGCTGCATAAAAATGTGTAGCAACCAAGTGTTCTGCTTTCTAATTAATTGATTTCATATTTTCTTTTCTTCTTTTGTCACTAAAGTGAGAATTATGTTATCTGGTGGTATAAATCTAACTTCGCCTCTCACCATCTCTCCTGCTTATTGCATCTTGCATGATATGATGATTATCTTTTATCTTTTCTGTGCAATCTGCAGTTTCTGACTCAGTAAGAGTTTATGATTAAACTATGACTTTTTATACACCATTTACATCTTACCATTTACAAACAATTGGGTGACCCTGCAATATATAACAGATCATTGAAGAACTTTGCTGAGATTATCTTCTCATACACTTGCATATTATCTTTGGTTGAACCTAACAGAAGCATGGCTCAGACTCATACTCTGGAAGGCATCAAGGGAGGTGGGGGATCCATTAAGGTAGGGACCATTGGAACAATCAGTTCCTTAATGACAAGGGAATTGGAGCAGCAGATCTCGTCTACACCACACAAGCAGGTAACTTCAAGAACTAAACCTCAAACGCTTTTGAGTAATAGTAATACACCTCCCAAAAAATTGCATCAAAGAAAATCATTTGATGAAGCTAGTAGCAGCAGTGGAATCCACAGAAGCACCAAAATCCCCCAGAAAACTAAATCTAATGGCAGGCATAGCCATCGAATACCCATGCTTGGTTTTGATAGCTTTGTGGTGGACAGAAGTCCAATGAGAGAGAAAAATGATAAGAAGATATCTAACATTGTTGAAGTTGTGGACATAAAATGTGGAAACTCAGATAAAGCCTGGGCTACCCCTATAGCAAATCGCCTCAAGAAGCTGGGTTTCTCAAAGCTTTCTGAGACCATTAACTAAGCCTGCAAATTATTCGTATCTGACTTGCGGTTCTTGTAACTGAAAGCAGAGCTCCCATTTTGGCCTACCCTTGTCTGAAGATGATACATCCAACATGGACAATATGCTTGGTAGAAGCTTGCTGCCACTTGCTCCCTTTTTCTCCTCACTCCCTACATTGAACACATTAGTGACTCTTGAGTTAGCCCTAACCACAGAACCCTCATTGTTGATCTGGGACTCATTCGATTTGAGATGCGTTAAGTACGTGATTTCTTTTGTGACTCTTGTTGATCTGGGAATTGTTCCTCTGACGCATGCTTCTGCAGGAGGGAGCTCTGCCATCTCTTTTGTGTCTCTTGTGTAAAGAATGCTGAATTTTTCCTTGTCTTGTTTCGGTGGTATTGTGGAGTAACCAAAAACTTCTAAATGAAGAAGACTAGTTTTTTATTTTGTCCTGTAGAGATTGCAGACTTGGGGCATTTTATTACTGTTGAAGAAAATTGGTCTTGGTAGTTTTTAACCTTTATGTTATTTATCTTTCTCAAATAAATGCATCAATCTGATGGAAACCAAAAGCTACATTGCATTCATGTGACTGTAGTTAAAACTCACTCAAGCTCTCAACTCTTGTACCATTATACTAACTGCTTTATATTTCATTGAAGAGAAGTAGGTACAGCTAAAAGAGGTGTGTCAATGGCCCCATCGCCTAAATGTACTTTACCCACTACTTTTTCTTCTCTTGTTGCCTGGGTCATTGCTCAGTACTGTGACAATGGTCATTGTTGATCAGGATCAGATATGATCATGTGAATGGTGAAGTTAGGGCAATCGCTTTCATTGACTTTAAATGTCAGCTGGCGTTTTATTTCTGGTGCTTTAAGCGGCAAGGGAACGTAGTGGGCTAACTGGTTTAGTAATGTAACTTTCTTCTGAATGAGTGTTTCTCAGGTATGAAAAAGGTGTTGATGATTTATTTTGGGTGATTCTGTATGTTTTAAGTCTAAATTGGCTCCAAACAAAGTTTTTGAAGTCTACATTGGGTTCTGCGAGGGTGTGCTTATTTGAAGGATTTATGAATCTCTTTCTCACTGATTAAGGAGGGCTAATATGTGGTTAACAAGTATGTGTACTGCCCTCTTCAAATCCAAGAATGTTTCAAATGTGGTTGTCACTTGTCACCTTGTGGTTGGAAAAAGGGAACTCATGGTAGCCCAAAATTTTCATGGATTTGATTTTCGACAATGACCCTGCTATATCTTGGACCCTTTTTTCAGGCTTTATCTTGGCCCCCGAACTATCTATCTTCTATCTTCTCTCTTTATTATTGACTTTATTCTTCCTCCCCTACCCCCCTTGTGTAAGAAATGTTGTTTGGGAATCTGCAAAATAATAATTATAATGAATAATTGGCTTCTTAGTATCAAACTGATGATCAAAGATCAATTAACTATTTTAAGTTTAATTTAGCTACGAAGAATAAATTTAATCACTGCATCTTCTCTATCGGGTTATCATCATATCTATAAGAATTATTTGGGTTAAACATTTATATTTAACTTAAGCTAGATTTAGTTGATGATAAAACACAATAGCGGCATGTGATCCATGTAGTCTATCCCACAAGTAGGATAATAGTTTGTTGTAGTTGTTTCTGTAGTATTTATTAACTTAATTTAATGGAAAATATTCTAATCCTTTCAATTAAAATGTGATAGAATTTGGTTTTCACTGGAAAGGAGAATATATATTGTCCATATAGGTTAGAGAAAACATTTAAGTAATTTATTTGCTAAACATAATAATTTCTTAAAAGAAATTTTAATCAGGTGCCTCATGAACGAAAATTAAATGTTTTAAAGATATGAGAACCATTTGTATAATTTATACTAAATATGTTAAACAAATTTAAATGCATTAAAATTACTTTTACTTAATTTTTTTTTTTGTTAAGAAAGATGGCATAAAGCCAATATTACGTAAACATATTACAACAAGCTTTTTAATTAAATCCCAAAGACTCTTGATCTATCCACCCTCAAACTAGAAGGGCACCCAACTAAAAGAGTAGAATTAGAAATACCCTTTTGGCCAAGCGCATCCGCTACTCTATTAAAGTCCGGAAATAACTCTAACGTCCACCTCGCCAATTCAAAGCTAACAAATCCCTAGCTTTCAACACCAAGTTACTACAAGAAAGACAAGATAGATCCAAAAAAGGTTAACAACAGTAATCCGTCGACTCTAAAATGATCTTCCTAAATCCCAAATCCCAAGCCGGTTGTAGACCTTCAACAATAGCCCATTCCTCGGGAAAAAGCATTGCGTACACCGATGGACCTCTCAAAACCCACCATCCAATTACCCAACCAATCTCTAATCACCCCACCACATCCAAGATTAGACGATTGGAGGGTACTAGCTCCATCCACATTCAATTTCCACCACCCACAAGGTGGTTTTTCCCAACCCGAGGCCTGAACCATATGTCTTGAAACCAAGAGACTAGGGAAGCATCAATGGAAACAAATCTAGACCAAGATAAAGAAAGATACTGCACCGGATTACCTGGTTTAACAAAGTTGCAATCAAATATACAATGATTCCTCCACTCCCATAACTTCCATATAGCCACACCAAAAAAAAGGTTCCAGAACCCTTCCCACTTACAGCCCACCTGGTTTTTAAAATTAAAAACCATCCACTCCCGCAAACCAAGGGAGAAGAAGGAAGAAAAAACCGGGCTTAATCAACGCAGTCCACATACTCCGGCATAATTACAATCACGCGGGATGTGAAGAATATCCTCAACCCCGCAGTGCACATCCCACAAACCGCCGGCTATTCGACCACGAGCTCCGCCAAAGATTAGTAGGTAACTTATTCAATGAAACCTTCCACATAAAAACCCTAATTCTTTCGGCACCATTCCATTTCCAGATATCCTTGAAAATTTTGTCCCGAACAGAATAAGAATTATGATTAGGTTCTAGAAGGAAGTAGGCACTCCTAATAGAGAACTGACCATCCCCGGAAGGTCCCCAAGCCAGGCTATCATAATTCGCATCCAATCTAGGAGGCAAAACCGCCGCAATTCTGCTCAAACCGGCAGGACCAATGATGGGAGCTAACTTGTTAATATTCCAAACCCCTTCTTCCACCCAGTCAGACACCACGGACTCCTCCTCCTCCACCGTCAATGGTCGAAGACAAAACTCAAAGAGTTTTAGATTGTCTCCCACCCAACAATCATGGAAAAAATTTACAACTGCATCAGGTGCGGACAAGCCATTTAGAACCTTGCTCCACCAACTCCCTTTGGTCACAAATAAACTTCCATAACTTGGAATCCCTAGACCTATAAGACAGTAAGGATTCCGAATCCCTCCTCATATATCTCTGAAAAAGGATCTCAGCCCAGAGCCCCTTCGCCCCACAAATAAGCTTCCAAGCCAGCTTGGTGCCACAAGCCTGATTCACCGAACTAAGCCTTCTAATTCCCAATCCACCATACTCTTTAGGTCTAGTGATTTGCTCCCAACCAATAGAGTGAAAATGGTTGCCAACACTATCATGCCCCCATATGAAATTTCTTTGCAAACGCTCAATTTCCTTGCAAACACTTCCTAAGTCTCGCCACCAACATAGTATACATAGGGATGGTACTAATAACGACTTGGCAAGAGTAATTCTACGGCCATTGAGAGACAGTTAGCTTTCCAAACACTCAACTTCGCTTTAACTCTGTCAATGACATATTGGAATTTCTCCCTTGGCCCACGATGACGAGATAAAGGGAAACCAAGATATCTACCAATCTCACTAGAAATATGTATCTGGGTTATGGCCTTAATTTGCATTTTAGTATGCAAAGGCACTCTAGGGGAGAAGAACATAGATGACTTACTAATGTTCACCTTCCCTCCCGACGCTTGCATGTATTCCTGGATACAGTTCATCATACATGAAGCTTGCCTTTCAGAAGCAACCCCAAACAACAGAAGGTCATCCGCAAACATTAAATGAGACACCTGAGGTCCTCCTCTAGAGACAAAGATAGGTTCCCATCTACCATCTTCGACCGCATCACAAATAACATGAGATAACCTATCCATACACATCACAAAAAGTAAGGGAGAGAGGGGGTCACCTTGTCTAATCCCCTTAAAGGAGAAAAGAATTCGGTTCTAGCTCCATTCCACAACACATTATAAGACACCGAGGAGATACAATCAAGAACAAGATCCACAAAATCCCTACCAAGGCCGGCATCAGATAGAACCTTCCTCAGAAACTCCCAACTAATCCTGTCGTAAGCCTTTTCAAGGTCAATCTTTATAGCCATAAGACCCTTTTTATTCCTGTGATTCCCCATAATATGGAGAATCTCTTGACCCACAATAATGTTATCTTGAATGCATCGACCTTTGATAAAGCTAGATTGGAAGGGGAAATTAAATCATTCATGATTCCCCTTAACCTCATAGCTAAAATCTTAGTAACGCATTTATAGTGAACCGTACATAAAGAAATAGGTCTAAAGTGAGACACTAACTCGACACTATCTCTCTTAGGGATCAAAGAAATAAGTGTTCGATTAGCCTCCACAAGCGAAGCTTCCCTCTTAAAAACTTTCCTAACAAAATCACAGAGAGCATGCCCCACCGTGTTCCAATTAGCCTTATAGAACAAAGGAGGAAATCCATCAATACCCGGTGCCTTGTAGCTCCCCATAGAAAATACAGCCCCCTTTATTTCCTCATCCAAAGGGACCTCAGATAGCAAGGAGGCAACATGAGGTTCCAGGATTGGAAACTGAGATCTCGTGACCAGATCAATAGCATCCTGGGGTTCAGAACAATAAATGTTTTTAAAATAGCGTAGCACTAGAGATTTAAGCTCCTCCTCATTATCAACCCAAACCCCTTGTTCATCTTTCAACATCTGGATTCTATTTCTCCTACTCCGCATTTTAGCCTTCAGATGATAATATTTGGTGTTCCTGTCCCCCTTGGCAATCCACTCACTTCTTGACTTCTGAAACCATTTAATCTCTTCTAGTTTTAAAAGCCTTTCTAATTCCTCGTGAATCTCCATTTCCAGATTACAGAGAAACTCGGAATGGGGGTACCCGGAAGATCTCCGGATACCGTCAAGTTCTGTTTTATCAAGCTACGCTTTCACGTTCAATCATACCAAATACTTCCTTGTTCCACAAGCCAAGCAAAGGTTGAAGCGCCTCCAGTGAAAGATTAATATTTCCACTAGAATCCCAAGAGTTCCGCAAGAAATCAGGGAAGTCATCATGCCAGATCCACATAGCCTCAAACCTGAAAGGACGAGCATTTCTCCGGGGGCCAACACTGTTTACACATTTAAAACATAAAGGATTATGGTCAGAAAAGCGAGTTCTAGGCATTACCTGAACAGAGCAATCCGAGAAACATGATAAAAAATTTTCGTTTGCGATGACTCGGTCCAATCTCTCAAACAATCTTCGCCCACCCAATAGCTTAGGGCCCCTCCAGGTGAATTTGGGTCCCACAGCCCCAAGGTCAAATAATTTACAATCACGCATCCTATCAGAAAAAAGAGAGCATCTAGAAGCATTGAGACCCAGCCCCCCTGCTCTTTCCTCCGAAGAAGCAATATCATTGAAATCACCAATGACCGCCCATGGCTCCCTCATCGATGAAGCATAACCCCGCAGCGTAGACCAGAGAAGTTGCTTGTGATGGTAATCCGGGATGGCGTACACAGCAGTTACCAAGAAAACATCTCCACTAATAAATCGACACCGAAGATGCAGGAATTGCCTTCCCTGAGAGATGACATCAACAGTGATTCTATAGGAGTTCCAGGCTGCAAACAAACCCCCTGAACGACCCACACTCGGGACGCAAGCAGAGTGATCAAATCCCAAGTTGTTTAAGCATTGGAGTTTTCCACTCGTTTCACACTTAGTCTCAGCCAGAAGAATCAGACAAGGATCACTCTTTGCACAAGCTAGTCTAATATTCTGAAATAAATTAGGGCCACAAGCTCCCCTCACATTCCAATAAAATATATTTGTATCATTCAAATGGTGAAAAACAACAAACTAGTAACAACTTGTGTTGGTTGTTCTATCCTAGTTTGACGAGCTAAAATTTATAAACTAAACCCAAAGGCCCATGGAAGAAAATCTATATAATATTTTGGTATCAGAGCTCTATTAATCAGTACCAAAGACTTATTAACCTTACTAACAAATACGCAAAAAAACTTATAAGCCAGATATTGGAGATTCTATATTTTGGCTATTAAGATTATGAGGTGAAATCCTTACTTAAAAGCTTTCCCTTCCACATTTTGTACATATTATTTTGGTATCAGATTCCTATCAATGCTATCAAAACTTTATTAATCAGGATCAAAGTCTTATCAACCTTAATAACTACTAAGACATAGTTGATTTTTTTTAGAGATAAAGGAAACTAAACAAGTAATTTAATCATATCATATGTTGTGTTTCCTTAAATTATATATCGATTATAAGTTAGGCAAGAAAATTTGGAGAAAACATGATAGTTTATATTTCCAAAAAAGTTAACCATGTCTTATAGTTAAGACTAAAGGGAATAATATGCAAAACTTATGTGTTATATACTGGAGATTTTATATTTTGGCTATTAAGATTATTTAGATGAGATCTTACTAGAAAGCTTTTAATTCCACACTTAGAACATACTACTCCCTCCAGTTCTAATTATAGGAACACTTATGTAGTGCAAATTGCACTACAAAAATATTCCTATAATTAAGACCGGAGGTAAAATTTTGGTATTAGATTCCTATCATTGGTACTAAGATTATTAATCGGTATTAGAGTCTTATCAACCTTACTAACTAATATGCAAAAACTCGTAAGTTACAATTTGAGTTGAAGTTTCTACACAAATTTTCAATTTAGTTTATCATATATTCTCTACTTTGGCTATTAAGATTGTTTAAGTGAGATTCTTATTTGAAAGCTTTCTGTTCTAGTTTTAATACATACTATTTTGGTATCATAATCTTATTGGTAGCATTAGATCGATATCACAGTCCAATTAAATATACTAACTAATGTGTAGAAGCTTATAAACTATAACCTAAACAAATCTCTTAGGATACAAACAAATCACTTTTAAATCAAATGTTAATACCAAATGCTCCAAAAGGGATAGTAATACATGTTCATGTTCTCTCACAGGGATTAAAACCCATGTCAAAGTATCTAGTAGAAACTCAAAATCATTTCTTTGTATGGAAGAGAGGTGTCTTCATGTCTAGTTAGGATATTAAACTCGATAGTTAGTTTCTTGGATCTTGAAAGAGATCAACCTGTATTGGAGATTGAAGGTTATGTTTTGTTATACTGATTCTGTATGCTCAGCCTTGACTTTCTGGAATGTAGAATGCTCAAACATATTTTGTGGAGCATATTTTTTTGGATATCAAATGGAGGAGGTAATGTTAATGTTGCTATTTCAGAATCTTATAATTGATATGAGAACTCTATCAATCGGTGTGAGAATCCTTTTAAATTTACTAACTAATGTGTAGAGGCTTGTAAACTACTCCCTTCGGTCCTAATTATAGGACATAATTACCAAAATTTAGAGAGATTAAGGAGAGAAGTTAAATTAGTTACTTTTATTGATTTTCCTAAAAAACTCTTGCTTAGAATTTAAAATGACATCAATGAAAAATTTGCTGAATTGTAGCCCTGCGCACTGTTTTTTTTTTTTTTTTTAACGTTTCTTCATCAAAAGTTCCAAGCCCACCTTGTTTTCTCCCACTTAACCTGAATACTTGCATTTGTATGTGTACTTTTTTTTTTTTTTTTTTTTTTTTTTTTTTTTTTTTTTACTTTTTAATTTTTATCATGCATCCCAATTGATAGAATATATATATATATAGCATGTTATTAAAAAGCTACTGTAGCGAGTTGACAATCCTAATAATTGCCCTTTTATCACCCAAAAAATAATAATTGTCCTCATATATATAGCATCCCAACTTAACTCTAGTATTGGTAGTGGTGGCTGCCTCAATAAAAAGAAAGAAAGTAGAATCTCTCATTTGATAGAATATAAGCGTGTTATTAAATTAATTATGATGGAGGAAGTATTAGTAGGTCGGGATGATATGAGAAAAATATAACGTAAATTTCTCAAAATTCTTTTATTAAAAAAAAAAAGTAGAATTGAGCTATATGTGGTATTAATGAGTTGAAAACATTACTTATTTTATAGAATATATAAGTGCATTATTAAATTATTATTATTTTTACATATTATTGAAAAAAATACCAATAAAGGTAATTTAGGAAGAAATTGACAAAAATTATAATGTTGTCCTATAATTAGGACCAAAATGAACCTTTAAATATTGTTCTATAATTAGGACCGGATGGAGTATAACATGAAAAAATCTTTGATGATATAAACAAATCACATTTAAATCAAATATTAATGCTAAATGCTCTAAAAGGGATAGTAACACATGATAGCTCAAAGAGATTGAAACCCACATCAAAGTATTTAGTGACTCAGAACAAAACTAGGAAGAAAAATAACAATAATTTCTTTGTATGGATGAGAGGCGTCCTCATGTCTGAGTTATGATATTAAACTCGATAGTTGGTTTCTTGGATCTTAAAAGAGCTGAACCTATGTTGGAGATCGAAGGTTCTGTTATGTTCTAGAATGTAGAATGATCAAACATATTTTGCTGAGCAGTTTTTGGATATCAAATGGAGGAGATAATGTTAATGTTGGTGATTCCCCTCTATTACAGTCTGTTTTACTACCTCATATTCTGCTTAGCTAATTGTCCACACATTTTTAACGTGATTTTTATGTCATGTATGGCCCTAAGGAAGTTGAAGTATTTGCTTCTTTTTAACCAATCAAAGCAACTCCCCAAACCGTACCACAATCTTCCAAAACATATGGCTAGATTACATAATTGTGCACTCTTTAAATCAAGTATTCGTATATTTTGAGTTTGGATCATGGAATAGGTGCAAGCACACGTCCCTTCCGAATTTAATTTTTTTTGGTGTTGTTGATTCTTAATGTTTGACTGTTCTTGATTCTTGTTTTTTTTTTTAAGTTTCATTAGTTCGTGACTGCATAAGGATACCTCTGTAGAATTTTCATTATCATCATTTTTTTTTAACCTTCATTAGTTGTTAGCACGGCATAAGGATGATTCTGCGGAGTTTTCATTAGTTGTTGATTCTATAAACTTTTTCTATTGGGCGGTGTAGTGAAGTTGATTCATATTTGCATAAGGACGATTACGCAAAAAATTCATTAGTTTTTTTATACCTTCATAAGTAGTTGATACTATGAACTTTTGGTATTGGCTCAAGTGTATCATGCTATTTTTGAATTGGTATTTTCTACCGATTTTCTAAAAGAAAAATGTAATAGTGAAGAAAAATAAAAAAAAATGGAAACTTTTTTTTTTTTGGGTCAAAAGGTACTTCCATTAAATCCCAAGAAGAGAGGGTAACAATTACGAAGATGAAAGCAAAAAACATAACACGGGAAACAGAGGAAAACATAACAGCAAGCAACAAATACAATGACACAACAAGCCTACAAGAATAATAAAAAATTGAATAACAACAAACAAACTAGCCACCGCCCATTGAAGGCCTAGTGGGCAAAGAATCATCAACATCAACAGTAGTCTGATCTCCTGAGCTTCCAAAGTTAGAAGTGACAAAAAAGCGGGTGTTGGTAGTGAAACCCACCCAATAAGGCACACTCCTTTATAAGCATCAACTGTAAGAAGATCTGCAACATGATTGCCCTGTCTAGGGGTAAAGTAGATAGAGAACCCAACCTTAGATGACCAAAGACAAATGATATCCTAGACAATACTTCTACACCTCTAGTCAAACAAGTCCGGTGACTTTGCATCAACACAAGTATACAAAGTGAGGCAGTCGATTTCAAAGATCACTTTGTCATGTCCTAAATCCACAGCTAGTAGCAAAGCCCTCTTAAGAACCAAGGCTTCAATCATGAAAGTAGAGATTGATTTAATTTTGTCCACAAAACCCCATTTAAAGGAACTGAAATGGTCACGACAGATTATCCCAATAGCTACATCATTTACAAAGGACGAAAAGGCCCTGTCACAATTAATTTTAAGGCTACCTAATACAGGAGGGGACCATTTAATGCTAGGACTATCACAACCCCTCAACATAAAAGAGCCCCTTTGCACTAGGTCATGATTGCCCCAAAATTCAAAGTGATTTTTCCTAACCAATTCAATAACAACAACATGATTCGGTTGTCGATGCTCAAAGACATTCCTAGTTTTCCATATAAAACACAGAATCCAACAAATCAAGGATATATCCTGTTTACTCAAAGAGGGGGTACCTGTCAACAAAATCCACCAAGCATTGAAGTTTGAAATGCTGGCGGCATCAAATCTAGCACTTAGCAAGCAGCCGAACCAAATGCATCAGGTTTTAAGGCAATGGAAAAATATATGTTCAATAGTCTCCTCTGCTTCTACACAAATAGGAAATTGACTAGTTGGGGACCTTCTTCGCCGGAACAGTGCCAAATGAGTAGCAATTGCATGATTCAGGAGACGCCATATGAATTGTTGTACTCGTGGTATTACTTTAATCTTCCAGATCGAGTTCCAACATGTGGTGGAAATGACAGTTGATGACCCTGCACTATCTACCCTAGTAGACCTTTGATCTTTCTTGCAGTGGTATCCCAGTTTCACCTTATATTCTCCATTTCTAGCACTAGTCCAAATCAACTTGTCTTTAGTCCATTGGTGGGGATATGAATTTCAAATATCGCATCTTTGACTTCAGTAGACAAATATTGGTTTATAGGAGTAAGATCCCACTGCCTATTAACTATCAATCATAGACTCTCCCCTTTGAGATAATTAATAGGATCATCAATGTTACTAGGTATCTCCGGGAAGTTAGCCTTTAGGACTCATGGATCACCCCATATTCTGATTGTTGTACCATCTCCAACATCTCATCTTAGGTATTTTCTGAAGAAATTTCTACCATCCAAGATATTAGACCAGTACCACGAGGCCTTGTAGCCTTTTTTTGCAGCAAGAAAGTCTTGGTTAGGGAAGTATACACTTTTTAGCACCTTCACCCATAAATCATTTGGATTCAGCAAAAGCCTCCATGCCGTTTTGGCCAAAATAGCCTCATTCATAATAGATAGATCCTGGAAGCCCATACCACAAGTGCTGTTACTACTAGTCAGAGACTCCGAAGCCTTCCAATGAGTTTTGTCTCCAACAACATTGCTATTCCACCAGAAGTTAGCTATACGACTATTTATCTCCTTGCAAGTCTTTAGGGGAAATCTGAAACAGTTTATAGGGTAAATTGAGATTGTCTGGATAGCAACTTTAATCATTACTTCTCGAGCAGCAAAGGATAAAAGAGATTGACCACATCCTTGAATTTTTCTTGCAACGCGTTCTCTGATGTAAGCCAACACTTGGTGTTTAGTTTCCCCCAAATGCTAGGAATACCAAAGTATTTTCCAAGGTCCTCTGTTGCTGGGATGCCCAAAAGACCGCTCCACCATACTTCGCATTGTAGCAGGAGTGTTTGAAGAGAAAAAGATATTGGATTTATCAATATTAATGACTTGACCTGAGGCTGGGCAATATAAATCCAGAATATTAGCTAGATAACTACAATTATCAAGACTAGCATGCATGTACAAAAGGGCATCATCGACAAAGAAACTATAGGTGAGTTTTGGGCACCCATTACTCGACACCCTTGATTCGATTGTCATTTTGGCTCTTACTGATCATAACAAATTAAAGAGTACCTAGCAACAATAATAAACAGAGGAGATCCCCCTAGCGAATACCTCTACTAGGAAGAAATGAATTCACATTTTCACCAGATAAGCATATATTTAAACTAACTGAACGAATACACTTCATAATAAGAGATACCCACTCTGTACAAAAACCAAATCGAAGCAAGACATTCTCGAGAAAGTCCCATTCGACCCGGTCATACACCTTACTCATATCCATTTTAAGGGAAAACTCACCCCCGGATTTCTTACGTTGAAAATAATGATAGACCTCATGAGCGATAACGATATTATTATGAATACATCGGCTAGGGACAAAGGTACCCTTGATTTTGGGAGATACAATCATCAAACAATGGTTGCATCCTATTGGTCATAATTTTTAAAATAATTTTATAAGAAAAGTTGCATAGGCCAATAGGACGGAAATGTGAGACATGTTTTGATTTTTGAATCTTGGGGATAAGGGAAATGTTAGTCATATTAATCCTATCTAAAATAGAATGATAAAAAATTCATGAACCATAGAATAAATAGTCACCAATTTCAGACTAAGCAGAATGATAAAATTTACCAAAAAAACCATCAAATCTTGGCGCCTTTGTGCTCCCAAAGCTGAAAGCTGCAATTTAATCTCTTCTCTTGCAATAGGTAACAAAAGATTTTGATTCATTTCAGCAGAAATTCTAGGATCGATATAATTCAATACAACATCCATTGAGTGTGAACCAAAGGTAGCAAAAACATCTCAGAAATATTTTTAGATATAGTATCTTTTTCCATTAACTAGTTGTCAGAGTCATCTCTAATAAGATATACTATTCCTCTTGATCGTTGAGAGATAAAAGAAATATGAGTTTTTATCCCTAATTTCTAACCACTGAATGTAAGAATGTTGCCACCAATATTACTCTTCTAATTCAAAGGTACGCTCCAGAACCCCTTTTAACATTCAAGACCGAGAATTACTGGGTTCAAATCACGCTGGGTAAAATTAGCCAAATGAGATTTCAACTTATCATAATGTAATGGGTTAAGGAGCGTCCAGCACAATAAACTATTGGCTCAGGAGCGTCCAGCACAATTAACTATTAAGTGAATGTCCAAGACAACAAACTTTCAAAAAGGGCCAAAGACAATAAACTTTTAAAAAGGAGGCCCAAGACAACGCATTAAAAAAAAGTTAACGCCGTTAGCAAAAAGTTAACGTCTGTTATCTAAGGAGCGCCTTAAAGACAACAAACTATTATTCCAAGAGCGCCAAAGACAAAATTTAAATTTTACTAAATTAAATAATTTTTTCTCAATTGTCATTATTCAAAACTACTTGTATAAATATCTATGGACAAAAATTACTCATTCTTCAATTTTGTCAAAATTATAATTTGCTAAAATAAACAAAATTTTTGATTAAAAATATAATTATATGATTTAAATAAAACTCAAGGTGTTTTATAGTTTATTATATATGTTAAAAAATATATATATGATTTATTTTTATTTTAGAAGAAATTTATGTGAGTTAAAAAAATCATTTAATGTTAATAAAATTTAAAAAATCTAAAAATCTAAAAAATTTGTTGACAAAATTGAAGAATGAGTAATTTTTGTCGTAGATATTTATACAAAAGTAGTTTTGAATAATGGAGTTGAGAAAAAATATTTAATTTAGTAAAAACCCAAGGTGTTTTATAGTTTATTATATATGTTAAACAAACAAAAAATATATGGTTTATTTTTATTTTAGAAGAAATTCATGTGAGTTAAAAAATTCATTTAATATTAATAAAATTTAAAAAATCTAAAAAATTTGTTGACAAAATTGAAAAATGAGTAATTTTGTTCATAGATATTTATAGTAGTTTTGAATAATGACAATTGAGAAAAAAATTATTTAATTTAGTAAAATTTAGAATTTTGTCTTTGCGCATTTCTTGGAATAATAGTTTGTTGAACCGCTCGGCTTCAGATAATCGGACGTTAACTTTTTGCTAACGGCGTTAACTTTTTTAATGGCGTTGTCCAGACGCTCCTTTTTAAAAAGTTTGTTGTCTTGGCCCACTTAATAGTTAATTGTCTTTGGACGCTCCAGGCCAAATAGTTTGTTGTGCTGGACGCTCCTTAGCCCTAATGTAATTGTGCAAAACCAGAAAATGTAGGAAAGTTGACGATTCGAACTGCCAAAATTGATAAACGTGGTTGGTTGGATCATGTGCTGTGAAGGTGTAGAGGTCAAACACAAAAAAACACACCACCCTCTCCACTCGTTCAGTCTTCCCTTTGTTCTTATTATCTTCTCCCCTATCCATGCCTTCCTCGTTGTTGGTCCCTACCCCAAACGTCTCTGCAATATATAGTAAAGCTTCAGATCCACAACGCTCAGCCACATCACTCCGAATTTGAAGGAGCGTGGGCAGTATTTTCTATGTCTTGGATTTCCTAGATCTGGTACGTAGACCTTCAGAGTCCCCCCCCCCCCCGCGGGGCGGATTTCTCTGCTTCTTTCTGTAGATGCAGCTCCTGCATTATTCTTCGCCCTTCGGGTGTTTTATCTTTAATTTCGCATCTTCTGTGTTCCTTTTCTCTCTCTTTACCTCTTCAAGCTGGTTTTGTTTTTGAATTTGACCTTCACCTTTTCTCATTTTTAAATTTTATATGCTGGGTGCTCTGGGATTTGGCGCTTCTGTCTATCGCTTGGGTGATAGAAAATTTTTAAACTTTCTCGGTCTCTTGATCGTTTTATTCAAAACCCTAACCATTTTAGTTTTTATCATATCGTGAGTTTCTGAAATTTCGGCTGGCAGTTGTGTAATTCTTCGCGTTTATTGAAACTCCACTTTTGGGTATGTTTTCTGATTCGGAGTACTTATGTGATGAAACTTTGTCAGCTTTAATGCCTTCCAAATTTCCAACATGCATTAGTTGCTCTCTTCAATAAATTTCCCAGCTTATCAAAATGATGGTTCTTCTAGGCTACTTAACATGGGATTAGGCATCTCATGCAATCCTGGCCTCTATTATTCTCCTAATGCTTATGATCTAAGGTTACCTCATATCTTATTATGTCTACAAATATACTATTTGACCTTTCTTAGAGCCTCACGGTCTGGTGTTATTTTTTCGTATTACTGTTGCAATGTAATCCCGTTAGCACGTCTGGGAAGCATGAGATGATCATTTCATGACAGTCCATAATCCAACCTAAGAATTACAGTAACAAGCAACTTAAAATTGTCCATCTTGATCATTGAAATGATTTTTTCAAATGGAAAATAAAAACAATCAAAATGACCTTATTCTGCTTATGCCCAGGTCTCTTGCTTGATACTTTCGTTGATTTGGTTCATTTTGGTTGATGATGTCACTGCTACTTCGACTGTAGATGGAAATTTGGCTTACTAGACAGAATTAATTTTGTTGGGTCTACTTAGAATGTAGTTATATAATTCTTTTAATAGTTGTCCATGTTCATAGAAAAATGTTTCATTTCGCATCAGAGTGTATGAGCCCCAGTCTACTCTGAATTATATGCCTTCAGATCATCTGAGTGGTTGTTTCGGGGTTCTAGATGTGGCACCAAATATGTTAGTTCCTTATAATGTCAAGAATTGATTGAACATGTAAAGTGCATGATTCAGGTTGGCAAGTGGGTGCGGATAAAGCTACTCATCACATCTTTTTTAACTTGAAAAGGTGAAAGACCATATGCATATGTTAGACTAGGGAAATCCTATGTTCTTTGAGTCACTGCCATTATAAGTATAGTCTCAGTTCAGGTGTCAAGCTGATTGTCAGTCAGGCTGTGGCTTTGATTTTATTTTTTCTCTGATTTTAAAGGGCCTTTGTTTGAAATCAAGCAAAGTCATTTTCGTCTGAATGTCTGATCCCAAATATTTCATCAACCTACTCTTTTCCACTTGTAGTGAAGTTTGAGATGTTAACAATAATTCTCATACTTTATTTTACTTCTATTTTTTTTTTCCTGTCAGATAAATGACAAATGTATCAGCCAAACAGTGTTACTAGTTTAAGTCTACTTGGAAGCAACTCATTGGTACATAATCAGCTATTTGATCGTGGTGGAAGTACGATGGACCCAGTCAATGGAGGGAATAGTCTCACCAACAATCCCAATCTGAGCTCAAAGCAAAGGCTACGCTGGACACATGAGCTCCATGAACGCTTTGTTGATGCTGTGGCGCAGCTTGGTGGGCCTGATCGTGAGTTTCCTTACTTATATTTATTTACCTGGAAAATGGAAATGCTTTCTTCATGCTGTTGTCCCACCCAAATCCCAATATAAGTCATATTTATATGGAATGCCAACCCTCTTGTTTAGCGCCTATTGGAACTAAAGTGTCTTGTTGTCATCAATTTGCATTCATTACTGGATATTTGGTAGCTGTTAGCACCCCCCCTCCCCGCGGGTGTGTGTGTGTGAACCTCTTTCCACAACAAAATTATTGGATGAGCATGTCTACCCAATGTAGGGTCAAATGAAAATCTTTTTGAATAAGATGCATTAGAAAGTAAAAGATATAATTTCAAATCTGCCTTCACAAGTGTTTCATATGTCTGTCTAATCTGTTGGCTGCATCTCCAAAATGCTGGATGAAGATCTTGCATGAAATTACATACATTATAATAGAATCTAGATTTCTGATAACCTTTTCTCAGGTGCCACACCTAAAGGTGTCCTCAGAGTGATGGGTGTACAAGACTTAACAATATATCACGTCAAAAGCCATCTGCAGGTAATGCGACTTTTAGGACTGATTTCTATGATGGTTATGCTGTGACATCAATTTTTATTCACACGGATTGTTCAATGCATCCAGAAATATCGTCTTGCTAAATACCTCCCTGACTCCTCATCTGATGGTAGGTCTATCCAATCCTGGTTCTGGTTTCAAATGTTAATTAATTTTACAGTCTTTTAATGGGTTGTTATGAGCCCATTAGGCCAATTACTTTCTAGCTCTAACCTTCCTGATCATATTATTGTCGAATGTTGGTGATACCTTTTTATTTTGTTAATGGTAGGGAAAAAAGCTGACAAGAAAGAAACAGGGGATATGCTTTCTGATCTGGATGGTTCACCGTGAGTATGGCCACCCTTTTGCTTTTTGATTCTCATACTTAAACAGGTTGATGAAGGAAAGAAGACAGCCTCTACATATATTTGAAAGCTTACCATAAAAAAATTACTACCTCCGGTCCTAAATATAGGACATAGTTTGTAGTGCAATTTGCACTACAGACTATGCCCTAAATATATGACCAGAGGAGTACTTGTTATCAGGACTCATTCAGCTCAATATCTTCCATCTGATTTGCTTTTTCATAGTGGAGTCAAATTTGTGCCAGTTTTGCTATATTAAATGTGAAAGCTATTTCTATTCGTTTAGTGCCACCAAAAGTTTAGGGGGAAGCATGTATTTTTGTATTTTAATATTTTTGTTGTTTCATGAGATCTGATGGGATAAATTAGAAACGTACTAGTGGGCATAACCATATATTTCCAGAGGGATGCAGATTACTGAAGCACTAAAGCTGCAAATGGAGGTGCAGAAGCGACTACATGAGCAATTAGAGGCAGGTTTTTTTTTTTTTTGGTACTAGTTGATTTGTATATTTTATTGGCAAATTTTGAGTTATGATAGTTTCAATTCAATTCTTTTGAATTTAACCAGAACATGAGATGAAGTCCTCTCTTTTTGACTCTTGTCATTCGCCAAATTGATTTTGATTATAAAAATTCTGGTAGTCTCTTCTCCGTGTTTTATCACCCCAAGTGTAAATGTTTACTCAGTGTTTAAGTTGAGTCAGTAATGTGTAAGCCATTGAATGAACATGAAAGATAACCTTCTGTAGTAGGACCAAGCCATATTGCTTATAAAATTAGGAAGCATGGGCACTGAGGCAAACACAGACAAATCGAGGGCAATTAATGTCTATTTGTTATTCAAAAATGGTTTCCCCTCCCTGCGTAAATGGGGAGTTTAGTTGTTCAGGTGTCTAAACACTTATTTCTAAGATGCTTAGATATTGCAAATATGAATTACTTTTTTGTATTACTTACATCCTAAATAAAATAGGAATGGTGATTTTTTAAGATACATGTTGAGTCTAGTTTTATGCTTGTTCATTCTGGGGGATTGAACTGTTGTCAGTAGTTAGGTGCCAAACACCCCAACCTTCAAGTCGAAAATCTATCCAAAAGCCTAAAGGTTTCTCTACCTTCAGTCATGAGGAGGAAAACAGATAGATTAAAGACACATAATGGGTTAAGATGCTTTGAACTTAAAATAACAATATCATGGGCTAAGATGTTAAGCGTCCCATTTTCTGATGTTTTATGTGGAACAGGTTCAGAGACAGCTACAGCTTCGGATTGAAGCCCAGGGCAAATACTTGAAGAAGATAATTGAAGACCAACAGCGGCTCAGTGGGGTTCTTTCCCAAGCACCCGGAACCGGGGATGCGGCCTCAGTGCCAGTTGACACCTGCCAAGACCCTGACAATAAGAATGGCCCGTCAACACCTGCCCCTTCATCTGAGTGCCCCCTTCAGGAAAAAGCTGCCAAAGAACGTGCTCCAGCAAAGAGTCTTTCAATCGACGAATCCTTTTCATCTCACAACGAACCATTAACACCAGATTCTAGCTGCCATGCTGGTTCCCCTACCAACAGCCCTAGAGAGAAGAGAATGACAAAAAAGCAGCGGGTGAGCACGGAGGGATTATATTCTAAACCTGAAATGGTGCTTCCACATCATATACTTGAGTCAAGCATGTCGTCATCGAGTCAGTCATTAAACGGAGTGTTTCCTGCCCATGAGCAGTTTGATTCTTCGCTAGGAATACCTACCAGAAGTAATGAGGAAATGGAGAAGGTTGGCGGGGCCAATCTGTAATTGAGTGTAATATTTTTCTTATTATCATCATTTGAGGTCAGATGGGTGAGTGTACTTGTCGATAGATCATAGAGCCTTTTCATTGTAGGTTCCCAACGTCATTAGGTTTAAACAGTTGGCTAAATTTCCGCGTTTAAATTACATTCAGAGACATCATGTAAATTGGGTTGATCTCTACTATCTTGATATCTGTTCCTTACTCTTGTTCATCACTGTATCATTCTTACTCAAGTATCTGTTCTTTACTCTTGTTCATCACAAGTATACAGCTGTGTGGCACGGATTCCTTATTTGGATTAATGATGCGCATTAGAAGGATTTTTCCTTGTTGACACAGGACGATTGGTGATTCACTTTATAACTGAATCCTAAATAAACCTCAAATCGAGAAGCTATTATAACTGATGTTGATGTTCATGATTGACGAGGGAAGGCAACAATACAATCGCGTTTTTTAATAATAATAAAATTATCAAGTATAAGGTCTTCCACAAGCCGGATAATCTAAGATTGCGATGTGAAACACGTAAAACCTGAAATCAAGGGATTCAAATGAAATGTTTTTTAGCAAATTATATGTAAATTAATAGTAGTACTATGAGAAGGTGTGCATGGTTTAGTGTAAGGGGAGAGAAAAAATATAGTGGGGAGGAAAAGCCCCACTACACTAAATTTTAATACACTTTTCTCCTCTCCTCATTTTTTTCTCTCCCCTCCCCTTCCCTTCCCTCCCACTCCCTCAAACCATGCACACTAAGGGTTTAAGTCTGGTGATTTGATTTTGCTGACCCAAAACAGAATTGCATGTTGGATTGCTTCAAAGTGAATTGTGAACTTTGATAAATGATGATATTCGATCCATATCCAATGTCAAATCAGATCAGTTCGATTACACTGAATATACTGGTCACAATTTATTTTTGTTCTAAATATTTGAAATGGAATATTATTTCATTTATTTATTTCTAAATAAGTTATGAATTGAGTTAGCCACTGTAGACCTGGTGGATTTACTGAAATAAGATTCAACTTCGAAACATTTTGTGAATAAATCCATATTGGTGTCACATTTATATTTTACATTCAATGTTTAAAATTTAAAAGAATAAACTAAACATTAATATTCTACTTCAGCCTTCATATTAGCAGCCATCTTTTCCTCTTGAGCTTGCCCCCATCCTACACCGCAGAACCCAAGAACTATTACACCACCTCAATCACACTGCATAAAAAATACTTCCTCCTCTGTTCCTAATTATATGACAACATTTGAGAGTTGATCTTGGTCTTAATTATAGGACAAAATTCTAATTTTTTGTCAGTTTCTTCCCAAAATATCCTTATTGATACTTTCTCAATAATAGTCAAACACAATAATAATTTAATGATGCACCTATATATTCTATAAAGTGAGTAATTTTTGCAACTCATTAATTCTACATACACCTCAATTCTACTGTTTTTTTTATAAAATATTTTTTTGGCAATTCTTGTCATCATTATTAAATTACACTTCTAACCTCCAAGAGTAGACGAGAAGTTGTTGAGGAAGATCGAAGACACTAGACTGTGTGAGAGCTTGAAGAAGTCATGTGTGAGGTAGAAGGGGTCCGATAAAGAACATGGAATCAGAGTAACTCAATGTCACTTTAAATTTTAAATAAGGGCATTTTTTGGAAAAAAATATAAATAACTAATTTAACTACTATTCATAATCTCTCTAAAATTAGGTAAATATATTTTATAATTAGGACTAGAGGGAGTAAAAATTATAATTTGTTGTCCTGTGGAGGTGTGGTCAGCATCAATGTTAAATAAACATATTTATTTTTAATGTGAAACACAGGTCCCATTAATCACGATAAGTCCATCCGGAAAGTTCATTTCAACGATGCTCCATTTTTATTTATATATTCCTGCTCACATGTACAAAAGTGTTTGACCAGGCAAAGAGCCATGACTTCTTTTGTCAATCAACTATGAATTTAATTGGTTTAATCTATAATGTAACGACAATGCAATCAAATATTACAATAGTATAAGTGCAAATACCATTGGTAACAAATCTAGGTCCCCAAAATCTGTCGTAGAAGGTTATCTAAATCGAAAAGATTCTTATCCTTGAAATATTTTTCTTGACTAATACAAAGTAACAAACAATTCCAAATGAAATGATCGGGAATAATGCCCTTATCTATCATTTCTATAAGGAGGGGCAAGGCTTTCTGAAGTTCCCCCTTCTTACAGAAGACATCAATCAGAGGAGCATAAGTTTCTGTGTCTGGCGCAAGCCCTCTTGCAACAATGTCTTCCATGAACTTGAGGGCACTATCAGCTTTTCCCTGTCTACAAAACCCAGTGATGATAGCATTGAATATAGATGGAACTGGAAAGCAATTATTAGCAATCATTTCATTCATCAACTCTATTGCTTCGCGTACACGACCTTCTTGGGAAATTCCATGAACAAGGCAGTAAAAAACGAGAATGCTTGGAATCCCACCTTCTCTAATCATTTGGTCATAGACCTTCTTTGCATCTTCAATAGTCCTCTCCTTGCAGCATCTAAAAATCTCCAAGCTTCGCTCAACAGCTCTAGGAAACAACTTTTCCATCATTCTTAAAAATTTAAATGCCTCATTTAAACGATTCTGCTTAAATAGACCATATATTATGCTGTTATAAGGACTGATACGCCCTCTAGAGCCCTCTTTGCTGTCTTCCATTAGTTCCAAAATCACGATGCCATCTTCAAATCTTCCTTCTGAACACAACCCTCTAATCATGGTGTCAAAAGTAACAAAGTCCCACTTTAACCCATCTGTTTTCATGTCATTAAAAAGATTGAAAGCCATATCTAACATCCTAGACTCACAAAAACCAGATATCTGAATATTATAGGTGTCTACATTTGGAAGGATACCTTTATTTTCCATCTGCTTCAAGAAATGAAGCCCAACTTTTGGTTTTCCCACCTTACAAAAGCCCTTTATTAGAGTGTTATAACACACTACATCCACTGGTCCGCCCATGCTCTCAACTCTCTCTAAAACCTCAACACCCTCTGTCACACGCCCAGCATTGCACAGAATTTCTACAACCTTAGTTACTGTAACAACATCAGGCACAAAACCCATGCCAAAGCTCTTCTCTAGGAGCACAAGAGCTTGAACTAGATTCTCCTCTTTACAATACCCAGAAATGAGTATGTTATATGTTACATCATTGGGCTCCTCCATTTCATTCATCAAGCTTCTAGCCCTCCCAACTTTCCCATTCTTGCAAAGCGCATAGAGTAAAGTGTTGTAAATCACGGTGTTTGGTATAAGTCCCCGAGATTTCATCAACTGCAATAGCTTAAAACACTCACCAATTCTATTGGTGAAGCAAAGTCCTTTCATTAAAATTCCGAAAGTATAATAATCACCCTCAATACCACTTCCCATCATATTCTTCCGATAAAACTCCCTAGCTATGTCAATGTCCTCCTTGACGAGAACATCCAATATTGAATTGAAAATCTTCAATGATGGTTTGCTATGGAACCTATAAACCAAATCAACAACTTTAATGAGCTGTCGAATCATCCTTGCACGGCCCAGGCCACGAATTATGGTGATGAATATATCGTCACCAGGGGGAGAACCAAGTGAGTGAGGCATTTCATCGAGCAGTTGCTTGACGGTATCGAAACGACGGAAAGTGCAGAGCTTATGAATCAAGGCACGATATGTGGATTGCGAGTGGGTGAAGTGAGGGAGTGTAGCAGCCCATTTGAAAGTTTGCAGAGCCTGGGAGGCTAATTTTTGCTCCAGTACAAGATGAGAAACATGTTCATGGGTAGGGACAAGGGAAAAAGATGAAGACGAAGATGAAGAAAATGAGAGGGAATCATTCAAATGGAAGATGAGACGAAACCTGCGACCCGGAGATGCACGGCGAGTTAAGAAGAAGCTGCGCATCGGATGTTCTGTGTCTTTCGTTCAATTTCTAAAAGCCAATGTTCCTCACTCCAATGCGCTACACGTTCTTTCACAAAGATGCTTGGTGATCATCGATTTCATTCTTCTTTCTCCTTCATTCAGCCCGAGTCAACAGAGAATCCAGCGACTCGTGAAGAATATATTTTCTTCACTCATGAATTTTATTCCGGAATGACGATTTTGAAGGCTATGATTGATGATACAGACTCTGGTCTCAAGGGAGAAGTTTGGCAACTAGCTTAAATTAGTGAGATGAAATTTAATACTGATGGCTCTTTCTGTTATGGTGATACGAGGTTTTGCTTGACTTGATCTGAGTTTTTTAGGAGCCCGTTTGAATTTAAAAAAATGTTGGAAAGGAATGAGATGAAAATAAAAAGAATTGGAATGGAAAATATTTTGTCATATAGCTATATAGGTGTTTGATTAACAAAAAAAAAAAAGGATTGATAGGAACATTATTGTTTAGTCCAAAGAAAAGAAAATAAGATAGAAAAAAGAGCCAAAGACATTTTTATCAAATTTTAAAAATATTATTTAGAGGTAGTTGTTTTAATTATAATTATTTAAAGGACCATATTTTCACTTTAGCCTCACTAACCATATGTATTCTATGGGCAACTCATGGTCATCAATTACTTCAAATAACCACCATGGGTTGCATGTAATAAAAATGTGAAAGAAAGAAACTCTATTTGCCCCTATTTTTTAATAACATAATATAGCAATAACCATGATATACCTACCTATCAGTTGCTTATGGTCTGTAACATCATCTAATTTAGAGGACAATTATTAATTACTAATTTGATTAAACCATTAATTAAAATGGTTTATACACACAGTTAAGCTTGAGATTTTACTAGGCCTATATTTTAAAACTAAATATTGCTTTAGAATTTGCCAAAATATCCAAAATATATTAGAGAATGTTAAGTGAGCCCTAATGCCAAGAATATACAATAATTCAACATGTACCACAAAGGTGGAACCGGTAGTTAGCAAAAGTATTTTAAGCTTCAAGCCTTCCCCGATTGACCCACATAACTATCACGCGAAAAATGTTTGTAACCATCAATCCGTACTCATTATAAATGTTAATATGTGCTCGTGAGGTGCCAAGTGGAACATTTTATATAACAAAGTACTAGACATATAATTTTACAAATTTCCAAATCAAACAATTCTATATCATATCATAAATCACATATATACCATGCCAAACAACAAATCGATACCCTGACAATCCTTGTCACCCCCACCCTTATTTCCGTTGACAAAACCCATGAGCTATAACGTAATAGGTTTAGTCTCTATGACAAGACTGCACCAAACTCTCCAATAATGAGGTATAGCTAGCCAAAGATTATAAAACTCATATCGGACCATGGGTTCCCTTTCCTTTGAATATAAAAAGGTGTCACTGTCCCAAAGGCTGACCCTTAACCTGGCCAAAGGAAAAAAGGGTGATACAAAGGACCCTGAAAATGTTAAAGTCATTCATTGTGCACCGAGTGGTGGCATGCCACGTGGTATTATATACACAACAACTCCCATCATCACTCCATATCCATCACCGCTCCACATCATCATAGTCTTGGCATGAATATATGAAATTCCAAACAAGATTTATGAAAATAATACAATGTCTCAATAATCATTAAGATGACAATATTATTTCAGTGCAGGAAACAATAAAAAATACATTATCAATAATATATAATATCACTAGTCATTCCAAAGTAATTCCCACAAGGCAACTTCATTAAAAACATAGTTTTCATAGATTAAAAATCACTCACAAACATCATACAAGCAAGTACAATGAGTGGAAAGTGGTTACCTCTAGTTCTTGACACAAAAACTAAACTTGAGAAAGAGCAAGTCCACTTTTAAAATAAATAAATAATTACACATTAATAGAATTAACAACAATACCAACTAATATAATAATAAATAAATAATTAAACTATAATTGTTTCATTTTATATTTTCTTAGAAGAAGTAAGAATTTATCTATTCCTCAAATTATCGTCACAATCTCAATTCCTTCCTTCATAAATTATTTTCTTACTTATTAGAAATTAAAATATCATCATATCCTCAATTTAACCAAAATACCTAATTTCCTACAATAAAAGCTTAGCCTAAAAATTTAAATATTTACATTCATTTATAAACCTCAAATCTAATCCACCAAATTCTCAATATAACCTCCAATAAATTAAAAAAATGAATTAGAAATTCAAATATAAAAGACATATTATCACAAATCTCAATTTCTTAACCTAATACTAACTTATATAAGTATAACCCAACTTATTTAACAAATCTTCAGATCTCCATATGATCAAAATCATATCAAACTTAAATTTAAATTTCAAATTTCAACTCATAATTTTGTACTGTTCAAGATTTAGCAAAATTAAACTAATTAAACCAACAATAATAATACCTCTAGTAATCCAAATAAATATCTTAGACTTCATTTAATTGGTTGAAATATCTTATAAATCATAATCCTAAATTCTTTCAGATAGAAAATTAAATTTAAATTCTCACAACTATCAACTAATAAATCTAAACCGATTAAAATAGCTTATTAATCATGCTCTTGATATATACAGTCATCTATAATCAAAATTCAAAACTTTATCATAATTCCAACTTCAAAATTTTCACTAATCAATATTATATTACTCTCATTAGAAAGAAAAAAATGTGTAAAATACTTTTATAAAGAAAATTTGTTGAAAATGAATTAATTCAACTACCTAAATAATCTTATAAAATAAATAATATACCTTGAAATATCTTCTAGACTCTTCTATTCTCCCCTATTTCCTTCTTTTTCTCCTCATACTTTTTCTCTCTCTTTTTTCCTGCTGCTCTCTCCGGCTCTCAACTCATTCACACGAACACGCAACACACAACACACAACACACACATATTTATAGGGCATTAAGGGAAGGCAAGGCGGTGGATGGGGAATGATTAATTCCCCATCCCGACGCCATATACTTAACTGGGTGTTCATGGGCAGGGTTGGGCAGGGCGAGACCCTTGCCCGATGCCCTGCCCGAAAGATCACTGGGTAGCAAAATGCAGCCCAGTGCCCGGCCCTGCCCGATAGAAGCCCTAACATTTTTAGGCAGGGCAATAATGGGCTGGGCTGGGCAGCCCTTCCATGCCCAAGTGGGATACCCTATCACACCCTATGTGAAAAAAACAGCTCAAGTAAATCGAAAAATTAAGTAACATCAATAATTCTACACTTTTGAATATTTCAATATAAGTATACAAATTAAGTCTTAAAATTAAAAAGACAACCATATGAAAGATTTGTTGATGTACTTGTTGAGGCAATCAGGGATTCAGTACAAACCCCTGCAGAGTACTCATTAAACAACCGATGCAAACAATCTTTGACACTTTCCTTCATAAGAGAGCATACTTCAAGGTCAATGTAAAGGACATCAAACATATAATTCACATAGGCTAGTTTATACCGAGGATCTAAAATTACAGCCACAAATAGCAATGGATTCATATTATTTGCTTGACCCCAATACTTATCATACTTCACCTGCATGCTAGTGCTCATTTCTCCCAAGAAGTTATTAGTTGTATTCATAACATTCTTTCGCAACATTTTATGAACACGAGCAATCTGGTGGAAGCATTCATTTGATGTCACAAAAAGAGAACTTGAAAATTTCAATGTAATTTCATAAAAGACCTTCAAGAATTTGATGAAGACCTTAGCTTTATCGCAATCATTTATAATAGGACCAGAAAAGGCATCACGCTCACGCCTATCACCACCAAAAGCAACTGAAGCATCACGCTCACGCTTAGAGCTTGAGCTAAAGAATGAAATATAGTCAGAATCTTCATCTCGCATTCGCTCGAATGCGTTCTGAAACTTCATGGCAGATTCCAACATTAAGTATGTTGAATTCCACCGAGTTGATACATCAAGGCAAACAAGGCTTTTGGTATCTATTTTTTCAGAGAAAAAAAGAGGGAAGAACGAACATAAATACCTTCAGAAATGAACTTCTGGGTACGAGGAGAGGCGAGGAGCAGCTGGAAGTGAGCACCTACAACCGGAAGCGATCTACCTTCGGGAGAGCGAGAGATCCGCGACTAGAGACTCGGAGATGTCGACTCGAGGTGCCGTAGAGGCGAGAGATCAAGAATGAAACTGGAAGTGACCAATTATCGAGTATTGGAGGAGAGTGGAGAGGCAGATCATCGAGCTCGAGCTCTAGAGATTAGAGAAGAATGGAGATCGAGAGAGCGGCTAGGGCATCGTGAGAAAGGGGAAGAGATGAGTCGGATAATGAGAAAGGGGAAGAGATGAGTCGGACAATGAGAAAGAAATGCAAATATTTTTTTAATTATAAGTTATATATAATTTTTATTTGTTAAAATTATATAATACCATCCTATAATATATATATATATAACTACTGGGCAGGGCCAAATGGGCAGGGCGGCATACCATGCCCGATGCCCAACCCTGCTCGCAAAATGCCCTGCTCGTTTGTGCCCCCGCCCCCCCGGGCCGCTTTTCCGCTGGGCTAGGCGGGCGATTTTTCATGGGCGCGGCGGGCGGGACAGTGGCGCGGGCATCATGAACACCCCTATACTTAAGGAGCAAGAATAAAGCCGCCACCGTTTTATACTTTTTTTTTTAAAAAAAAATACTATTATAGTAGTAATTATTATTTTTATTTACTTATTATTATTATTATTATTAATTTTTTTCCAACAACTATTAATTATTTGCACACTCTTATTCCACTAATTTGTTTCTATCATAAATGATATTTTATATACAAACCTTTATTTTGATAATTACACAATAAATTCATGTATCATGATTAATTATTATTATTTTTTCTTATTTATAATTAAATCCTAATATAAAAGTTTAGATATTACATGGTCATACATGAATGAATGAAAACAACTTTAACCCTGTGATGGGTGGCTTATAGTTACGCGCGACCAAAACAACTTTACTCTTAACCACTTTCTATGATCTAATTTAACTCATGGCTATGTCACAGTTATAATATAGTTATTTAACATCACTCTCAACTGTTGCGCACCCACCAATTACATCTGGCCAATACTGCTTCCCTTGTGTGGAATATCATATATTTAACCAATTTTCTTAAACTTGGACCGATCATTGAACTGGTCTAGGTAGTGGGTCAAGTGTTAGTAGGTCAGATCAGTGTTAAACCGAAGCTAACCTAGGGTTAAACCAGTGACAAAGTGAATTTGAACGATAATATTTTTTAGTGATTCTTTTTGCATTAGAAAATAGACATTTTAAGTTTTCCATAAAGTCTTAATTTGTAATTTTTGAAAATATGTAGAATTAGATATGAATTTTTTAAGTCAAGAAATTCTAAATAAACAATGAACGGGTCAAACCGGATCAGTTCACCGGTTTCGTGGTCGAACCAGCCGGTCCCGTTCGGTTTAATAATCATGGATTTAACTACATTCACCACATAGGTATTTAATGGTCAAGTTGTAGTCAACGAATATTTCTCCTAGCCACGGAGTGCACACCACCTCCCTTGCTTTGAATAAGCTCTGACAAGCAAGAGCCTCTTGTAACACCCCCATTTTCTAACAAATATTAGCAGTGAAATAGGAGTAAGAAAACACATTTTAAATTTGGGGTGTTACCATTTTGTAACACCCCAAATTTCGAACAAATATAATAACTTAGAATTGCAATAAATTTTATGAATAATTATTGAATTTCGAAATAACCAAATTTGAGAGGTGTTACCGCCGCACTTGTACTGGGACAAGTGCAAGGCTAACTTACTACATTAACATAAATCCAAACTTAAATAAATGTGTTTTATTCAGAAAATAAAAATAAAATAAAAACTAGCTAGAATCACTGAAGGTTCTTCCTCACTTCTCACTACTAACCCCAACCCGTAACCCGTTCTTCGAAAATCGCTCCCCGAAGGATCATCGCGACCACATAAACACAAATATCAAAGCAAAGCCGGTAATCCTAATAAAAACAGATGATATAGCTCAAATATATTAATCAAATCAAATATATATAATCACATAGTAATTGAATCAAATATCAATTTCAATATTCATCATGTCTAAATATTCACATCGAATAAAATATTATTCATTATCTGTTTAAATTTATTTAGACCCGGGAAACCCTGCCAGTCTATTTAGTGGGAAGAGAACCATGGTAGACCCGGGAAACCCTGCTAGTCTACCCTGTGACCCGGGAAACCCTGCCAGTTACAAATCATCAAATTGGCCATAAAACATTTCTTCTTAGTGTGCACACCTCTTCCCAAAGTTGCTATTAGTGTCCCGAGAAACCCTGTCAAACACCACTTTGGGAAGAACGGATATCATCGGTTCACATCAAATAATATATCGAAGGCATAAAGCCTAAGGGTTGTGTTCATCACTTTAGGAGGTACCATCCCAAAGCTATCCTCCCACTGTTAAATTATTTTTAAATACACATATAATAAATTCCCAAATTATTTCCAATATGTGTTTGAAACACTTGTATTGTAATCAATTCAATTCAATTTGTACTTGTATTTATATGTTTGAAACACTTGTATTGTAATCAACACAACATACACTTGTGTTGATATAGGCAACACCAACAACATGCATATACATACAACACACACAAAATGGATTTTCAAATTAAACTATACAATAAATTCTCATGAGTTCCTATAAGGTTGTCATAAGAAATTTTCATGACCATCATTTAAATCCCTGGCTCTACTCATTATCCATTTTACTCATGGGTTCCTATAAGGTTGTCATGTGAAGTTCTCATGACCATCATTTAAAACTCTGGATCTACTCATTATCCATTTGACTCATGGGTTCCTATAAGGTTGTCATGAGAAGTTCTCATGACCATCATTTAAATCCTGACTCTACTCATTATCCCTTTTTGGCCTTACTAGGCTTGACAAAAAAATATAGAAGTTGATAGTTGAAAGAAGATCAAGCAACAGTAATTAGAAGAGACAAAAACATGAATAGTTGATAGTTGAAAGAATATTACAACATGTGGAGCTATATCAAATCTAACAAAGCAAGAAGATCAATTAACAATCAACAAAGGTAATAGTTGATAGTTGAAAGAATATTACAACGTGTGGAGCTATATCAAATCTAACAAAGCAAGAAGATCAATTAACAATCAACAAAGGTCAAGTAATCGGAAGGAGTTATATATAAAAGACTTTGATAGCTAATATTGAAAATGGAGCAAAATACCCAAGAGGGAGGGTGAATTGGGTATGTTTAAAAATCTTTTTGAAACTTGCTCTGTTTTTGTAAAATAAAAACAAAGATAGACAGAGAGGAAAGTAGAAGAGCAAGACACAAAGATTTATACTAGTTCGGTCCAACCACCGACCTACGTCCGGTCCCACCACACCGAGATTTCCACTATATCAAAAGATTACACACTCGTACTCAAGAGTAATTCTCTCACTAGAACTTACTCCCTTTACAAGTTGTAATCAATGAACCCAATCACCAAGTCCCCTTGACTTGTGATTCTTTACAATAAATGATTTTCAAGTAAGAAACTCTCTCTAAGAGTAGATAGAAATAAACATTGAAGCTCTAATGTATCAACAGATACTTTACATAGAAAAACTCAAGAGTAGTTGGAAACTTTGACTGATTTTCGTTTTCTGCTGTCTTAGTTGTTGAGAGAAATTGAATGCTACTCTATTTATACTAAGAGAGCATTAAAGATCCGTTGCAAGCTCCATTATGACCGTTGGTGCATTAATCTAGTTGTTGGAGGCATTTTGGAGTTTTCTCTCTCTACTCTTCACTTTATCCGGTTGTACGAGAAGATCGAGTTGACTTCTTGAATATTAATCCGTTGGAATAGCAGCTACTGGATGTGGTAGGTAGACATTAATCCTTTGTAAGCGTGTGCAGAGGGATTATCCAAAAGTATGCAACTTTCTGGGTTTAACATTTAATGTTCTGACATGCTTTTTGCTTTTGCTTTAAATCTTCATTTAATCTCTTCTAAGCAAGCTGAAACTCACTAATAAAGTGGTTAAACATAGTTGGGAATATCAGAGAATAATAATGACAAGTATTGAGATTAAATAAATAAGTTTTCATAAATTCGTTAAATTTGATTTTCAAAACTTGCAACCAATACTTGAGTATGTTCTTCAATACTTGAGTATGTCACTGTGCACTAATGTGAATACTTGAGCATTCATGTCAATACTCGAGTATTCTTCTTCCAGAGAAGAACTTCAAGTTTTAAGCGTTGGACCATGTCTTTGAATAATGTCAATACTCGAGTATTCAAACCAATACTCGAGTTTTGAACTTTTTATGTGAAAATAAGTTTAAGTCTAAAACCTCAATACTTGAGTATTCAAATCAATACTTGAGTTTTCAAAACATTTGAAAAAGAGCCAAGCTCTCTCGTATGCCCAATACTCGAGTATTCAACTCAATACTTGAGTATTCAATTTGTTTGAAAACCTTTGTGAAATCTTTTCCAAGTCAATACTTGAGTATTCACTTTAATACTTGAGTATTCAAATCACTTGGAAATATCAAACCTTCGTATGGCCAATACTCGAGTATTCAATTCAATACTTGAGTATTGAACCGTTTTCAATATTTGTGAAGTCTCGTCATTTTAATACTTGAGTTTTCATTCCAATACTTGAGTATTCATAAACATGTGTAAATTTTGAAAAACTTTCTATTTGTCCAATACTTGAGTATTCAAACCAATACTCGAGTATTCACATGTTGGAATACTTTGGTGACTATCTGTATAACCAATACTTGAGTATTCAAATGGATACTTGAGTATTGATAATTTTTCCTTTCAGCGAAAGAGTCTCTGTAAGATCAATACTCGAGTATTGAAACTAATACTTGAGTATTGACTTATAGTGAAAAACTTGGAAGGCTCTACGTAACTCAAATACTTGAGTATTGTGTGACTTTGTGGAAACAAGTCATTCTCTGTCAACTCAATACTTGAATATTGAAACCAATACTCGAGTATTCACTTGACAGTAAATTTTTCAACTTATCAAAAACTCATTTTAACTTGTGTTTACAATTGTCAGTTATCATCAAAATACATAGAGAACTAACAAATATGCCAAACTTGTCGGCTTTGTTTTCAAATTAAATGACGTATGTGTCATGTTTTCTTGATTCATTGGATTTGTATTTACATACATATAGTGGTATTAAGATTATCTGGTCTCCGTTTTGCTAACCTCCTAGAAGAATAATTGACGCAGAGTACGAAAAGAGGATGCAGTAGCGGAGAAGAAAAAGTAGCAGAGAAGAAAAGTATTGAGCGTTCGCTAGGTTTAGGCGGCTAAACCTCGGTTTATAATTAAAATTTAGGGTTTAGCTATGGGTTGTGTTCTTTAACTATTGCCAATTAATAAATTATAAAACAATACAAACATTATTAAATTCTAAATTTTTATTATTACTATATTATTATTATTGTTGTTGTTGTTTTTGTTATTATCATTAATAATAATCTAGGCTATTACACCTCTTCACTTAACTCAACACAAACAACCAGGGACCATAGGTGCATCACATTCAACAAAAACAAGAACACAACAACCACATCGATGGAGTAGAAGGAACCCACATAATCTTCGGGATTGATCAGGTGTCGCGTCATCGCCGGAAAAAGCCGCTCACCCTCTTTGTTCTTCAGCTCCCTCTGCTTTCTCCAGGTCCAGTTGTGTGAATTACCCAAAGCTCATTCATCTCTTTATATCAAATCCAACGTCACATAAGAGGCATTTGGGTCTTTGTCCAATTTCCTTAAGCATTAGAAAATGGGTTCCCACCATTTTTTGTGGGAACCCATTTTCATTTAAATAGATGAAGATAGCTAGCAGCAAGAAAATGATTTCATGGGAAAATTACAATCCAAACTACCCGCCGCCGGAGGGAAAATTCAATTTCCCCTCTTACGCCTTTGATTTTCTTCGATCCGTTTTCAATTAGAACTACATACAACTCCTAAGCTCCTAAATGTAAAACCTAATTTATGCCATTAAAAATCTGACAGATCTTATAATTAGGATATGAGGTAGTATAACCCAAAAAAAGTACAAAAAGATAATTTGTTTCCTTGGTACAACAATCCAAGTATGAATTGTATGCTATATCCATATTATTAGTTCAGGCACTTTAGATTGGGACTAAAATAAAATCTCATAGAGACTAAAACCAAAACTCGTAATGATCAAATCAAAACTCATTAAAAGTATAAATAAAAAAGACAACTTAAATGCAAGAGTATAAATCAATCAATTTTGAATTCATGTTTTGTTTTCTTACTTTAATATTTGATTTCATCAATTTGAGAGGGTGAACTCATTCTCAGCTGGTGCAACTCTTCTTCAGTTTTGTGTAACATATCTTCAACTATGTGCAAATGACTTTCATATTGAAGACTTTTTGCACATAGTTGAAGATATGTCGCACATAATTAAAGAAGAGTTACATCTTCTAATAATAGTTGCACCAAGTTCTTCTGACCAAATAGAATTGCCAAATGGGGACTTTCTCCAATTTTCCCTAAAAAATGGGAAATTTTTTATTTATATTTTTAAGAAGTTTTTTTGATTCGATCTATATATTTTAACAAGTTTTGACTTTGGTTCATATATTTCACGTTAAGCTAACATTATTAATCATATGTTTATAAAACTATAGGGACTAACATTTTAAATAAAAGAAATTATAGAAAATAACTATGATTTAAAATTAGATGAACCAAAATCAAAATCGAATCAAATGGTAAAAGACCTAGTATCCCTTCTTCCTCTGAAAAGATATATAACTTCAGCTAATTCAGCAACCCACATAAGTAGTGTTGGCTGATTTGAAATGCTTGATTTTTCTGCTTTCTGGTTTTGGTTTTGTTAATTGTCATGTGCTGTCTGCTTTTGATCTGTTTGTGGGGGTCGGAGTTGTTTAACATTGCTGGGGTTGCTTGTGATTTTATTTTTTCCTTAAAAAAAAAAAAAAACGGATGGCATCATTGAAGCCCAAAGTTAAAAATGATAGAATCAAGAATCCAGAATTAGCTGCAACATTATTTAACTAGCTGTGGATTAGAGAGGAAAAAGAAAGCAAAAGGAGGCCAAGAAAAGATTTGCTTCCATAACTAAATCCTAAGGCTCATTCAGACATAATGATAGAAATTACAGAAGCCCTAAAATATTTAAAAGCAATGGCCTTTAACAAAGTATGTATGATGCAATTACAAACAGAGCAGTTAAGTTGAGCGGATTCTCTCAATTTTTAAGTAGGAAAATGAACCATTTTGAACAAATTTTAGCAGTCCGTTCATTTTGAACGTTCCAAATTTGTTTTTTCTTCAACACTAAGTGGCCATCTTAATAGATCAGACCACTCAAATCAACTCAATGGGCTAATATTTGCTCAAAATGAACACATTTTTCAGCCTAAAATGAGGGAATCCAAAGGAGATCGTTGTTAAATTCAAGAGGAGCTACGTCGTCGATGGCTTGCTCCTCTTAGAATGCAAAGCCGGATGCGTCGGCTGAGAGCTTCCAGTTTGTCAAATTTGTCAGTTTTAGGTGCTTTTGGGTCTGTACTTTCACCTTTCTTTTTATTTTTCTTCTCCGTCTTCTTGTTCTTCTTCTTCTCTTTCTTCTCCTCCTTCTTATCCTCTTTCTTTTCTGTCTCTTCATTTTCTTCAGTAAGATCTGAACATTTCTCTTTCATGCTTCGCAAAGGTGTAGCAAACACATCCACGATATTCTGGCAGTCAAAAAGCACATGAAACCAAACTTGTCAATTGGTAAATTAGATATGACACAACATTTACATGCAATTTTAAATATGGTAGCATAGTTCATATAAGTGTTAGATTCATATACTTAGAAAATGGACTTGAATGATTAACTCAAATGCATTTATTTGTGGCCTTTTGATCCTCACAT
Source organism: Acacia melanoxylon (assembly GCA_019022615.1). Taxonomy (NCBI): domain Eukaryota; kingdom Viridiplantae; phylum Streptophyta; class Magnoliopsida; order Fabales; family Fabaceae; genus Acacia; species Acacia melanoxylon. The sequence goes on from JAFJYJ010000108.1 coordinate 852,413, forward strand.
AAAAGGATACTGCGACACAATCATTTTTCCGAGTTAACCCATATATTTTCGCAATCATCATTGGTGATTTTATGCGCTTTTAACTATGAGATGCAACTCCAGTGAGAGTTATTTGATGTCCTCACTTGAAGGGATCGTAGTTCAAGTTAGTGAAACTATTAGAGAGAGAGAGAGAGAGAGACCCGAGAGCAACTATTGTCAGCACTGAAATCTGCATAGGATTCCCCATCACTGCCCCCTAAAGATGAACATCTGCCCCAACTTTCTCTGTTGGAGCTGGTAAATGAGCAACATTCTTCAGTTGGACCATTTAGCTTATCCTGTAAAACCATTCAAGCAAATGTCCAGTGATGCCATGCCAACATAATATGCTGCAAATATGGGAGATTTCAGAGAAAAAGAACACCCATAAAAGTGTAATGAACCATAAATATCTTCATACCCATAACTTGATCCATTTGTAGGTGAAACCAAGCACCATTTGGTAAGAGAACTATAAAATACAGATACTATTATATTCAAGTTGCACCTATAACAGGTTCGAACAAACCTGGCACAGGTACCCTTGCACACTTGAAAACAAGTATCATGTAATTTTTTTACTATAAAAAATTTGGTATGTATTAGATAAATTGTAGATGCGCCTACAGGCTTTGAATTCTAAATCTTAATGATATAAAATTTTTACCAGAAGAATTAATATATATGAAGTTGCATGCACAGCTTTCATATCATATATTTCTTAATTTTTTTTTGAAACATACTGTTTTTGGTTTATTATATATAGTAGCTTTTTTTATTGTCATATCTATAGTAGGTTTAATTTTTTCCCCCCTATTTCCCTGGTACACTCGCTGTATAACTTTATATTTGGAAAAAATTGCCTAATTCCAGACCCATGCCCATATCAGGTATGAAAATAGTTCCTTTACTTGTGCAACATAGAATTGATACAAGCTTAATGCAGGAATTAGCAATCAGTACAGTGCTAGTTATTATATTTATCATGAGCGATATGGAAATTGATTGAGCAATCTCTTTATCCAAAACAGTAATTTCTAGTTTGCACAGTCCAATCTTGAAAAGTTCTACGATACAATCTATTACTCCCTCCATTCCTTTTTATAAGAAACGTTCAACTGAATCTCGCAGTCCAAAGCGTTGGTTAAGAACAATAAATGTGTCAAAATTGTAACATTTTCTTGACTAAAATACCCTTATTTATGATGACATGGGGAATAAGAAAGAGAACAAGGAAATTATTATAATAAGGAGGATTATAAAAGAGAGAGAATAAGAAAATAAATATGGTAGAAGTAATAGGTCTTTGAGGGTTGTGAAAATTTATCATATTGACATTAAACATGGGTAATTAAATAAGGGAGAAATGTGAAAGTTAGAAGTAAAAAATAAGACATTCTCTGAATGTTTTTTTATAAAAAGGGACAAGGTATGTGTGGCGGTTGTTTCTTATAGAAAGGAACGGAAGGAGTATTGTAATTGAAGCTACACAATTTCTGACTCAGATGGCATTTGAGGGATCACCTGTACGTGTGAATCTTGGCCAGCTTCATCATGATCATGCATAGTCTCCTAGCAATACAAACTTTAAGTCAGCCTAATAGAAGAAAGGCGATGGAGGAAATAACATGAAGAAAAGGAAAGCAGGGTACTTCAACAGTTGTCTCTGTTTCAACTTCAGAAAGAAGTTCATTAACAGATTTTATGGTTGAAATGCATGGAGGAGCAGATGACGAACTTGCCACGGCATTAGCAGCAGATCGCAGGGTAGAAATGATCTCATACAGTACGCTCTGGCAATCAAGCAAGGAAAAATTGAAACATGATAATATCAAAGGTCAGAATTGTAACAACACAAGGCGTATTTACAGTGGTCCGTCATGTGAATTCTAATTTGAAAGGCAAAGACAATAATGAATATTGATCAAATCGGACAACCTGAAAACAAGGACCTCTAAGGTATGATAGCCCTCCCACAGGACAGGGGAGGAAAGAGAGGCAGATAAGGTAGGATAATTTTGTAATTCATTATTGAGGATATTAAAGTCAAAAGAAAAATTATTACACTCCTTTGCCCTTGCTTAAATGGAGAGGCAAAAATTTTGAACCGCCTTCCCAATATAGAAATACATTGTATAGTAACATTAAAGCCACTTCATGAGTTTTTTTTCCTAAAACTGAACGTTAAAATACTTTTCATAAAATAGGCAGTTTTTTCCTTCTTCACACCAAGTTAAACAAGCTACTCGTGTGCCTCCATTAGTCCATTGTATTTGCCATTCCTCTTAGTGAAGGTGGGACTGTTGAAGAAACACGTGTTTATAAATTGGCTAATATTTTATTTTACAATTTTATTTTACAATTTTATTTAATAGAGAGGGGAAAATGAATTTATTGAAGAGAAATAAAAAAAAGCCAAGGACAAGAAGTCCTCCCACAACGAAGGAATAATTAATTGATGACTTGGTTACTGTTTGATACATGTGCAAAGCTTAAGTTAATGAACTGAATCAACCAGTGACACTGGTCATAACAAAGGGCTTGTTTGGCTATCACTATTGAGATGCCAAAAGTCCTTTTAAAAAGCGCCATTCCTCCAATGTAACATGTTTGGTTAACAATTTTTTTCAAGCAAAGTACTCTGGAAAATACTTTTTTTTTTTGTGCACAGGTGTCCTATTGTAGGCAACCCTATTCAAGGCACGGTTGGGTACTAAATGTGGGCACTCTCCTAGTGGGATTTGAACCTTCATTCACCATATTATGAAGGACTAGCCCCATTTGTTAAACCCAAGTATGTTGATACTTGTGGAAAGTACATTTGTAGAGGCAAAAATTTCTTACTTCTAAAAAGTGACTTTAAATTTTGGCAAACTTGTACTTTTAAAAACCAAGCATGCACATAGAATTCTACATGACTAATAAAGTGGATGCACTCAGGAGGCTACCTTGTCACCACCAGAGCCAATGTTTAAATCCCCCAGATCATAATATTTCTCCAGTTCACTTCGAAGACTGGAAACTTGAGGTGGGCGGAGAACTTTACAGAAGAAACTGGACACTGAATCATAGAAGGACTGTGGTCGAGAAGAGTTGTGATCACCATTAAATTTAATCACATTTTTATCCCCCTAAAAATACAAACTTGTTTAGATACTTTCTCAGAATCAGTGTGGGAAAAAGCACCAACTTCTTTGAAAGTATTTCAAAGGTACAAAATAATACCGCATAGGATGTGAAGATAAGATCAGAGTGATGGGGCTTAATGAACTTGTCATCACTAGCATGCCCAATTAAAACAGGAATGGATGTCTTGGGTGCAACCTGCAAGTTTTAAGCACTTTGATAAGGACATAATTCTACTTTATTGAAAGATCATTCAGCCAGAAAACATACAAAACTCAGCATGCATTTCAAAGTACAGATGTAGGGACGTAACAAAGTTTCTATCATTGTTTTTTATATCTCAAAAGCAAGAGAAAAAGATAAGATAAGAAAATATGAAATTTACAAACCAGCAAACAGTTGAGGTCCATAATATCAAACTTTGCCTTCTTCTCAATCACTCGCCGCATGTATTGTACTGCCATTTTAACCTAACCAGGCAATATCATGAAAATTACAAAATTCAATAAATAAAACAAGGAGGAAAAATGTCCAGAAGGTAGTAAAAGATCAACGGCTGTAAGTATAGATCCATACAGCCCGATAGACAACAGCCATTAAAGTATAAACCAATATCAAAGGGCTGAAATTCAATTTCACACAAACCAAACAATATCCACTGCAATAAGAGTACTAAAAAATGCAGTATTTGCACAACTTAAACTACAATACTTCAAGAAACATGAAGTTCTGAGAAAAGAAATAGGATAAAAGACTTTATTTGCTAACCTCATAAAGCAACCAACCCAGAAAAGGGCATAAACTAAAGGTAAGTCAAATTAAAGAGAAGGTACAAATAAAACTTGAGAAAATCATACAGATACACAAAAATTTGTAACAAAGAAGAGATTAGAAAAATATCCATTTTAAATCTTTTTCCATGGAAAAATGTCTTGAATAATTGTTAAGATTGTTAAATTGGAACATCAGTGCTAGCAGTGCATAAATAATCCTTAAAGATCCATGTACAGGGGAAGCTCAACTACCAGCCAGCAAATAACATAGGTATTTGTTACCCTAAAAAGGAAATGGAGAAAAGCAAGAGATCTTCTTCCTTGGTTTCAACTTATGTTACAAAGGTATATTATTTTGGTTTTGGCCAAAGCATCTTTCAATTCACTAATTCATTTCAAATGTCTGTTTGTAGAAGAGATATTTATATATACACACATATCCTCACATAATAATCCCAAGTAATAGAATCCAGCCAAAGAAGAAATAAAATCCCCACTTTTCATGACTAAATTTCCAAATGAAGATGAATCCAAAATAAACAAGGAAATTCATATGCAAAATAAAAAGCTAATGAACATAAATTGCTTTCTCCCTTCCCTGGGATGCGCTCTTTTCATCCTAGGATAAGAAATCACATGCCTATAAACAGACAATGATTGTCAGGTGGGCCATATCAAATCAGTCCATGAAGAATAGCCCATCAATTGGCGATAGCAACTTCAATGCAAGTATGCATGGAATTCTCACTAGAGTTTATAACATACTTCTAACTTCCACACGGAGGTTAAACTAAAAAAATAGCCTTGAAGATCATCTAAAAAGACATAGTGAAAAAGGTCCAGAAATGAGTATCAGTAAAGCAGGGAGCCAGATAAAAGAGAATAACACATCAGATTCCAAAAAAGAACTAAAAACCTCTAGCGGAGGCATTGAAAGCAAACAATTTACAGCTAATTAATAGTAATAGATGAAGTTATATCAATGAAAGAATTCAGCAACACATAATTAAAGCCATCTCATAATTAAAGATGTGCCAGCCAGTACAGATATCATATAATTCAGGTTCATAGTAATACATGGCATTTTTTAGGGAACCATTCTTAGTTCCTCTTTAAGCATTTGCTTAAAGGCATAGGCAGCATATACATAAGGGCTTAAGGAAAGAGGGAGATTACAGTGAACTTTGGAAGGCGGATCTTGTAGACATCCACAAGCTCCATCATAAGATCATATAAGTTTGAAAAGGCACTATCCAACACCATTCCAGATATGGAATGGTCTTCGGCTCCAAAAAGGAGGCTGCATCATATAAAAGTAAATATAGCCATATCAGAAATATTATTCATGACTTACGGGAGGCTCATAAATGTATAAATATATGTAGAAGAGTGGAGGAAAACTTTTATTCCCAGTATAAAGTTTCAAGTTTAAAACCATTATAAGCCATGAAAATGCCTAAAATAGCCTTGTCTGCACAAAGATACACACACGCAGATCACAACATTTTGGTTGTAACAGAAGTGAATTTTAGAAATAACCAACTGAATTCCTTTTATCTGGAAAAAGAAGTGAATTAAGTACCAAAATAGGAGAAAACTTTACAAAAATAAACATAACAATCATAGAAATTAACTCAAAAATGTAATACCTGGTAACAGCTCCCATGGATCTTCCCCAGAGACCTATATGAGATATTTGTTTGTTGCTTCTTAAATGTGACACCACTACCTTGAGATCATCTTTCTATCACACAAAGGGAACAAGGAAATAAAATTTTACAAGGTTCACATAGTTTTAAGAGCCAAAGAGAATGTTACTTGAAGAATTCCAAAATTCAACAATGGCAACATAATATATAAGCACATTAATCCATCTCCCAAAAGCAAAGTGGGAAAATGATTAAAAAAAAGCCTTATATTTATATTTATGAAAGAAGTAGTACGTAGAAGCTTGATCAACCAGTTGAATTGAAGTAAATTACAAAAATAGGTAGGGGCATAAAGGGGCAACATACTTCATGCCAACCAAGGCTAACATAGTCTCCATCAGATAAGCCTGACCCAGAGAAATCAAGAGTAAACACGGTAATATTTGATGGAAGAAGAATAACAGCAGCTTCATTGGCATCTGCCCTACATCCACTGCATCATAGTACACATGCACATATATCAAAGGTAAGAATGGGACGGTAATTTCATAATTAAAACAGTTACACAATATATATATAATCATGATAGCAGTGACTGTAACAATTGTATATACCTGTTCCCATGGCAGTATATAACACAAGGAAGAGAAGAATCTTCAGGGAAAGGTGAAGGGAGATAATGGCTACATTGTAAGGCATGTCCCCTAGAATTCTTAAGCTGCAAGATAGAAAAATTGATAATCTAGCAGTAAATAAATAATTGGAATCATGAATAGCTGAAACTCCATAGACAACAATTAAAGTATGAAACCAATAGGTAAATGATGTCCATACTTGCCTCCAAATCCTGTCTTTGATATGTTCTTCCTGCAAGAGAAAATTCTCTTTCCCATAGGTACTGGTCTGGGTTGTATTCTGCCCTGTATAAGTACGAAGGCAAAAAAAATTACATTTTGATAAAAAATGATTTGAGAGAGAAAACCACAAATCAAGCAAGTGACGCAAGGGCAGCTAGCTCCTTGTTTTAATTGAAACACAAAACCAAATTTCAGAAACAGTAGTACTTGACGTAAAGAGTGAAAGACGTCTAAGAAATGTCTTCCAAGATGGTTGAGACTTGAGAAAGTTCTGATTAACACCATCCAGAACAAAGAGAAATGCAGTCAAACTCTAATAACAAAAAACTTAAATTGTTCAAACTTCACACACCTAACTCCTCGTTAAGAGACATTAGGAAAGAAATAGGCGATGGCAAATTAAGTAGGCCGTAACAAGAATGATACGAATCAAGCAGTTTTCACCGCAATTAACTAAGTTCAAGGTCTAGAGAGACCCTCGCGAAAGCAAAAAGTAATACCTGGGGGGACGAATTACAAAGTTGATGAATTGCTCAATCATCTTCCTTCTACATGTAGTCCAGAGTAACTCCTCCACATGAGATTACGAAGTTGAGAGGAGTCTCTGAGAACCTCAAAATCAATTTTTCACCATCTCTAAAACTATATGTTCTTATAAGAGCAGCACCTTAATAATCCCAAATCCTCCCGATGTAGGAAACAGTTAAATTCCAAATGAATTTCATTCAAAAATTAGAATGCTGGGCATCAATAATTTCTGCAGGAAACAATACCAGCTGGCTAAGAAAAGGCACCACAGTGCAAAAAAGATTTCTAGTTTACAAATATGCTGGTCCCCGAGTAATCATATGAAAGAGAGGGAAAGATCCCAATAAGCAAAAGCATTCGCAAATCCAAATGCCCTCAAAAGCATACAAAACATTGCATCTAGAAAAACTAGAGAAACATCCGGTAAGCAGAGGTATTAACCCAAACAGAAGCTTAATTTAAACCCCCTGCACCATTATTGCAGCAACTTTCTCAAGGTTAATAATTTAAAACTTGGGCCCCTATTGCGCGTCAATTCCACGAAAGGGTCCCAAACACGCAAGTAAAGAGAGTTAAAAATGGTAAAAAGGTTTAGAAAGCGAAAATGCGGAGCAAACTGAAGAACCCAAATTCAAAGTCAGATCCCACAGCTAGACTCCCACATTGGTTTGTACGTATGAGCTTTCCTTCTGGGTTTTGCAGTACAAGAAAGAAAAGGCCGGTAAAAAGGGAAAGAGAAGAAAAAAGTTGAGAACTTTACCGGAACAGAAAAGCGGTGCGGTTATCAGTGAGCTAACTGCTAAGAGCAAAAGAAAAAGAAATGGTCTACTCGTGAAGAAGAAGATAAAATTGGAAGATTGCAAGTAGGAAAATTATGTTTTTTTATTTCCTTCTTCCGTTACTGGGAACGAGAATTCGGAGTTGGGGATGGGGATGGGGATGGAAATCGAGGTCAGAGAAGGGTGATGAAGACGAGTTGAGGAAAACCAGCCAGCTGGAATTTTCTCTGTAAAGTCTTTCTCAGTCCTGTATATAACTCGTGAAAATTTTTGTTTCTTTCCAAACCTGAAATATACAATTTTGTATTCTTTTAAAGTTTGTCTTAAACGGTTAGTGCCGTTTAAGAATTTATAAATGTCCCAAATGACCGACATAGTTGACAATTCTTTACATTGTGATGAATCAACCATCAACCATATTACTATAAATTATGATATTGCTTTATGAAATGCCGCTATTTAATTGCAAAAAGAATTTAAATTAAACAAAGGAACAAGCAATCGGATAAGCCAGGGCCAATTATGAAATCGGATATCAGCACTGTAACAAAACAGTAAAATCACTATTTATTTGTGGTAAGAAATTATTACATTCAGGTACTGGCCAAAAAAATTATTACATTCAGCTTCTTTCTTTTTTTCTTTTTTTTTTTCTTTTGACCAAACATTACATTCGGGTTAAAAAAGTAAATTATTACTTTAAGTAATTCAGTAGTTTTACTTTGATTCTAAATTAATTTACATATATTTATTTCTTAATTTTTTTAAAAAAAGAGAGTAAATTATTACATTAAGTAATTCAGTAGTGTTACTTTGGTTCTAAATTAATTTGCACATATTTATTTCTTAAATTTATGAAATATTCTTTAATTACGGTTAAAAAAATATCTAAATCTAAAAGTGATTATGAAAGGTAAGGATATATTAAACCTAATAAATAAGGTATATAATCAAACTAAAATAATGAACCCTTTTAGAATATGTATTATGTTGGGACAAAAGTAGGGATCTATCATTAAATATTCAATCCAGAGTATCAGAAGGAGTATGATTAACAATAAATTTAAAGTCTAATTATTCATGTCATACTTTGTCAACATAATCCCACAATAATTAATTCAAATGAATTGCTGGTAAAAGAAAAAGAAAAAGAAAAAAAGGAATCATTCAAATGAACCATAACACTTACTCACTTGTACTGAATTTTGCCCAAAACAAAAGGAAAAGGTATGTCATTAATGGATACATTACTTTCGTTAATTGACCTCATGGCACAAATAAAAGAGAATAATAATTCTTAAAAATAAATGCTACAACAATTATATCAACATCCATCAATAAAATAGTTGATTGCTGATGCTGATAGCTTAATTGTGCAACAGAATTTTTTTTTTTTAAGAATTTTTTTTTAAAATTCTTATAATTTCACTTGATTTTTAATCAAGTTTTTTTTTTCCAGGACATTAGAGTCTAATGTGACTAGCAAAAAGAAAAAATTACAATGACCTAATTAAAAATAAGAAAAACTACAGGGCAGTAATAAAAAAACTATATAAAATTAATTAAAAATAAAGTAAATCTATAAGAACTTACATATTACTTTTTTTTCATATTTTTATTTGTGAGTCCAAATTCTTGGTTTATACATATTCTTATTCATGTGTTTATATCTCTCTTTCCACATCCTTTTCCATCAAGGCAGACACCTCCATACAAAGCTGCTGACTCATCAGACCTGTATTCCTCATTACTCGAAAGGGACTAAGGTATATTCTCACATCATGCACCTTCATTAATACTTTTCAAATATGTTGTTGTTAGCCCACGACAAAATTAGTAGTACATGAAACAAGATATATTATGTCACCTATCTCTATATGTATGTTAACTATTCAAATATTTCATTTGAATATCATGCACCAACCTTTTGGCCAGATTGTGTCACCATCTCAAATGTGACTAATTGAACAACTTAATAAAGCAAACATCACATTTCAATTACAATGAGGTTCTATGAAAGATATTTAATTACCCAAAAGTCTAATACTCCTCCTAGGTTCTAATTATAAGGCATAATGATTTTTTTAGAGAAATTTAGGAAAGCCTAATTAAATTATTTTAGAAAGTATTTTTATTTTTTTTTTCAAAGTAATTAGTTTAATTGATAAACTAATATATAATCTAAAGATACACAACATATAAAATGATTAAGTAACTTATTTAACTTCCTTAATTTCTCCAAACAAAGTCAACTATATCTTATAATTAGGACCGGGGTAGTAACAATTGAGAAACATGTAATGACAAGTGTCAATATTAGAAATGATTGTAGAATTATACTTCTCACTGGTAGTTGAGACTTCTTAGTAATTAACTCATTCCTTAAGACTTCATTATGATTTCCTCTATTTTTTTTTCAATACGGTTATCTAATTAGATTAGATTTGAACATCGTTGGGCATAATTAAGGTGACCCTCTCAAAAGCATTTTTGGCATTTATATAAATTCAAGACATCATGCTTCAACGATCGAAACCCCTTCTATTAGGAACAACTCTTTCTGGTAGATTTTAATTTCTTTCCTACGTCTTGGCATTCCTAAAGGTGCACTCAATGATAGATGTTGACAATAGAAGAGTTCTTATTTTATTTTTGATATGAAAGAGGGCAAAAAGCCCAAGTACAGGAAATTAAATTACAAAGCTAGGGGAATAAATCTCAAACATTCTTTATCCACTAAGGCCCTTAAAGCCAAAGGACATTTACTGAGGATCCTAGATTTAGACAGACCCCACTTAGCCAGAGCATCCGCTACTCTATTAATTTCTCTAGGAACATAGTTAAAGGAGATAATCCAATTCCTAGCAATCACAGCCTTGATTTGTTGAACAAGAAGACTATCACTAGGCCCAAGAGGTTGGACCAGAATATTAACCAGATCAAGGGCATCAGATTCTACTACAACTTTCTTCAACCCCAAGTCCCATGCCAAACTCAACCCCTCATCAACCGCCCACTCCTCCGCAATGCTAGCGCTGCAGATTCCTAAAGACTTTGTGAAACCAGCCAACCATAGCCCTTTATCATTTCTCATAGCCCCACCACATGCTGCCTTGGATGAACTCAAAACCATGGCCCCATCTACATTTAATTTGGTCCATCCATCCATGGGGGGTTGCCATTTCCGAGGAGAAGAAGGACCATTGCTAACCGATACAACACAAGGCAAAACCTGGACAAAAGTAAACTTCCTCCAAATTTGCAAAATAACAATTGCAGGATTTAATGGCTTCAAAAAACCCTGCTCAAAGATTAAAGAGTTTCTCCAACCCCATAATTTCCATATCGACACCCCAAAAATAAGAGACCAACAAGGCCCCAACCCAGAACTAATAATACCACACAGGTTCATAGCCATCCAGTCAATAAGGCTAGTAGAGAAAAATTGAGCAACATACCTAGGGCCTACCAATTTCAACCACAGCTGTTTGGCATACGCACAGTCCCTCAATATATGCAAAATATCTTCCGTACCACAATTACAGAAGCCACAAGAAGCAAAGGCCGTGGACCACAAGCTCCGCCACATATTTGTAGGTAGTTTATTTAACAAAACCATCCACATAAAAACTCTGATACGCTCTACTCCTTGCCAATTCCAAACACACTTAAAAAGTTTACATTTAAAATGTTCAGGATTTTTTTCAATTAAAAAATATGCACTTCTAATTGAAAAATTACCATCTCTAGCCACCCCCATAGCATAACATCATGGCTCGCGTCAGGCCTCGGCGTTAAGTGGCAGATTAGACGCTGGATAACAGATGGGTTTACACACCCGACCAACTTACCAAGGTCCCAAAACCCATTCACAACCCAATCAGCAACCGAAGATGACTCTTCCTCCAAAGATAATGGTCTAATAGTAAGATCCTCGATTTTCCCTTCAAACATCCAAGGGTCTAAGAAGAAATGCATAGTAGAACCATTTCTTACCTGCCATCTAGTACCAAGATCAAGGAGTTTTTTCTGGGAAGTGACAAACTTCCAAAGCTTCGAATCGCCCGAACGAAAAGTCAAAAGAGAAGAATCCTCTCGCCTCATGTAGCTACCCCAGAGCACATCCACCCATAAGCCAGTCGAACCCGCGATCAATTTCCAGGCAATTTTAGCACCACAAGCTTTATTAAAAGAAGAAAGCCGCCTAAAGCCAAGCCCCCCATAATCCTTTGGGAGAGTGATTCGGTCCCAACCCACCGGGTGGAAGTGACTATGGGCATCATCATTGCCCCAAATAAAATTCCTCTGAATTTTTTCTACCTCCAGGAAAATGCTCCTTGGAATTCTAGCAACTTGCATTGGATATAGAGGAATAGAGCTTAGCACATACTTTGCTAGAGTAATAGGACCCGTTGTAGATAAAGATTTAGCCTTCCAAGTCGCAAACTTTGAGTGAACCCTCTCAGTAATATAACCAAAAGTCTCCCTAGTTTTCCTATTACGAGACAAAGGAAAACCAAGGTACTTACCTATTTCACATGAGATACACATCCTAGTCAAGTCCCTTATAGCATTCTTTGATTGAGGCGAGACTTTTGGAGAGAAGAACAAAGAAGACTTGGCACTATTGACTTTCACTCTTGAGGCATTAGAGAAACTATTCAAACACTTCATCATGAGGTTAGCTTGGTAAGTAGTGGCAACTCCAAACAACAAGAGATCATCCGCGAACATAAGATGTGAAATTTGAGGTCCAGATCTAGAAGTGACAATTGGCTTCCAGCTCCCACATGCAACTTCATCACAAATCAAATGCGAAAGTTTGTCCATACACAATACAAAAAGTAAAGGTGGGATAGGATCCCCTTGACGGAGTCCCCTCTTTGGAAAAAAGAACTCAGATTGAGAGCCATTCCAAATAACGTTATAAGAAACCGAAAACACACAAGTCATAATGAGATTTATGAAATCCAAATCAAATCCTACATCAAGAAGAACCTGTTTCAGAAAATCCCACCTAACCCTATTATATGCCTTTTCAAGGTCAATCTTCATAGCCATAAGCCCTCTTTTACTCCTGTTTTTACTCATAATATGGAGAAGCTCCTGCCCCACCACAATGTTGTTTTGAATGTGCCTCCCTTTAACAAAACTAGCTTGGTAGGGGGAAACAATGTCATGCATAACACCTTTAAGTCGTTGGGTCACAATTTTAGTAATACACTTATAATGCACAGTACAAAGGGAGATGGGTCTAAAGTGAGAAACCAATTCTAGATCATCCCTCTTAGGAATCAGTGAAATCGGAGTTTTATTTGCCTCCTCGGGGAGTGGGAACCATTGGAAAATACTACGCACAAAAGCACATAAGGAAGATCCTACCTTATTCCAATTTCTCTTATAAAAGACCGAGGGAAAAACATCAAAACCCGGTGCTTTAAAATTACCCATGGAAAAGACAGCAGTTCTAATTTCGTCCTCCAAAGGGATACAATTTAAACCACGTAAGATGGAATCATCTACCCTAGGAAAATTAGATTCTGTAACTAGGCATGGTGAAGCAACACTATCATCATCATAAAGAGTTTTGAAATACCTGATTACCAGATCTCTCAGCTCTACTTCATTATCCACCCAGAATCCCTCCTCATTTTTAATAGAGATAATCCTATTTCGTCTTCTCCTCATTTTGGTCTTTAGGTGATAATACCAAGTATTCCGATCACCCTCCGTAATCCACTGCGAACGAGACTTTTGGAACCATTTAATTTCCTCAAGCCTCAAGAGTCTTTCCAGCTCTTCCTGAAGTTCCAATTCCAGATTACACAAAAATTGGGAATATGGATAGGCAGCAGATCTTTGGATTCCGTCCAATCTGGCCAAAATAGAGTTTTTCTTTTTCTCCACAAAGCCAAAGACTTCTCTGTTCCACACCCCAACATCCTCCTGGAACTTAGAAAGAGAAGTATCCAAATTAACACGCAAATCCCATTTTTTAGAAAGAAAATCTTCAAAATGATCATGTGACATCCACATCACCTCAAACCGAAAAAGTCAAACCCCTCGACTTAACTGATTGCAATCACCAAAACACAACAAAATTGGATTGTGATTAGAATAATTAGTACGTGGGAGAACCTGAACAAAGCTATCTGCAAACTCTGACAAGAAGGAAGAATTTGCAAACGCCCTATCGAGTCTTTCAAAGAGACGAGCACAATTCACTAACTTTGGACCACACCATGTGAATCTGGGACCGTGGAAACCCAAATCAGAAAGGCCGCAAACCTCCACTCGTTCTCTTAATTTCCTCAGTCTGGAAACATGAAATAAAGAGCCTCTTGTTCTCTCATTTGACAATAGAATGTCGTTAAAGTCACCAATAACCCCCTACGGCAAAGAGATATTCTCAGCAAGGTTGGCTAAGTCCCCCCATAGGGCTTGTTTCGAGATCGATGAAGGGATAGCATACACTGCAGTTAGAAGAAACAGTTGCCTCCCTACCACCTCACATCTCAGGTGAAGAAACTGTCTATTTGCCACCTCCACTGTAACATCCTTAAATTTTAGGACTTAAAGATAATTGTAGATAAGTTTTATTTAGTCAAAGAGTTGGAATGAATTAATAATTTAAAATGAAGAATCAAGTTCAAAAGAAAAAAAAAGGGGATACCTTCTTAAAATAATTCTCCTAATTATATATATGTGTATGTACATATAATTTTAGTATGAGAGTAGATAAGATAAAACAAAAAGGGCTGTCAGATATTACTAATAATAATATTTTTTTTAAATATTATTTAAAACCCTAACCCTACTCCTACAAAACACCCTTTACTTCTCACTCCAACAGTACACTCCGGCGCCGCATCCCTCCACCCCCCAGGTATATTGTTTTGCACTCTTCATCTCCTAGTTGGTCTTGTCAAACAAAATTTCAGACTTCCTTTCCTTTCTTCGTTATCTTAACTCATTTTTCTGTCTGTATATTTAATTTATTTCACCTACTTCTCCTGCTGATCACTGTTGGAGTTGATGTGTGTTTTGTTCATTTTATTTTATTTTCCTCCCAACAATCATCATCCACAACTTTCCTCCTTTTCCTGTGCAAGCATGTAGGTATATATATCAATATATGTGAGCCCATTGATCCAGAAGAACTCATTTTTCTCGTCACTGTGTCTTTTATTTGTTTTGTATATAAATATTTGGTACATCTCTTCTTTCTTTTCCTCCATATTTCAAACTCATGTGTCTTGTCTTCACTTTTCTCACACCAAGCTATCACATCGCTACAGTAAAAATGAATTGATATCATCCTTCATGACCCATACGCTTAAGCCTTGTACGGTGTATGTGTGTATATTTATATATTATTATTATTTTTTTAAAAAGGGACTCTTTCACTCTTCCTGTGTACACCAATATAGGTACAGGAAAAACCATTTTTGAACCAGCTGCAAGTTCTTTAAATTGTTTTTTTTTTTAAAACCCTTCTCGTTTTGTGTGAAATATACATTTATTACCTCTGTCATATAATCCAATCTCTCATTCCTCTTGTGTGTGTGTGTGTGTATATATATGTATTCTTTTGTTCTTCAACATTATTCTTCATTGTTCCATACTCCGCTTTAAACCGTCAACGCCACCTACTTCGCCATCTTTCTTTTAGCTGCACCTGCTGCATATATAATTTTAGAGATTTTTATATGTATAAAGATATATATGTTAAAGGTTCTGTACCGTAGATAATTTTTATGTCTAACAATAAAATCTCTTAATATAAAAGTTGATATGCGGTAACCTATAAATATGTACATATATAATCTTAAATTTTAGAGGGTAGCTTAAGGTTTTAGAATAGTTCGAGTAATATGTTAATAGAAATTTATTTGTGTGGTTTTGTAGTCTCTCATTGAGAACTTTGGAGTGACACTTGTGTGTTTTACCTGTACACTGGAAAGTAACAGGTAACTCTGAATATTCTTTCATATACTTGTAAATTGTATGTGATTATGAGTAACTATCTTTTATTTAAAAATTAAAGGACTGAATCATATGTATAGGTGTATGTATTGTAAATTGACATTTTATATGAATTGAAGCATGATTTATTGTTACTGAACATTTTTGTCATGGCGGCTGTATTTGTGATGGGTTGGAGTAAGGAGGGATTTGTATGTTGAGATCTTTTACCACGTGGTATGTCATCACTCTGTGCACAGTGGATGACACTTATCATGGCCCCTTCTTCTATGTTTTCCTTTGGCTGGGATTGCATTGGAGCTGTGGGACATGTGACACCTCCTTAGTTGTGTTGTTTTAAGGAGGGGAGCCATAGTCCATACTTAAGCTCTATACCTTTGGCCAGGTGTATCTTAAGTTTTGGTGAGCTTGGGACAATCCAGTCAAATGGATGAGTTGCTATTGGACTATATGTTAGCCTATGGCTCCAGTCAGCGGTTGAGGATTGACGGTGATATAAGGGAGGCTGCATACTGCATATTGTATAATTGTACGGTTCACATTAACATCATGATAATTAATGTTGTATGAAGTTGTGGTATATACAAATATATATGTAATCAGCTCCTGCTTTTTATGTGACTTGCTTGTGTATGATAGAAAATTTCAGTAGTTACTGAGATGTCAAATCTCACCCTATATTAACAATTTTCAGGTGATTGTTCTAGTAGGGGGCGAGGGAAAGAATCTATGGAGTGAACCTTGAAGGCTCAGTTGTACTCCTAGAATTTATGTTATGTTATTATATTTGTCATGACTATAAGACTTTCGCTTTGTATTTTATTATTAAATAATGTGGGAATTTATATTGACTCAAAAATACATTTTGAATTGAATTAGTTATGTATTTTAATGATTTGGATGTTGATCATCCTTGTTGGGGTTATTTCAAGTGTTTTGGCTAGGATTTTGGGTGTTAGATTTTGGGGTGTTACATCAACCACAACATTAACCCGATCAGACCTCCAAGCCGCCACAAGCCCACCCGAACGGCCCACGCTAGGGACAACGGATAACCCATCAAAACCCAGAGATTGTAGGCAGAAAAACTTTGACTCAAGATAGCACTTCATTTCAGCAAGAAATAAGAGATCAGGAGAGGAAGCCCCCCACGCCGATCGAAGATTGCGGTTTAGCCTCCTGTCGCACGCCCCACACGTATTCCAGAAAAAGACTTTAGCCATTAAGACCAAACAAAACACAAAAACAAAATGGGCTTCAAAACCCGCAAGACCAGCGGCCCAACCACACTTAACACAATTGAGATTCAGGAACCACTGTACCAGACACCTCGTCCCCCAGTCCGTTATCACCCATAGGCGAATCCTGGTCCACACACTCCGGACCAGCCCAAAATTTTCCCTCAAAACCCTCCAACTTGCCTCCCTCACCTGGGTCAAATGTAGCTGGCGCAGAGACAAAAACCACATCCACCGGCAAAACATCAGCGGACTGGCCCACCTCCTTCACAAGACCAATCTCCTTCTGCTTTGAATCCTCCAAGTAAAAGGTTGCCCCCTTCAATTCCTCGGATTTGTACTTCGGGATCTTTGCAATTTTAGTCTCTTTGTAAATAATATCACGTGATCTCTTCTCCTTTCTCACCACCTGACCCAAAACACTGCTCTCCCCTGACACCTTCATCATTTTCTTCTTTTTTGCTCCTCCTTTTTTCTCCCTAGAGCCACTCAACAAAGTCAAACACTGTAAAGCCTCCTTGCCCTCTGTGCCCTTCAGTACGATAGAAGGCTTTGACATTGACAAAATCCCATCACTGCCACTCCCTTCATCAGCAAGCACCTCAAAACGCGAGCCACCTTCTGGCAGCCGTGAAGGACCTTTAATTTAGACTTCTCCTTCTCCGACGCTTTCTTCCTTCGTGGCTTCTGAACCACCTTCCACACATCGGAAGCTTGTAACACAGATGCTTCACCTTGCACCCCTCCCTTATCAATCGCCATACCGTCGACCCTATGCGAATCTCCACCCTCAGCGCCCTTCACACCTAGTTTGGCCAGACTAGTCCCTGTTTTGCAAACCTCCTTCATATGCCCATATATACCACAGTTAAGGCACAAAGAATGAAGACCTTCATACTCAAGAGAATACTCCTCTCCATCCAAAGAAAACCCTGACATCAATTGCTTGCTTAGATCAACAAGGACACAAATCCTTGCAAAGTGTCCCCTTAATTGACCAGAAGTATTGAGATCAATTTTAATAATCTCACCAATTCTATTGCCTATCCAAGTCAACGCTTCTTTATCATAATACTCCAAGACAACATTTGGCAAGCGAACCCATACTGCAACTCTGTCAATAGTAGCTCTTTTCGGATGGAGCTGTGGCTCCCAAGGTCTAACAGTGAGGTAATGATCAAAAATCATCCAAGGCACTCCTGTTAATGCATTCAGATAATCTTCCTTATTGGTAAGCTTCACCACAAAGAAGCCATTACCTATATTAATCAGACTTATAACTCCTATCTTGGCCCATAACGGTTGAAGGATAGATAGTAAAAGTTTGTAGCCAATATCCCGACCTAAAAGCTTAACTATAACAGCCCTATCTCATGCTTTGTACAACCTCTTTTTCATCTTCTCAGAGAAGGAAAACGTTGGGAAGTTACGAGTAGGATCCTCTTGTATAATACAGAGAGGAGTAGAATCTTCTTTGTTTGAGCTCTCACCATCAGACAACGTATCATCGGATATTTCATCCTCCTTTTCAGAGTGTCCTCCATTCACCACATTCTTCTTAATTCCTTGCAGCTTCTCTACAAAGCTCTGACCAGATGTCCACGGCTTATTATTGGCCACTATAACAGCCCTATCCCATGCTTTGTACAACCTCTTTTTCATCTTCTCAGAGAAGGAAAACGTTGGGAAGTTACGAGTAGGATCCTCTTGTATAATACAGAGAGGAGTATAATCTTCTTTGTCCGAGCTCTCACCATCAGACAACGTATCATCGGATATTTCATCCTCCTTTTCAGAATGTCCTCCATTCACCACATTCTTCTTAATTCCTTGCAGCTTCTCTACAAAGCTCTGACCAGACATCCACGACTTATTATTGGCCACCCCAAGGGACGGCCATTCCTCAGAAGAAGAAGAAGAAGAGGAAGAAGGAGGAGGAGGATTGATTGTTTAGGAGTTGCTCATATCAATGTTGGAGATGTAACATTTCGATGGAGACCATTCTCTCTATAATAAATTCAGTCAAGAGTCGCAAGTTTTTCATGGGTTTCCAAGAAAAGAAGAAGAGTTCTTATTAATTGTTTAGGAGTTGCTCATATCAATGTTGGAGATGTAACATTTCGATGGAGACCATTCTCTCTATAATAAATTCAGTCAAGAGTCGCAAGTTTTTCATGGGTTTCCAAGAAAGTAAAGTTAGGACCCAATTGAGTTGTTAAAACTCCGCTCATATGTGAAGCAAAAGATAAAAACTAGAGTTTCTAACCTCTACAACGTTTCGATGGAAGAAGAAGAAGAAAAAGAAGAAGAAGAGGAGTTCTTATTGATTGTTTAGGAGTTGCTCATATCAATGTTGGAGATGTAACATTTCGATGGAGACCATTCTCTCTATAATAAATTCAGTCAAGAGTCGCGTTTTTCATGGGTTTCCAAGAAAGTAAAGTTAGGACCCAATTGAGTTGTTAAAACTCCGCTCATATGTGAAGCAAAAGATAAAAACTAGAGTTTCTAACCTCTACAACATTTCGATAGAAGAAGAAGAAGAAGAAGAAGAGTTCTTATTGATTGTTTAGGAGTTGCTCATATCAATGTTGGAGATGTAACATTTCGATGAAGACCATTCTCTCTATAATAAATTCAGTCAAGAGTCGCAAGTTTTTCTTGGGTTTCCAAGAAAGTAAAGTTAGGACCCAATTGAATTGTTAAAACTCCGCTAATATGTGAAGCAAAAGATAAAAACTAGAGTTTCTAACCTCTACAAACTTTTTGACACCAAGCTCATATTATGGCAATTCAAATTTAAATTGAATATTTTTATTTGTTAGAAAAACCAGAATGGTATAATTGTTTTAACAAGATTGCAAATATCACTAGTATTAAATGACACTAATGCATTCTTAGGATCGTGAGTTATGATCTTCTACACAAATTTACCCCTTTTCATGCTGAAATCATATGCCTTTAAGCTTGTGTTTTAAATTTAGGGTCCAATTTCCACAAACAAGATAGAAGATGATTTTCTCACTAATTTAATTATGGTTTATAATACCAAAAAGTATATCACAGATATGACAGTTACTGGTTTTTGTCATAAAATATCTACGGAAATAACTTAAAGGAAAAATTGAACATAGATTTGTCAAAACATTTATATTATATTAGTTATATATATAAATATGTAATAATTTGTTTAATGATTTATTTTGTTTAAATTCCCAGTTACTATATATACTCATGTATTTTACTTTGATTAATAATATCGCCCCCCCCCCCCCCCCCCCCGGTTCCAAAATCCTGACTTCATCCGAGTAGAATATTAAATACCAAAGTTGAAAGTATCCTCTTCTACAAAAATAGGTCTTGCAAAAATTTCATTTAAATACCATATAAAATTTCAAAACCTCAAAAGGTCTATGAACATTTGAAAATAATATAAAGGTGACATGAATTAAATTGAGATTTTAAAATATTGATGAATTTACTATTAAACCTTCAGTTTTTAAATTTAAAAAGAAAAAAAAAAAAATTAGCCTTGCTGGAGTACCACTTTCGGCCGACCGCCGGAGCTCCGGCTTAGGCCGGGGGCTTCTTTTTAAGGTGGGGTTGATTTTTTTTTTTAAAAGGAAAAAAAGGAAGGGGTGGGATTGAACCAAGATAGTGAAGGAGTTGGGGGCCATTGGGATTCTTTGATATATATATATATATATATATATATATATATATATATATATATATATATATATATATATTTATTGGTTAACGTCTTTTTCATCAAGAATCTCAATTGTGTTAAGTGTGGGTGTGCGTGGGTGTGTCAAAAGAGCTTTGGTGGCCTAATGGCCACCCGACTCCTTACACCTTGGTTCAATTTTTTTAAAAAAAAAAACAATCCAACCCCACCCAAAAAAAAAACCCGACTCTGGAACTCTATTAGTGGCTGGAGTTTAGGCAGCTGGAGGTTGCAGGCTGGTTAGACCGGAGCTATGGCTGCCAGCCGGCCAGCGGTGCTCTTGCAAGGCTCATTTTTCTTTTTCTTTTTTGATTTAAAAATTGAGGGTATAATGGTAAATTCATTAACATTTTAAAATTTCAATTTGATCTATGTCACCTTTATATTCTTTTCAAATATTAACAGACTTTTTGAAATTTCATATGATATTTAAATGAGATTCTCCCATAGATCTTTCTACACATTGGCCAGGAAAAATAAAATAAAAAAGATCTATGTACCATCATGAAGTCATACCATCATAAATGGTACTCCTTCAATACTAAATATAGGACATAGTCCAAAGGTAGTACTAAAAATTATAATTACGTATGGAATTCGAATGTTTTAATTGCATTCCTTCAACTTTTTTTTTTAAATATCTCTTTCCGGATGTATTTGATGCAGTCATTGCTGTGAAGTTAGGGCCCATTTGGTTCAGTGCAAACTAGAGAAAGAAAAGGAAAAGTCATTTTCCATTGACGACTATTGTTTGGTTAACCTTTTACCGGCAAAATATTTTCTGGCAGCTAAGCATTTTCCCTAATACATGGGAAAATCCATTTTCCAGCCGATCAAAAGACTAACTTACCCTTTTCTGCTTAGGGGAAAGGGAGAGAGTGACGCTCGAAAATATCGCCAGAAAGTTCTTCGACGTTGCTTCTAGTTTGTTTACCATGGTGGTGGTGTGGAGAAGACTGAATGAAGGTTGCTAGCAGAAGAAGAGAACAAAATTCACCGGTATATCAACTTCCCACTCTTCGACATTCTCTGTCTCTTTATTTCGTGGTTATTTCTTTAATCCAAAAATCATTTCCCAAATATGAGTCCCACTTATTAGAAGTGGCAAAAACCAGCGAATCCAATATGTGAGAGACATAAGAACTCAAAAAGCAAAGAGAAAATCAGAAGGAGAATGGGGGGATTCAGAAATAGAGACGGCTTGTTGTGTTCCATTTCACATCCTTTGAGTTTGGCCATTAATATACAACTAATTGAAACGTTGTTGCGCTGAGCAATGATGAGACAAAAAATGTTACTAATTTTGGGAGCAAAAGAACTTGTGTAGGAGTGTGTAAAAGCTCTTGAATGCATGAAAGATTGTAGATAAAGAACAATATATATAGACAAACAAGAAAACAAATAAATAGAGGGATCGATGTGGATACAAAAAGGTGAAACACGATGCAGAAATTGAAGTATGTAGAGGAAAGGAAATGAGCGGATCAATGATGATACGATTTAGAGATTAAGAAAGAGAGGGAGATAAAAGAATATATATGGAGAGAGAGAAAAGTACTCTTGTATTTTTTTGTGACCCACTCTTCTCTCTTTCTCTATCTCTCTCCTGTGCCTATAGTGTGCACTCGAATGTGCCTTTGACCACTCGAATATAGCGTAGAAAATGAAATTTGGGTGTAAAATGGCATTTTACTTCATTTTTCAACTTTATTTTCTTCTAGCCAAACAAAAATTTTCCTATCAACTCATTTTCTTTTCCAATGCGAATCAAACCAAGACAAAATATATTCTATTCCTTTCCATTCCATTCCTACCTTTTAACTGAACCAAACAGGGCTTTAGGAGATTTGTATTGCTCACCTATCCATAATACGAAAATTCATAACAAAAACAAACTCATGACTCCTAGACAATATAGCATCTTCGACGTAACAAAAACCATAGTGATGCACCAATAATCAAAACCATTCTGGATGAATATCTTTTAATTCTCCTGACCAAGTAGGACGAGAAAAAAAGATAAGGTGATGCCCTTTTTTGTGATTTTGGGTGGGGTGGGGCAAAATACCACATAGTTTATGTCTGTTACGGAAACCACAGAACATTGCTTGCAGAAGCGAATTTCTATAAACCAGCAAGCAACCAGTGAGCAGCACAAGTTCACTCAAACGTATGTACCTCTATGCTGTAAATTCCTTGAAAGCATATTAATGCATCATTGGGCATCTCCAAGGGCACAAATCATTCGGCTACCAAACTACATGGGTCCAGTGGATGAGCAAGCTTCACTTTCCAACTTGGCTCCAGTATGCATGCATGCATGTATTATAATTGGATAACAATAAAAAAGCACTTTTGGAGTCAAAACCATGGTTTGGAAAAAAATTTACCCAAACACTTAAAAAGAAGGTAGAAGCACTTTTTTCTCCAAAACCATGATTGAGGTCAAGTTATCTAAACATTTGTCAAATTCTGCAGATCTATGGTTTTGACTGAAAACCATGAGGGTTCAAAACCATGGTTTTCACAAACGCTATTTTTTTTTTACATTTTCAGAAACTATTCTCCAAAATCTATTCTCTACAATCACTTTTTTCACTTTTTCTCTAGAAGCTATTTTCCAAAAGCTAATCCAAACACAGAGTTAAATTGATTTCTGTGCACCCTTTACTTGAGGCTTTTTGGTTTCTTCAAAGTTGTTTAAAAAGATTTTGACTTTCTATCCTCGCACCAACAACAACATCCCACCCCACCCCCCTTTATCTCCTTTTTATGAGTCAGCATGCCGAAATTGTTGATCACCTAGCTACTCGGTTTTACCACACCTTGCAGTTTCCACCCACCAAATCCAGCTGAAGCAAATGCCTGTAGACAAAATGTTGGATAGGAGACACCATAAATAATAAAGTAAGATGAAACATTAATAAATGCTTCCCTTTTTGTAGCTACTATTATTTGCCGCCAAGCATACAAAACAATATAAAGCTATGACAGCTCAACAAGTATATGTATTTATGCATGTATGTCATAGATTCCAAATTCGTAAACATCCCATTCAATGATCTATTATCCAAAACTGAAGATAGAATCATTATCCAGTATTCTAATTTATTATTTTTCCCAAAAAAATAACCCTAAAACTTAAACATATGATTCAAATTATTTATTGTTTCATCAAAATAAGGTTTTCAGCCTGATCAATATTGCAAGATGATGGTGAAATTGTTATACATTAAATACAAACCAGGTGGTTGAAATGAAAGAAAGTAGCAAGAGTCATTTGTCACTGCAGAGTACTTGCTAAGCAAAAGGGAATTAGGGAAGTTTCACCTTGCCTTAGCTGGTTAGACCTATGCAACTAGGTTCATCACTTTAATGTATGTGGCTAGGTATCAATGCTTCATTAACGAAAAAATTTTAAGATCCCAAGTTGAAGTTCTAGATAAGATAAAGGCAGCAGGAGTTCTTGATTATCAAAAGGTTTCTACCAAACTTAAAGGGAGGTTTTATCGAATTGTTATTAGACAAGTGATGTTATAAAGTAGAATGCTAGGTATAGAAAGGACAGCATGAGCATCAAATGGGGATAATAGAGATGAGGACATTTTGATGAATGTGTGGTTCTAGAAGAAAAGATAAAATCCGTAATGATCATATAAAAGGACAGTCGCTTTGAATTGGTTTTGAACACCCTAACAAGGATTATCCCTTTTCATTACATACTTTTAAAAAAACTAAACTTTATATATTGGTAATGAAATATCACTAATGAATAACAGATAATTATGATTATATGCAGTGATTTAATCTCAAAAGAACATCCCACTATCTCCCGCTGTGTAAGTATGTAACCTAACCTCATCCCAAGATTTCCCAGTAGCCTCAAGCAGTGCAGCATTACATGTCTTCAATTCTACAGAGGAACCAGAGAGCATTGAGGCTGCCTCTTCCCATCCCCTGTTATGTCCCATACACCTGCCAAATACCCAATGATAAAAAATATGTATGATACTATCAATAGCTAATTTTTTTATCAGAATGAATGTAAAGATATTAGCTCTGCAAAAAAACAAAAAAACAAAATCATAAAAGACCACTATCTTCAGAAAAGTTTAGAAGCCTTGACCTTTCTTGGAAAGGAACTAATTACGGTGAGAAGCAAGCCACATTTAATTACCACCGAAGTTCAGAGTGAGTTCAATCCAGTATTGAAATGTTAAAAGTAATACCTCATATAGACATTTCAAGTGTCATGAAAAAAAGTGCAGTGTCAATAAGGAAATATGTTTTTCCCCCTTGACTGTTTACATCAATGTATGATTTCTCAATCACAAGAATTATAAGAATATGTGATACAAAACCAATCCCTTGATGCATTGATCACGGCCTATCATTATTTATGTCCATAGTTTGTCCACATACTACCAAGCGAACGCCCACACACACACATTCTTTCTAGCATAGCCTTAATTGGCAATCTCCACCTTCTGAAAAAGGTAAATAATTCAAACCAACTCTGAAAAGGTTGCCTTGTTAAAAATACTTACATTATAGTAAGTATTTCATCCCTTGAATATTTACAAATAACTTTTTGGAGGTGCTCTGCTGTTTGTCCATCCATGGCTGCAATTGAATAAAAACTAGAAACAAAATGAACTTCAGCTTTTAACAATTCACGCACTTGTTCTTGCATAATCTTGAGGGTCTCCTTAGTTCGTGCTGCATCACTGCACCAGAGAAATTAATAGAGCTTCAAAGACAAGCTATGACAAGCAAGTACTTTACAGTTACTTCCAGTAACAATCACAGAAGAATTGCCATAAAATTCCTAACCTAGACAAGATAAGTTCTGGAATCCAGCCCAATTGTTGGAGCTTGAGAGAAACATTCAAGGCATCCACCTGCCCAGATTTACTCAGAGGCCGTTTATGATCTGTAAAAAGTATACTTTTGTATTTAGAAGCAATACATCATACTTTCAAAAATTTTAAATGGGTAGGCTACCAGACCTAAGCGCCAAAACAAACATTCACAAGCATACTGAAGTTTGATACTTTTATGCTTAGCAAAGCTAAAAAATGGACAAACATAAACTTACTATACAGTGCTACTTACAAGGAAAACATTTTGGTTTCCAATTCTATAATGAGGTTGTTCCACTTCATGACGTCAAGCACCCTAACAAAATGTCCATAGCCATACCATATGGTATGAGAATTTAAGCTCAAAAAACCCAAAACACGGGGCAACATATCTAAGAAATTCTTGCTTGTTCCACCTGAAAGTAGAATTATTATGCTTCCAATTCTAAAATGGAATGCTACCACTTACCGAAGTTAAGTCCACAAAAAGCTCTGATTCTGACAAATGTATGACTTAATACAGAAACTGACGCATGGACAAGATGTAATGTTCAAATGTAGTTTTTGCATGGTCAACTGTGTCAAGTAAAAGCGTTGGTTATTATAGTTTGAGACTTCAAGTTGGGAAAGCCCGAAACTTGGAAAAAAAACGCACAGCTGAAATTTTTACTTGTTTCACTTGAAAGCAATGCAATTTTGCTTCCAATCCTAGATGAGTGTTCCAACTATCCAAAGTTAAGCATTAAACAAGCACCGCACATGTATGGGACACAAATGCAGTTTCAAATGTCAAGTGTTGGAATATATCAGATTCCATATGGCTTGGATTTCGAAGCTTAGGTGCTTCCTAGCCAAGCACCATAACAGAAGTTCATATCCAAACACAAAATTTCGGAACCTGTAGGTTCAGCAAAATTCTTAGAAGAGGAACAAAGCCAAAAACTCCCCAACGAGTTTAATAGTTTCATATTAGTAAATACCCCGAAGTGATCGATTTTCCCAGGAACTCTCGGCATGTCGAAGCAGAATGAGGCGGCGGGAAACAGACTCCGATAAGGTCTGAGATGGAGTTATCTCGTCGGAAACAACTTGGCCTTCCTGTTTCTCAATAACCAGAGAGGATTTGGCAAGAAAACGGTGGTTAGGGTTCCGAACGCTGATTAAACGACGCTGATGATGAGGGAAAATGGCGGGTGAAACGGAGGAGGTATGAATACTGGAATAGTGTATATCACCCAGTGTGACACTCATACTGCTTATCTTCAATCACCGTCTCAGAGTCTTTAATCTCTCGTCCTACAGATACGGATGGTTGAGTGAATTTGATAGTGTCTCTGTAGTGTTGGTGTTTGTAGAACGACTGAGGAAGAAAAACCTATCCGTTATATACCATTCCACTAGCTTCCAGATGGAGGAGAGGCCAAGGGTCATCTTATCAACGGTTTCTCTCCTATGCCTCTTACTCCTCTCCTTTTTTGTCCTTTAATTAATTAAGATCTTAATGATTTAGATTTAATATATTAAAAAAATGTTATTATAATTTTACCTTAAAGATTTAACATGTTAAGTCTGGACCGTTGAGATTTTAATCCAACGGTAAAAAAAAAAGTAAAGAGTATAGGAGAAAAGCCAAATCCACTAGAATTCTGTCCCTTCCATATTATTCTCCTTATTTCTCACCGTAATATATCAAATATATTGCTACTCGGAATTAATATAACAATTTAGTTAGATATTGAGAATATTAATTAAGAAAAAAAAATACCACTTAAACTTCAAAATCTCAAATTAGTTATTTTTTACTAAAATGAGTTGTCAATCGTTATATTCTTATAGGTAATATGACTCATTTAATATTTTAAAGTTCAAGTAGTATTTTCTTGTCTCTTTTCGTATTAATTATATTATTTATTTATTTTTCTTGCTAACAAATTATATTAGGTATTTGTAATACATTAGTAATGTGTTTCTAAAATACCTCTTTTAATAATGTGTACCGAAAATTACCCCCTTAATGAAAAACTCCTTAATATATATCATCAATAGGGATATTTAAGGTACTACAGGGCAAACATTATAAATTTGAAAGACAAAATAGATTGAGTTCTTATATTTAGTATCAAAGTAAACTCTATGTTAAGTAGAGCTGGGAGTTAGGGCCGGCTCGGCCCTACAGGGCTGGCCCTTGAAAGGCTAGGGCCTAACAAGGCATGGGATAAGAAAAACATATGTTTTTCAAAGCCCGGTTTGAGAGTATTAGAGTCAGGGCCGACCCACAGGGCCCGAAAGTTACTATTGTAAATTTTAACAAATTCCATGGACAAAAGTAGGCATGTCCATGGACCAAACTAGACCGGGTTGGGGGTCAACCCGAGGTGCAGTCCGGTCCAGAGGGACCTCGGGTTTGGACAATCCGGCCGAGGTCCGGTCGGTCCACTCGGGTTGGACCAAACAGTCCCAGGATCTGGACGGTCCCAGCGATCCAGACCAATTTTTTTTTTTTAATTTTTCTTTTCCCACTTCCGTAACAATGATTAAATCAATGAAACACCGCGGGATAATAAATAAACATGCAAACATCTTAAATCTAATCCTAAACCCATAATAATCTCCAACAACATGTCATTGAACAAGAATACAATATAAAATAGAGGCATGTTTTTATAAAGCCAAGTAAATTTTATAAGTCAAACCACAAATCAATACTGGAGTGAAAGGGAGTGAAGTCACAAATTTGGCTAGGGTGTCCAATGAGAGGTTGATGCAATGAATTTTTTTTTATATAAAAAAAATTAAAAAACACTTTCGGGCCAGACTGAACCAGTCCATAGGATCTGAACCCCTGGACCGAAGTCCGGTCCGGCCCGACCAGACCAGTCTGGTCTGCGTGCATGGTCTCGGACCGGGCCGGGCCACCTGGACCACCGGGTTTTTTGGACATCCCTAGACAAAAGTTTGCATATACTAATTATAACAACCACAAAGAACATACAACCAGCAGAAAAAAAAATGTAAATTTTCATGTATCACACAAAGAACATACAAGAAGGCAACAAGAACAAAAGGAATATCATATTTATATATGTGGAAGGAAGTGTTTTTTCCATTTTCTAAGTCCTACAAGAAGGGCATGTATCTGCAACTTGCAACTGTATTCATCTGATCCTCTATGCTATGATGCAAATGCAATGAAGCTCGAGAGCATGTATAGAGTACATAATAGAATTACTGTATATGTAATATCCTACATATGTTCATGAACTGCATTGCATTTGAAGCAAGTAGCAAATGAAATAATACCGGTCTCTTTATAAACTCTTCACACTCATGAATATATGGTATGTTGGCACTCATTCCCACTCAACTTTGCTCCTTGTTCCAAATGCCAAGCAACTCGTGAATGTATGTTGTATATAACAAAATTACTATACATGTAATGTACAACATATGTTTACGAGTGCATCACATTTTGACAAAGGAGCAAAGTAAATATTTTTTGACAACAACCAGAGAGAATATCGATCAAGCAAAACACTTTCATTTATGTGGATATAAGAAAAAAAACTGAACTTTTAATCGGGGTTTCAACAAAGAAAGAAAAGGAGTATCAGTCAAGCACACCTTGTACGTCCATTTAGCCTATTTGCAATATACGCACACCTTTTATATCCATTTCCATTGCATGTTTAACCTTGTGATATATGTGGTGGTTGGAGGACACAAGGTGTGCGTACATTACTAAGAGGATAAAAGGCGTAAGAACAAAAAGGCATTAGCATAAGTGTTTATGCATACATAGCACATAGACTTCGACAAAGAAGGAAAAAGGAGTATCAAGGTTTTGTGAAAGACAACAATTGAAACTTCTATGCAAGCAAAGACGACAAAATAGAATATTAACAGAACACAACAACAAAATATCTATCAGGGGTTTGTAAAAATCAACGCTTTTTTTCGAACGTGAGAGCAAAACAGTAAAGACAGAGAGGGAGAGCACAACGAAAAGGAATACCAAGCCATCTTGACAATGGAGAGAGAGACATCACGGCAGCTAGAGGGGATGGAGAGAGGAAGAGCGCACGTGCAAGACTAAGAGAGACTAGAAATGAAGACTGAGCGCAAAAGTGAGTACAATATATTTAGGGCAACATTTTCTAGACCGGTTCACCTTAAAGACTAGTGTTAATAACCTTTTCTAGACTGCTTATCATTGAAGACCGATATCAATATGTTAAAAAAAATGTAATCCATTACGACATATTGACATCGTTTTTCAAATCCTCTAGTTTACAATGTAATTTTTAGAACAGAGTATAAAATTTTAGAAATAAGAACTTTCGGCTAAGGTTGAAACTTTTTCAACAACAACAGATTAATAACACGAGATAGATGATGATCATCACCAAGAACTATCAAAGGACATAGAAGACTAAAACTTTTTCACTAATCATCACCTAAAGACGGCAATATAGATGCATGAAATTATCAAAACTACAAAAAATATTATATATGATGATGATCAAACACAAAAAAACACTCTGGTCCTATTTATAAGTCCATTTTGACCAAAAAATTTGGTCCTATTTATAAGTCCAGTTTCATGTAATAAATGAGATTGTGACGATTTTACCCATATTAATTGTACTCATGAAGATAGAGAGAGAAGAAACAGTTGAAAAATACCTAATCATAAATGAGGGCAAAGTTTAAAATTTACCCCATAATCATTGAATTAACTACCTATCCTTGATATGCGAGATTTAGTCAAAATGAACTCATAAATAGGATCATAGTGGTACATCTAAATATTATAGCAACAAGGGTTCTTGAAACCTAGGCCTTTAAAAAATCATCATCGTTCAAGAGACTCGCCACACCTAGTTCAAACAGTTGGTGATGTTGTTCAACACTGCCGCCAACTCTCCTCCCGTCGTCTGGAGAAGTGATCTTGCCTTGCCATGACCTTCATAACGGTGTCTGGACGTGAAAGATGGCTTCAACAATTTCCTCCAATGTCGGAGGTGAAGGGGGATGCGAAGAGGAACCGCCGGTAGCTGCGCCGGAGGAGGAGAAGGGGAATGGGAATGCTGCCTCTTTGATCTTGCTTTTAGTGGAAGTGTTTCATCTCAAACAAGAAAGAGAGAAGTAGAAAGAAAATTTTGAATTTGAACTTAGAAACTAAAGGCGCATTGATATTTATAAATGGGACTGATGGTCGGATAGTCTAGATGATATTGACAAGACATGATAATAGGCGTCAGAAGTTGAAACGTTACATATTTACACCGGTCGTATTTGAAACGCGGTACTTACGAGACATATGCACATTTTATCTGGTCTAAATAAAAAAATGTAATGTTAGAACAATAGACGACATCTAGTCTGGAAAAGACTTAAACGACGGTTTAGATTAATATATTTAGATCTTGTGCCACTAGAACATGTTTGAATATAATCAGAATTTAATTTACTAATATAAAGTACATATATTCTATTATAAAATTAACTTATCAACCCAAAGATAGAAACAACAACAAAACATAAAGATGTAAGAGACATGAACAATGTAACATCCTGATTTTTTTCAGAAGAAATTAATTTATGATAATTAAAATTTATCATTTAAGATTATTTTTATAATATAGTAATATCTTAAATTTTGGAACAAGAGAGTTTAGGAATAAGACTGAGATAAGAAAGTTACCAGGCTCTTGAAAATTGGTATTTTTCATTACAATCAGGGTAAAAATTTGATATTAATTTGAATGGTAGATGATTATGTAGTAGATAAGCATGAGAAATTTGATCGGTAGATGAGTATTCGGTAGATGGACATACGAGTGGTAGTTAGATGGTAGATGGAGATGTGAATGGTAGTTACACGGTAGATGGACATAAGAGTGGTAGTTAGATGGTAGATGGAGATGTGAATGGTAGTTACACGGTAGATGGACATAAGAGTGGTAGTTAGATGGTAGATGAAGATGTGAATGGTAGTTACACGGTAGATGGACACAAGAGTGGTAGATAGATGGTAGATTGAAGAAGTTGGGTAGTAGATAGACATGTGATTTTTGAAAAATGGTTGAGACCCAAAACTCTATAAATACCTCACCCCTTCTCTTCTTTCACAACACACAAACACTCAAGACTCACAGGTAGAGAAAGAGAGAGGGGAGGAGAGAGAGAGAGAGAGAGAGAGAGAGAGAGAGAGAGAGAGAGAGAGAGAGAGAGAGAGAGAGAGAGAGAGAGAGAGAGACGGAAGGAAGCCTTGCGGTAATTTTGGGAACTATAAAGTAACAGTAACTCGAATATTCTTCCATATACTTGTGAATTGTGTATGATTATAAATTATGTTATATTTTATATAGACTAAATTATTTGTATATGTATTACGATATTATCATGATGAAAACTGAATATTACGATTTTGCCCCCGAATTTTAGAAATGACAGTTTAGTCCCGAATTTCAAAAATGACAATTTAGTCCTTTGAATTTTCAAGTATGAAAGATTGGTCCGATGAGGTTTATAAGATGTTGATTTTCCCTTGTGATGATATAAATGGAAGCATGTTTTAATCTACTTTATTTTTATTGAATATAATTATCATGGCGGACGTATGTGTGATGGGTTGGAGTATGGAGGAATTTGAATGATAAGATTTCTTTATGTCACCACTCGGTGCACAGTGGATGGTACTTTTCAGGGCCCCATCTTCCATGTTTTCCTCTGGCCGGGATTACATTGGAGCTGTGGGACATGTGACACCTCCTTAGATGTTCTTTTTAGGAGGGGAGCCATAGTCCAGACTTAAGCTCTATACCTTTGGCCGGGTGTATCTTAAGTTTTGGTGAGCTTGAAACCATCCAGTCAAATGAATGAGTTTCTATTAGACTATGTGTTAGCCTATGGCTC
This sequence comes from Acacia melanoxylon, assembly GCA_019022615.1. Lineage (NCBI taxonomy): Eukaryota > Viridiplantae > Streptophyta > Magnoliopsida > Fabales > Fabaceae > Acacia > Acacia melanoxylon. The sequence continues at coordinate 884,880 of JAFJYJ010000108.1, forward strand.
CGGTCCCGGTGTACAAGGGCGGATGATGATATAAGGGAGGCCGCATATTGCATATTGTTTAATTGTATAATTTCACAATTCGACATAATGATGATTACTTTTGCAAAAGAATTTTGTATGAGAAATTATGGTATATATAAATATATTTGAGATCAGCCCCCGCTTTTTGTCATATGTAATTTGCTTGTGTACGGTAGAAACTTTCGTAGTTACCGAGACGTGGAATCTCATCCCATATTAACATTTTCGGTGAATGTCCAAGTAGGGAGCAAGGGAAGGCACCTATGGAGTGAGCTTTGAAGGCTCTTTTGTACTCCTATAGTTTATGTTATGTTATTTTATTTGCCATGAACCTAAGACTTCCGCTTTGTATTAAACTCTGAAACATTTTCGGAAATTTATTTTGAATATGTATTATGAACTTTATTTTAAATGGTCGTGTAATTTAATGATTTGGATATTGATTATCCCTGTTGGAGGTATTTCAAATATTTTGACCAAGTTTTCAAGAGTTGAATTTGAGGTGTTACAAACAAGATCAAGACAAAGATTATAAATAAAAATATTTTTTATGCTGCCCGAAGGCAGCATCCATACATTGATTATTTTTTTTAAACATTAATTTACATAATAATAATAAACCCTTAATCTTCTTCCTCATCGCCAGAGGCATAGGAGGAGGAAGTGGAAGGGGATGAGGGGTCATCTGACATATTGTATTTGACGTCATTGGCGTTGAGTACAAGGTTGAGCTTGTTGTTGGGTGTGGAGCATCAACAATAGTCTTTTGAGGAGTCTGTCGATATGATCCACCCTTACATGGAGGTGCTGCAGAAGCTGCTTCGCTGAAGGTGGCAGAGGAGGAGGAGGAAAAGGAGGACGAACATAATTAGCCCTAACAGTACAAGGTTGAGCTTGTTGTTGGGTGTGGAGCATCAACAATAGTCTTCTGAGGCGTCTGTCGATATGATCCACCCTTACATGGAGGTGCTGCAGAAGCTGCTTCGCTGAAGGTGGCAGAGGAGGAGGAGGAAAAGGAGGACAAACATAATTAGCCCTAACCTATACCATATTGATATTCTAGAGAGGAGAGGAAGAGGAGCTGAATTTGAAGAAACGAAAACAATTGGAAGTTTAAATAGACAAGACATGTGAAGATTACATTTAATGAAGTGGCCTTAGATTTCGAAGAGACACGTAGATGGGAAGTTTACATTAGATGTTGAAGAAACTGTTAAACATTTAACACTGGGTATAAAGAAACGACAGTACCTAAAAGGATATTTATGCTTGATAAATAAGTGTCCAGTCTAACAAGAATTTAAATTTTTAATTTTCTTAATATTAATACTCATCAACACCGTATTACATTACAACCTGACTATAAAATATTAATTAGATTGTGCAAGAGCGCGACTGGTGTTAAGTTGTATCAATATTTACAAAAATGCCAATGGTAATACTTTTTAAACTATCTAGAGATCTAGATGTAACGCTTTTATAGGCTTTTTTTCTAGTAGTGATTGGAAATCGGGGGATTAATCAAACCAAGAGAAAAGTGTTGCAACAAACATATTTTTTGGTCATTAATTGATGACGTGGGCATTCGATTGAACTTATCTACGACCGCATGGTACAAGAATAAGAGGTAGAGACATGGGAGAGTGAGAGTAGGCCATATAAATTAGTTTACATGCATATTAATGGATTAATCCAGTTTCTTGATCTAGTGGATATAATGTTTAACTTCATTAGAGAGCAATGCTCCGATATGTATGTTGACTTTTTTAAAACTTGCTCTCAAGGGGTTACTTTTCTGTAGACTAATCCAATCTCAGCAGCTAGCATACGTAATGAAATGGTGTTAATTATATCCAGTAATATATAGAATTCATCAACGTTAACTATGAAAATTAATTTACAAATGGTCACAATTAAGCAATTAATGAATATTAACACTTTTGTCGTTTTACAACCTAAATGACCATATTATTGAATATCTTTAAGCAGAATGATATAGAAATTTCCTCCTATTTTTAACAACTGTATGATAATGAAAATTATGTATAGAAGTTGCAATAAAGGCAACTTTCTTCAAAGTAAACTAAAATTGGAAAAAGAAAGGGAAAACGAGAAGTTGATCTTCTTAGAATAGGCTCTAAAAGTTTCTTAGATGTTTGTAATGACCAAATCCTATAAATTTGTTTGAAACACTCACTCAATCATGTTTGTTCACTTGTTATTTCTATAATAAGAGAGAGTTCGATAATAATCACTTCAAATCTGTACATACTTAATTAGATATTCTTTTCACCATGCTTGGTAGATGTTGAAGAAGAGAGAAATTGAGTCATTCGATCACATGCAACTATGGATGTCTCTCTCTTGAGGATCCATTATTTTCCCATCTTTTTCTTCCGAATTACTTTCCATCTGTTTCAGAATGTTTTCTTCCTCTTCTTCAAGTATCTGCATACTCTGTTCAAGTTCAGACACCAACTCAGGAAAGATACAAGAATTATTCTCACTACCAGCACCCATAAAAGAAGAAGAATAGCATCCAAATTTTGGGGTGACATAAGTTCCAGGGGCATATATATTACCAAGATAAGGTATTTTAAGTGATTCAAGCCTCCTTGCAATAGCCTTTCTCTTATATCCCTTCTCAATGGATACATCATGTTTCTCACTTGGAGCTATTGTTTTAGCTTCCATTATATCTTTGATGGCAGAATCTCCATCCTCAATTGATCAATGGTGGTTCCTGAAGAACAAGTGTCATCTTTATCTGTAAACCAGAGGGACTTGGACAACATTATTTTTCTGACCAAATCATCGTATTCTTCCACCGTGTGAAAACTCCTACTTCCTACATCGCCCTTGGAGTTCAAGTCATATTTGTTTTCTTTTATTATTTTTGGATCTAAGAACTCATCAGATCTTTCAGCTTTAGAGGTGAATCCAGCATTGGCCAACTCATACTTGTTTTCAACCCCAGATGAATTTTCCTGAACAAGAGAAGACAAAACATGGTCTGGGAGAATCAAATGGAAACTTTCCGATCCCTCAATTTGATCATCACTAACAATTTTGTGTTTCTCTTGTTGGTTATCTTCTTCTACACTTGTGGACATGTCCATCTTGACAGTGGTTTCAGAACTGTCAGTTTCGTCATTAATAGTGAGTTTTGAGGGAGCATTAGAATCAAAACTCCTAGAATGCAAAACCAGGTCAAAGTATTGGTCACTACTACTTTGAGCAGATTTGATTATATCTTCCAGCAATGGAAAGCCATTATTAGATTTGTTTCTCTGCGTCCCCTTGTTTCTCTCTTCGTGTAAACTTAATGTTCGGGCTATAACTTTGGAAGAAATGCATCCCATGGCAAGAAGCTGAAGGCACAACTGAAATGGGGAAAGCAACACGAAGCAGACATCACACTTAAAAATGTCTGTTACATAATGGTACAAGAGGAAGAAATAGCATAGCGAATCTTATAGGAACAAAGTCATCAACCATAGGATCAGAAACTGAGGTAAATAAGTTGTTATGAGAGTTTATTAGAACATGTTGAATGAGATGATAGTCCAGTGTTCTACTTCTCTTTAGAATGACAGAAACAGAGAATGCAAGTAACTAATTATGATTAGTTGTAATTTTAACAAATTCAACAGCCAAGGATGATAGCAGAGAAGTTGCAGTAAGAGGTAGGTGATTTGGAATGAAATAGCACTATGTTGCCTAATACCAGATCTTGGGAGCGTAGTTGGATTATATGAATAAGTGTTTTAGGTGATAAGTGGGAGTGATTTTCTGGTAAGAAGAAAAATAGATAAGTGGGAGACAAAGAAGATAAATATGATATGAGGCATAGAGAAGGGGAAAAGAAGCAATGAATTCTTACCAGCAGTTGGCGGGCAGCCTGTGATGAAGTGTGTAGCTGCAGATAATAGACAAGTTTGAAATCTCAGAGATACTTAATCGGCAGAGTTGGAGGAATCTGAAACGAAAGGAAGAAACATATTCAGTTTTGAGGGATGCCCAGAAAGCAAAAGTCTAGCTTGTACTTGGAGGTATTGAATTAGAGGTGAGAGTGACAAGGTTTACGATGAGAAGAGGCAGAGTGCTACTGCTATTGTATTGCAAGTTATGGGATGAAGAAAATTAATCCCAGGGTGGGGGGCTCAAGGCTCGATGTTTGCAGGTTTTGCGGGAAAGTATGATATTATTGTGAATGATCTGGCTGCGCCTATCAGATCAGCCATTTTTTAAATTAAAAAAATAATAATAATTTGGTGAAGATGGGAGTTTGGGTAGAGGAAAGAGTCAGCATTGGAGGAGGGGGAGAGAGACATATTAGCATATGAAAATGATTTGATTAATACCAAATATGGGGGCTGTCTGGCTGGCTGGCTGGCTGACCGCAGCATGGGTTCAAACTTCAATCATTGACCTTGTCTACCTAATCCCTTCTTAAATTAATCACATTCACACCCCATGACACCTTTTTTTAAAAAAAATAATAATAATAATACATCTAACAAATTTAAATTGAAAAACAGAAATATGCTTTTTTTTTTTCCATTTAAAAAATTTAGCCCTTTCTTAACTTTATGATATAAATTGTATTTTCAGTACTTGAGTGTTAACCCTTTAGTCTAATTAACAAAAAAATGATAACTAAACAAATTGAAATGGTGACTTTGTAATTAGATACTAACAAAATGTGCTTAAAATTTAATCCTTCAGCATAATATTTTTATGTTTTGAGATGATATTGTAAGCACATAGATATTGATTGCCACTTTATAAGGAGGAAAGTGGGAGAAAAGGTTGATAGACTTGGAGCATGTTTAGTCAAGATATCAAGAGGCAGATCTTCTAACGAAAGCAATACGAGGAAAGTATATTCATTGATTAGTGCGTGCAAGTGTAATATTCAATTTTCATTAATATTCCAATCGTTCTTAAATATAAGATATAATTAATTTTTTTAGAGATATTAAGAAAGTTACTTTAAAATATTTATATTTATTGTTTTTTCTCCAAACTATGTTGCATAACTTATAAACTGATATATAATAGGGTTAAGGTGCGATTTGGCCAACAAACTATTGGCTCAGTAGCGTTCAGCTCAATTAACTATTAGGTGGACCATAAATACCTACAAACTATTAAAAGGTTAAAATGAGCACAATTCCGTTAAAAACACATTAACCGAGAATTTATTAATACTAATTAAAAAAACCAGAGAAATTAATTACTTGTGATCGTCGCGATAACTACGGTGGTGAACCTTAGAAGCGGCGGTGTTCTTCCTCTTAACCTCCCTCTCCAGTTTCACCTTGCGGTTCCGGTTGTCGACTCTCTCTCTTGGCTGTGCTATAAGGTCCTCCGAAATAGATCCCAGCGATGGCCTCCATTCCGGTGCGGTTGACGCCAACCTTCTCTGTTTCTTAAGGTGGCCCGTCCTGGGAGACAGAGACACTTATTAGAGTATATAGTTAGTGTAACTAATTAGTCCTATTTTAGTGTAATTAGTTCTATTTTAGTGTAACTAGTTAGTTCTATTTTCATGTAATTTGTTATTTTGTATATATCATTTATTGAGTCTTATTGGGTCTATATAAAGACCTTGTATCAGTACATTGGGCATGGAATAATATTCTACAATTTCATTTTTCTCTTCTTGCTAAATCTTAACATGGTATCAGAGCAGGTTAGTCTTTGACATCCTGTATTCTTCTCAAAATTTTTGGACTCTTCCCGTACCAATTTTCTTGGTTTGTCCTATTCACTTTTAGACTTTTCTCATTTCCTCTTTCATCTTTTTCTTCCAAACCCGATGGCTTCACTTTCTTCTACCATCGATTCATCTATCGTGCTTCATCTACCTCTCCCACGTATTCGCTCCAAACCATTGCAAATCCTTTCTATTTGCATCCAAATGAAAACCCTTCCCCGATTCTTGTGTCGCCTATTCTCACCGGCCTAATTACCATTCATGGGCTCGTGCGATGCGGAATGCGTTGTTGTCGAAGAATAAGCTAGGGTTCGTCAATCGTTCGATTCCGCACCGAAATCAACCGATTCATTGTTTCCGGTTTGGGAACGGTGCAACATGATGGTATTATCATGGTTAACCCGTTCGATTTCGTCGTCTCTTGCTCGAGTATACTATGGATCGATCGGCTTGCGATGTATGGGATGATCTTCGTGCGCGTTTTTCTCGAATGATATTTTCGGACTTGCGGATTTGCGGGAAGAAATCCAGAATTTGAAGCGATCAGACCAACCGTGAGTGATTATTTTACAAAATTAAAGATTCTCCGGGATGAATTTTTAGCATTACGTCCGATAGTCTCTGTTCTTGTAATCCAAAGTGTTCTTGTGGTGCAATTGCAAGTTATAAACAACATTTAGAACAAGACTATGCTATTCGTTTCTTGAAAGGACTCTCGATCGATTTTCCCCGTGAAATCTCAAATAATGTTGATTGATCCTTTTCCACCTATTAATCGTATATTTGCGTTGGTACAACAACAAGAAAGGGAAATGGGATATCCTTTGTCCGGAAGCTCCGCACTTTTCAACAAATCCTCCGGTTCTCGATTCCCTGGATCTAAGCGAGACTAATTCGTCCAATTCCCGCTTCCTCGGTTCTAGTAAACAATGCACCTATTGTGGTAAACCCGGACATCGAAGCCACTTGTTACAAGAAGCATGGCTTCCCACCAGGATTTAAGTTCCGAACTTCCACCGTGAATGCTTTGTATCGTCCGAGCCTATTCTCGGTCAAGATTCTACCGACTCCTCTCGGGTTGCTAATCCTTCATACAGTTTCACACCAGATCAATATAAACGGTTCCGGCACTTGTTCAAGCGAGACACTTCCACTCGCCCCTCGTCATCAACAACATTTCTACCAATGGTATTTCTTTAACTTGTGCTTTTCGGTCATTTTCTAACTCCCGGATCATAGATTCGGGAGCTACGATCATGTGTGCTCTAACATTTCCTTATTTGCCTCTTATAAGCGTATATCACCTATTTCTGTAAATCTTCCAGATGGTACTCGGGTATTATCTTCCTATTGTGGCATTGTTCAATTTACTAATACTTTTGTTATTCAGGATGTATTATATGTCCCGAATTTTCATTTCAATTTGATTTCAGTTTCCAAACTTACTAAATCTCTGTCTTGTATTGTCTCCTTTCGACATTGCAATGCCACATCCGACTCCGGCCTTCGGGGAGGATGATTGGTTTAGTCGAAGTCATTGAAGGGCTCTACATCATGAATTGTGCGAGATATGGGTTCTTCTCCTTTAGTTAGTAGTATTTCCACCACTCTGCATTCCATACCTTTTGACCTTTGGCATTTTCGTTTAGGACATTTATCTCAACATGCTTTGTATTCACTTCATAGACAACATCCATTTATTCCTTATGATTCTTCTTTTACTTGCTTTGTGATGTCTCGTCATTTTGCCAAGCAACGAAAGTTGCCTTTCCCCGTAAGCAATAGTACTTCAAATAAAATTTTTGGTTTAGTTCATATGGATATTTGGGGTCCCTACCACTTACCCTCTATACATGGTCATAAATACTTTTTAACCATCGTTGATGATCATTCCCGTTATACATGGATATATTTGCTTAGGAACAAATCTGAGACTCGGTCTTATATCAAAACATTTGTGAACTTAGTTTCTACTCAATTTCATACATCTGTGCAAATCATTAGATCTAATAATGGCATTGAATTTCAAATGTCGGATTTTTTTGCTCAAAATGGCATTATTCATCAAACTTCTTGCATTGAAACTCCTGAACAGAATAGTCGAGTAGAACGAAAACATCAACACATTCTTAATGTTACTCGTGCTCTTTTATTTCAAGCCCATGTTCCCAAAGTATTTTGGTCTTATGCTCTTACTCATGCCGTATACCTCATCAATCGTTTACCTACACCAATTTTGGGAAATAAGAGTCCCTATGAATTATTGTTTGCTAAACCTCCTGATTTTACACACTTAAAGGTTTTTGGGTGCCTTTGCTTTGCTTCTACTCTTTCCCAAAAACGAACTAAACTTGATAAAAGAGCGCATAAATGTGTTTTTCTTGGATACAAGATGGTACTAAGGGTTTTGTCACTTTAGATATCCATACTCGGCAGATTCTTGTTTCTCGTCATGTACATTTTTATGAGTCTTGTTTCCCTTTTGCAATTCAGATTCTATGCACAAGCCTCGATTCAATTCCTTTACCTCAAGCTCTTCCGCCACTTGATGTTTCGATTTTCCCTTGATTCTGTCTGTCTTCTTCTTCGAGATGTTTCCCCGTTTTCGGTTCTCTTGTTGGTTCCCTTCTGTTCCTTTGTTGCGTCGTTCTACTAGACCACATAACCCACCCAATTATTTGCATGATTATCATACTACTCTTCAATGTGCTTGAGTCATGCATTCTTTGGAGGCGGTATTTATCACCCTCTTTCTAAAGTTCTTTCTTATCATCGTCTTTCTCCTTTATATCACCATTTTGTTTGTTCCATATCGACTGATGATATTCCTAAGTCATATTCTAAAGCCATTAAACATGAGGGTTGGAGAAATGCTATTAATGCTGAACTTGATGCTTTGCAACTAAATCAAACTTGGGTGATAACTGATTTGCCTCCTAATAAGCGCCCGATTGGTTGTAAGTGGGTTTTTGCTAAGAAATATAACTTAGATGGTACTCTTAATCGATATAAAGGTCGCCTTGTTGCTCAAGGATATACCCAGGTTGAGGGTATTGACTATAATGATACATTTTCCCCGGTTGCTAAACTAACTACTGTGAGATTATTACTTGCCCTTGCTGCAGCTCATAATTGGCATTTTGAAACAATTAGATGTCAATAATGCATTCTTACATGGTGATCTTGATGAAGAGGTATATATGCTTCCTCCTCCTGGATTGGTTGTTTCTTCTCCAAACAAGGTTTGCAAATTACAAAGGTCCCTTTATGGTCTTAAGCAAGCTAGTAGACAATGGTTTTTCAAATTGTCTAAAGCTCTTGTTTCTGTGGTTTTCAACAATCTCAAGCTGATCATTCTTTGTTTATCAAGAATTCTCCCACTTCCTTTACTGTTTTACTCATTTATGTGGATGATATAATTGTTGGTGGGACTGATTTGGATGAGATTAATCGTATTAAAGCCTGACGACCCCTCATCCCCCACGAGCGGCTGCGGGGAGGTTGTACTCTGAACTTTGGAACGTTGGGCGCCGGAACCACACCAAAAAACGAGTTCTAAGAACCTCATTGGCCAAATTACGCAGTTGTATATAGAGCTATATATATCTAAATAAAACTAAGAGGAGGAAATCAGATTTGCTGGAAATGGGATTTTCAAATTTGTGGGCGTGTTTCAACAGAATTCAACTTGAAGAGTCAGAGGGTGATGTCATTGGAGAAGGTAGAGGAGCTTCATTCTCGTTGATGCGAGAAGGTGAGGAAGGAAATTAAAGAAGGAAGGAGATAGCTGTACTCTGAACCACACCATAAATTCTCGTAACCCTTGCTTGGAATCGTGGTTGACGCATTTGACTGCAATTTCAGTGTTGTTCGATAGTGTTCCTTTGTAGACCCTTCCAAATCCTCTTGAACCTAAGAGATTCTCCCTGCGAAATTCATCAGTAGCCACGCTGAGCTCCTCGTATGAAAATCTGTGGGGTCAATACTCCAGCTCCCAATCTTCAATTTCATCCTCCTGCTCTATCAATTGCTTGTTTCGCCACCAGAGGTAAAATCCAGAACCACAAATCATCATAAAAGCAAGGCATCCGATACCCACCAGAAAGCTTCGAAGACGACTACCAAAAAAAAAAAGACAAGGCAGACGACTACCCAAAAAAAAAAGAGACAAGGCAACGGACGTGTTTTTAACGGAATTGTGCTCATTTTAATCTTTTAATAGTTTGTTGGTATTTATGGTCCACCTAATAGTTAATTGTGTTGGACGCTCCTGAGCCAATAGTTTGTTGGCCAAATCGCACATTAACCCTATATAATATAATAATACACAACATATAATATGATTAAGTAACTTATTTAGCTTCCTTAATCTCTCAAAAAAAAGTCGACTCTATCTTATATTTAGAACAGGAGGGGATAGTTTTTTGGGAAAATTACGTGCAGGTCCCAAGGACCAGAAATAATTACAAAAAATCCCTTGAAATCACCAAATTACACAAAAGTCCCTAGGGACCTTTTTTATATATTATTTGATGGAAACAAAATCCAAGTTTTTAAATTTTGTTGTAAATATAACATTTCTTGTTGTAAAAATGATTTTTTTTTTTTTTTTGTAAATGGCCAAATTTTAAATTTTGTGGTAAATACAACACTTTCCGTTGTAAATATAGTCTTTTTCTGTTGTAGATGACCTCTCTACATTCAAAATCCAAGTGTTTAAATGTTGTTGTAAATATGACACTTTTTGTTGTAAATATGGTTTTTTTTGTTGTAAATGGCCAGATTTTAAATTTTGTTGTAAATACAAAGACTTCCCGTTGTAAATCTAGCCTTTCTCTCGTTGTAAATGACCTCTCTACGTTCAAAATCAGGTGTTTAAATGTTGTTGTAAATATGTCACTTTTTGTTGTAAATATGGCTTTTTCTGTTGTAAATAATCATGTGTTTAAATGTTGTTGTAAATATGATACTTTCTGTTGTAAATATAGCATTTCCTGTTGTTAATACAAATAATATCAAAAAAGTCCCTTGGGACTTTTGTGTGATTTGGTGATTTTAACGGACTTTTTTGTAATTATTTCTGGTCCTTGAGACCTGCAAGTAATTTTCCTTAGTTTTTTCTCAGATCAGGTTGAACCTAAGAGATTCACATGGTATTAGAACTAGGTTTGACGCTTGCCGGATGAGACGGGGACTGACTTTGGATGCGAGTTGCCCAGTTTGTGGGGTAGGCATAGAGGACATTTTGCATGTGTTTCGAGATTGCGTGTACTCGAAATCTCTCTGGAAGAAAGTGGTGGGGTAGTCCTAGTGGCGTAGGTTCAACAATATGGACCTTATAAATTGGGTGTGGTGGAACCTTCGTGGTAAGTCTGAAACTTGTCGGCAGTGGGCTTCCAAATTTACAGTGTTATGTTGGTTGTTGTGGCGTCGAAGGAATCTGTATGTCTTTGAGAAGAAACTTAGACCTATTGAAACTATCCTAGCTAGTGCGGGCGCGATGATCGAGAGCCTGACCCACACTAATGATCGTTTAGCAGGGTTGCAAATCCAAGGTGCTACTTTAGTCCCAAGTCGGGACTCTTGGCGACCTCCGGAAGGTGACTGGGTGAAGATCAATGTTGATGGTGCATTCTCCGCTATAGCTATGAAGTCTGCTTGTGGGGGTTTGATCAGGGATTATGCCGGGAGATTCATTAAAGGATTCATACATCCTCTAGAGGGTAGAGATGAATTGAATGCAGAAATCTGGGCTTGTCTTCTTGGTTTAAAAATGGCATGGTCTACAGGCTTCAAGAAAGTCTGGTTGGAAACTGATTCCACGGAATGTCTCCAACTTATTCTCCATGGTTGTGGGGAAGCCCACAGGGACTCTGGCATTCTACATGAAGTTGCGTTGATGTTGGCTATGGACTGGGAAACTAGGGTTACATATGTGCCTCGATCTTGTAATTCCGCAGCGGACCTCTTAGCGAAGAATGGTTTGGAGATACGGATGGGTATTCATGAAGTCTACCAACCGTTTGAGGCTCTAGCAATGATTATTAGTAGTGATTGTAATGGTGGAACTATTCCCATAGATGGTTAGATGAGGTGTCTCTTTATTATAAAAAAAAAAAAAGAACTAGGTTTGAAAGAAATAGGCTTCCTAGTATTCAATTCTCATTAATGAGATAGTCCAGAGGCACATTTTATAATAGCTGAATAACAAGCTACAACCACTATATCTATGGAAGAGGTTTGGCTACCGCCACTATAAAAATATTATAAAATATTAAATCTGAACCGTTCATATTTCAATCTAAAAGTTGAGATGAGGAAGATGATGGGAAGGAAAAATGACGGTACCCAATCCCCTATGGGAGGGCATCTGCCACCACTTTCTTGTTCTTCTGCGAGTGCCCAAATTCCATTGCCTTGGTTCTTCTTTGGACGCCCATAAAGATATCTTCTTAGTAAGCTAAAGCAACTAATCTAGACGCTTCTTGGTCAGCTTTCTTCTCATCCCGGAATAAGAGTGCAAGAGGCCTATTTGGCCTCGGCCATTGCCGCACCATGGTGCTGCAGATACTAAATGATGGTATTTTCAATAAAGCCAAAACAACCCAAAATACTACGCCTTAATAGGGGGACTTTTAGAGTTTGTGTCCTGAATTCTCAGTTCTTATGGTTTAATAGGGGTAAATCATGGGATCCATTTGGTTAAGCTTGTAAATATTCTATATCTATTTAATTAGCTTTCATATATCTTCTTTTCTTTAGTCATTCATAATTTAGAACATAATCAGATTTCCATCCACTCCTTTGTGGGCTTGTGGCTCACTGGCTCTATCAACATTGACCTACTTTTCCTAATAACCACACACTAAGATCGAGTAAACATCACTGCACCAAAAGGAAAGTTTCACAAACTAAATAACAGTTACTTGTTCATAGCGCATTACCAAATAGTATAACAGATTGGTAGAAACTTATTAAAGAGAATGTGTTTGTAGATCTGATCACGATATGAAACATAAACTTTAGTAATTCTTATTGGCTCATAATCTAATGAGCTGACACAACATATGACGTTCGGTTTCTCTGCACAGTTGAGGTGTTGATGAGCCTACACAGCAGCATCTGACAGCCAACATTGTTCTGAGAGATTTGGTGATTTACACTGAACAACTTGAACGACGGTTGGATGAATAGGACAATTCATGGCCGTTGATTTTCTGTTATATAGGTTCTGCACAGCACCCTGCAAAGAATCTAAACGCTGTAACCTAAGCACTATTATTGTTATCATTCGCAGCCAGCAGGAGCAAATCCAATCTTAGAATTGGAGATATCATAGGCAACATCAAATGTCTGCTGCTGATAATTACCAATAATGGCAATGGGACTAGTCCCAGAGCTACCTGCAATGGCCAAACAAGTAGTCTTGACATCAATCTCTATAAGGGTATTGTGTCCCTTAAGTGGTAAGGCAGCCCCACCTTGAAATATAATCTGAATCTCGGGCACGTTCACTATCTCTTTGGCTCTTCCCATGAAGCAAGTATCCAGTATGGAAATTCCTTTTGTGGGTTTATATCTTTTGGACACGATCGTCACAAAGGCCTTTTTTAAAGCTGTATACACTGACATAGGTAGCCTTGTGATGACTGTGCCTGAGTCTATGACAGTCGGGACCTTGTAACTTGAGGCGGCGATGCCAAGTGGCCTCCCTGCCACCGTGATGGCGGTTAAGTCAATGAAGTATAGGCTTGAAATTTGTGGATTCTTGACCATTGGAGTGAACTTGAATGGTGATTTAGCTAGTGATGAGGATCCAATGGACAAGTAGCCTCCTTTGGAAGGTTTAGAGGCAGAGAAAGAAGTGGGAAGGCAATATGAGAAGGCATAACCATATTTAGCGGATAATTGTGCAAGTGCAGAGAGCTTATCACGGTCTAGCCCTAGAATACCTGAACTCCTTCCAAACAAACCTTGATTGTTCTGTCCACAGCCATACACAAAAGCTGGTAGTGTGTTTGATGGGGTTAGGGTCAATACATCTTGGCTCAAATAACCAAGTGAGAATGAGGAATCACCATATGCTGACCTATACACACAAGCACCAGATCCAATCTCACAAGCAGGATCATTAAGGGTAGAGCCCTTAAGAGAGGAACATGAAGAGGAAGAGCATGGGAATTTCTTGTAGGTTTTGGATTTGGAAGGATTGAAAAACGGGTCAACTTGGGGGTGGCAATAACCTTTACAAGGTTGACATTGAATCCATGAGAGAGAACTTCCCGTGTCCACAATAAGGCTAGAGTACTGAGGAGGGGTCCCAACTCCTAATTTCACAAAGTAATTGCCTGACCCTATTGACAATCCTGACTTCAAGGGTGTGCTAAAAAGTTCTGGCTTCATGTTGCTCGAGTTCTTGTTGGAAAATCTTGAGCGAATGGCCTCGACTCGCTGTTCATCCTTTTCAAGGATTTTGGGTGAAAATGACGGCAAACTTGATGTTGCAGAATGGTTGAGTTGAGTCTGAACATGGTGTAATTCAAGTTGAATGCTAGCTTGTTTTGGGGTCATGCCATTATCTGCAAAATAAAACCATGTAGAAGTTCAATATTCTCTCATAAGATGAATATTATACTACTGCAATCTTATTAAATATCTGTTCCTTTGAAGACTGTACAGTATAACTTTATTAGCAGTGCTTAAGAAGGATGGAATATGAACAAAATCAAATTTTCAAGTGCTACATAGAGTCTTACTTTTCACTTTTCAGAAAAAGTCAAAACACAACTTCTTTTATCACAAATCAGACGTTATTCTTGTAAATGACATAAGGTGCTTCTTCATGATCCAATAATATGAGGAAACTTTTTATAATTCTCCATAGAAACACAAATCAGATAGCTAATTAAACTTCAATTCATTATCTGCAAAGTGGGCCATTTAGAAGATCAGTGCTGTGTCAAGAAACATTCAGAAACTCAACATTCTTTCCTAAGATGACTGTTGATCAGAAAAACACAAATAAGAGATTGCACGTGTGTGTGTGTGTGTGTTTGGGGGGGGGGGGCAGAAAAGGAAAGCATATAGATTTATGTAAGAGACATGCCTTGGAATTGAACAAGGGAAGATGCTAGCAGAAGATGAGCAAAGAAAAGCAGAGAAGCAAAGAAGAACTCCATGTTTGTTTGTTCTTCACTGATTGGAGAGATTGAACTTATGCAAGCTCCTAACTGTCCTCTCACCTTCACATGTTACATTCAGTCTATCTATCTAACTTGAAGAGGATTTGACACTTTGTCCGACCAATTATGCAACTCCACAAATCAGTACAGCTGCCACAAAAGTCAGTTCAGTGCATGTCACCGTTCTACTGGTTATTTTCTGTTCTCCATACTAAAAAGACATAAATCAAGTTAATTATGAAAATTATATAAATGTGTTGAATGTGAATTTGTATGTATTTATTTTTTTTAGAAAAATTGATAGTATAGATTTCAGATATTGAAAGTAGGATCTGCTTACTAAACATATGGGTCCCCTTTAGGTAATTTACCCATTTTTTTCAAGGAATGTTCAAATAAAAAAGTCTCTTTTATAATGAATATTTTGTTCTCTGTGCTTCAAAATACAAAGATATTCGTAAGGAAAAAAGTTCAAACACATTTCATTGCTCCACCGGGCGGGTTCACCTGCATCGTTGGATATCAATAAAAATATTTGAATTAAGGGGGGAAAATGATATTGGTGTGTCGGCAGGATGGCATTTATGGTGATATACAGAGGCGAACTGCTTCTCTTCTAAAATATTAATTAATTGATCAATTCATTTCAACAAGAAGACGGAATGAGACATGCAACTGTATATGCATAGATAGGCCTTGAAGCTTTCATTTACGTATCCAATCACCTAGTCTTGCCTTGGTAGTTGGTACCCCAATAAAATTAGTACCACAAAAAAAAAAAAAAAAAAAAATTTATACAGTGATTAACTGATTATAAATATATAGTAACCATGGTCCTAGTGGCTTGAGTTTAAATGGCCTAGAGGATTCAAGTTCAATTACTGATAGCATGAAAAAAAAAAAGGCGACTCTTAAAAACACGACAAGAGGAATAACTAGTTCAAAATTGGATATTCTATATGCAATCAATGTTTTGTTGTTAATTAGTTCATAATTTCGTAAACATAATCATCCTATATCTAGAAATTATCTGCCTATAATATAAAATTCAAAGAATAAAATTAAACATAACTTAAGTAGATATATTTGTATAAAAATTGATCGTAGTTTATTTAATCTAGCATGTTATACTTCCGACAATAGGGATAAACAGATTTATTATGAAATTAAATTATTTGTATGTAATCTTAAGTAAAAGAGAATTCGCCACTTTTTAACTTTCAATTTTATTTTTAGCTTCAAATATTCTCAAATTATGTTAACAATAGAGTACTAAATATAATATAAGAATTAATAATTTTGAACATCATCCTGTAGTGGAAGAGATGCTATAAACTACAAGAAATTTAGTTAAGCTTCAAAATATTTTCCAGATGAATCAGATTTTATGTAAATAATTCTTAAAACCTTAAACAACGATGCACCTATATCCCATTGAAACATGGATCTTAAAGTATTATGATACAATAACATCAAAAAGCATTACAGATTGATACAGTGACAAACATTTCATGAGTGAGCCTAAAAGACCGTTTAGCTGAATTGCTTTAGATTCAAACTCCTGCTTCAAGTACATTAGCGCCTGAATGCATTGCCTTCACCTGCTTCAGACCTGCCTTGAGAATAATGCGTCCGACGACGGACACTCTCAGCTATTGATGAGCTCCCACCTTCAGCTGCACCATAAACACTCTTGTGTGCTGCATCCAAGAAATTCCTACCACCAGATGTATTGTTCTGGATGACTTCTTTTGAATCATTCTCCTCCTCCTTCTTCAACCGTTTCCATCTCTGCTCTTCATGCAACTCAGCAGCCAATTGCATCTGCTTGAGTTTGGCAGCTCGCTCTTCTTCTGAAAGTTTAGGTGCTGCATTTCTTCGCTTATACTGTGAAGATCTAGTAGAGCCAGAATCAATAAAGCTCCTACCTTCCCTCTCATTGTCCCTGCCCCTTTTAAAGGAGGATCCAGAATCAATATAGGTCCTATCTTCCCTCTCACTGTCCCTGCCTCTTTTAAAGGTATCACCATTCGACTGACTATCTGAAGCATGTCTTTCTGACTTGGACTTGCTATGATATTTGTCATCAGATTTTTTGTTATAGTCTTTCATACTTCTTTGCCTTGGACTGTGAATGGGTGACTTCTCTCTGTATTTTCTATCTCCATCGTGTCTCCTCTTTCTTCTCCCCTCTTCTTCACCAGAATCATACTCTGAACCTGAGCCGGCTTTGTGATGCTGCCTATAACCATGAGCTATCTTTCTATTTCTCCTTTCATAAGCGTCATCTTCTGAATCAGACTGTTGTCTTGATGATGAATGCTTGTGATGATTTGAGCTACTATGACGATGTTTCTTCCGTTCCTTTTTATCACGAGTTTTCTCTTCAGGTTCTGTTCCTTTCACCTGCAAAGTTACCACAAACGATTAGGAAGGGTCTTATGTTGAAGATAATGTCAAACAAAACACCAATTGGGGGAGGGAACAAGAGGAGCGTCCAATCTCTGAGTATGTTAATGTAATATAATTCACGATCTAAAAACTAATAACATATAAACAAAGAACACTGCTCACTGTCTGAAACCGCCCTCTCTCTCCAAATTAACTCATGGCTGACATTCAACCATTTACATGGACCTTGGCTTGGCCAAAAAACAGAGCCAATGTAAAACAAACACTTTTCAGTCCTATCCAAGTTTCTCATGAGGGATAGAACCACTTCATATCAGCCCAGACCCATGAACAATCTAAACCAACTGTGTAATAATACAAGATGTTGGCATAATGACCTAAACAGCGAATTTAAGAAGCTACCATGCAACATAGACATCCTTCTGAACTTGCACTGGGAAACAGATGAAGTAAATAGAAAAACAAAAAACAAGCAACAAAACTTCAAGAACTTAGAGCGCTTGAGCCTCCACATGTCCCTCTACTCTATACATATTTCCCTAAGAAGTTATCCAGCCTTGACTCCCAGCACTACTTCCCAAATTTCACCAACAGCCCATCTTCATTCTTTGCACAGCTCTCACTAATTGGGGAAGTCCACTAGTCCTTCCGGTAAGTGTTTATTTTACAGGTTCCACATCAATTATTTAGCTTCTCCAAAAGCAGATTCAAGAAAACTAAGGACACTTAGCTTTGTAAATTAAAGTTAAGAGGCCTTGGCTGCATCACTAGGATTTTCAGGCCCAAAAGCTTAAACCAAAATTACAATTCATATCAAACAAAGAACATTTTCCTTGGCATATTTACCCCACACTTGTCAGTAAACAAAGAACATCACATGTTTACATTTTTACTAAGTGTGTGCGTGTGCACATGCGGAAGGGCAGAGCTTTATTTAATGCACTAAAATGAAACAGCGATATTGTTTATGTGAGAGGATTAATACGCTTGGGAATTAATAAATGTTCAGCCATGGCAAACAATGATCAACCAAATCTATAATACCAAAGTTTCTCCCTCTCGACCAATTACTTATGAGCTAATGAAAAGTGGGAGTATAAAGTTTTTTTTTTTTTTTTTGGGGGGGGGGGGTACGGTAGAAATGTAATCAGTGAGCACTGAAGTGCATGAAGCCTCTTACTCATATTTCATAGTGAGGATTACAGGAAAAAAAATTAATGACAAATAATTACAAAAAATAATCTCCCAAGTTATTCACAATCAATTATAATTATTTAGAACCAAATCCTAATCAAAACATTTCATAATGAACAAATCATGATCAAATACCAAGTCAGTCGTCCCTTCAGATTCCCATTTAATCATCCAGTAAAAACTGATTACAAATGTAATTTACAAGTAGCCTAACTTTTCAAAACAATTCTGTTAAAGTCACAGGAGATGATTAAGTTTTCAAAGCAATCAAGTCTTTGAGCAATTCAATTAAAGTACTACCGATCAAGGGGGTAAATAACAAACGCCCTAAAAAGAAAACTCACCGAATTCTTAATCATGGCCATCTTGATGGGGTTGTTTTTTATTCTTGCAAGTGCTTCCTGCTCACGCTGCCGAATCATGAGCAATGGATCAGAATGAAGCTTTCTCCAAGAATCATTGGCTGAGTGAGGCTTGTCCTCAAATAAAGCTCCAGGAGCAGTTTGCTGCTGCTGTAGAACCATTAAAGGCAAAAATATCAGAAATCACACATTTACAACACGAATTCACTGCAGACAGACTTCAATTCAATCAAGTACATCAAATACCTTAGACGCAGAAGCCGAAGAAGAAGGTGCATCGCTGGCATCGGGCTTCGGGAAAGCTTCCAGAGCCTTAAATCCTTCAGAATTCCCAGTCCTCCCAACGGATAAACCAGAATCGTATAGAAACTCCAACCTCTCCTGCTTACTGCAATCAAAATCAGTAAAATATTTCCTTAATAAGGGGAAAGAAAAAGCTCCTTCATGCATAAAGGATCGAATAATACCCAACCCAGAAAAGGTTTTTTTTAAAGGAAATAGATTCGCACCAGACATCAAAAACCCTTATCGAGAACCAAGCCTGGCCAGAAGAAAATAAGAAGAAATCCAGAAAATCGACATTGAAAGGAAGAAATTACAAGAAATAATACCCACCTAAAACCCTAATAAAAAACTAACCCTAGCCGCCAAAGGAAAATCCAACCCCATCAAATCGAATCAGGAAAAACGACTACATCAGAAATAAAATGAGATTCAAAACACTTACGGGACCAAGCCAGCCTTCTCCTGAAGAAGACGAAACTCCGTACGCTCTCTCTCCTCTTGAATCTGCTTACGAAGCTCCTCCAACTTCTTTTGCTCGGCATCATGCTTTTGCTCCGCCTTCCACACGTTTTCGATGTTCCTTAGACTCCCCGTATGCCACCCCTTCTTGTTCAGAAACTTCAGCGCCATTTTTGATTTCTTCTTACTTTACCAGAATATCCTCCTTATATTGTCGCTGAAGAAGGGATCACAAATGCAATGCTAGCTTCGCTCCAATTCAGATATGGCGCCGATAACAGGTACAATTCCAAGTCACGCACCAATTTGAACTACTAATCGTGCTATGCAATGATTATTATTCCGGTCCAGTATATCAAATATCAATTGTATTATTTTATGGAATATATATACTTCTTACCTCCGCTCCTAATTATAAAACATATTTAACCGATTTTGGGAAGATTAAGGAGAGAAGTTAAATTAGTTAATTTTATTCATTTTCTGAAAATAACCTTATATAAATTTAAAATGACGTATTGAATCAATAACCCCTACTACATACCTCTCCGACCTAGAATTTTATTTTCCACACACTTTCTAATTGAAATAATAATTTTGCTATATATATATATATATATATATATATATATATATACATACATACACACATATGTATACACACATGTGTGTATACACACACATATATATATACACACATATGTACGTGTGTGTTTATATATATATATATATATATATATATATATATTTATTGGTAAATTAATGTCAACTGATCAATAAATAAATTAAAATCTAACAATTTAAAAGTTTCACTGACTAGAAGAGTCTACGCACTCCATACATATACTCACAAAAAACCAAACACATTAATAGGGGTATTTTAGGAAGAAATTGACAAAAATTAGAATGTTGTCCTATAATTAGGACCAAAACAAACTTCCAAATGTTGTTTTATAATTAGGATCAGATGGAGTAATAAATAGGGAAAAAGACCAAAAAGGGAAAGGAAAATTTCAAGAAAATGCACTTAAACTTCAAAATCTCAAATAGGTGATTTTCTAACAAAATGGATTGTTAATTACTTTATTATTCTTATTAATTCCATTCTTGTTGTTGTAATGCGATTTTAAAATTTAATTGGCATTTTCTGTCATTTCACCAAAAAGAAATTTTAATTTATAAAATTTCAAATCAGTATTTTTCAAAAAAATGACTTGTAAATTGTTTATTAAGTTTTGTCATTCCCTTATTAGTAATTGATAACAAATCTTAATTTAAAATTTTGTAACTTCAAATTTCTTTTTCTCTAATAAATACGAGTATTTTTAAAACTGATATACAAATCTATTTCTAAAGAATTTTTAAAAAATAATAATATCTCATTCTTAAACCCAATTATGTTCAAATTTCTTTTTTCTCCGATGCGTAGCATCACAAATTAATAACTAATAATTCTTGTAATTTATATGATACTCATGGAATCATTGGTGATTTATTTTTTTGGAATAGCCCAAAGCTGTCACACTTTTCTGATAATACATCATATATCAGAGCATACAAGGTAATATAGCAGACAAATTACATGTCTTGGTTATACAATAGGAGTTACCCCACAATGTTCATAATACTATAATCCAACTATATAGCGGTTCCATACCGTCAAAAATCCTCGTACAGTAATGTAAAAGCTAAACTACAGAAAACCCGATCCCAACTAACGACTAAGTTCGTGTCTGCTACTTGTTCTTGTTTGCTGCCTTGGAGCCTAGTCCTCTGTCTTGTTCACATCCTGAACTTTTGAGGAATGTTTGGGATTTGAGTGAATCTCAGAGTAATAATTAACCTCACATACTTCTCATGATCTTTATTATAAAACACCAACTAATTTTTCTCACAAACCAATAAAAGCATTTAAAGTCAATAAAGTTATCCTAGTATCAAAGTAATTTCCAATACTACCCCTACTAATTACACTAAACTCTAATATCATACTACTCTGGTCATATTTATAAGTCCATTTTGACCAAATAAATAAGATTGTGACAATTTTGTCCATATTATTGCACCAATGAAAATAGAGAGAGAATAAAGAGTTGAAAGATACTTATTCATAAATGAGGGTAAAGTTGAAAATTTATCCTATAATCATTAAGCTACCTACCTCTCCTTGGTATGTGTGATTTGGTCAAAAGAGACTTATAAATAGGACCAGAGTGGTATTAATTATTACTCTCACCTGCTACTCTTATTAATTATGGGCATACATAGAAAAAAATAATTAATGCTCATTGAGAACAAACAAGTGCCTTATAAAAAAGACTAAATAAACTTGCTAGTTAGTGCCTTATAATAAGATCTAGAGGGAGTACATAGTAGGGCCTATTTGGATAACTTCAAAACCAAGGTTTTGACAAAAGTTTGTCAAACGCTCCATTTTGTTCGAAAATTTATTCTCGCATCAAAACCTGCGTTTTTGACAAAAGTTTGCCAAACACCAACAAAAATTGAAAAGCTATTTTTTCATATTTTTCTCTCTTATTTGCCATAATCGTATTTATCAAGATCTTAGTCAATATCCTTAAGTATCTTTTTAGTACCCGTCAGTACCTTGAAATTCTTTTCAAGATCAATCAGTACCCTAAAATATATTTTTTCAAGATCATAAAATAAATTTTTAAGATCATGAAGTATTTTTTCAATACCTATCAATATCCTTAAATATCTTTTTAGTACCACGAAATATTTTTTTCAAAATTAGTCATAACTTAAAATATTTTTTCAATATCCTAATTTTATTTTTTAACATCATGAAGTATTTTTTTCCAGTATCCTTAAGTATTTTTTCAATATCCTAAAATACATTTTTAATATCATGAAGTATTTTTTTTAGTATCCTTAAGTATCTTTTTAGTATCCATCAATACCCTGAAATATTTTTCTTTTGAATCCCAGACATCCCCGAAAGTTCAGGGCATGAAAAGTATAGTAGACGTGGCTCCCAAGGCAAGGCGGTGGATACCGGAAACTGAAGATGCTGAGATAGAACAAGAACTGTTGTTGGTTACCTATGCTTTATATTAGACTATTTTGAAGTTTGTAATATTTGTAAGAACATCTTATGGATTTTAGTTATGTATCCAGCACCTAATATCGTATTACTATGCTAGAACTCCTTTTCTTCCTAAGGTTTGTGCATTAATACTACGATGAATGTCATTATTTTATGAGCATGTGACATTCGTGGTATCTTATTCTGAAGAGTTCCATTATACGAATGTCGGGTGTGACATTCGTGGAATATTATAAAATAAATTCTTAAGATCATGAACTATTTTTTCACCACCAATCAGTACCCTTAAACATTTTAATTTTGTACACAAATTTATGTAATTTTTGGTATTTATTATGAAATATAATGTTTATAATATTTAAAATACAATATTATCTTTTATATGCAATTATACCAAAAGCTAATGTCCTTTTTGGTAAATTTGACACTGAAAAAGTTATTTTGATAACAATATTTAAACACTATCATTTTTCTTCAAAAGCTATTCTCCAAAAGCCATTTTTACCTCGTAAATCTCAAAAGTTATTCTCCAAAAGCTAAATCTAAACGGGTCCTACATATCACATGATAATTAACCATATACATAAAACAATCCACGACAGAATGTAAAACAATAAGGGATCACTTAAGGATCATACATCACAAGTTATATACATTAACAATTGTGTACAGAGCACAAGTTACATGCAACAATAACTGCAAATACATCATATGTCAATCATATGTAGCAACAACTGCAAATACATGATCCATCTTATCCAAAACCACAGCGTTGGGCATTCAATTGGGCAACAACCTATGTCATTCGAACAACAACCCGTGTCACTGGACAACAAATCCTTTCATCTGAGAAACAACCTTCTCACCTGGCCCCATTCAGGCGGGGCTTTTCACAAATGGTATTCAAACATACATGCACCATCTACACAATCATATATAGTATATGAGAGTTAGAGTTCCTACATGGTTGCTTATCAAGCTTCTGGCTTGATTCTAGGTTCTTTGATGGCTCCAAGCGAACGTCAATTCTTATAATTGAACATGTGCGAACAATGAGTCATCATTACACCAACTCTTGACATTCTTAAATATCATTTAGCATATTATGTTCGATCAATAAGAAAATATATCTAATTTATGACAAAGAATCCATTTTATACTTAATCATTAAGTTAGTCATCATGTACCATATGTTATATTATTTTCTCCCTCTTTTGACCAAAAATTTCAGAATTTTACCATAACTTTGAAAAATCGTATTTCTTGGTACAAGCGTTCAAATGAGGTGATTCCAAAATAAGACTCATTATTAAGTCTAACTTCAAAGAAAAATGATTTTAGTAGCCAATCATACGCATACCATTTCGGGTTTAATCATACAGTGACTACTGCTTAGTTTCCAACCTTAATTCTAATAGCTAGAAACAGATTTAGTATAATATAATATTATTGAAATCCCATCAAATCAAGGCTAAAATCTTTAAATCCCTTAACTTTGGATCAGTTACATATAACCCTTTGAGTTTTTAAACGTTAAACTTCTAAATTTTTGATCATTTACATATAAACCCCTTAATGTTTTAAAATATAAATTTAATCTCGTTGACATGTTAATTTTTGACACTGAGCCCCATGCCATTAATTTTGATGTCAAGTTATTGACGGAAACCGTCACCTCAGATTAATGAGGATGATGTGGCATCTTACATGACATCTCTTAGTTACTTATTTTATAATGATCATACAATGAAGCTTCTTAGTATAGGTCTAGACTACAATGGCTGTTTGGGTTGGCGATAGGAGCAGTGGCTTAAAAGCTATCTAACTTTTGTAAAAGCCCGGTAGGAAAAAAGTCAGGTTCTAAATGTGATTTATGTTTGGATTGCCAGTTTGGCTTTTTGCAGAAGTGACTTTTTCTTAACTGATGTGTGTTTGGATTATTATTTGAAAAGTAAGTTAATATGAAAAATGATTGAAAAAGGTATGAATCATATTGAATACTACTATACACATTAGTTGTATATATTAGGATAATAAAAATTTTAATTTTAATTTTAATTTGGAAAAAAGTTAAATGATTATCAAAAAAAATAAATAAACAATAAAGTCCTTAATTAAATATATTTAATGGATAAAATTGTTTATAAAATAAAATGCATACAAATAATACATTAATTTCTCCTATTGCTATGGCGGGCAAGTTTTTCTCTGATTTTATCACGAAAATGATTCATTTGGGTGAGAGAAGACAATTTTAAATCAAATATCTTATAATTTATTTTTTTATATAAATTAAATTTTAAAAAATAGGATTAGTAAGAAAGAAAGAAATAAGCTTTGATTTTGATATATGCTCTCTTCCATTTTCACTGTTTGTGGAACCCATGGAATTTTTCTCCGACTGGACGCTACTGGACACCAACGCTTGGATTTGGAGCTTTTAACAAAACGCCACTTTTTGATAAAAAGCCAGATAACAAAAACGCGAACCCAAACAGGAAAAAATGATAAAGCGCTACTGGACTGAACTTCTTTTTTAAATCACTGGCCTAAACGCTGCTAACTGACGACTCCAAACAGGCCCAATGGAGATCAC
Organism: Acacia melanoxylon; assembly: GCA_019022615.1. NCBI lineage: Eukaryota > Viridiplantae > Streptophyta > Magnoliopsida > Fabales > Fabaceae > Acacia > Acacia melanoxylon. The sequence continues at coordinate 910,183 of JAFJYJ010000108.1, forward strand.
ACGATCTTCCTTTCCCACCCAGTGCGCAGCGACATGTTTATCCACCGCCTGAATCTCAAAATATTCCGATGGAATTAAATCAGTTTTTAGAGGCCCCTGCTATTGGGACCGCCCTACAGGATGGACAAGATAGCGTTGAAGTTGACCTGAAGATCAGAGGAGGTACTAAAGGCATGAGAAAGTAACAAAAGCCTATCTTGAGATTGGGAATTAGAGAAGAAGGGTATTGTCAAGGATCTTGCTATGACTTCTTGTGGTCATTCGTTTTGTTGGCCCTGCCTCTATTGGGCCTGTTTGGGTTGGCGGTAAGAAATGGTGGCTTAAAAGCTATCTAACTTTTTAAAAGCCCGGTAAGAAAAAAGCCAGTGATTTGTGTTTGGATTGCCCATTTGGCTTTTACAGAAGTGACTTTTTTTCCAAACTGAAGAGTGTTTGGATTATTATTTGAAAGAGTAAATACCCAATTTGGTCCCTGGAAAAAAATACGAACACCTTTTTGGTCCCTCAATAAAAATAACTCGTCCCGTCATCCATGGGAAATAAAAAACCATCCCACGTTAGTCCTTCCGTCAGTTAGCTCCTAACGGCGTCACTAACGGTGCTGACGTGTAATGTGAGTTGCGACGTCACATGCCACGGAGGAAGGCCAAAATAGTAAATACCCAATTTGGTCCCCGGAAAAAAGTACGGACACCTTTTTGGTCCCTCAATAAAAATAACTCCTCCCGTCATCCCCTGGAAAATCAAGTCTCGTTTGCCTTATGTTAATGGGAAAAGGAAGAACATATATTAATTAGGGTTTAATATACTTACACTCTAAATCGATCACAACGATCTTGAACCTCAAAAACATATTTGTATCAATTTAGCGGTCAAAACTCAGAATCAGAAAACGAAATCCAGGCGGTATAATTGAAGAATATACCCATTTCAGATCTGGTAGCCTTCACTCAGATGATATGCGCGAATTAACAAAATGAAAATAAACCGTTTCGAATGACCAATGTAGGGAAAACGCATAATTGGGTGAAAATTTATCATAATCCCACCAAGAAAACAAAGCAATCGGCAAATCAAGAGGGAGCAGAGTTTGCAATAGTACTTAGCCTCTGCAAATGGGTTGCTGAGCAGAGTTAGTCATTCTGTTTTTCATTGGGGATTTGGAAGTTGCCTCTGCAGATGCAAAACGCAGCCTTCCTCCATGGGTTGCTGAGGAGTGAAGATGGTGACAAGTGGGGACCTCAGCTCTTAACATAGCGTCAGGTTCAGGAGAACCGAGGACCAAGGTGAAAGGCAAGCAGACCGCACAGAGACTCAGCTGAAGACTATCCCTTGTCGCTATTGCATGAGTATTGCCGAAGAGACACTTTCCTCTACTGCTATTTACTTTTGAAAACTCTCGGTCATTGTACCGCTTTTGTAATCAGCCAGACTTACGGCATTTTAAATATATGTATCAGTGACTCAATCGCTCCGATGCTCTACTCTGATGGAAAAAAAAATATACTGCTTTTGAAAATGGGATGTTACAGGTATCATCCTCGTAAGGTGGAGAACTTAAATTTAAATCTCAGGAAATGCTATTATTAGGAGAGGCAAACACTTTTTACTCTTAACTTTTATAACTTAATTACAATCTTTCACAGAGATGACGGAACGCTGCATATTATAAGTTATAGCTAAGTATCTTGGCATAATCAACAAGATGAGGTTGACTTATTAACTTTATCTCAAAATAAAATATTTTCCAACTTTAATTTGCCTATATTTAAGAGTATAGAGAGACACTATAATAGATTTTAAGTCTTCTCCTAATAAAACTGTGATAGGGGTATTATTTGGAAAAATCTTATTAATAGTCCACTAAATGACTCATATTACGGATAAAACATTCTTCTAGAAAACACTCTATAATCGGAGGGAGTATAATTTGTCTCTCTCTATCTATCTCTTTACGCATAGGGAGAGTTATAAACTTGTTGTAGGGGGATAATCACTCATATAACTGCATAAGAATATGTAGGAAAAGCCAAAATATAGATCATAAATCTTGATTCGATCCACTGTGAAGGTACAGAAACAAATCGAAGTTGTGTAAATCAATAAGTTTAATATATTAATGCTCCGAATCAGCTAGCTTGCTCTCTTTTGGTCTCTATTTGGTTTTACGCACCATGAATATGTTATTAAAAAAGAAATGTTGAAGGTCGTTGATCCCAATTAAGATGTCACCATATGCGTGGAAGTAGAGGAAATCATATATAGGGGAGTTGGCAGATCTTATGTTGTAATATTGATGTTTGACCTAAAGGATTGTTTAATTTGACCCTCTTGTTGGCCTATTCGGCTGTTTTCTATTGGAAATATAACACTAAATTGTGGACAGAGAGAAGCCTTGTAGCATTGTACTCACCCCAATGAAGTGAATTTGTTTTAATTATAGAGGGAATAACAGTTAAGTCCCAAAATTTTAATTTATAAGTAATGACATTTGGGTCTGTGAAAAACTTTATTAAAAGTGAAGTTGTAAATTTCGATTCAAACAATTATAAATATAACCCTCTATTTTTTATAGTAGGAAAAGATAAAAGTTGTGAAAATATGGGAGATTGGAGTTTTCCTTTTATTTGAATGAGGGAAGAAAAGTGAGCGGTAGGGAAAATAGTAGTAAAAATGAGGGAAAAATGATCCAATATATGAGATTGAGAAGAAAACTCTCATTTCACTGTTACTCGATCACCAATTCACCATGCTGTCTTCTCGCTCCAACTAATTAATCGGTATTGTTCAACCCCTACCAAGTCACCTTCACAACTCTTGCTTTTTCCTAATGAGCATTAATTATTTTTTTCTTGTCTGCCCATAATTAATAAGGGTAGTGTGTGAGAGTAATAATTGGTATAATATTAATATAATATTTATTTGGTCCTTTTTATAAAGCACTTGCTTGTTCCTAATGAGCATTAATTATTTTTTCCATGTCTGCCCATAATTAATAAGGGTAATGTGTAAGAGTAATAATTAATACTACCTTCAGTCATAATTATAAGACCTAGTTGACTTTTTTTTGAAGAGATTAAGAAAGCTAAATAAGTTACTTAATCATTTCATATGTTGTGTTTTCTTGGATTATATATTAGTTTATTAGTCAAACTATTTAGTTTGAAGAAAAAGATAAAAATACTCTAAGCTAATTTAATTGGTTTCTTTAATCTCTCTAAAAAGTCAACTAGGTCTTATAATTAGAACCGGATGGAGTATAATATTAGAGTTTAGTGCAATTAGTATGGGTAATATTGAAAATTACTTAGATTCTAAAATAACTTTATTGACTTTAACTGTTTTTATTGGTTTGTGAGAAAAATTACTTAGTGCCTTATAATACCTAATTTGATTATATTAAATAAGTTATAATGACATGTTTTTTTTTTTTTCAATTTGATTGAGTACGTTCAAATGAACAGGTGCAAGCAGGCATGGAGGATCTTTAGAAGTGGTACACAAGCACGGGCCATGTTCAAAACCAAAGGAGTTGGCTTACTTCCTTTGTGGTTCGCTGACATCCGCTGCGCCAGAAGCGACGTGATTTTTTGCCAAAAAGATGACTTGGTCCCTTAAAAAAAAAATTAAGGTACTGCCAGATATTATAAAGATAATTTAGGATATTGAAAACAGTGCGTGTACCTGGTCCCTAGCTAGAAACAAATTACAAGAATCTACAGAGACTAGAAGACCATAATTTAACAATTTATCAAACAGTTTTTTGGCTTCTAAAAGCATCCCACCTTCAACTAGGACTTGGAAGAATATATCAAATACATGAGGGTCTGAACCCCAGTCCTTGTAGGTATATATTAACCGCTTTGTAAAATTTGCAAAAGAATGATCAACATCCAGACTGGGCTTTGCCCAGAAATCATGAACCAGTATGTGTGCCATTTTTAAGTCCTTTGATGTCACAGCAATATGAACTACAATACAAAGGGCCTCCAATGTTGGGTCTCTGCGCAGACGTGCCCAGTTAAAGAAATCAATAACCAGTTTATAGTCATTCTTTATGTCCATAAGAACCCAAATTAGATGATCAGGTTTGAATTTGGATTCATAAGGTTTAAGAGCCAGCCTCATCTTGGTTCTTTTGTACTTCTTAGGAACAAGGAGAAAACAGACTCAATAGAAATTCTATGAATTTCTCAAATTAATCCAAGTAAACATTACATTTTTTGGTTGGTTTGAAGCATATACTTTAGATAACCAGATTGAGTAACCATTTGTATTTGTAAAGACAGTTAATGTAACCAAATCCTGACATACTACTAAAGGTGAAGTAGTAGGTTCAGAGTTTCCTCCAGCCAAGTCATTTCAGCTAACAAACCTTCATGAAGACAATAGAAACCCTATTTTAGCCTCTCCTTTTTAAATCGAAACACGTTGACGAATAAGTCAATCCCAAAGATATCCAAAAAATTATGGAACAAAATAATTTTATCAACAAATACCTTAAAACCCTAAGAGAACATTTTTCTTCTAAGGTAAATGATACCCCATCCTCATCAACATCTGCTGTTGAAAAGCCTATATTTAATTCCTTCCAAATGCCTAAAAAGTTCAAAAAAAGAATTTGATTCTCAGTCTTCCAATAGTGTTCTTAAGAGAGTATAAGAACAACTTAAAGTCATGGTAGTTCTGGATTCCCCTCAACCTCATGAATCAAGCTCTAGAAAGTTGACCATTAACACCTTAACAAACCAAGTAGAAACATCTTCAAAATCTGAAGAAATCCCACGAATAAACCAAAACTCCTTTAACTGATGGAGAAATCCCTAAAAATATTATTACCCAAAAGCCACTGCCTTGACCTCTTATTAGAAGAAAGGCAAGATCAAAACTTCAAGCACTTTAGTGCCAACAATATTTATGAATGGAATATAGATGGCCAAACAGAATACAACATCCTTAGCACTTTCCAGAATATGAGCATGGTTTGTGCAGCCTACCAGACAACCTATAACTACACTGATGAAGCCATAGTCAATCTCCTTCTTGCTGGATTCACTGGTCAACTAAAAGGATGGTGGGACAAATACGTATCACGAGAAAAAAGCAACAAATCTTTAGGCCTATAAAAGTAAAACTAGATGGGACCCCATCACCCATAATGGTGAAACCATTCCTAATGCTGTCAACACCTGAATATTCACTATAGTCCAACATTTCATAGAGGACCCTTCTGTTTGGAAGGATAAATTACCCGAATTTTTATCCAACCTTAGATGTAGAACACTTGCAAACTTTAGATGGTACATGAACACCTTCTTAACTAGGGTTTATTTTAGAGAAGATATTCAACAACCCTTCTGGAAGGAAAAATTCCTACCTGGCCTCACAAAATCTTTAGGGGGGACAAAGTGAGAGAAAATATCAGAAACCAAACCAATGGGACAATCCCTTATGAACATTTAACCTACAGCCATCTTATAGCTTATGTTTAAAAGTTTGCCTTAAAAATTTGGAAATATGATAAAATTAACCACCAATTAGCCAAGGAAAGAGCCCAAAATAGAAAAGACTTAGAATTAGGAGGGTGTCTGCTATGGGAAAACTAGAAGAGTGTGCTATCTATGGACGTCATCAACATCGAGTTGACATAGAATTAACAAATGAAGAGTAAGTTGCATGAGAACTTTTTTCTCCATCTTGTGTTGTTCACCTTCAATGGATGTTTGGATAACCGTGTGGATAATTTGCAGCCTACAATGTCTCCAGTGTACACTACTTTGGGGGTAATTTGCAGATGACCGTCTGTCATATATGGCTTCTCACAAGTATGGCACCATTGTGATCATACTCCAGTGGTGCAAGTTATGAGAATTTAACCGTTAGTGTTTTTCTCTAATTTTTGTATTCCCTTGGTTTTCATTCTTCAAGCTCATACCAATGGATTGATATGACACTGTGTGCTTATTTTGTGCATCAAGGTAGGAATAAGATCTCCAACTATGTATACATCTCGTCTGCTTATACACCCAGAACTGCCAGAAGTGATTTCATCAGAAGGTGCATTTTCTCCCTAAGTGTTCTTTTGTTTTTTATTCTGCCTGTAAAAGTTGAACACCTGGAGTGCTTGTATCATTAATTTATGAAGCCAATGTATCACTAGATTTGAGGCAGCATGAGTTGATGTCTCACAGCCAACAGGTCGTATTACACCTCATCGTACTTTAACTCTCGCTGAAGAGTTGCTGGGAAACTCGAACAAATGACAGATCGTAGTACTTTGTAGAGGGTCAGCGGTTTATATATTGTTTTATTCATTAAACTGTGCAACTTATTTTTTCAAGCTCAATAATCACTGGAAAAAAGAAACAAATATCTTAATGTTATTAATTTTACTTTAGGAAGGTAAGATCCGAAATTACAAAATATATATCTCTCATCATTATCTTTTTTTAGCAAATCTCTCATCATTATCATGGCATGCACCTGATTTATTGTGTTAAAATATTTCAGTGGTTAATGTAATGTTATTTCTGCCAACATAGTCATATCTTAATGTTACTTTTACTTTAATTTTACACAATTGAAATTTATTTAATTTCATAATTACATGAATCTTTCCAATTAAAAATATGTTAATCTTATTTATTTTTAAGTCCGGAAGGCCAGATCCGAAATTAACAAGTAACAATCTCCCTTATCACCGCATGCACCTGATTTATTTACTATTAAAATATATATGGGGATATCTTAACACTATTTCTGCAACAAAATAATATCTTAAAATAATATCTTGATTTTATTTAAAACAATCTATTTAAAAAAATCCAAACGTTACTTGTGAATAAGATTTACATTTATTTGAGCACGATTGGATACTTCTGAATGTCAATATGAGATAAGCATGATTTAAAACTGGCTTAATATTTTCCTTCATGATACCCCAATTTGTTACAAGTTAATTACAAATAGTTTAGGACAAGATATTATGACGATGCGTACATGGAGGATAACAAATGAACCGTATTGTGAATTATAAACGATGTTTTGTATATAACAAATATTAAATGTGGACACACATGACATTTATTCTTTTACGACAATATCTTGTGAGAAACCAATTCAAAGATATATTGCAAATGATATTGTAATAAATAATATATTCAAATATTATTTTAATAACAAAGCTTTGGTTCATTTTTAAATCTTTTATTCACTTATTTGCAACCAACATTATCTTTGTCTTTTGGTTCATTTATTCACTTCAAAAAATGCCTTCCAATTCACTTGTATTCCCTACAAATATAAATCTTTGGTTCATTTATGAGATTCAAATGTATTTATTAATGTGCTTAATGCTTTTTTCATACCTTGCAGCGCTATCCATGATTGAGTTTTAGAAATGAGGCTTGCCATATGCCCATATTATGTTGTTTTTAGTTAATGACATCAAAATAAGCACACCTCATGATATTGACAAGTGATAAGTGCTGAGATACCTCATAAAGAAATCAACCCATCACTTTATGATGCGGTGAGTAGCTTCATGGAATAGTTAACCCAAATTTGCCCTGTATGAGTAAAGGTGAATGCACAAAGTATTACCCTAAAAGCTTCACTTCCTCCACCATTATCGATGAGGATGGATATCCTCAAGTACGTATAAGAGACTACACAATGGATAGGTAGTCATGAAAAATGAAGTCCCGTTGGATAATAGGTATGTCATACCTTATAATCCTTATATGCTTCTAAAGTACTAGACTCATGTCAACATTGAGAAATAATAACATGGTGATTCAATCAAGTATTTATTCAGGTACGTTAGCAAAGAACATGATCAGGACATCACAACTTTTTATGCAGAATTACCATCAGAAGGATATATATGATGTTGTACACGATGAGATGAAAATGTACTAAAATGTTCGGTATCTCTCACCGTGCGAAGCAACATGGAGGATTCTCAGTTTTGATTTTAATTACAGGTTCCCCCAGTTGAAAGATTGCAATTCCACCTTCCATATCAATAGACAATCATATATGAGGATGACAATAAACTAGAAGTTGTTGTTAAACGCAGCAAACGATAAGTATGCAGTAGCAAGAGAGCTAACATATTCAGAGTTCCCAATATTTGGTGCCAGTGCAAAAACTCATAATGATCATCCTTCTTGGAAGCAGTTGCAAGATGAGCATGAGGTTGCGAGTCAACTTTAGTCATGGGGTAGAGGCCTTGGCTTGGAGTTCCCTGCATTAGTATTATGCTTGTTTCCCTTTCCTTCACAACACAACCGGCATTAGTAAAGGTTATAGCAATTAGATTGTCTTCAACCAATTTATGAACACTAATAAGTTTCTTGGTTGCCGATGGCACCAACAGTACTTCATTGAGTTTGAGTTTAGAAGAAGAGCAAGATATAGAGGAGTTACCAACGCCCATGATACGGGTCTTATTCTCGGTGCAGGTATATAGATAGTTTTTACCTAATGGAGCAACAATGGTAGGTTCTAACTGAGTGGAATCTAGAGTAACATGGTGACTGGTGCCGCTATCCATGTACCAGTCAGGATCGGCAACAACTTGGGTGTTAGCATAATAAGCCTATGGTTGAGAGTCAGAGCCACGGGACCAGTTGTCTTGCCTTTGGTAGCATGTTTCAAAATAATGGCCATGGCGTTCACAATAGGTGCAATAGGGACGGCCACCACCACAATGACCGGTGCGACCTCCGCCGGATTGTTGACCCCCGCCGATGTGACGACCACGAGGAGTCCCACGAGAACCTCTCCAGGGTCCTTTGCCTCGACCAAATGAAACAGGGGATCCTCTTATAGCGACATTGGCGATTGGTTGCAGGGAGAGAGTAGCGAAGTGACTGAGCCGCTCTAAGCGATTTTCAAATGCCAGAAGTGAAGCTTGTGCTTCCACCCAGGTAAGGTCGGCTTTGTCTATTAACTTAACAACAATAGCGTTGTACCCCGCGTCAAGGCCATTGAGAGTATGAAGAATTAAATCTGAGGTTGAAATGGGAGATCCAGCAAGAACAAGCTAATTAGAGATGGATTTCATTTTAGCCAAGTATTCTTCCATACGCATAGCATTTTTCCTTGTGCGATGAAGCTCAGATTGAAACATCATCACACGAGAACGAGAGAAAGCAGCTGTCAAATCACGAGCACTTGTCCAGATGTCATGCGACAATGGAGCAATTGTGCACCTACCTCTTGAGTCATGGTGTTTCGAAGCCAACCGACGAGCATTCGGTCTATGGCATACCATTCCTTGAAGTCAGGATTAGAAGTAGGACGAGTTGAACTAGAGACGATGCGTGTTCGTGACGAAGCAATCACTATAGCGTCAATGTGATTTTGTAGCCGGTTGCCTTCAATGAGGGGAAGAACAACAGACTCCCAAACCATATAGTTAGTCCTATCCAACTTGTTTGGCTGGAAGAGGAGAACAGAGAATATGCTCGGATGGTTGAAGTCGCTGAGGTCTCATCAGAAGTTAGGAATGGAGACGACGCCATTTCAAAGATGATGAGCTCTGATACCAAGAAAGATTTCAAGACAGAATAGAAAATATGCAGACAGAGGTGAAAATGTTGAAAAGGTCGAATGATTTCAGGACCTCAGCATTCTATTTATAGTGGAAATAGGACTCAAATAGTACAATGTAATAACAAAATTTGTACAAGATTTGTTACAGGACAATATGGGACCACACACACGTCACCTATACAACTGCTAAGGAATATTGCAGAGCATATTCTACGGTATAAAAAATTAGTGATTACTAATTACAATTATGAATCAGATAGCTAGTCATTAGTTCTAACATTATTGAAGGATTGATAGCAGATTGATCAATGTAATATATCATTTCTTGTAAGAAGTCCTTACAAAAAATGGAATAAATGAATCATTTCACAAGTTTACTTTAGACTAATGTTTATGTAACAACCCACAAATTTAAGAAATTTTAAAATTCACAATAATATACTAAAAATTAGATTATTTTTTTTGGGTATCCCCATTATTCTCTGAATGTTTATTTAATCTTTAATTATTATGTATAGATTATTTATTGTGAGTTTCTTATAAAAGTGGATTGGTGGTTTGGTGGGAAATATTTTATTGACTACTTTTGGGTCAGGGGGTTTGAATCCTATGTGTGTCTAGGGATGTCCAAAAAACCCGGTAGTCCAGGTGGCCTGACCCGGTTTGATCTGACTCGGCCCGGTCCGAGACCATTCATGCAGACCAAACTGGTCTGGTCGGGCCGGACCGGACTTCGGTCCAGGGGTTCAGATCCTATGGACTGGTCCGGTCTAGCCCGAAAGTGTTTTTTTTTTAATTTTTTTTATCCATTGCATCAATCTCTCATTGGGCACCCTAGCCAAATTTGTGACTTCACTCCCTTTCACTCCAGTATTGATTTGTGGTTTGGCTTATAAAATTTACTTGGCTTTATAAAAGCATGCCTCTATTTTATATTGTATTCTTGTTCAATAACATGTTGTTAGAGATTATTATGGGTTTAAGATTGGATTTAAGATGTTTGCATGTTTATTTATTGTCCGCGGGTGTTTCATTGATTTAATTATTATTCGGAAGTAGGAAAAGAAAATTTTTTTAAAAAAAAAATTGGTGGTCCTCCAGTCCAGTCTCCTCGAACCGGTCCGAGTCCGGCCCGAGTTGGACGGACTGACCTCGGCCGGATTGTCCAGTTCGAGGTCCTCCGGGACTGCGAGACCACGGGTTGACTCCCAACCCGGTCTGGTCTGGTCCATGGACATGCCTATGTGTGTCTTAGGGAAATTTTTATGTTGATTATTGATATGAAATTACCATAAAGCCCTTCTTTAAAATTAAACCAATAAGTGACCCAGCAGATATTTTAACCTACTCCTCATTTTTTTTGTTTTTGTTTTTGTTTTTTTTTGTTTTTTGCTTTTGTTTTCCTTTACATCTTTAAAACACGGTTGAGCAGAGGAGATGGGGAAAATTTTCTGGATTATTTCGAGCCTCCATCTCTGTAAGAACACGAACCCTAGAACGAAAATCCCCAACTCCCTTTGTTCTTCAACTTTTCTATTATCCTCCCATCATCCGTCGGTGGCTACGTTGCCATTTTCCGTTTGCCGTCGTCTTCCTCCTTTGGGTGGAGCTCGATTTGTTGCTTCTTATTCTCGCTATTTGACGTCATTTGGTGGTTTAGGGGAACGGTGGTTTTATTTGGTTTTCTTCTTGTTGGTGGCATTTGTGGGGTTTGGAGGAATTTACGGTGGTGATTTGGTGTGTTCGAGCTCTTCTTTTTCCTTATGTGTCGTTCTTTGCAATTGTTGTGGTTATAGGTAAGGTTAATTTCTCTCGCTATGTTTTTTTTTTGAAGATTGGAAAGAGCATCATTGTTTCTTTCTCTTCATTTCTTTGTGATTTGTAAGAATAAGGGACCGAAGTAAATTTTCTTCTTCGACACCCATTTAATTAAAAAAGAAAGAAAAGAGTAGAATGGAATTCATTCTTGGTGGAAGTAGTATATTGAAGAGGAGGGATTTCATTAATAGGTATTTTATTCACATAATGTTTCTTTGGAAGCAATGCTTGAGGCATGATATGGATTGGATGCTTGAAAGTTATGGTTATTAACTTGAGAATTAAGATGCTTGTCCTATGAATTAGTTTTGATTGCCTTAAAGTATTTGATGAAATGCTCCTAAAATGGGAATCTCTTGCAACTATGTGTTTGCGTAGTATTTTGATGGTGGAGATTAATATAGATATTATTTTGAATCAATTATGGTTTATGCTTTGGTTTCCATGAGATGCTTGAAGGAAACAAGAATTATTTACTCGTTTATGTAGGAAATTTGGGTTGTTATGAGGTTTTATGGTATAGTTGAGAAATAAACTTCATGGAAATTATAATACAACGGTTTACTATTTCTTCTATGTTGAAACTTGGTGAATTTGGGAGGGAAGTTTATTCAAGCTTGTATTTTTATGTAACTTGAAGGTTACAAGATGATGGTTTCATTTTATTTATATGTTAAATGTGGAAAAAAAAAAGTAGAAGAGCTCAATTTTAATTTGGGAGGTTTTGTGATATAACGTAAACATTTGAAGGTGTTTGGGTATTATAAGATCATGTAATGTTGCTTTAGGAGATGATGTTAAGAATACTCACAACGTGTTAGATAAAAGGTTGGGAAGAAGAGAGGGTATTTCAATGTGCTTTTACATAATCATTATGCTTAAAACCAAGAAAGGGTCTTTATGAAGAAAAAAATTAAGGTGTTGGCTGTATGTGACAATATAAAATATTTATTTAAAGTTTTAATTGAAGTATTGATGGATTTATTTGGATACTAGGAGGAGAGAAGTGAATAATTTGGAAGCTGATAAGATGGTGAAAGGGGTATAAGTATAAGCATTTCAGGTGCGTGAATAACGTCTCATTACAAATTTTAAATGATATCTTTACTTGTTATATTTTAATTTAATGTGTTACCACATTCTCATATTGCTATTTTATCAAAGAAAGTTTATTAGAATTATGTCAGTTTTCATCAGTATTGAAATGAGTATAAATTGATGATTTTATTTATTGTTATTTATGTTTCTCCTATCACTTCATAGTATAATTCATGATTATGTATAAAAATGCTAAAGAAACTTTTGATTTTCTCTCATAAATTTTCATGTTAAGATAGTCTTGTAATTTAGAAGGTTTGTACGCGAGTTTTATTATTTGGGAAAGGTTTTGTCAACAGATTGAATTTGAAGGAAAATCTTAAAACATTTTTTGTGAACTTTCATGCTGGGGTATTATATTATGTTGTATTTCATACGAGCCATTATGATATTGAAAGAAGAACTTTTCATCGCTTTGGAAAATTGGCCCCAAGCATGCTTGAAACGATTTTGAAAGAACTAAATACAGAACACTGGTTACTAACAGCAGTACTGTTAGTCCTTGGTGCACCATGGTTAACCTCGAGCTCGCTTGATATTCGTGGGATTTGTTCTCACGCTTGTTATTCGTGGGTCTTATACCTGCGCTTGTTTCGTAGCTTCGTGCTGCGTTTGTTTCGTGGCCTCGTGCTACGCTTGACTGGTTACTTACCCTCGTGGACTGTGTGTCCACACTTGTTTTCGTGGCTTCTATACCGCGCTTGGTTATTTTTCCTCTTGGACTGTGTGTCCATGCTTGTTCCGTTTTGTTGAGGTCCTATGAAAAGAGATGAGTTTTGAGAATTATGGTTTAAACTGATTATGTTAAATCGCATGTTTTATTAAGTACATGGATTTATTGGATTAAAGATATTTTATATAGTTTCACTTATGTCTATGATTGTTTACTATAGAAACCAAAGTTGATTACCAAATTATTATGATTCATAATTAAATCTGTTTAACTTATTTTCGTTAGCATTTCATTAAATTTCATAAATGGGACGTTATTCACCTGAAGATTATTTTTGGTCTCAGACAATGCAGTTGACTTGGATCCTCTCGGTGATCATTGAAGGTCCATACTGATGTTCGAAGTTGAAGCGTCATGTTGAAAATTCCCAGTTAATGTTACATTCATACCTATGTATTTATTGTTGTAATTTAGGTGCTCCACGTATGCTATAGATAGGGTCCTCACATGATTTGCATGTTTTGTATTTGATGATAAGGAGCAGAGCTCCTCTTGACAATATCGTATTATTGTAGGATTTTTGGGAGGTCCCGCTTGCAGGGGTGACCCTATCGAATTTTCTACAAGAGTTAATAAGTGATGTTATATGAAACATATTAATGTTATTTATTTTACATATATTGTAAATATGTCTATATATAAGTATTAGAAATTCTATATGTTTTAAGGCTTGAATGTGAGTTATCTCATATTTCGCGCCGGTCACTTCTCGAATCTCGGGGTGTGACAGTTTACATACATATATTGAAGATCATAGCGTAGAATATATAAAGATCTTGCACAAATGTAAAATATTACTCTCTCCCTATCTCTATATACAGATGAGAATCATAGTTTTGAAAAGAATTGATATGAAATATTACTCTCTCTCGACCTCTCTATACAGAGGTAGATTGTTTGACCGTTTTGGGAACAAAAATATGTGTGTGTGTGTGCGCACGAGCGCGCGCGAGGTCTGGTGGTGAATCAAAAACTACATGAAGTTTACAATTCTGACCTCTCTCTTTTTTCTCCTTTTAAAATGAGTATTAAGTAAGAATAAAATTGAAAAACAATCCTTAATAACTCTCTAAATGTAAGATCAAAAGCCTCTTTCATATTGAAAAATAAAGCCACATCTCTATTCTTTCATGAGTATGACAATATGGGGCTGCAAATATTCCCTTAATTCCTATTCTCCCCCCATAAAGTTTCAACATGTCCAGCCAATCGAGAACCATTAATTATTCACATCCACTAATAAAATTAATAGCAGCAACGATTCATTCAAGTTGACCAAAATATAAGTTTAAGCTACTTGTTTAGCAAAAGGAATCTACAGAATTGAAAAAAAAAAAAAAATTTATATCAATCACGAAACTATCTATTGATTACAACACCTCTAATAGGCTACAAAATGATGGGGAAACTACCCCATCAGAAAAATAAAGAATTACAAGAAAAACTGCCATTTGAGATTTCTTATTTGCAATTGCTTCTTTCTTGGAGGCCAGAAAGAACATCTATTTTGCCCAATCCAATTCTCTGTGCCAGTTAAGTTTGAAGTCGAGCACTGGGGAATTTACTCTGTATTTGTAAATGTGTTAGTGAGAAAATCTACTTCAGTTTCTGCAGAGCATATGAAAGTTTCAAAAACTGCCGCTCTTATGATTTGAACATCTGTGAGGATCAAATCAAATTCAAATCAGCCCCCAAGCCATAGAAGCAGAATCAAACAAGCAATTAAAACGAATACAAAATTCACCCTAAGAGTTGATATCTTTCACATGCTTACCAACAAGACAATTTTCTATTGCCTCGTCACAAAGCTCAAGGGTAATTTCCAAATTCCCCTCTTCATAATTTACATCAACAAATATGTCATATATCTCTTTCTCTGCTACCAACCCTTTTGCTCTCATCTCATCAAAAAATTGCCTCGCCTCCATGAATTTCTTCCTCTTAAAGAACCCTTTTATAAGGGCATTACAGGAAGCGGCTGTGAGATCAAATCCTTTTTCAATCATTCCTTTATGCAAAAACCATGCCTCTTTCATATTCCTAGCTTTACAATGCCCTCTAATCAAGATATTGTACGTGTTACTATTGGCCACCACTCCCTCTGCATGCATGCCCTTAAAGACATTTATGGCGGCATGAATGTCATTTCTAATGCAATACTGCTTCATAAGAGAATTGAATGACGTCGCGTTTGGTGTTATGCCCTTATCTAACATCCATTTAATTAGTCTTTCACCATCTTCCAACTTTCCTGACATGCAAAACCCATTCATTAGCACATTGAATGTGACAACTGTAGGCTGAAGTCCTTTATCGAGCATCTTGCGCAGCAGGTCATGAGCCTTGGCCATTTCCCCGATCTTACAATAAGCATCCATAAGAGTAGTGTACGTGACAGTATCAGGATAAATTTCAGCAAGTTCCATTTCTTCCATCAATTTTACTGCTTGCTCTATATTTCCTATCTTACAAAGGCCATTGATGAGAGCATTGTAAGTGCAAACATTTGGTTGCAGGCCCTTCCCAGATATCTCATGAAGAAGTTCATTTGCTATATCTACCTCTCCACGTTTACAAAGTCCATCAACTAGTGCAGTATAAGTGAAAATATTTGGAGTTAACCCTTTCTGAACCATCTGGTTGTGTAAAGAAAAGGCCTCTTTTATTTCCCCTGCCTTGCAATACCCATCAATGAGTGCTGTATAAGTAACCTCATCTGCTTCCAACCCTTTTCTGAGCATTTGACAAAAAAGATCGCAAGCTTCCGCCATTTTCCCATTTTGACAAAATCCATTAATCATAGCAGTATATGTCACAAAATCAGCAATTATTTTCTTACCTTTCATTTCTTCAAAGAACTTGTAGGCAGCTGAGATATTCCCGGACTTGCAGAAACCACTTATGATGGTTGTGTAGATCACACGATCAGGATATATCCCCTGGCTTGCCATTTCCCACAAGATTTTATCTGTTTCAACTACTTTACCAGTCTTACGAAGAAGAATCATCATATCATTGTAGGTGTATTCATTGGGTTTAATTCCCTTTCTCTGCAACTCTTCCACAAGCTTCACAACCTTCTCTAGCTGTCCAATTTGACAATATCCACTAATTACAGTGCTATAACTTATAATGTCAGGCATATGGCCTTTGAATTCCATTTGCATGAGCAAAAGGAGCGCTTCTTTGATCATACCAGATTGACATAGACAATGAAGAATAATATTATAAGATATGGTGTTCCAAGAAACACCCACTGTTGGATACTCATTAAATACCTTTAAAGCCATCTTTATTCCATCAAAATTGTTCGAAAGCCTAGCTAGAAACAAATTACAAGAATCTACAGAGACCAGAAGACCGTAATTTAACAATTTATCAAACAATTTTTTGGCTTCTAAAAGCATCTTGCCTTCAACTAGGACTTGGAAGCATATATCAAATACATGAGGGTCTGAACCCCAGTCCTTGTAGGTATATATTAACCGCTCTGTAAAATTTGCAAAAGAATGATCAACATCCAAACTGGGCTTTGCCCAGAAATCATGAACCAGTCTGTGTGCCATTTTTAAGTCCTTTGATGTCACAGCAATATGAACTATAATACAAAGGGCCTCCAATGTCGGGTCTCTGCGCAGAGGTGCCCAGTTAAAGAAATCTATAACCAGTTTATAGTCATTCTTTATGGACACAAGAACCCAAATTAGATTATCAGGTTTGAATTTGGATTCATAAGGTTTAAGAATGCGGCGAAGAGGCTCAGAGCGGCGAAGCTTTATTGTGGTGGAGATTTGATGCACAAGTTCGGTGTCTTTAATAGTAGACTTCTTTGGGGAATAATCAGGAAAAGGTCTGGTATTGGTTAAACCAAAAGGAGAGACTCTCCCACTCAGACATCTTTGACACATAAAATATGTTGGACCAAAACCCAAAAGTGGATGGCAATCAATGATTTTTAAATATTGGAGTGAAGATAAGATTATATGTCTCTTCATGTGCAAAAGGAGCATCCGTTTGAAAAATTGAGACTTTCTAAATAATAGGTTGGCACTTCTCTCCCATGTAGACACAAATCATCACAAAGAGGCTCTTTCATGACAAATCGCCTGCAAAATAACCAATAGTTCCTTACTAAAATCTGCAAGTAATAACTTTTTTTTTTCTCTTGTGGGAAGGGGGAGGGGGTATGGTGAATATGTATAATCAGCAAGGCTTAATTCAGATCCAAGGCATAGTAGACATTACAAGCAATCCAACTATACTTAGATTGCAAAATGTTGTTAATACTCGAAAGTTTATTATTTTTCAACTAACGATCCTCTATGAATATAATGAGGCTAGCTTAAAGCCAACATTACTAAATATAACACTTACCTGTTGAACATCTTACCCAGTCTATCAAATACTTACCCCATTTGAACCCAGAAGGGAAAAAGAGGGGAAAATCTATCAGGCATTCTATCAAACACTTTCTAGACTTTCTAAACACCCCCCAAAAGCTATTCCAGGGGGAAGGAAGCTACGGTCAAACCAAAGACAAACTGGCCCTGGTGCTTAATTCCGCTGATAGTTAACACTCAAGATAATGAAGATGAAATATCCAGAATTAACAAACAATAATAGAAAGTCAAAGTGCAGAAGTTTCGATCAGAGAAGGGAGACGCTACATAAATGGAGATGGGCATGTAAATCCAGAACAAGAACACCCCAAAGAAATCTCTAAAATTAAACAATAAAAGCAAGAAAAACACAGAACCAAAACATCCTCAAGCACGAATCCTAACACAGAGGCGCCAGAAATTTTGGGAGGAAAAAATGCAGCAAAGCAAGAAAAAGAAAGCGCCGACTGCAGAGTGAATGAGAAAGATCGATAATCATATAGGTCACGCATTCAAAGAGATATAGTAAGGAACTTCTTAGAGAAATTGAATGAAAAACCCTACCTCAATGTGTGGTCTGAAAATCCGCTGCTAATCAAAATCGAAGAAGAGAGTAGCCGACTGCTCTTGTTCTGAAAATGGCAAAGTGCAAATCTATAACTTAAGTATCTTGTTTAGAAAATTGCAGGTGCTGCTGTTGAAGAAGATGAAGTAAGGGGCGAGGAGGAGAGTGGGGTGGCCTGTTCGCTGCAGGGACTTGTCTGTGAGGGTGTCACTGAGATTCTGTGAGGACCTGCATTTAAACACATCATTAACATTCACACAACAACTAAGGCATCAGCTTGAGCACTAATCACTTTGCTGCTCAGGAGTGATAACTCGTATATGAGAATAAAGTCAAAAAAATTAAACTAATTGCAATCGTAGGAGCAGTGCAACATTAAATTCAAGATTTCCTGCCAAACTTCTCTTTTCACACAAGAAAAAAGATGTCAAAGCTTTAAGCAAAGCATCAATAACAAACTAACTTGCCTGATGACATCGTCAAGACCAAGGCAGAGCTCTCCACAGGTTACAATCGCAGCCTTGACATGTTCAGGCTAAAAGTAAATTTTTTCACGAGGCCCAGCTCGATGAACCCTAAAAAGACATCAAAACATTTTACCATATGTGCTAATCTCAAAAAATAACATTGTTTACTTCAAGAACAAACTAAAAGGCACAGAAAACAAAAATTGTAGATGAACCTCAAATATGGTAAACCAGAACAATAATTAATAGTAATCATTGCTTGTATCACTAGTATCTCTTTCTTTTTGTTCCGACTTAGAAAAGAAGCAATGCAATCATTAAGATATTCAAAGTCTAAATTCCCACACATCTGCTAATGTGTTAAGGTCCCAATTTGATTGTTAATCCTGAACAAATAGTGCATCAGAATTGTATTCTGCCAAATAAAAGCTCTGTTATTTTTCTTTGCTGCTATGAAATACAAATATGGAACCTATTGAATAGATCCTGACACACTTAATTTATGCCTTGCCTCGTTCAAAAAAGAACCAGTTGCAGAACACATTAGATAAGGCTAGAATTTTCACCTCTCCTCCTGTAAGAATGGCTAGATCATCTAAAACAGCTTTTCTATTTTCACCAAAACCTGGAGCTTTTACAGAACAAACTTAAAATACAGGAAATTTTGTGAATCTGGAAAGCCAGTAGACACAAAATTAAGTTCTAAGTAGGATACAATACAAATAGCCACATAACCACCTTAAGCCCAGCACGGTGTTTGTTGAGTATGAGCATAGCCAAAGCATCACTCTCAACATCCTCCGCAACAACAAGTGGACTATGTTTCTGTTCAAAATTCAAATCGAAAACTAGAGAATGAGAAGATCCTAAACTATAATTTTACCAAAATAGTAATTGCACGTCAACACATTCGATGATTAAAGCTTTGCTTTTCAAATCAGTAATTAAAGCATCAATGGCCTTATTTATACCGTTTCTCAAATCCATAACATTTACACCAGATGCAATAGCTTTGCAACCTTCTATGAGTATAGCCCGAGTAAGAATATTGGCACAAGTTGGACCTGGCATTAGAGAACACAGACTTCATAAGATTAAAAAGCATCAAACATCAGCTACCAAAGAGATGTCGAAATGTTTTAACTCATCCAACTTATTTAGACTTTAAAGCAATAAGGAATTGTAAAATCGAAAGTTGCACAATCGAAAGGAAGTGGTGTTACACGGGAAAACCGTCGACTTTGAGTGAAGGACGGATCGGAACAAACAAATCAGGGATCGACTTTACCTGGTGTGGCGTCGGAGACAGAGGAGCGACGATTGCCGGAAGACGGAAGTGCTTTCCAGAGAATGATACGGTTCTAGAAGATGGAAGACGGAAGATGGAAGTCGGAAGTGCTTTCCAGAATCTGGAAGACGATTTGAGGGGAGGCACTGAGCTGAGAATCTGAGATTGCCAAGAGGGAGGAGGGTCGAGATCGAGAGATGCGCTAAGCGGCCGAAAGGATGAATTGAAGGTGTTAGGGTTTTTCAAACAACCACATATACGTGTCACACTTTTAATGGCGGATAAAGTGGTAATTAGGCCTAAAAGGCTTCTTATAAGGCTTAAGCCTGACCTATTAAACAAAACACGCATTGAAATAGGCCAGATCGCATGTCCCTGGCTTATTTCCACCCCTAACTGAGAAGAAGGGATGACTTTGAGCCGTCGACTGAGAATGAGTATTTCTCATTTTTTTTAAAAAAAAAATCCCAAAAGCATTAGTGCATATTTGGATTAGCACGAAACTGAATTTCTAACATGATTTTATTTCCGGTCCTAATTATAAGAGTTAGTTGATTTTTTTTGGAGAGATTAAGAAAGCTAAATAAGTTACTTAATTATTTCATATGTTGTGTTTTCTTAGATTATATAATATTAGTTAAACTATTTAGTTTGAAGAAAAATAAAAATAAAAATACTCTAAGCTAATTTAATTAGCTTCCTTAATCTTTTTAAAAAAGTCAACTAGCTCTTATAATTATACATGGAGAGAGTATATTATAAATATGTGAGATAAGTTTTGTCTCTATTTCTAAAAATATGTTTTTTAAATGCGAACTCAAAGAGGGCCAAAGTACTTATTTGGGTAACCTCAAACGTTGTAGAAAATTTTTTAAAGTCAGCATACAAAATTTATCTAACATACTTATCTTATAAATCATAAAAACACTTTTAAAAAGGCTAAAACAAACCTACACTAATAGTGTGTTTGGCACAATATGTGAGGTTCATTAAAATTAGATTAAAGGAGGTTATAGCTTTGTTTGGTTTAAGAAAAAGGGGAATAGAGATTTGGTTTTTTTGTTTGTTTTAGGAGGGCAGGTAAGGGGAGCTGATTTTAAGTGGACAAATATATCATTTTCTCTTTATCTATATATTTTCCTTCTTCTTTTATATTTTTTAATAAAATTATTATTCCTTAATTTATTAATATAATTCTAACTCAGCCATAATTAAAAGCAACAAATAAAACATATTTAATAAACCTACTTCAATTGGGAACCTAAGTCATGACCAAATTCCGCCAAATACAAAATAGGAAACACTTTCATCCTCTTATAAAGTTTAATGGATATTGTTACGGATCTATATTTGGCCTAATAAGCATTTACTTAACCTGTAATATATCACATATTGGATCTACCTATAATAAAGAGAAATCTTATCTCATCTATAATCAAGAGAAATCTATCTTATCCAAAGATAGATTCAACAGTTATGATCTTTCCGTGGATTACGAGACCCATACTATCACACCCGGCGATACTTTATAAATACGAGAGATCAAACCCTAAGGTGAAGGAGGATAGAAACACATTGTCACGGAAAGATACACACCACCCCTTTGGCTAAACGCGGTGTGTCTCGAACTACGTGACTTTGATCCTCTACGTAAGACGTAGGCGCAGGCGTTGTCTTTAGGTCGTCGCATTCCAAATCAACCAACATCAAACACCATTCATTGGACTACCACATCTGATTCCACACCAGAATATTGGCGTGGGACTCGGTAAATTTCTGATTCCCACAACCGAAGATGATCAATGATTCCAATTCCTAACTGCTGAACAAACAATCATGGAGATTTACCGTTAGGGTCTGGGAGGTTGATTTTCTCCTCTAATTCACTGGGTTAGCGGCGAAGCAGTAGCGCCGAGTAATGGAGGAGTCACTCCCACCTCCAATAGTGCTCGCAGATTCGAAATTCGCCACACTCCCATTCTCAATCACACGTTCGCTTCAGTGTCTATGGTAACTCAGATCCACCAGACACCATCAAGACCAAGATGCAAACCAAAGGTGCGTCTGAGATTTTTAAGCATACTTTCGATGCCATTGTTAGGACTTTCCAAATAGAGGGGACTCTAGGATTTTGCAAGGGTGAAGTCGGCAGACGGGATCATCGTGGTTACCAAAGCTACCATGGTGACGGACCCGATATAACTGAAGTCGGTTTGCAGAGCATCGAAACTAAGATCCTGTAAGCTCCATCCGAGTTGCAATCCATGTAGGCCCAGACCTGCTTGAGCCGAGATACTGAAGTCGGTATGCAGAGCATAGGAGCCGAGATAAATGAAGTCGGCTTGCGCAGTGAAGAAGCCGGGATCCGGTGAACTGGTGATACCATAGTTTCTCTCGAAGCAAATCCGGCCAAATCTGAGTATTGAAGCACAGTTTCCTAATTTTAAAAGATATGAGACAATCTTCAAGATCGCAGGATTTGAGGTGATTTCCACACAAGAGTTCAACCAAATTAACTTCGCGGGACCTTGTGGGTTCCTTACCCGAGTTTGGTGGAATCTCACCGAAGATTGCCTCCGGCACAAATAGACAACACTTGCTGCGGAAGAGATCAATCAATTAAATGAAGGCCTAGCCAGTTTGGGTTTACTCCATGTATGTGGTCGGGTGAAACTTCCAAAAAGAGAGGATAAAGCCCCCACAAGCAAAATATCTGGCTTTCTTCCAGTTGGAGAGGAGCCGAGATAATCATTCAGAGTCTAGGAGGGATTACAATTTGAAATCCGGGATAATTGGAGATCCCGGATTGCCATTTAAAATCGTTGGCGATGGGCTGACCCAGCATACGCAGTGAACAAAGAGATGATTTGGGACAGTGATCACTTTCAGTTGGTTCGCCCATCTCCTCCTAATCAATCTCTTCATCCTCGAATCTGAATAAAGGGGAGGATGACACAGCTAAAGGAAAGGAACAGAGGATCATCTTCGCTGGCCATTGCTCGTTGGCCACTGTTCTTATTCAGAGATTACTGGTGAAAGGTCACTTTTACTTCCTCCCTTGTTTATTCTGATCGTTTTAATTTACCCTCTTCTGGATTTCCAATTCGGTGTGGTCTTCAAGACATTCTAATAAGTCCTCGTGTGCTGAGTTTTTTCTTAAATGAGATGTTGCAACCTATGGCTACTTTGGCCATCTACGTTGTTTTGCAAAAGAGCTTGGGGAAAATATTACTGATGGAGAAAGTTTTATATTTGTCTTATTCACACATGTTGCATCCGTAAGGAAAGAGAAAATAAGGACAAACATGAATTGCACTTTACAGTTTGTAGTTGTCCCATAGTGTATCATCACACATGTTTGCCAAGGGAGGCTTCTCTGTTGATTTTCATCTGCTAGGATCAACGGATTAATGGCATATGCTTTTATGGCTATGGAACCTTATTTGTTTCAGATGTGTGCTGCTATAGTATGTCACAACCTAGGTGTTGCCAATATGTAAAAATAATCCAGAAATTGTCGTCAAGGTTGTGGACCTTCACAATGGAATATATTTAATTTATGCAATGAAAATAGTCAAGGAGAGCTATTTTCGGGTAAGGTTGTATCCTACTTAAGCTTGATTTCGGTGTTAATTCTTCTGGATATAAGCCAATCATGGGAACAAAAATCAAATAGATGCAAACTTTGTTAAACTCTTTGAAGATAAGGGGAAAATTGGATATGAAGTTTGTTATCTTGTCTCAAATTTAATAATAGTGAAAGAAAATTTGCGGAAGCTACTATTGGTGGGAGTAATTTTCTCATGATATTGGACTGAATTTTTGCTTCGAAGATACTGCTATTGGGATTTTAGATTCTCGGTCCTAATTGTAGTTGGTGCTTGATTCATGAACTTAAATTACATCACTTCTTCACTACTTTGACTGTTGTAAGTGCAGTTAATTACTTGGCATACCTTAATGATTGAGGATTTGAGAAGGGTAAAAAGAATGGTGGAGATAATGCTGAAGTGTCAGCCATGGAAAAGCAGCAATATTGCAGATTCTAAAATAAAAACAAGGATTTAGTTGTTCAAGGGTTGTCTTCAAATTGAAACAATATCATGATATGTATATATAGGTGATTTATAATTCCTATTGAATTCTGGTGATGGAAAAATGGAAGGCAATGATTCTTACTCAACATTGGTGCATCTTGATTTGGGCGCTAAAGTTGGGCCGAAGGAATCATTATTATTATATTAAAGGATGAGAAAGGACCACTTGTTTGGATCACATGCTGCAGCTAAGGTCCAAAACTGATAATGAATGCAATACGGATTGGGATGCAACACAGCATGAGAAAGCAAAATCCCTTGGTTGATTCATTATATTAATCTGAATTCTCATGAGATTAAAGTCATGTGCTAGGCATACATCCGTCATCTATGCTTGGCTCCGTAAAGTCTCATCTATGAATAGACCTTTTCTTGGTCATCTTATTTATCTGCAAAAGCCAGCCAACCATGAAGTGGCGCAGCTTTTATCATTATTCTTTTTGTCTCCTACTTGAAATAAATTCTGGAAATAAGGAGCTGCAAAGCTTTCTTGTTAAATTGCATGATTTACTACTTCTGTCCTTGCTAAAGGGCCTTCATGATAATTTTTTAAGCCGGACCCGGTTATACCGAATCTGGTTAAAATCTCGGGCTCCGTGTAAATTTTTGAAGATGAACCCGGTTACACCGAATCTGGTTAAAATCCGGGCTCCGAGTGAATTGTTGAAGGTGGACCCGATTAAACTGAATCTAGTAAACGTTCGGGATCCGTGTAAAGTTTTGAAGTCGGACCTGGTTAACTGAATCTAGTTAACGTTCGGGATCCGCGTAAAGTTTTGAAGTCGGGCCCGGTTAACTGAATCTAGTTAAACGTTTGGGATCCGCGTAAAAGTTTCGAAGTCGGGCCCGAGGCGCTAGAAGCCAATTTCTCTCACTGGTTTATGGCTAGTCTAAGTGGTTAGTTTCTCGAAACCTTATTTTGACTCCTAACCTATCTTATTGTAAATATCATCTGCTTGTTATGGCACGTCCAAGTATCCAATGGCATAGACTCATCTAATACTGCGAAAAAGAAAAGAAGGCGGAGGACCCCGGTTACACTCAACACAGTTAAAATCCAGGCTCCGCGTAAACAAAAATCCAAGGGCACGACACCCATGATGGAAAAAAGGATTACGACACCCCTGATGGAAAAAAGGGTTACGAAACCCATGATGGAAAATCAAGGGTTACGACACCCATAATGAAAAAAAAGGTTACTACACCCATAATGGAATCTTGGGTTACGACACCCATCATGGATAAACAAATTCAGGAAAATGGTTGCGGAGGAGTCCACCTCCAAAAGAAAAAGAAGAATGAGGGCCTCGGTAACACTGCATTCCAGTTAAAACCCGGGCTCCGTGGAAAGTTTTGCGGGAAGCGAAAAGAAGGCGGACCCCGGTCACACTTAATACAGTTAAAATCCGGGCCCGTGGAAAGTTTTGCGGGAAGCGAAAAGAAGGGGGACCCCGGTTACACTTAATACAGATAAAATTTGGGATCCGTGTAGTTTTGAAGATGGACCAGGGTACACCAAATCAAGTTAAAATCTGAGCTTCATGTGAATTTTTGAAGGCGGACCCGAGTTAACTGAATCTAGGTAACGTTCGGGATCCACGTAAAGTTTTGAAGGCGGATCCCGGTTACACCGAATCTTGTTAACAACCGAGCTCCGTGGAGATAGAGGTTAAAACATGTTTGCTTGGGAACAGACGTGTTTCCTTGGGATACGGTAACGCCGAGATTATGGCTAAAACGTACTCCTTCTGTAGGCGGTAGCGCCCTCATTATGGCAAAAACTATCGATAGTCAAAAATAAAATACAACGAGGTATTACACCCGGTTAGATTACACCGAGGTCATTACACCTGGTCAGAAATAGAACATATGAACATATATGTTGCAGCAAACGGATAAAGGCGAATACATGCAAGATTGAAACTATGAACATATAGTCATAGTCATTGCACCCCGGCAGCCCAGAGCCCTTGACTGCCAAGCGGGGGACGACGAGACAAGCGTGGCACTGTAAAGCTGTCAGCAATATAAACAAAGCCCGGTCCGTTCCTCTTCAGGATTAAACGGATTGGGGGAGTTTGGTGTTGCAACAAACAAGCCCGGAAACCTGGACGAGTGAAGAAGAAGAGATCCCGGCGATCATAAAAAGAAACAGACGAAGTTTCAAATTTTAATTAACCCGGACTACATGTCTGGGGGCAATTCAATCAAAATACAAGTAAATCCAGGGCTCGTTGAAACTCGGATAGAAACTTCATCAAAAAACCAACAAGTTGTAGCAACTCGGATACGATATCCGGGTTCAATAAACAGATCCACCCTGGCAGCTCAAAAGCTTGAACTACGGCCGGGGGGCAACTACTACACAGTTGTCAATGGTGTCAGAAGAAGCGAAAACAAAGAACGAGGGAAAGACAAATAGATTCCGCCTTGGGAAGAACCTATCACCTAAAGAGGCAAATCGGTAGCAGAATACGAATGAATCTGAATTCGTCAAGACTCGGACAAAAGCAAATCAAGCTGAAACAACTCGGACACGAAAGATCCCGACCTCGAAATCAAGCGAACACCCTCGACATTACCTCAGATCTTTGGAGTAGACGACTTCGATAGCCGGGATCAACACCTAGATTCAAATACAGGCGAATCATCTCGGCACTACTCGGATCTTGGAGACACTACCTCGGATCTTTGAGTAGCAAATTACTACCTCGGATCTTTGAGACATTACCTCGGATTTGTGAGTTAATGACTTAGGTCGTCAGGGCCGGAATGACCCAACCCGACAATGCGCGATAGACATATGAGAGGGTAAGGTTCACGACAGCCTACCCCGGATAACCTGCTTGGGGACAAAATACATTCTGGCAGCTCGAACTACCGGGCTGGGGGGCAACTGTTACGGATCTATATTTAGGCCCAATAGTGTAACACCCCAATTTTCAAAAGCGGAATAAATTTTTTCATCAGAGTGGAGCATCGGAGCAAGTAAAGAGTGAGTAACTGATATATCAATAATTGTGGCGCATCTGTCTGTTTATAAAGAATGATATATTTATCGGGTATTATAACGATACATATCTAAAAATCTTTTAGGGTCTTCACGCGTCTTTGTTCACTCGCTTACTCTTGTCTTCGGTACTCGGTTCTTCGGACCCGAAGCTATAGTAAGAGCTGAGGTCCAATGCCCATCGGACCTCAGGTAACGGTTAACCTCATGCTCATGTATAACAATGTATGTATGACAAATATTCATGAAATTACAGCAGTAATCAACACATAAGCATACAACAGATGTAAGATTAACATATCAACAATACATATCACATGTAAAGTTATCTATACAAATCCATGTATAGTCGTCTGCACCTCACCGTGCCACGATGGCTTATCGTGTCCCGCTAGGAAAACTCTAACAGCATTATCAAAACCATAACCCGTGTATAAAGCTGAATGTATATGTAGTGATCTAAGCCTCATAAACTTAGTCACGGTGCATGACCCAAGACAAAGTCCCGTCCATGACTTTATGAAAGTATCTATCATATATAAGTATACAATAAGCATCAGAGTTAGTGTACGTGTCCGTACCTTCGTTGGTGATTGCGGTACGTACGTCGGTATGCATTCTCGGATAGCCTATAATAGTAATATAGCTTTATTAATCTATGAATAGTATCCTAAGAGATATTTTGACCACTAAATACCTTTTTACCCTTGGTGGATTTATTTTTCACTTAATTTCCCCATTATTTTCGTAAAAGACGCTGGACACAACATTTAGGGTAGATTTTCGTCTAACTCCGAAAAATCATAACTAATTCTAAAAAATCGAAACAAGGATCTGTAAAATTCCCCGGACTCCTTAGGATGTCTAGTTTTGAGAAAAAAATTATTAAAGTTTTCCCAGAACATAAGAACAATTCCCAGTTTTCCTTTTTCAAAGCTCTACCCAGAATTTCCCCAGAAAACGTAGCCCAACTTTGTGAATTTTTACCTCCTAGCACAAAACTCAAAATGACAAGTTATAGGTATATTTGGAAAGCTTTATATGTCTAATTTATTCATGAAAAATTTCAGAATTAATTAACCTCATCTTCAACATAAAATTTTGGCGTTTTTACTACTAACTCCAGAAATCGCCTAACCGAAAAATTTCGTCAGAATTTCGTTACTTTAAGGTTTCTCTTCCAAAAAATTTACTCTATCACTTTCTTCATCATTTTTTTCGAAATAAAGCTAATTATAACCATAAAAACATGAAAATAAAATTACTCTAGCATATTTAAAATCAAAGCTACTTCTATCTATGAATTTAAGAACTAAAACTTAAAGAACTTACTTACAAATGCTTCAACTCCTTCAAGAACCTCCTCCCTCACTTCCTCTCCTCTCTATATTCAGGTTTCTATGCTTGCTTGGTGTGAGACTTATGAAGAACCAAAGCCCCTATTTATAGCAAAAGGCTATGGCATTTAGGTAATTAATTTTAACCTAATTCATCTTGAATTTCATCCTTTGGATCAAAGTAAATTTTGAAACTCTCATCCTCACCCTCTATCCTAATGAGCCCCCCTCTCTCTACTTCTCTAATCTTTTTCCTTCTCCTTCTTCACCAAGTTTCTTAGCTTACTCCACTAGTTTTTCTACTTCCTTCCTAAGTTTCAACCTTCTACTTCCTTCTTAAGTTTCAACCTTCTACTTCTTCCACAAGTTGTGTAAAAACCGTCCCCCTCTTCATCTTTTTTTTTTTTTTTAAAATAAATAAATAAATTGTTTTGTGTTTTAAATTCTTAGCCTATAATGTTTTAAGCTCCCTTATTTAATTTACTTGTAACTCATTAATTAAAGCCCTTAATTTTAGATTAAATCTTGACTCTATATTTAGGTAGAAAAATCCTACCTACTTTGGTAGATTTTTATCTTATATTATATGTGCTTTTATCTTATATTTTTGTTTAATCTTTTGCCTCTTTTATAAATATGAATTTTTCCCAACATAATAACATTAGGGTTTAATAATTTAATTCAAGCTACTATTCCTAATATAGTGTTTTAGATGTTATTAGGCTTAATTATAATAGTGTGATTGATTATCAATTTAATTATGATCTTTAGAAATTCCCTTTATGCTAATCTTGAGTTTTTATTAGCCTTTGATCACTAATAAATCTCATATATTCCTCAATTATGCCTTTTTAATTTAATTATTAATTAATTACGAAAATTAACATAAATATTTTAATCTTTGCAAATTTAATTGCCCATTAGTTGTTGATAATTTTCTTTAATTGGAATAAGCATTTCCATGTTATTTTATTGTCTCTTATGATTAAATTAAGATATTACTTAATTATGATACTTTATGATACTTTATGATCATTCAAAATAGTTGTTATTTTATGTGATTTAATATCACATTTTATAGTCTCCAATATGTAGGTTTTTAATTAACTATTTGTTATTTAATCCCTAAAGTAGAATTTAAACATAATCAATAGATTATAACAAATTCACTTTTGTATTTAATTTTGCTAAGATACAATATCCATATGAGTTATTAGGGTATTTTATGATCCCTAATTGAAGATTAGAAAAATTTGGGTCTTTGGTCTTTTAATTCTAGGAGAAAATTCCCTAAGTTAAATTAAATAAGCTATAATATTTTTGAGACCACATATTCACCTATTTTAATAGGTATCATTTATCAAAACATAGTGGTTATGCTAATTATGATTTTTAGAATATTACAAATAGCAGTATGGCCCAACCGGCAATATATCATATATTAGGATCTACCTATGATAAAGGGAAATCCTATCTCATATATAATCAAGGGAAATCTATCTTATCCAAAGATAGATTCGACAGTTATGATACTGGGGCCGTGGATTACGAGGCCCATACTATCCCACCTGAGGTACACTCTATAAATACAGAGGTCAAACCCTAAGGTGAAGGAGGATAGAACACTCTCACTGGAGCATACACACCACCCCTTTGGCTAAACGCCTAGGTGTGTCCTCGAACTACGTGGACAACGCCTAGGTGTGTCCTCGAACTACGTGGACTTTGATCCCTTTACAGGGTATGTAGGCCCTAGGCATTGCGCCTAGGTCAAGTCCGCTCCCAATCAATCACTCGAACTACGTGGACTTTGATCCCTTTACAGGGTATGTAGGCCCTAGGCATTGCGCCTAGGTCAAGTCCGCTCCCAATCAACCAACATCAAATAGGCTAGTCCATTAGGGCTAGCCACATCTGGTTCCACACCAGAACAAATATTAAGAAGGCTAATTAAATTACTAGAAAATATTTATATTAATAATTTTTTGTTCAAACTATTTTACCTAATATATAAACTGATATATATTTTAATAATACACAATATATAATATGATTAAGTAACTTATTTAGCTTAAAAGCCCGTTTGGATGAGTTTTTTTTTTTTCTAAATAAAGTGATTTTTTTCAAAAATAAAGTTTTTTTAATTAATAAATGTGTTTGGATGAGAGCTTTAAAAAAAAACAAAAATAACAAAAAAAGCCAAAATTCTGCTTCTTCTTCTTTTTTTTTTTTTTTTTTAAAGCTTCAATTTGTAGCTTAAAAAACAAAAGCAAATGCAAGAAAAGAGAGAGAATGAAAAAAAAATAAAAAATTGACGGGCTCTTCTTTAGTGATTTATTTTGACACCAATTACTCTTACCTTTCAATAAAATGATAACTTTGTCATGAGAGTTTAATAAACAAATACTACGTATTTCTCTATTTTAACATCAAAACAATTTTTTCATTTAAAAGTGTTTTTTAAATGGTGTATTCAAACGTAAAATAGTTTTAACTTTTTAATTAAAGTACTTTTTTAAAAAAGCAATGTAAAAAAAAGTCTTTTTTTTAGAAGTCCATCCAAACGGCCTAGTCTATCAAAAAAGAATTAATTTTATCTTATATTTAAACAGAGCGGGTATGTATCATCGACATAAAAAAACGTCATGTATCGATCAAGAGGTGGATGTGATACTACGAAGGAAGTTAGGTGCTGTTGATGATTGTAATCCTCTGTTAGGATATGATTTCAGTATTTATTCAAAAAAAAAAAAACATCTTTTTTGTTTTATACTGATAAAAAAAGATAAAATTGCTGTTGTAAACTTATTTTTCCAGCTTAGAAACTTTATTGCTATAAAATACATAAACACCCATATGCATATATAAGTATATAACTAATATGTGTGAATGTTTCCGTTTTGCGCATAAATATTTCCAAAAAAAAAAAAAAACTGAAGATATGTTATAGCCATTAAGAAAGAATTGCATCCTTTTAAGCTTAAATAAATTTTGAATACTTTTGGACAAAAAAATTTTGTGATGAGAAAATTTTCACTAATTTCTTAAAGTAAAATTTTATTTTTAAATATCCACTTTCAGTTTAGATTAAAAATGTAAATAATTTTTTAACCTCAGGTCCCACCAATACAAATGTTTACTATAGAAAATTTTTAGATTAAAAATGTGTATATATATATATATATATATATATATATATATATATATATATTTTATATCTTTTTTAACCTCATCTCCCACCTAAAACCCGTCTCCT
Organism: Acacia melanoxylon; assembly: GCA_019022615.1. Taxonomy (NCBI): domain Eukaryota; kingdom Viridiplantae; phylum Streptophyta; class Magnoliopsida; order Fabales; family Fabaceae; genus Acacia; species Acacia melanoxylon. Next base: position 941,792 of record JAFJYJ010000108.1, read on the forward strand.
TTACTTTTTTTAACAATAAAAAATTGAATAAATAGCTCTACTAGAAATAGAAAACATACTATTTGATTTTTTTTTCAATTTTCAATTTATTTTTTATATTTTTAAACATATAAAAATTGTTTGATTGTGAAATGTACAAATATGAAAATGTTTTTATGATGTTTATTTTTACATATTTTTGTTACACATGTTAACATGAGAAAAAATAAATCAAGATAGAAGGATATTATAATTGTCATTGTAACCTGAATTGTTGAATAAGGATATTAAGATCTACTTAAGTGAGACTCAAATATTTTTAATTGTCAGAATTGTTATTTGTAGTTTATCTCTTAACAAATATGGGTTACGGTCCAATTTTTTCCTAAAAATTGTCACGTAAAAGTAGTGTTGCCCCAAAATATTTTTGAAGAGCATTGTCGATCACTTTGAGAGTTTCTAAATTGTAACAATTTTGTCTTGGCGGTTATTCTGATTATGTTTGATACTCCCTCCAAGGTCCTAATTATAGGAACACATTTTGGAGTTGGTTTTGGTTTAATTATAAGAGCAAGTTTTAACTTTGTCAATTTTTTCCTATAATACCCCTATTTATACTTCCTCAATAATAATTAAAGATAATAATAATTTAATAATACACCTATATATTACATAAAATAAATAATGTTTGCAACTCATTAATGTCATATACATCTCAAGTATATACTTTTTTTTTTATAAAATAATTTTGAGCAATTTTTGTCATATTTTTCTCATATCACCCCTACTAATACTTCCTCCACAATAATTAATTTAACAACACGCTTATATTCTATAAAGTGAGGGATATATAGTTTTTTTTTTAAAAAAAAAATTAAAACAATAATTTTAATATTCCTTTAAAAATATTATTTAAAGGCTTTTATTTTGGCTTCCTCGCAGTAAGGACTAATGTAGTTGTAAATATACGATGGCTTTTATTTTAATAATTAGATGCAAGGAAGCCATCCGTTGTAAAATGTATTCTTATTAATGGAATCGAGAAATAAAGAATATCAACCAACTAATTTTGCTTTGATGTACTTTTTAATTTTAAGTCGGGGTATTTTCGGAAGATAATTATAATTAACTAATTTAACTTCTCTCCTTAATTTCTCCAAATTCTGGTAAATAGTTCCTATAATTAGGACCGGAGGGAGTAGTTAATTGACCATATATGCTGAGTTGGTAGGTCCACATGTCATCCAAATCATTTTTATTACATTGTAAATTTATCCCAACAGTTTTTACTTATGAGCAATATTGCCCCATAAGTTGTTTGGTTCAATTTTAATCGAAAGTTTTTACTAAGTTCGCTATGTGCACAATAGTGAAGAAGAAGCCACAGATGGAGTAGGAGCTCACATTCGACAAAAAATATGTACTAAAAAAAGATTTAGTTACTGGATGCATGACACGCTAAGGGAGATTGTCAAGAACAAAGTCGTCGGAAACCCTCCACTGCCATACTCCAACGATGTCGGGATAGGTAGGTACCTCTTCGGTTTTCTCTTCACCACACAAGATTCTTTCACCTCTTTGATTTTCTCTAATCCTTTGTATAGATGCATTTTTTCAAAAAAAAAAAAAAATCCATTTTTTATAAATTTAAATATAACTTTTAAAAAATGAAGTGGATGACACGTGCGCTTGTTAGACCAGCATATTTAGTTAAATAACATGTAAACTTAACTTAGATAACAGCCGAGATGAAATTGTTACAATTTAAAAACTTTTGGGGCAGCATTGCTTTTGAGTAAAAACTTATAGGACAAATTTGCAAATTAACCTAAACTAAAATGATGTGGATGACATATGTGGACCTGCTAACTCAGTATATTTGATCATTTAACGGTTAAATTGAACATAAATAACGGCCGGAGCAAAATTGCTATAATTTGAAAATTTTTAAGGCAACATTGCTCCTCAAAAAACTTCTGGAGCAACATTGTGGTGACAATTTCCAGAAAAAAATTAATTGGACCTTATTAACCCATCAAAATTTTAATTAGTTTTATAGTTCTAATATAATTGGACCTTATTAACCAGCCATGAAATTTAGTTTTAGCCTATAAAGGCCAACCGTCCCGACAACTGTGCGGCCTCCTGAAATACAGGACGAAAGGAACTCTCTCTCTTCTTTCTATGGCTTCTTCTTCTTCTTGTATTCCTCTCCAGTTTGCTTTTCTTTCTGTGGTTTGCTTCTTCTTTTTCATTGAGAACAAGCCCTTTGTTTCTGCAATCACAAGGAAAGGATACAATGAGCTTCCACCTACTCATTATCATCATCATGTTCCTCTCAGTTCTTTGTTCCCTTCTTCCACTTGCAGCTATGCTCCTCAAGGTTCTTTCTCTTCTATCTCTCTCTCTGTTATGATATATCATATATAGAATATTCCTGTACATGCAAGATCATGCATTGAATATATTTGATAGGATGAATCTATAGGTAGAGGAAGAAAGGGATCGTTAGAAGTAGTACACAAGCATGGGCCATGCTCAAAACCCAAGCAACATACATAATCTTCATTGATAATCCCACACAGTGAAATCCTGGAGCAGGACAAAGCGAGGGTGAGAGCCATCCAGTTCAAGCTGCGAGATGTTAACTAGTGTGATTAGAGAGGATAATTAAGAGAAAGAAGATGAAGAATGATGTATATTGATAATGGAGAGCATAATGCTCTTGCAAAGTAATTGTGATACTCACTCTTATTGATTAGTATTAGCTAAGCCTAGGACCCCTTTATATAAACTAGGGCCTAACTAACTCACTAACTAATCATTTAATTCCACCTTATATTCTAACACGCCCCCTCAAGTTGAACACTACTTAACAAAGTGTTCAACTTGAACAATACAAAAATAAGGGGATAAGGTGAATCAAATTGAATTAGTTTTACAATCAACAAAAAGAATACAACAATTTCTTCAATACACTCTTCTCCATATTTAATTTGCTTATTCACTTTAATGACTTCAATCTGTAAGCTTCAAAGCATTTATAGGCTTCTCTTGTACTTCCTTTAACTTCTTCACAAGATCACACTTGCGTTATTCTTCAAATCGTCTCACATGCCTTGAACTTTTGAACAAATCATCAACACTCTTTGCCTCCATCATACTTCCTTGACCCAAACCAATCGCAACCTCTTCTATTTGCAATATTCTTCACCCATTAAACTATATGATCCCGCACCTCAACCGAATCTTCTCATTGGATTCGATTCAAACCGAGTTAATATTTTCGATGCCAAAGCATTCTCCCAAACAACTAGCAAAACCATGATGACTTAGCAAAGTCCTTTGCCACCACACGACAATGTGAACGGATCACCACCGAATTACTTCGAAGTTCAAGAGACGAAGTTGGTGGCAATGAGAATTTCAGAATCCGAATCCGAAGATAAGAGAACCAAAATCTTGAATAGAGAATTAAAAAGAAAGCATGCAGACCACGAGCAAATCTCAAATCAAGTGGCCATGAACAATGGCCAAACAGATGTCAGATTAATTTCGTATTTAAGATGCAAATTTCCAAAGAGGCAAAATAGAGATAGCGGACTGAGGCAAATTCGAGAGGATTCAAAATGAATCAATCGATGCAAATGTCCAAAAAAGAGAAAAATGCTCATACCGGACTAGAGGCAAAATCGAGAATATGCAAATTTTCTTTGTCTTGTGGGAGTTGGAGCAGCGTAAGTGATGATGGTATCTGGACCTCAGTTCATGGCCCAGATCACAGGGGCTGGTACCTTTCGTGCGTCTGGCCGTCTCTGCTCTCTACTCTATTGAATCAGGAGGAGGCATGTCTTTGCTCTCTACTCTACTCAATAGGAGGAGGCCTGTCTTTGCTCTCTACTACTCTACTCAATCAGGAGGAGGCATGTCTTTGCTCTCTACTCTACTCAATCGGGAGGAGGCATGTCTTCATTGCTCTCTACTCTCATATGATATTTTCACGTTGCGAAAGAATCACCGCATTGCACGAGAACCCATCTCTCCTCCAATCAGAATTTTTGTTTAGACGTAAAAATCGGAGGAATTTGAAGCGTTGAGACTTGCATTCGAGCAAAACTCCAGAATTCTATCGTCACATTTGTCGATAACATTGGCAATATAGCCTCGTCCTCCCGGTTGTTCCGTTTTGTTCAATCTGTTATCCACACAGCTAGAGGTTCAAGAAGAAAGAAAACAATCTTGATCTTTCCCTGCAATAATTCATAGTCCAAGACGCATGCAAATTGTTTTTCGCTTTAATCTTGGATCCCGCATTTATATCTTCCACAGGAGTGTTCTTAGTTGACTCTGTTCTGGCTTTGTCGATTCAGGTCTTGGAACCCAACTCGGATCCTTCGCTGGATCTTGGTTGACTCCAGAACGCGACGCAAGCACAGGGAAGACCAAGGAAGTAGGTTCTTGGATCTTTAGGTCACCAAAAATTGCAGGAAGCGTCGGATCTTGAACAGAATCGGGTATCTGCTGGATTCTCACCCTTTATTCTAATTCTCATCCTTTATTCTGCAACTTCCCTTCCAGACTCTTCGTCTTTGATTGCAATCTTGTTTTGTTTTCCGCAAGAAGCATTCACAAGACGATGATCCGGCCGTGAGGGCTATGGTCGTATTCTTGATGAATGCGCTTTGGTACTCGAATCACGACGGATCGAACGCGGCCTGGGTGAAGCTCCCAAATCTTGAAACAAAGACTGAATGTGTGTCCCGACTCGAGGCGAGTCTTTGCTCCACGAGTCCTTTTTTTGGATCTTGAATTACCGGTGATTTGCTTGAATATCGGGGCTAAATATTGGGTCTTCTTAGTACCCGATTATAGTGGGTCGTGATCCAATATATTGTAGTACTTTGCTTTATGCTCACCACGCCACTTCCTCTATCTATGAACAATTATACCAACTCAACAATATTATTAACATCCCTTCACCCAGCTTCGGTAACTTTCATTCTTCATCTTCTTGAAAAATCAACCTGGAGCATTTAGATACAAGGTGATAAATCAAGAATCACCTTCATGGGCTTCTTGATTATTTGGCCAAATCCAAAATCCAAAACCTAGGCTCATGATACCATGTTAACTAGTGTGATTAGAGAGGATAATTAAGAGAAAGAAGATGAAGAATGATGTGTATTGATAATGGAGAGCATAATGCTCTTGCAAAGTAATTGTGATACTCACTCTTATTGATTAGTATTAGCTAAGCCTAGGACCTTTTATATGAACTAGGGCCTAACTAACTCACTAACCCTAACTAACTCTCTAACTAATCATTTAATTCCACCTTATATTCTAACACAGGAAGCGCAAAGTCAAGCAAGAGAAGAAAGTGGGAGGCCGAAGACGTTTGAGGCATCGGGCCAGCAAGCGGCCATGCTTCTGGCTAGGTCAGGGGAGATTCTGGGGTCGGTCAACTACTACGTGACGGTAGGGTTGGGAACGCCGGCGAGGGAGCTGTCGCTGCTATTTGACACCGGAAGTGACCTCATTGGGCTCAGTGTCTCCCATGCGACGCCTCTTCCTCCTGCTACTTGCAGAACGAACCCATCTTCGATCCTAAACAATCATCTTCATATTCTAATATCACTTGCCCTTCTTCCCAATGTTCTCTCCTTTCCTCCGCTACAGGTATGTGTTTACTTATTTCTCCTCGTCTTAATTATAAAACTTAGTTAATTTTTTTGGGAGGGGTTAAAGAAACTAAATCAGTTGGAAACACATAGCATATGTTTTGTATTATTTAATTATATATTAGTTTATAAGTTAAACAAATTATTTTGATGGGAAAAAGATACTATAAAGTGATTTATTTAACTTTTTAAATTTATTTTTTCTAAAAAAAATCAACTCGTTGTTATGTTAACTACGGCACGTCCTATATCTATCACATAACTCATTTTCTAGTTTATTAATTATTATTGCTTGCCATGGCTTCTCACTATTTTTCTTATTTCTTTGAGTCACTCTTGATAATTTTATGATATAGGAATTGAGCAGCAATGTTCTGCATCAAGGAAAGATTGCATTTACAGCATTACATATGGTGACCATTCCTTCTCCACCGGAAACTTCGCTAAGGAAACACTAACAGTTACTCCCACGCACGTGGTCGATGGCTTCCTTTTCGGCTGTGGCCATGACAATGAGGGTCTCTTCCACGGCACCGCCGGCCTCCTCGGCCGCAGCCACGTCTCCTTTGTCGAACAAACTTTAGACACATTCAAAAAAAATCTTCTCCTATTGCTTACCATCCGCCGCCAGCGACGTCGGCTACCTCGCCTTCGGTGGCGTACCCGACTCCAGCAACATCGTTTACACGCCGTTGACTTCCATCCCGCAGGCCTCCTCCTTATACTCAGTTGACGTAACCGGAATCTCCCTCGCTGGCGCCAGTCTCTCCATCCCCTCCTCCGGCGTGATTATCGACTCCGGCACCGTCATCACGCGGCTCCCTCCATCGGCTTACGGCCCCCTGAGGGACGCATTTCGGAAGGCTTTGTCGGGGTACCCGATGGCAGGTGCGGTTGACTTGTTGGACACGTGTTACGATTTGAGTGGACACAAAAATGCTGTCGTTCCGAATGTAACATTGTCGTTTGGAGGAGGGGCGAACGTGGATTTGGACGCAAGTGGGGTTGTGTATGTAGTGAGTGAAACGCAGGTGTGTTTGGCGTTTGCAGTGATTCAAGATGAGAGGGAAATTACTATTATTGGGAATGTTCAACAGAGAACAATGGAGGTAGTGTATGATGTTGATGGTGGCAAGATTGGGTTTAGATCTCATAGTTGCAGTGGAAGCAGCAAGTTGTTCGTGGGTGTTGCAAATATGCTCCAGAATTACTTTATGTTTTTTTACTTTTTACGCTTTCTTTAAATTTTAAAAATGCAAGTTAGAAACAGCCAAATTGTGTTGATCTATCTTGATTCTTGAACTCTTGTCCTCATTTTATTTTAATTTTCCCCAAAATAATTCAGTTTTTGTTAATCATGCATCACTGTAGTTTTACTTTGAAAAACAATATTTTTGTCACGTATCAAGATATTCAAACTTCATGAAATGGATACCTTCATCTCACACTACCAAAAAAAAAAGCAATGACCTATGGAATCTGCGACGACCTGAGTCCGTCGATAATTACCGACATACTCCTGATAGAAATCCGTCGACAATATTACAAATGGAGTCCGTCAGTAATTAAAAGCACTTAATGTGAATTCTCACTAGCTTTAAGAAAGTCCACACTTTAAGTTTTTAATAACTCAAACTCCCAAATTTTTCTCATTTCTGCTTATTTTTCTTTTGGTAAGGGTTCAATTTATTTTTTTAAAAAAAAGAATTTCTAAACTTGGTTAAGTCTCGGATTTATGGGTAGTGAATGAGTAATGAATATTGACGATAAACAAAATTTTTGTAAGGGGCTAATGAACACTTTTAATCCGTCATTACATTAATCCACAATATATTTGCTCTTTGATACAATTGAGATAGTATAATTAGATGGCAATGAAGGCTTAATCATAACTCTTCAGTTAGCTATAAGGGATGTGGAGGAGTGGGAAGGGAAATTTTTATAAATTGGATGTTGAAAAAATTGAAAAAGTGTGTACAAACTACAAAGTTTTAATAAAAAGAATATGTAAAATAAAATAATAATAAAAATAAGTATTTTTTTACCCCACTTTATTCATTTTTTTTAATTCTAATTCAAAAAACATTAATGCCCCATCTTATGGATAAATAGGTTACATTTTTTTGAAATTATAGCCCTTTTGTGAAGGTGGATAAATGTCTTAAAATGGGATATGTATAAGGAGTTTATTAATGCCCTAAATAATTAACTTGTTCTCCTTCTCTCTCATGCTTGTTTGGTTTTGCTGTATTTATTTATTTATTTTTTTAAAAAAAGAAGGAAATATTGAAGGTCGTCGTTGATTCCAAGTGAGATATCGTATGTGTTGGAGTAGAAAGCATAGGAGAGTTCGCAGATCTTAGGTTGTAATGTTTGATGAAACGATTGTTTAACCATCATCTTGTTATTGTCCCTATTTTGGCGTTCTCTTTTGCAATTCGGCCTATAAAGGCCAACCTTCCGAGACACCGAGAGTATCTTTGTGCAGTCTCTTGAAACACACGAAAGAAACTACAAAAAGGAACTAACCATCGTTTCTCTCTATGGATTCTTCTTCTTTTTCTAATTCCTTCCTGTTACCTTTTCTATCTCTGGTTTGCTTCTTCTTGTTCATTGAGAGCAAAACCTTTGTTTCTGCAATCACAAGGAAACAATACATTGAGCTTTGTTATGGACCGATATATTGGGCCAGGCAGATTCTCGGCCCAGTGGGAAGTCCACAGTAAAAGCCCTCTATTTACCCAGGTAAATGGGGAACCAGGTAAATGGTTCCCCACGACTCCATCGTGCCTGACATGTGCAGGTCCGTACAGCTAGTGGAGCAGGGACCTGGAGAACGTGGGACGTGCATAACGGCTGGAGGACGGGAGCATTTGCATGGGAGTGAAACCCTAGGTAATCCTTATAAATAGGGGATTACCCACCAAGTGCACTCTGGACTCTAGCTATTTCTATTACTTACCATTCAGTTACACGGCACACACACCACCCTCTGGGCGAAACGCCCGACCTGTGTCATATCGTGATCCGAGCTTTCTCGAAGGTATCTCCACCGTAGATACTATCGAGTCGGCACCTTCCATTGAAACCCAATCGGTGGAAGACCCTTTGATCCAAGATAAACCATTCCCAGCTCACTAGGGTTGGACATCTGTGTTCTACAACAGAACACTCCATCTGTGTTCTACAACAGAACATTGGCGCCGACCGTGGGGATCTATAAACTTTGATTCCCAGGCACGTTAAAGGCCGGTGATACCATTGAGGATGGCAGCAAGCACTAGAAGCCATAGTCAGGCACTTCGGACGGGACAGCTTCAAGGAGAGCCTCAACAGCTTGTACGTGAAAATCACACGGTTCAGTATTTAGATTCGGCTAACCCGAATCCTAACCATGTCGTCGAAGTGATGGAAGGCGAAATGCAGGATACGGTGAATTCTCCCCACCCCAGTTTGATGGCTAGACGGCAGCAGACCAGGGTTGAGGATGATTTCTCTCCCTCTCGGGAAGTCCAAGTGGAACACCCCGATACCCGAATTATACGCATGACGTTGAACTCATTACTCCGGCGAATGGAGAACATGGAAACTCGTCAGCGTCTACAGAGAGAAGAGGACGCCCGACTTATGCAGGAGGACCTGGAGCGCCGAAACATTATTTGGCGTCAGGACGAGTTAAAACGTATAAGGCGGGCTAGTGATCAACATGAAGGACTGAAGGAGAATTCCGGCGGTGTTGCAGGACGAGATATAGCCGGCACATGTCGGGTAATGACTTCAACCTCGGTACATACCGCACGGAGGGGACCCCTTAAGAAGTCACGAGAAAGACGAGTTGGCAGAAGATGATTCGGGAGGGCCTACTAAAGAGGAACGTTGGGAGATTGAATTGTTAAAAGAGTGATTGAGAATGCTCGAAAATCCTACCAAACGTGCTGTTCGGGTTGCTGATAAGCCTAACCGGGTTAGCGATGTAACGGCCACCGGGGTAGGTGAGGACACTCAAAGGTTAGCAGAGGGCGACATTTCCCGAGCTAGGGGAAAGCAGTCAGCTGAGAATTCGGATTTGAATAAGCAGACAACGGTACCCCCATCTCTCAACATGGCCAGGATGTCGGTAGAAGGGCACATTGGGGTGGGATTGTTGAATCAATTTTCTAAAGAGATTATGGCCGCTATTTATCCTAAGGGTTTAGATTCCCGGGAGTTACCAAAGTACAATGGCACGCAAGATCCCTTGATTCACCTGAACAACTTCAAGATGGAGATCGGAGTAAAGGGCATTGTTGGGCACGTGGTTCCACGTTTGTTTGCGGGAACCCTTCAAGGAGCGGCTCAGACGTGGTTCCACTCTTTGCCGCCCGAGTCCATTCATGATATGAAGACAATGGAGCATAAGTTCTTGCTCTATTTTGCGACAAGCCGGAAACAGCCAAAGACCGAGTTCCAGCTCGACCAAGTCAAGCAGTCGCCCAATGAAACATTGCAGAAATATTTGGACCGGTTCAAGGACACGGCCCTCCAGATCCCTGGTTTAAAAGAAGACGTACATTTACACTGCGTAATAGCAGGCCTTAGCAATTTGTCCAGGCTTAAGAAGTCGGTCATGAAAAGTCATCCCCAAACCTTGGCCGAGTTTACGGACCGGTCAAAAACGTACTTGGAGCTCGAACAAATGGAAATGATGAGTTAGGTACCGAAGGAAAAGGGGAAAAGTCCTCCTCCAAAGGGTCAAGAGCCACATTATCTCGGGCGTAAGCCGGAATCCCGCGGACTAGGTCAAGAACCCAGACCGAGGCGAGAAAAGGCGGGGGAGATTTGACAAATATACCCCGTTAAAGGTGTCTCAAGCTCAGATTTGGAGGGAGGTCGCAACCACGGAAATGAAAAAGGTGGAACGACCCCGGCCCTTACGAAGGGATGCCAGTCTAGATAAAACGCGATATTGCGAGTTTCATGATCAACACGGTCATGAAACTGATAACTGCTGGGATCTGAGAGACGCCATTGAAAGGTTCGTTCGAGAGGGCAAGCTTCACCGGTTTGTCATACAAACTCAGGGACGGCAAGGCAAGAGACGGTAGGGAGGAAGGAGTAAGAGCCCACCCCCAGAAAAGAAAAAACGGGAATAGAAAAAGAAAACGACGAATAGTGACGATGAATTCCCAGACGCCAAGTTTGATTGTGCCACGATTAGCGGAGGTTTTGGCGGTGGAGGGGATTCGAATAGTCAAAGGAAAAGGTACCTAAGGGAAGTCTTGTCTATCAGGGATCGTCCTGAGTTCAAGAGGGACACGACAAAACCGGACCCCCCGGTGCTGAGTTTTTCCGCCCGGGATTTAGAGGACGTCCCGCCAGGGCACTATGACGGCCTAGTTATCACAGGAACGGTGGTAAATTGTCGTGTAAAGAAGATCTTGATCGACAATGGCAGTGCAGTGGATATTATCCTTTGGGATGCTTTTAAACGCATGCACCTCGACCCGAAGGATTTGAAGCCATGCAAAACAACCTTGACTGGATTTAATGGTAGAGACACATGCCCGAAGGGGTACATAAACTTAAAGTTGACGTTGGGATCTAAAGAGGCCTTTAAGTCGGAAAGGGTGAAATTCATAGTTGCCGACTTCCCGTCCCAATACAACATCATTTTGGGTCGTCCTACCATCCACGACTGGGACATACTGGCGTCCTCTAAACACCAGAAGCTAAAGTTGGTCAACAGGAAAAATCAGATAGTAACGATAAGGGGTGATCAGAAGGACTCACGTCAGTGTTATTTCGACACGGTCAAAGAAAGCAAAATAAATCCGTCATTGCGGAGGGAGCGAAATATGAAATCCCCAAGAGCGGACGAAGGCGGTAAGTCGGTGAATCTCGTCGAGTTGGATCTACGCGAGGAACAAAAAATGAAGAAGACTGAACCTAATGGCGAGCTAGACGACTTAGTATTGGGCGCTGAACCCGGCCAGATTACCAAAATCGGAAGGAGTTTAGAACCCGAGCTTCGGGTCGAGCTAGAGAGATGCTTGAAGGAGAATCAGGACATCTTCGCCTGGAAGCCGTCGGAGATTCCTGGGGTTCATCCTGATGTATGTTGTCATGAGTTGGCAATATCCCCAGAAGCGATCTCGGTGTCGCAAAAGAAGAGAAAGCTGGGTGAGGATAGGCGAAAGGCTTTGGCCGCCCATGTTGAGGAACTGCTAGAAGCCGGCTTCATCCAAGAGGTGCAGTACACTACTTGGTTGTCGAACGTGGTCATGGTAAAGAAGTCCAGTGGCAAATGGCGGGTGTGTGTCGATTATAAAGACCTGAATAAGGCGTGCCCAAAAGATTCCTTCCCAATGCCAAGTATTGACCAGTTGGTGGACAACTCGTCCGGTTTCAAATTACTGTCATTCATGGATGCATATTCAGGTTACAATCAAATCGCTATGCATACAGATGACCAGACAAAAACAGCGTTCATCACCGACAAGGCCAATTATTGTTACAATGTTATGCCCTTTGGATTGAAGAATGCGGGAGCCACTTACCAGCGAATGATGAATCGAGTCTTTGAGGACCAAATTGGAAAGAATGTGGAGGTTTACATAGACGACATGATCGTTAAGTCTTTATCTGTAACCGACCATATCCAGGACTTGTAGCAGACATTCGATAAATTGAGAAAGTTCCGAATTCGGCTTAACCGGCTAAATGCGCTTTTGGTGTTCCAGCAGGAAAGTTCTTAGGCTTTTTGCTTACGAATATGGGAATTGAAGTCAATCCGGACAAATGCCAGGCCGTGTTAGATATGCAAGCACCGAGGAACAAGAAAGAGGTGCAACAGTTGACAGGTCGGTTGGCGGCATTAACCCGATTTTTGCCAAGATCCGCAGAAAACTCCCTTCCGTTCTTTAAGTTATTGAAAAAGGAAACCTCGAGAGAATGGAATGAAGATTGCGAGTCGGCATTTAATAAGATCAAGCAGTGCTTAGCCACCCCGCCGGTGCTATCCCGGTCGGATCCGGGGGAGAGTCTAATTTTGTATCTGGCTGTGGGGAATGAGGCCGTTAGCGCGGCTTTGATTAGGGATGCCCAGGACGGTCAAAAGCCAGAGTACTTCGTAAGTCGGGCCTTGCAGGGTTCCGAACTAAATTATCAAAAGCTGGAAAAGATGGCATTTGCCCTTGTAGTGGCGGCCAAGAGGTTGCGCCCCTATTTCCAAGGCCATACGATCATAGTCCACACTAGTCAGCCGATACGCCAGATTCTACACAAGCCAGACCTGGCAGGACGGATGGTCAGTTGGGCCATCGAGTTATCTGAGTTTGACATCATTTATGAAGCTCGGCATGCGATCAAGTCGCAGGAATTGGGGGATTTCGTGATGGAATTCACACCGGTCAATGACCGGGATGGCAAGGCTGAAAATACCTGGAAGTTGTTCGTAGACGGGTCGTCCAACATCCAGGGTAGCGGTGCTGGGGTTATCATTGAAAGTCCGGAAGGAGTATCATTGGAGTATTCCCTTCGTTTCAACTTCGGCACTTCAAACAACCAAGCTGAATATGAGGCTCTAATCGCGGGTTTGTTGCAGGCCAAGGAAAATGGGGCAAAAGACATACATGTATCTACCGATTCCCAACTGGTCGCTTCCCAGATAGAAGGTACATACCAAGCCAAAGGGCCTCTCATGATCAAATATTTGGGAAAGGTCAAACAACTCATGGCAGAATTTGATAGAGTGACCATAGTCCATATCCCAAGAGGCGACAACATAAGGGTTGACATTCTGTCTAAGTTGGCGAGTACCAAAAGCCCTGGAAATCATCGAACAATCATCCAACATAATTTGTTGGAGCCAAGTTGCGTGATGGTCATCTCAGAGGCAAGTGATTGGAGGAAACCAATAGTCGATTACCTGGAAAGAGGAATACTCCCGGAAGATATTTCGGACGCCAGGAAGTTGGTAAAAACAGCGGCTTCATATTCCATGATGGGGGACGAGCTATACCGAAAAGGTTTCCATTCTCCGTTGATGAAGTGTTTAGATTCAGCTAAGGCCAAGTATGTACTGGTGGAGATACATGAGGGTATAAACGGTCATCACATGGGGGCCAAGTCATTGGCCAGAAAGGCAGTGCGGGCTGGCTACTTTTGGCCGACGATGGCGGAAGATGCAAAGAGACACGTGTAAAAGTGCGATAGTTGTCAGAAACACGGCCATCTCCTGCGAACTCCACCATCTCAATTAACGCTTATCTCGGCTCCATGGCCTTTTTACAAATGGGGTATGGATCTACTCGGCCCTTTTAAGACGGCTCCTGGACAGTTGCGATGGTTGATAGTGGCGGTGGATTATTTCACCAAGTGGATAGAAGCGGAACCCGTCAACCATCACTTCGGCCAGGGTGCAAAAGTTTTTTCATCGGAGCATCATATCTCGGTTTGGTATCCTGGCAGAGATTGTCACCGACAATGGAACCCAATTCATAGACAAGGGCTTCCAAGAAATGATGGCCGACTTCCATATTGAGCAGCATTTCGCCTCTGTAGAGCATCCACAATCTAACGGACAAGCAGAGGCGGCCAACAAGGTTATTGTTGAAGGGCTAAGGAAGAGAATGGAAGAAGCCGAGTCAAGTTGGGTGGATCAATTGTACCCAGTCCTTTGGGGACATCGGACTACCGTCCATTCGGCGACTAACGAGACCCCTTTCATATTGACTTATGGATGCGAGGCAATGATCCCGGTTGAGATAGGCGAGCCCTCGTGGAGGAGAATAAAGGCTCTACATGAGGAAGAAGAGAATAGCCAGGCTATCGCAGTCGAATTAGATCTGATTGATGAGGTCGGGATGACGGCGCACTACCGAGAATTAATAGCAATCCGGTATAACGGTCAAACCCCGAGGATTTAACAAGGGGATCTTGCAATTAATCGGCAAGAGAAAAGTCGAATTAGATCCGCTATAACAAAAGGGTCAAACCCCGAGGATTTAACAAGGGGGATCTTGTCCTGCGACGGGATGACATCGGAAACAAGAACGCCGGCCAGGGAAAACTCGCAGCAAATTGGGAAGGCCCATACCGGGTGGCTGATAACCTGGGTAAAGGAGCTTATAGGCTGGAGACTTTGACTAAGAAACCTGTGAAGCGAACGTGGAACGCGGACAAGCTTAAGGCCTATTATAGTTGAAGTACAACCGTAGGCAAATGAATTGTGTTGCTTTCTTTCTTATGATGATCCCTTTGAATGTTGGTACTTAAGATTAATGAATTTTGGGTCTCGGAGCCCATTTTGTGCAAACACAAGATCGCCAACTAAAGCATGTAGGAGTATGAGGCACTATAGCCCGGCTCCATAAACCGTGCTCCAATTAAAGCATGTAGGAGTATGAGGCATTATAGCCCGGCTCCATGAAGCGTGCTCCAATTAAAGCATGTAGGAGTGTGAGGCACTATAGCCCGGCTCCATAAACCGTGCTCCAATTAAAGCATGTAGGAGTATGAGGCACTATAGCCCGGCTCCATAAACCGTGCTCCAATTAAAGCATGTAGGAGTATGAGGCACTATAGCCCGGCTCCATAAACCGTGCTCCAATTAAAGCATGTAGGAGTATGAGGCATTATAGCCCGGCTCTATGAAGCGTGCCCCAATTAAAGCATGTAGGCGCCCGAGGCATGATAGCCCGGCTCCAGAAACCGTGTTCCAATTATAACATGTAGGCGCCCGAGGCATGATAGCCCGGCTCCATAAACCGTGTTCCAATTATAACATGTAGGCGCCCGAGGTAATATAACCCGGCTCCAGACACCATGTTCCCATTAAAATGCGTCTGGACTCATGGCTGGTTAACCAGTTTCCATCAGCATATTCGCGAAAGGATGGCATGACTTAATTAAGGCATGATAGCCCTTCATGCTTTAATTAAGACATGAACTCCTGATTAAACATCAAGTTTTTAAAAGACCACGCCACGACTTCAAGAAAACACGTATGAGTTAAAGCGGAAATTTGAAAAATGGAAAGCTAGGATTAATTATGTCACAGTCATACATACAAGCCGGATCATTACCACGGCATCAAAAGTAGCAGGTTACAAAATAACCAAGATGAGCAAAAAGTACAGTAAGTTCAAGATGACGGGGGCTGGGCCGCTTCCTCCTCTCCTTCTTCATCTTTGACCCCGGAGGTATCAGATGCCCTTGCTCGTTAACATATGATTCATAGTTGAGGCCATCCAGGTTAAGGTTGAGGTCGGGATTGAGGGCGCGAATTTGCGCGACAACGTTGTCAAATGAGAAAACCGCTGCATCCGCATACTCGGTCAACCCCGCCTTGGCTTGACCCAGTTCGACCTCCTTAGCCGAAAGCTCATTTTCCTTGGCTGCAAGCAGGGCTTTATGATGTTCGACCTCAGATTGAGCCTTATCCACGGCCGCGAGGCCATCCGCGCGGAGATTTTCCAAGCGGCGGACATCCAGCTCAGCCGCCGACAGCCTCTCCTCCATCTTCTGGAGGTCGGACCTGGAAATTCCTAGTTCCTTTTCCAAGGTCCTCTCCTTAGAAATGGAAGACTTGAGTTCCTCTTCCTGTTTGTCCTTGGCGGCCTTCAGAGAGGAGAAATCCTGTTGTAGCTGGCCGTGCTCTACTGTAAGGGCTGACAGGTTGGCAACGGCTCTATTCCTGTCTTCGGCAATTTTAGCCACCTCGGAGGTTTGCCTCAAGGCGGTATTCTCCTTCTTCGCCGCAACCAACTGAGCGTACGCCAGCCCGTATTTTACCTTGACAAGTGCGTAAGAGCGAAGCAGGGACAGACCGCGGTAACCCTCCAGCTGCATATTAATCAGCATCCTCTTGATTGGCTCCGACAGGCCGGATGCGTCGTGAAGAAAACACGTCTAGCACTTCCTGGCTCAACTTAGTCCCCCACAGGGCACCCTCTGGAAGGTCGGTCACGGTAAGATTCCCCAGCACCGTGGTTTCAGCAGCAGAAGCAGGCGCGGGGGGAGGCATTAGAAGAGCCGGCGAACCCTGAGAAACCGGAACCTCGCTGAGATCGGGTGGTCCCTCCACAGCATCCTTCCCCTTGGCTTTCTTTCGGGCCGCATCTCCTTCGGGATCAGACGGGGCTGGCCGCTTTTGCGAGCCGTGGGAGGGAGCCGGTGTGTCACTAACCGGGAGAGCAGGTCTTTCTTCTGGAACCAGTGATCGACTCTTAAAGACGGCAAGTTGTCTCGGTCTACCCATAGCTCGGCCTGCAAAAGGAAAAAGGATATCAGAACAATAAAGAAGAACAGAAATGCAGTTTAGCCGAGTATCAATAAAGTCATACTCGAGGTAGCTTTCCGCCTAACCAAAGGCGTGGTGATGTACTTAGCCAGATCTAAAGGATCCCCTAGAGACCCCACGTATTCCAGAAGTCTCAGGCAGGTATCATCCTCCTCGTCCGAAAACGCTTGTGGAAGGAAGTCATCGGGCCTCAAGGTATGATGGTCCATTGACCAAGAAAGGGAAACCCTCCTCGAGTTCCCGGAGTCGGCCCTCCTCACAAACCTAGGGGCCCGGCCATTGAGGGCCTCGACCTTAATAAAGGCAGATTTGAAGTTCTTCCAGGACTCGCGAAAAGGCCTGAAGAGTCTCCGATCGCGGATGCTTCGGAGAGTGGTCCACCCAAACCACTTCGTTGATTCGGTCGTCTGGATACCGGTCTCCATTGGGGAAAAGAAGGACATGAAGACCGGCACGCTACAAATGAAGTCCTTCTCTGCACACAAGTTCTCAAAGGCCACGGCGAACGCCCAGCCATTAGGATGAAGTTGGGAGGGGGCGAGATGCAAGTGCGTCAGCAATTCGGTCTGGAAATCGGTGAAGGAAAACCTCACCCCCAAAAGAGTGATCACATCCCGGTAGATGAAAAAGAAGTGAAGACCCTTCTCTTTTGAACGACCGACGTCTACGGATTCGGTTTTTGCGGGTAACCACAGGGCGTAGCCCACCCCATCCCCAACCCCGATTTGCAGAAGGTCCTTCGCGGTCAAAGAGTTTTTCACCCCAGTAACCTTGTGGCTTACGGCCGGGGTTAGCTCTGTAGAAATGGGGGAAGGGGTGGAAGTGCTGGACCCTTCATTCGAAGACTGGCTGGGCTGGGATGAAGCCATGAACACCTAGAGACAAGAAATCAAAGAGCATCAGAGTGGGGTCGGGATGAAGAAATAAGGGAATTAGAACTACAACGAGACGGGGTGAAGAAATAAGCGTTTCGTCTCCGTCAAAGAATAATTCCCAGAGCAAGCACCTTCCTGGGTTGGTTGCTGGGTTTTCTGGAAAGTTTTTGTAAAGAAGGATCGATGTCGGAACTTAAAGGAAGATCTTTTGGCAAAGAACTTCCGATTTCATGGGCGTACGAAAAGGCTCGAGCCATTAGTAGCACCTAGAAAGGGGCAACAGAAACTAAGAACCCACCCAGAAGTACAGTAAAGTCAAAAGCGATAGAAACCCAGAAGCGCAACGGAGTATACTCAAGAAAAACCACATGCATTATAGTAAGCCTAAGAGCCAAATCAGAAGCAAGAAATCACTGGGCAAGCGATAATACCTGGTGAAGAAGAGGAAATGCGCGAGATTGACAGCGAAAGGCAATAGCTTGGATGCAAGGTAAACTCCTGAAGCCAGAGAATAGTCGATAATGTCAAGGGGTCGACAGTTTTCGAAAAGAGAAATATATATAGACGTTTGGAATTTGAAAAACCAAGGGTCGCGACGCCGTTAGCTCCTTCTAACGGAATTGGAAACCCTACGTCCCCCTGCGCCAAGCATCTGCCCAACTGACCGTCTCGGGGGAAACGGCGAGAGCGTTAAATGCTCACGAAAACCAAGGGCCGCAATAACAGCCAACCTTCAAAAATGACGGTTGAGTACTCAAAAACACCAGAAACGAGAGCACGTGGATTTGACCCCGTTAAGACGTTCTAGAAGGCGGTTAATTTTAACTCAGCCCGGATTGGAGGGCGGTTTACTCAAAAAATTAATCAGTGCTGGAGGGCGGTTAGTTTTAAGTCGGCCGGATTGGAGGGCGGTTTGCTCAAGAATTAATCCGTTCTGGAGGGCGGCTAGTTTCAAGTCAGCCCGGATTGGAGGGCGATTTGCTCGAGAACCCATCCTCTCTTGAGGGCGGTTACTTTTAGCTTAGCCCGGGTTGTAAGGCGTGCATATGGTTTAGAGAAGGAAAAGCGGTTAGTCGTATTCCATCATCTTCACAGTCATGCGCCTAAGATTCAAAAACAAAAGCGAGCGATGGCAAAAGGCAAAAAGGGAAATCAAGCAATACAAAGATCATATTTTCCATTAATAACTGAATGGATTACATGACGCTCATATAGGAAAATAAACTAAAGCCTAGCCGCAAATGTGCGCAACACAAGAAACATGAAACAAGAGGCTCGTAGCCATACAGAGAAATGGAAGATGAAGAACTCTTTGCACCAAAGAGAACTTCCAAAAACCCATGGGCGGAGACCCTTGTGGGATGTATGGATACGGCGGACCTAGAACCCTAACCATGGCATACCCATGGAATGACAGCCCCAGACGCACGCCAGCCCAAACAAGAATCTCCGCGTATGTCCAACGGAGCATGCCTGAGACCCCGGTGGAAATATTCTGCCAGACACGTGAAGACTGGCAAATACAGTTGGACCCCCAGAAGCCCGTCGGGAGATGTGGATGAAGACTGGCAAATACAGTTGACGGTCACCAATAGAAAAGACCATCGCAGGAAAAATCTTTAAAGAGAAAAATGTAGATCTGTGGCCTGATTCGAAGGAAATCCTTATTTGTCCATAATGGATTTTCATCTGCAAGTTTAGGACGGGAAGAGAAAGGTTCCAAACTTTCAGGACGCGGAATAGGGCGAGAGAGGGAGAAATCATGCCCTTATATGGGCATTATGGACATTTATTACCTGAACAATTTCTATAACATAGAGAATCGCAAAGCTGGTGGCGTTTTCTTATACGAGGGGGCACAACCGTCGAAGACAATAAATTCCGGCTCTATGGGGAAACGTAAGGGCGGCGGCAATAAATGCCCCCTAATAGGAAGGCGTGCAGATCGATAATTACTGTGTGCATTAATTGTGCGCGAATCTCGAAAAAGATCATGATCAGCGAAAATCATATCCCCAGAGAGATAAAGTCAAAATAAATCGTGACTACCAATATCTTTCATGACAGCCCGAATTGGGGGCAATATGTGGGAGACACCAAACACAGCGGCTATGGAACTAGGCAGGCAGAGTAGCCAAGAAAGTCAATCTCGGTTGCGATAAAGTGGTAGTTATAGAATTGACGACTTTGACAGATTGGAACGAAGGGGAAATCGGAGAAAGTCGGCAAAGTGACAAAAGGTATTAGCCGGTCATGACCGAGATCATAATAACGGGGTGACCAAAAGATCACTTGTCGACACGAACCCCGGTCGCTGTCAGAGTCAGGAAAGTGTTCTGAAGGGGAAAGCCGTTGTCTGTGAAAGAGAGCGAAAAGGCACAAGGTGCAAAAGGAGGCTCCTAGAAAAAGGAGGAAAGTCTGAGCTCGAACTCGGATGAATGATGGCCGGACTAGTCAGCACGCTAACCTCGGCACGTCGGAAGCCCGCCATACCGAGCTTGGGGGCAACTGTTATGGACCGATATATTGGGCCAAGCAGATTCTCGGCCCAGTGGGAAGTCCACAGTAAAAGCCCTCTATTTACCCAGGTAAATGGGGAACCAGGTAAATGGTTCCCCACGACTCCATCGTGCCTGACATGTGCAGGTCCGTACAGCTAGTGGAGCAGGGACCTGGAGAACGTGGGATGTGCATAACGGCTGGAGGACGGGAGCATTTGCATGGGAGTGAAACCCTAGGTAATCCTTATAAATAGGGGATTACCCACCAGGTGCACTCTGGACTCTAGCTATTTCCATTACTTACCATTCAGTTACACGGCACACACACCACCCTCTGGGCGAAACGCCCGACCTGTGTCATATCGTGATCCGAGCTCTCTCGAAGGTATCTCCACCATAGATACTATCGAGTCGGCACCTTCCATTGAAACCCAATCGGTGGAAGACCCTTTGATCCAAGATAAACCATTCCCAGCTCACTAGGGTTGGACATCTGTGTTCTACAACAAAACACTCCATCTGTGTTCTACAACAGAACAAGCTTCAACATATTGATATAACTCATCATTACCATCATGTTCCTCTCACCTCTTTCTTCCCTTCTTCCACTTGCACCTCTCCTCCTCAAGGTTCTCTCTCTTCCATTACATGCATCTCTCTCTCTTTGTCATACTGTATTAAGTCTTAAATATATGACCCAATTAGTTTTTTTTAAAGAAAAATTAAGGAAGCTAAATATATTGCGTTAAAGTATTTATATTTATGTTTTACATATCAAACTAATTTGTCTGACTTATAAATTTACATACTTGTATAATCAAATGATATATAATATATGTTAAGGAAAGTTTTATATGCATTAAAAATGAAAAGAATAAAAAAAAAATATTCATGAAATCAAGTCAATTAACTTCATTTATAAGTGTAGTGTAGTGTAGAATAGGTAAAAGCATAGTAAGAGATATACCACAAAAGTAAATTTCACTGATAAACTAAAAATTTAAGGTAATTAGAATGAAATATAGAAAAGAATGACAAGATTAACATAAATCATACAAGACTCCACATTGAATAAAGATTGAATTATAAGCCCAAAGATATAAAAAGAAGGAAAAATGTAAAAAAAAAAAAAGAAAAGAAGTTGGGGTGCCAAAATTTAATTTTACATTATATTAAGCACGCATCGAGTATAAGGAGAAATTGAGAGATGGAGACTGAAAGCTGGAGGGAAATGGCACTTGTTCCTATGCAATTTTGACAAGTTAAATAGATATGGAGAGAAAAATTTGCATTATTACACTAAAAACGAAGTAGAGTGCAAAGGGAGTCCCCATCCCCACATATTTAAACAATTTGCATTGATAAGTTCCATTAAAAATTTTTAAACAATTTTTTTTTTTTGGGGGGGGCGTGGCCCCCCTTGTCATTGATAAGTTCCGCCATTGTCCGGAAGGCCATGTCAAAGTACCGGATAACAACTCCCTTTATCATACTTGACACGTGCTACGATTTGAGTGGGCATGATACTGTTATCGTTCCGAAGGTAACATTGGGCCTGTTTGGGTTGGCGGTAGGAAACGGTGGTTTAAAAGCTATCTAACTTTTTAAAAGCCCGGTAGGAAAAAAGTCAGGTTGTAAATGGTGATTTGTGTTTGGATTGCCAGTTTGGCTTTTTACAGAAGTGACTTTTTTCTTAACTGATGAGTGTTTAGATTATTATTTGAAAAGTCAGTTGTAACATCCCATTTCCAAAAGCAGTATATTTTCTTTTTCATTAGAGTAGAGCATCGGAGCGATTGAGTAACTGATACATATATTTCAAAATGCCGTAAGTCTGGCTGATTACAGAAACGATACATTGACCGAGAGTTTTCAAAAGTAAATAGCAGTAGAGGAAAGTGTCTCTTCGGCAATACTCATGCCGTAGCGACAAGGGATAGTCTTCAGCTGAGTCTCTGTGCGGTCTGCTTGCCTTTCACCTCGGTCCTCGGTTCTCCTAAACCTGACGCTATGTTAAGAGCTGAGGTCCAAATGCACATCGGACCTCAGGTAACGGTTAACCTCATATTTATATACACAGCATATGGAAGATCAAACACAGCATTAATCAACACATAAGTATATAGCAGATGGAAGATTAATATAACAACAATACACATCTCATGTAAAGTTATCTATGCTAACAGTACACATCTCATGTAAAGTTATCTATGCTAACAGTACACATCACATGTAAAGTTATCTATACAAATCACTCGTATAGTCGTCTATCACATATAGGTATACAGTAAATATCAGAGTTAGTGTTACAGTACGTGAACGTACCTTCGTCGGTGGTATAACGGTACTTTTTCGGAAAACGGTACTTTTTGACAGCGGGTGAAACAGCGGTCCGATTATCTTAGATATCCTATAAGGATAACATTTATCAACTTCTAGCACTATAACGGGCATTTTAGGTACAAATTACCATTTTGCCCCCGAACCCCTAATCGGCGGAATTTCGCCGTAGCTTCATTGTTTTTCGCTCTATCTCTCCGAATTTTGACAGATCTTTTCCCTCATCATATTTTCGAAATATACATCATATTTACCCCTAAATATGATATCTAGACTATCTTGAAAAATTAAAGATAAATCTAGCATTCCTACTATATCTACCGAAAGAACTACCGAAACTAAAGACTAGGGACCGAAGAACTTACCCCGACTTTGCTCAGACTTTCTCCAGAGCTTCTCTCTCTAAAACCTCTCTCTAGGCTGTATTTTTTGGGACGAAGAAATGAAGAGGAGAAGGCTTCTATTTATAGAAGAAAGGAGGGACAAGGTGGGAATTACATAAATGTTCTTCAGATCGGATTTCGACCGTCGGATCGCACTTCGCCACGTGGCTCGATCTTGTCCATACACCTCTTGTGCTGAATCATCCTTCTAGAAGAAGATGATGTCATGCATGATGTCATGCATGCTGACTTACCGTTAAAGTTCCCTAATCGGTGTCCTAATCGCGTAATCTTGACGAAACTCAAAAATCCAAAAACAACGTTTTGAAGTTCCATTCTTCCTCTGTAGGAATATCTGGGTTAATGAAATTTATGATCCCATTAAGGGCATTCCGTTACTCGCTGAACATTTTGGGACGTACACCAACGGTTACGGAAATCACTTCCGAAGTTCCAGCTTCTTGCGTAAAATCACCTAGGTTCGTAATATGATCGATCTAGGTAACCATATCCCCGGTTTGAAAAACATGGTGCGTTTTCTATAAGTCACTTTTAGCACTATTTGCCTTATCTTAATTATCCGGTACTCCTAATTACGCTTTTAGTTTCGAAACGACTTCGAGACCGCTTTCAATCCGAGATAGAATTTCACTTTGGTTCATAAAAGGTCCAGTGGTAAAAGACTAAATTTCTATATCTTGAGGTAGAATTTCATTTCTATCTCTGTTCTCATATCTCCGTTGGCTCTTTACCGATTATATTATTATTTTATTCAAAATATCAAGATATTTTTTATTTTTATTTTATTTTATTTTTTTTCTAAGCATAAAATATTTTATTAATATTTTATTATTTATTTATTATTTATTTTGAATTTCTCCCTTAAATTAATTATTTACTAATTAATTTACTTATATCTTAATCTAAACAATTAGCCACTAATTACTTAATTAGCCACTTACTAATTGTTGATAATTTTCATAATTAGGATAAATTATTATCTCACAACTATTTGACTTACATTGGTATTTTATATCCCATGTAAAATTAAAAATTTGGGGCCATAAAGTGCTTTTAATATTATTATATTTATGCTCTATATATTTTCAGGGAAATAATCCCAAAAATTCCTAAAATTAAAGATAACATACTTTCCAAGTTTTTGTCAGTATTTGTTGTCATATGATATTATCATAATATTTTCAGGTCATTTTCTGCCTTATAAAATACCTTTTTCAAGGATTTTAGCTTTTTCTTTTCTAATTTCCATAGTAATTACCTTAGAAAATAAGATAATTATTACTTATTATTTGAAACCACATATTCACCTATTTTCAATAGGTATTATTTATCAAAATATGATACTTATCATAAATACGATTTTTAGGGTATTACATCAGTTAAGATGGAAAATGACTGAAAAGGGCATGTATCATATTAAATACTACTATACATATTAGTTGTATATATTAGGATAATAAAAATTGTAATTTCAATTTAAATTTGGAAAAAATTTAAATGATTATTAAAAAAATAAATAAACAATAAACTCCTTAATTAAATATATTTAATGGATAAAATTGTTTATAAAATAAAATGCATACAAATAATACATTAATTTCTTCTATTGCTCTAGCAGACAAGTTTTTCTCTGATTCTATCACGAAGATGATTCATTTGTGGTGAAGATAATGTATTGATATTTGATGAGGGGTCTTCATCAAGTGGATCATCTTCATCTTCATCTTCATCGTCATCACTCAAATCTCCTTGGTCGCTTGTTCAAATTCCACATCAGAATTCGAAAATCTCCGGATGAGATTGTGTATAGCCATTGTTGCACAAACTATGTGGATTTGAGTTTGAAAGTCATAAGGGAGCATATTTCGCAATATATTAAACCTATTCTTCCATACTCCAAACGTCCTTTCTATAGTGCACCTCAAACTTGAATGATAATAATTGAAGTGCTCGTTAGGATTTCGAAATCCCGATTGTCGCTCGAATTGTGGAAGATGATAACGTTCACGTCTATACGGACCAATATATCCAAATGGTGTTGGATAGCCAAAGATCAACCAAGTAATATTTCCCGATAAATGAGGAAATTTTGTGGCATTTAGAAATTATAGGAAAAGTGAAATAAACACGGAAAAAAAATCTAATTATAGTGATGGTGTTGAAGATATACCTTGAGGTGGATGGGGAAAATTCAAACGTCGAGTAGTGAGAGCGCTGTTGAACAAACGTGTATCATGTGCCGTACCTTCCCAGCCTGCCAACACATAAGTAAAGCACATATCCCAATCACATACCGCCATGATATTCTGTGTTGGATCTCTTTCTCCCAACATATTTGTCGTGCTCAGATTCGCTTACCACACAACTAATGTGAGTTCCATCAATTGCTCCTATTGCATTCTTGAAATATGGCCAGTAGCGGCGATCTCCTGATATGTTAGGGTGACAACCGGGAAACTCAGGATCAAGCGGTTTGACGTATTCAGTTGATAGACCAAGACAGGCCTGTAAAACCTTGTGGAATAACCTACTGATAGTTTCTCCTGAATGTTGAAATTGTTCCTGTATGATTCTATTTGTTAAACCATGGCCAACTGTATATAAGAACATTGCTACCATATCTTCTACTCTTGTGTACTTCGTGTGCTTTAATCCATGGTCTACCAATTTAGAGCATAAATGATAGAAGACATATTTTTCAACTCGAAAATTTTCATAACATACTATGTCATGGCCTTGCAAAACCTCCTGCACCCACATTGCTCCTGTTTGGTTACTAGTTCTACGTGGCTCTTTGCAAATATATGATGTCATATGTTGAGCCACCAAGGCAGCAATCTGTACGTTATTTCTTAGCTCTTCCTCCATAATAGAAACTTGTAAGGCCTTTTTTTGGGCACGAGACAAACGTCGTCCTTCCATGGAGAATAAGATCTGTGTCAAGGAGAAGACTTAACTGAATGAAAAACATACATAGATAGGTATAATAATAGGTGCATCATATAATAGTTGTATCAAACATACAAACATAAAGTTGAACATAAAATAACAAGAGTCAAACAACAATAATAAGCATCACATAAATGCGTGCGTCAGACAAAATACATAATACAAATGCTGTAGCATAATCAATTCAGGTTCAGTTCGTCGGTGGTTCCTGCCATGATGGGGTGTTGTACGCATGGTGCTGCAACCACTCTACCAAGTCATCTTTGTCCCCTTGTAGTGCAACAAACACATCGCGACATCTGTCATGCATCATCATGTTATAACATCGCCGGCGAAAGTCACGGTCAGTTGCAACTTCTGGAATTTTCCGTAACTCACCTACAACGTAACTCATTGGAACATCATGATTGACATTTTCAAGTTGTTGTGTTCTATCCTTAGTTGCGGTAGCTATCATACTAAGAGAATCTGCTATTTGTTTTGAGGCAGACATTTTTTTCCTTCTTCCTGCATTTGACCCTTGACCCCTCTTTCTCTTCCCGGATCCTGAACCACTAGGTGCACTAGGTTGTGTGCTTGTTGTCAGATTTAGGTCGTCTAAAGGGGCACTAACTCTAGTAGTTGCACCTGGAAGCTCTTCCTCACTATCACCTGAGCCTTCTTCTAGGTCCATTGTGGGCCGGTACACATCATCTTCGTCATCACGCGGTATTGCAGATGGTGAGAATTGTAAAGAACCCGATGCCCTACCATCCTTGAAGACTATCTCTAATTCTCTAGCGAACTTTATGCCGCTGTACCTATACTTTGCATACATTGGATTCTCCCGCAAAACAAACAAAAAAAAAACCAAAATTTCTAAGTGTAATCTAAAATAATAAATAATAATAAAATAAATACAAACTTAAGAGTTTTATACCGAATTTTCCTATCCCACCACTCATCTTCTCGCAATCACTTTATGGTTGACACTTGTCATATGATATACCGGTCTCTCTTGCAAATAGCTTGTCCCATACCCTCCATTCTTTCTTCAAGCTATCATACCTATTTTTCAGTTGTTTTTTTCCAACGATTTTCCTGAGTTTTTGTTAAATCCGTAAAAAATATTTCTCCATCCAGTAGGTGTGAATGATCCGCCTTGTCGTTCTTTTTTCAGAATTTGGTCAATACATTGTTGGAGGAAAATTCCTGTGCATCTTTCATCCCAACATATTCTACTTTTGTCCGTGCTCATATTGCTATGTAAATAATCGGTAATTAACAAAAATATATACAAACTTTATAATAAAAATAGTGGAAAATGTAATAATAAGTAATAGCAATATAATAAACAAATGTAATATCTTGGATTTAATCAACTCCTTACTTTGTTTTTTGTCGGGTTTATTTGTTTCTTTAAACATATATATACCGAATTTAATTGTTTTTAATAAAAGATAAACTTCACGTAAAGATGTTACATATAAATAATTATCGGGGCATTTGTTTCTTGGATTTTTATGAAAAACCTGGTGGAACTGACATCCTAAGTTGCTTTACATTTTAAACTTTGTGCTACTAGTGAATTTAAAATGTTTTGAAAAGTGTTCAATGCTTTGTATCTCAGCTAGTTTAAATTAATTCTACCAGTGGATTTAATCAATTCCTTACTTTCTTTGATTGCATTATCCAACGATAGCACAAATCCATACAAAATTGCATATAGACACAAAACTCAAACTAATCAAATAAAATAAAACAAAATTCTAATCCTGAAATCGAAACCTTAATAGAAACAAAAGGTATGACCACGAGTCAAGAATGCATAGATGTAGACCTTAGACCTTACGAGAGAATATCAATCTTTATATGAAGACATATACAAATGCTATGCAGACAGGGACAAAAACGCTGAAGCAGACTTAATTGGAATCTGGAAATTAGAGCAATAACTTTGGACATAGGCATCTTTTGTAACTCACCTACAACTGTGGTTTGATAGAGCAATATCCTGCTACAAAATAGATAAAGAATGAGAAATTAAAGAAAATTCTTCTGCAAATACTTCTGAAGTTATATGTTATATATGATTCGAAATTACCTAATAAGCTTAAAGAAAAGTTAGACCATCAATGTTATATATAGAGGCCCCAGCATAGCAACACTAAAAGAAATTCAAAGGACCTATTCTAAGAACATGAACAGAGCAATATACATCTAAGAACAATACATATCAGATAACTCCACCAAATATATCAAAACTTCACTGCCGAGTGAGTATTGAGAAGCGTATAAAACGCAAATCCATCAAAACTTCACTGCCCTTTCTTCAATTAATCCACCCAAAAAATAGGAACTTACTACACGAAATGGCAAATCTTAGTAGCATACCCAAAAACAAGAATTAGTTTCCAATTAACAAAGCAAAGCCTCCTCTCTAGAAGGGAACATATTATAATAGTGAAGAAAATTTATTTACAAATCAAAACATCAGTATAACCCACAAACCTGTACAACTGACCAAATATTTTTCTTTTGTAATTCTCAAAATGTTTCCACAACCCACACCCCCAAAACTTTAAAACATAGCAATTTATTTTGTAATTTTAGCATAAATCAGTTGAACGATTAATCGAAAGATAAAAGATGAAAAGACCAAAAGCCAACAGAAAACCCATAACTACTAGTAGATCAGATAGCAAACACGAAAATTTCCCAAGTTAAAGCTTCATACATGGTACTTCCAACTTCGAAAACCTCAGGGTCCAAAGCCAAACTATTCGGTAAGCTAACGAACATAAATAATTTAAAATCCATGTCTAGAATGCAAACAGAAAGCAACAACATGAAGAAAAAGAAAAAACCACACATGTACAGATCATTCGACTTCACAGGAACAGAATAATGGGAAGCAAGAATCCAATCAAAAATTAAAATCCCAAATGTATGTTGGTACTCCACCAGACAGAAACTCAAAATCAACTGAAATCAAACTGAAAATAAAATTCCCAGACTCATGATTCCGCAGCTAATCCAGTTCTTGGGCACATCGATGGAAGGAAATCACAAACCCGAAGAAGCTTTTTGAAGTACTTGGGCTGATCGAGTGAGCTGATGACTGGCGATGGCCGATGGCTGGCGACGGCGTCTTCCGCTAGCGACAGATCGGAGAGGACGAATTGAGCACAGGTGGAGTAGATGGAGCACGAGACGCTATTTGAAGACGAGAATGGCTCTGCGCTTTGATTGGACCAGACGAGCACGCGAACCAGCTGGAGAATCTCTGCTGGAGGAAGAGAAAGCTGAGGATGATGGAGTCAAAATCTAATAATCTAGGGCACGAGTGAGTACAAGAATTTCTGATGGAGGGAACGAGTGAGCACATGATGGAGAATCTCTGAAAAAATTCAGAAGCCACGCGATGTTCCAGGCTTTTTTTGATGGAGGGGACGACTCTTGGATGCGTGAGTGAGCAACGAAAGAATAGGATGGAGTCGACGAGTAATGCCGATAAAAAGCTCCAACCTCCTGGGGGCGTTGGTTAAGTTCAGCCACGTTTGGGTAGATGAAATAAGTCCATCCAACTGACTGGATAATCCAAACAGGTTTATTGGGCTTTTTTTCCTCCCAGGACCATTTGCTTATAAGCTACTGAATTTTTTACACTAGAATGATGATAAAAAAGCTAGCCCAAACAGGCCCATTGTCGTTTGGCGGTGGAGCGAACGTGGATTTGGACGCAAGTGGGGTTGTATATGCGTTGAATGAAACGCTGGTGTGTTTTGCGTTTGCTGCCAATGAAAATACGAGGTTTGTTGGAATTTATGTGGTCCCCACATGATTTATTATTCAGTTACTTACTTCACCCACTATCTCCATTATGCTTCAGCCGCCCATTTTCGTAACCGCCCTTTAGGCATAATTGTTTCTCATCTTTTTGATGGGCAGAGGTGAGAGACATGCCTATATATTTTTATGGTCCCTAAGTCTGCTCTCTCTCATGTACACAAAAACGCACACCATCTACGAAGAGAGAGAGTGAAGGCTTAGAAGATCCATATAAGGAAAGCTTCTTCTTCTAAAAGTAATGGTTGGAGGTATGTAGATCCTATATTTAATTCCGCGTTGATCTAATTGTTATTTAGTTGATCGTAAGATTAGATCGCCTATATTTCTAACATTTGGTATCAGTGCAAATATTCCTCTGCCTTGATTTTTGACCGATGAAATTTTATTTTCTTCAACTGGTTGGAGAGATTGGATGCATATATTTAATCTGGGTTTTTCTTTTCTGGATTTCATTTGAATATATGTATGTTTATTTCATCAAGAAATCAGATATATGGATTTTCTCATTTATGCTTTAATTTTGGGTACTTTCTGGTTTAAATTCTTTCGATCTGGATTTCGTTTGCTTAAAACCTATTTGGTTGGAGAGATTTTTGAAAAACCTAAAACCTAAGGCCATTTCTATGGAGTATATTGAGTTCTAAATCCTTTAATGCTTTCGGTCTGGATTGAGTTTTCAAAATCATTGGCGAGAAGAAGAACCCATAAATCGGGATTTCGTTTCGATTTCGTTTTGGTTTCAAACTCAAATTTTTTGTTTTGATTTTGAGTATATTATGATGGATTGTCTGTCTATTATGCCGGAAAACATTTTTTTTTCCGTGATTGTGCCCTGAAAATCGTGCGTACAAAGTGGGCAGTTAATCTTCCCTTGTTCGCCGAGATTATTGCTTGGTATTCCTTGTTCATGATTATCACCGTTGAGACCGAGAGATAATTTTTCGATTCAATGTTGTTTTGATCTGGGTTTGCCTTGTTTATGTGAGATTCTTCAAAATTATTACTCGAATTGTGCTTATCCTCTTTTTCCGTGATTACCATGAGTGAAATTGTCGATTTCGAGTTCGGGATCGTCGAAGAAGCTACCTGGAATCGCGGCATTTTGCAACTCTTTTCGGGTTGCATCCGGGTCAATAAATGGGTCTTAGGGATCCGACTAATGGTAGAAGATCGGACTGTAAAACATTGTTTGCTCCACTTAATGAAACTGTGCGTTTCATTTATCCATAAAAAGGAGCTGCCTGTTGGGCCTTTTGCTTTTGGGCTGTGTGCAGTTGGATTTTCTGGTCTTCTTCATTTGATTTTATTTTACCTTCTGGCTGATCAAGCATCTGGGCCGAGGCAGATATTGGGTTTTAATTTTTA
Source organism: Acacia melanoxylon (assembly GCA_019022615.1). NCBI lineage: Eukaryota > Viridiplantae > Streptophyta > Magnoliopsida > Fabales > Fabaceae > Acacia > Acacia melanoxylon. The sequence continues at coordinate 972,998 of JAFJYJ010000108.1, forward strand.
CCTTTTGCCTATTAATTATTAAACCCAACTAGGGCGAAACATGTAATCGGGGTATGGATCTCATTTTTAATGAATAATTGCTCTGTGCGCCGAGACTCTTTTCTAGGCTTGCAAAATCATCATTTCTATTATTCATTGAGAATCTGGGCCAAAATCAGTGTGATTTAATTTTGGATTCATTTTATCACGTTTTGGGCTTTGGAATGATTGAAAGAACATTTGTATTTTGGGCTTTGAAATTTTAACCCATGAAAAAGAATTGTGGGTTAAATAATTTTGCTCATTGTTTGCTAAATTAACTTATGTATTATTCATATAAAAAAAAGATGTATTATGTATAATTTTGATTATATCAAGCTGAATTGTTTAAATTGAGGAAAGTTAATTTTGGCAACTTTCACATTTTAGAAACTTTTGAAAAATTATTACTATTATTTTTAAGTTATTTAATTGTCTAAATATTTGGAAAAATTTACTTTAGACAATTATATATCCTTTTCAAATTGTTGAAGCCAAATTTGAGTTAAATTATGCCAAAATTAATTCTTTAAACAATATTTGGATACATAAAACAGTGGGAGGATTTTTCTTTTAATTTGATTATTTAGTCATTTATTTTGATTAAATTAATCAATTAATCCCTCCATTAAGATGTGCATATATTGGATTAATTTTGAATGTACAAAATAGTGGGGGAATTTGTCTAAGATGATTATTTAATCACATTTTGTTGATTACATTGATCAATTAAATTCTCATTAAAAATTTGTACATATTTGGAATCTAAATGCACAAGATTAATTTTGGTGATTAATATTGGTAATATTAATTTAATCAAAGTGGGAGGATTGTATTTAGTCACTTTCGTGGATTATTTAGTCACTTATGTTGATTATTTAGTCACTTATGTTGATTAAATTAATTGGTCAAGTCTTCTATGAAGCTGTGCATATATAGAATTTAAGTGCACATTATTGACATTTGAGATTAACTCACTTATATTGATTAAATTAATTGGTTAAGTGTTCCATGAAGCTGTGCATATATAGAATTTAAGTCCACATTATTGATATTTGTGATTAACTTGCGTGTTAAAGTGGTAGCTACAACACTCTCTTATAACATGCATAAATAATCACATATTGATTTTAGAAAACCAATCTTTGGCAGGTGAGTAAATGTAATTTTATTCACATAAAGATTTAGTTGATTAAATCAATTAAATTAATATTCTTGTGACATTGTGTGTATGGTATTTACATTGTACATATTTAGTATTAGTGATTAGCATACATAATTGTTTAAGGAATAGCTACAACATCTTTATACACACGTTGTATGCATATTTAATCACATAAGGTTATACCATATCAAAATTATGATCATATGTACAATTAGTATACATAATGGTGTGATGTCTTTGTGATGAGTATGTAAAATCAAGGAGTAGTCAAAACATCATTACTAGGAACATACACTCTATTTTGTTCTAACGAACAAAATACATCACACAAAGACTTAAAGACATCCATTATAATTAAATGTGTGGTTATAATTAATCTTTGGCTACAGGTAGATAATTATGATCATAGTTTTAATTAGGGTGGAATGGAACGATTTTATATTTTCTAAGTAGCCCACAGGTATTAGGGGATATAACTGCATTCTAGTTTCATCAATTCGAGATAAATTCATGCTATGCTAATGTCTTTGCCCACAGGTAGACTTTAGTGATACGAATTTATAATTATATGATTAATTGAAATAGAATATCAAATTATATTCTTAATTTACACACAGGAATTAAGAATAAGGAAATAATTTGATAGTTTAATCATAAAGTTATATATGGATCTAATTGAATTATAACTTTAGCCCACAGGCAAGTTGTATGTCAGTAGATTCATGTTTTTTAAGCATGATTTACATTGGTAAAACATGGTATGATTTGTTAGTCTCAAATTTTAGTTATAAGTATGTATGTTCAATATTATGCGGTTATACAACTGCGCATTTTTTCGATATGAAGTGTGACATTCCGAATTAAGGGATAATAACTATAAAGTTTGGAGGAGAGAGTTCTCCTATATTTAGGGTGGATGTATGTTGATTATGCTATTAGGAAAGACAAACCATTTTGTATTATTTGTGACCTAAAAGACTCCGAGATGAGGTTGATTTATATGAAAAATGAGAGTGATCTAATAAACTCTCAATTATGTTCATATAGACCTCAATTTCTACTGGCATTCATGGTTCTGTCGAACAACATAACAAGATTAAGCAATTTCTGAAGGCTATTGATGAACAATTTCAGACTTCGGATAAGACACTTACCAAAGACCCTAATCATGAAGTTATTCATTCCCTGAAACTCACTACAGTAAAAGGTGTGCGTGAGCACATCATACAGATAAGAGACACTACAGCTCAACGAAAGTTAGTTGAAGTTGACATGTCTGATTCTTTTCTTGTACACTATATTTTGAACAATCTTCCACAGCCATATAGACCCTTCAAGATATCCTATAACACACATGAGGATAAATGGTCAATCAATGAACTTTTGACCATGTGTGTTCAGGAGGGTGAAAGGTTGAAAATGTAAATGGGAGAATTTCTTGAATATGACTTGATTAGTGGGAGCGATCAATTCAGAAACCTTGTTTCTGAAAAGGGTTATTCAGATAGTTAATCTTCCACTTTGAGTTTTAGAATGATTGTTAACAATGTTCCTTCCGCTTAACTGAATATTGTACAATTAGTCATTCAAGAACCACAATTTGCTGATATTGATCCAATAGATCAAGTTGTTAATGAGGAACAACGAAAACAGGTTGAAACAACATTAAGAAGATCTACTAGAACAAAAGGATCAGCGATACCGAGTGAATATATTGTGCATCTGGGAATCTTACTATAATGTAGGAACGAAAATGATCCGAAATGTTTTCACAAGTCTTGGATTATAGAGAATCAAATCCATGGTGTGATGCTAAGGATGAGATGAATTCTATGGCATTTAATGGAGTTTGTCTTGTTGAGTTGCCTGATGGTATAAAATTCATTAGATGTAAATGAGTTTTCAAAATAAAGAGACTCATTGGGCAATATTGACAGATATAAAGCAAGACTCATTGCTAAAGGATTCACTCAAAGAGAAGGAATCGACTACAAGGAGACATTTTCTCCTGTATCTAATAAAGATTCTCTTCATATCATTTTGGCATTAATTGCACATTTTGACCTAGAGTTGCAACAAATGGATGTGAAAACAACCTTTCTCAATGGTGATTTAGAGGAAGAGGTTTATATGAAACAACCAGAAGGATTTTTCCTCTACTAATGATGAGCATTTGGTGTGCAAGCTCAAGAAATCTATACATGGATTGAAACAAGCTTCCCATCAATGGTATTTACAATTCATGATGTTATCTCTTCATTTGGTTTTGTAGAGAACATTGTGGATGAATGTATATACCAGAAGGTCAGTGGGAGTAAGATTTGTTTTCTTATTCTATATGTGGATGATATTTTACTTGTAACCAATGATAATAGTTTACTATATGAGGTGAAACAATTCCTTTCTAAAAATTTTGGCATGAATGATATGGGAAATGTATCTTATGTCTTGGCATTAAGATACATAGAGACATACGTCGATGTATTTTAGGTTTGTCTCAAGAGACCTATATCAACAAAGTTTTGGAAAGATTTCGGATGAGGAATTGTTCATCAAGTATAGCTCCCATTGTGAAAGGTGACATGTTTGATTTAAATCAATGTCCAAAGAATGATTCTGAGCGGGAACAGAAAAAAAAATTCCTTATGCTTCAGCTGTTAGAAGCATTATGTATGCTCAGGTCTGTACAAGACCTGACATTGCATTTGTTGTTGGAATATTAGGAAGATATCAGAGTAACCCAGGTATTAACCACTGGAAAGCTGCAAAGAAAGCATTGAAATACCTTCAAAGGACTAAAGATTACATGCTTAAGTACAAATGCACTCATATGGAAGAGACTGGTTACTCCAATTCATACTATACTGGCTGCATACTAAAGAAAATCTACTTCAGGATATATATTTATGCTAGTCAGTGGAGTTATTTCATGGAGTAGTAAGAAGACAGTCCTTAATTGCAACTTCCACAATGGAAGCTGAGTTCATATCTTGTTTTGAGGCTACTTCACATGGTGTATGGTTGAAGAGTTTCATTTATGGGCTTAGAATTATGTATTCAATTTTTAGGCCATTAAGATTATATTGTGACAATTCAGTTGCTGTTTTTATGGCTAAAAAAAAAACTAAAGTGATAGTTGAATCAAGCACATCGACGTTAAGTGTCTGGCAGTAAGAGAACGTATTAAAGATAAATCAGTGGTTATTGAACACATAAGCACTGAATTGATGATCCTTTAACTAAAGGCATGCCTACATTGAAATTTCAGGATCATACAGAAAATGGGACTTGGTTCCTTTATATGATTTTCGTTGTAAGAACGATGTTGTGAAACTCTATTTGTGATATTTTCTCATTTCAGTTTTGTGCACATATTCATTTTGAGAAATATCATTGAAGTTTGGACCTAGAATAAACATGAGGTTTATTCATTAAGTGATATGGGCAAGGGAGACATAATGCATTGTGATACATGGAAGATAATACTCGTTTTAAGAGGACCTATCGCTATGATCCATGCATTTTGTTTTTCACTATAGTATGTGTGGACCAAGTGGGAGAATGTTGGAATTTATGTGGTCCCCACATGATTTATTATTCAGTTACTTACTTCACCCACTATCTCCATTATGCTTCAGCCGCCCATTTTCGTAACCGCCCTTTAGGCATAATTGTTTCTCATCCTTTTGATGGGCGAGAGGTGAGAGACATGCCTATATATTTTTATGGTCCCTAAGTCTGCTCTCTCTCATGTACACAAAAACGCACACCATCTGCAGAAGAGAGAGTGAAGGCTTAGAAGATCCATATAAGGAAAGCTTCTTCTTCAGAAAAGTAATGGTTGGAGGTATGTAGATCCTATATTTAATTCCGCGTTGATCTAATTGCTATTTAGTTCATCAGTAAGATTAGATCGCCTATATTTCTAACAAGGTTCCCAACTATAATTGGAAATACTCAACAGAGAACATTAGAGGTAGTGTACGATGTTGATGGTGGTAACTGGTAAGATTGGGTTCAGGCCTCATAGTTGCAGAGTAAGCAGCAAGTTCGTCACTGGTGTTTCACCAGCGATCCCTCCAAATCCGATTTAGATGGTAGAAATTTACTTTATATATTTTTCCCTTAGATTTTAAAATATGCAACATAATAAGTGATGCATCAGCATAAAGAAAATAACGGCCGAATTGTGATTTTTGGCGGTAGAGAGAACATGTTTTGTTGTTGTAACTGGTTAATAATTGCTTGCTAAAAGCAAAAGTTCTAGAAGCATTGATTAATAAATAAATAAAATGTATCAATCTGAATTATAGATGGAGATGTAAGCGTTATCAAATTCAAAGATTTTATTTACATATTGCTGAATAATCATGCGTGAATCAGATCTAAAGCCCTCTTGAGAGCGTCAACAAAGTAAGAAATTATGTCATGGTGTTCTTTTGGCTCTCTTTTTTGTTTCATTTAGTTTCAAGGCATTTCGAATTTTTTGTTTTATATATATATATTTCATTATTTCTTTGGTTGGAAAAATAATATTATATGTTTCTTGAATTAGTTTAAAATGAAACACTCACATTTTAGCCTTGAAACTAAAAATGTCAACTAAGTCTTATACTTTTTCCGGCTCAAAATTTAAAAGCCAAATAACTAAATTACGCAATTTGAAAAGTCATATATTACAAAGCCATAAGGGGAAAAAGAGATAAGAGAAAAAGAATGGAAAAAAATAGGTAAGAGAGACATATAATTAATTAGAGGTAAAATTAGAATAAAAAATATTACATGATGAGACAAAAAAAAGTGGCTCTCATAAAAAACCACACCCTAAAGAATTTAGCTCTTATATAATGAAAGCAGAGGGAGTATTAAAAGCCGGAACAAGTAGATTTCCAGACACAAGGATTTTGAGTTGGAATGATATAAAATCTTAAAATAATTTAAATTTTTAAAATACATGAATCAAAGGCTCAGCCATTAAAACCAAGTTACATTTTATGCTCATCATTTTGATGAGCAAAAATGTCCTAATCGCCTATCTGATTGAAATGGCGATGGAATCCACAATAGGAAGAAGGTCGGGAGACACTTAGAACGACCGGATCGGAGCATCATCCTCCCGCCTTTATGCTCAGAGGAAGATGAAGAGAGCATGAGGCCCGCGACAGCGAAGAGGATAGCCTCCTACATTTCCAACCTCACTCAGCAATGCTAATTATGAAGCCAATTCCCGTGCCGCCTTTGCCCTCCATGACTGCTTCAGCAATGTCAGAGACCCGTTGACGAAATCTGCAGCTCTCTCAAGCAGGTGAAGATTGCATTGTTGTTGAACCATAGATCTCTGAAATATGAGGCTCCAATGGTCAAGCGGAGAAGCAGTGAAGATTTGGAGAAATGGGATAGTGAGAGCGTTGGAGGAGAAGTCATGAAGATGTGCGGAGCTCACAAATAGGAACCGGGGTTTTAGGGTTTGGAAGACATTTTTTGGGTCTATTTCTAAAAAATAGACGTCAAAAGATTTTTTAATATATTTATAAGATTGTCACCGCATTTTTTTTACCACGTCTGTTTAAGAAAACAAATATGTATTGTAGTGTTTTTAATGTTTGTTTTCAAAAAGAGGATGTTAGTAATTGTATTTATCGTCCATTTTTGAAAAAAAGACATTAAAATTCAAGCAAAAATTTCAAAAATTCCACCGCCTAAATTTTAAGGTCTATTTTTTAAAATGGACGTTATTTTTAGCCGTTGATTCTTTTTTTGGGACAACTAGCATTATCCCTCAATTTGATGGCTACCTTGGATATGTTTGCGATCTCGCCTTTTTTGCCCCATCAAATCTCGCCTAATATATTGTTTTTTCCCTGATTTTTTTTCTCTCTCTTCATTAATCTTTTCTCTGTTTGTTTGTCTAGTTTTTTCTCCCTTTTTGCCTGAAAACATGTTGATTGAGTAACCGAACGTTTGGATAACTTCGTTGGAGAAAGGTATCCCAAGTCAAGATGTGTACCCACTGAAATCAGGTCCTTGCGCCTAACGATCTTTATTAAGGAATATTTTCCACTCCTGCTTCTTCTTCTTCTTTTTAAGAGGATAAATCTATCTTTGTTACTTGCAGGGTTTAATACTTGCATCTAACATCTACATAATTTATTGTGCAACACATTATATCCTAAGATTTTCCCTTATGTATAATGTCATATTTGGTTTCTTTTCACTGTCCCTCCATTGTAAATTTGATATGTTTGTTTAAAATTCATGATAATAGTCTGAATAATCAAATTCTCCACCGAAGCCATATTTGACTCAACTGATGACACCAAATACAAGTCTTGACTTAAGTAAGAATTTACAAATTCAACCATATGAATACGATAGGTGCTTGAATTTCTTGTGTTAGTTGAAAAATAAAAAAAAATCATCACATTATATTCTCCAATAATTTTAATGTAAGGTTACTCCAACACTAAGCGGAGGGAAGCCATTTCTACAAAATCTTTAACCTGCTATCCATTAAGTTATGTAATTTTAATTTATCTGGCAACTTAATTTTAATTTAAATTGATGCATATTATCTCTACTTTATGTGGCAATTCAGGGGTGTTTTATTTTAAAATTCCATGTAATGATGTTGCAATATAAGCTAAAGGGGGCCATAGTGTTACATTTTGATATAAAAATTAAATCTGTAAAATGTTTTTTTTTTCCTTTTTACTATATCTTTGATTATTCTACTTGAATTCTTTCTCATCCCAATCAAGGTATCTGTTTTCTAGATTTTCCGTTGAGTTATCATTAAATTCACCACCTTCAGGCTTACACTAATTCAATGTTTGTGGGTAGAATAATGAAGGGATAATAAATTTAATATAATCTCAAGAAAAAAAAAAAAAAAAAAAAAAAAAGACCTAGTGTGGCCAACAATCTTGAAGGTCATTGATGCCAAAATAAGATATGAGATACCATGGACAAGTATTCATAGCGGAACAAGGATCGAATGTAATATATGAAAAGTTGAGATGAAATATTATACACATACAAATTCGGGAAATTACTATGTGGAAAAAGCCAAACCAGAAATTCCTTATGAGTTACTACATAGTGTAACATATGATCCCTTCATAGCGTACAACATATATAACCCAGTTTGTTGGCAACGTTAATATACTTTATAGTTTATACTGTATGAGATAAGAAGTATCGTACGCAATGGCGGACCTTGGGATAAATATTTGACTGGCTAATATATACTCATTAACTAGTTACAATTTTTTTTGGGTAGCCATGGCTTTGGAATAAATATTTGCTTATGTAAAAATACATTAAGTTTTACATTATATTAAATTATTTTAAAAAATTCTGAATAAATTTTGTTTTTTGGCCCCCCTTGTATCAACTAAGATCCGCTACTGATCAGACGTCATGCATACATATCAAATTGTTGTATTGATTTTTTTAAAAAAAAAATCTTAGAAATGTCGTCGAACTCAATTAGGATATCGATCAATAGCCTTGGAGAGAGGAAATCATAGGGAGTATTATTATATAAAATTAAGAGTTTACAAAAAAAAAAAAAAAAAAAAAAAAAAAAAAAAAAACGTTCCTTAAACTTATCTTATGAAACAAACATGACTACTAAAAAATCCTATCTTATAAAAAAACGGAGGGACTCGTTGTCAATGTTTTGGATTTGAGATTTGAAATTTTTGTATTATAAAAGAAATACTCATCTGGTCCAATTTATAGGATATTTATAATATTTTTCACATAGGTAAAAAAAGCCTAAATTTTATTAACTCTGCCATAAAATTCAATAATTTTTCAATTTTACTTTTAATTAATATACATTCATCTCAAAATTTTAATGAAGTGACTTATAAATAGGGTGAAAAAGCTTCTCTCTCTTCTCAATAAATAGGGTCGGAGGAGTAATCTTGAAGGTCTTTGATCCCAATTAAGGTATCATTAGCCTTGGAGATGAAATCGTTGGGGGCTTCACACATCCTAATTGGTCTATTTGGCTTGAGGACTGAGAGTAGCCTGTTAATACGATTGTGACCAGACCAGCTAAATGAAATGAACTAGTTCATCTGCTATATAAATAAATGGGATTTTAATAATTTTATAATTACAAGGTAGGATCAGATGGTAAAAATTATGACCAACCATATTAAATTTAATGAGCCTATAAAGGCCAACCATCCCTACATTTAGTGTATCCTTTGTGGCCTCTTGAAACACAGGAAGTTAACCATCTTTTCTTCGTTCTTCCAATGGCATCTTATTCTTCAAATCCATTCATGTTTGCCTTTCTTTTTCTGGTTTTCTTCTTCTTCGTCATCTTTTCTGAGAACATAAGCTTTGTTTCTTCAATAAGATCAGAAGAAGGCAGTGAGCTTCAACAAAATACTCATCACCGTGTCTCTCTCAGCTCTCTCTTTCCTTCTTCCTCTTGCACCTCTCCTCTTCAAGGTTCTCTTTTTGTTATAATATATACTCTCTCCGGTACTTAATATAAAAACCATTTACTTAATTTGATTAAATTAAATAAGTTATAATGACACGTTTTTTCAATTAGATTGAGTACATTCAGATGAACGAGTGCAAGCAGGCATGGAGGATCTTTAGAAGTGGTACACAAGCACGGGCCATGTTCAAAACCAAAGCAACGCACATCTTCATCTTCATTGTCTTCATTCATTATACCACACAGCGAAATCCTGAAGCAAGACAAATCCAGAGTGAGGTCAATCCACGCCAAGCTTTCCAAGACACAAACCCAAGAGAATATTAGTTCAAATGGGTTGGACCCATTCGACTTCCGGCCATGTCTTCGTCACGGTGGGGCTGGGACGGCCCAGAGAGATCTATCTCTCTACGTGGACAATGGCAGTGACCTCACTTGGACCTGTGACTCCTGCTATCACCAGAACTAACCCATCTTTGACCCTTCTCAATCTTATTCTTTCTCCAACATCCCTTGCTCTTCTTCCCAGTGTTCTTAGCTTTCCACTGCCACAGTTATATTTATATGTTTTATACTAAACTAATTTGTTTGATTTAAAAACTGATATATAATCAAATGATACACATCATATTCTATGACTGACAAATTTATTTAGCTTCCTTAATCTTTTTTTTTAAAAAAAAAACAACTATTGTATACTTATGCTTATAGATCAACATTTCATATTTTTAGTGTTATGGTGCCTCTAATGTATCTCCTGTGACTGCATATATCTTCAGGATTTTTTAACTCAACAACAAGGACTTGCATGTGTGCTCTTATATACGGTGACAATTCCATCTCTAATGGCTACTTCGTTAAGGACAAACTAACCATATCTCCCACTGATATCTTCGACGGCTTCCTCTTTGGCTACGGCCAGAACAACACTGGTCTCTTCAACAACTCGGCGGGGTTGATCGGTCTTGGCCGTGATCCCCTCTCTTTCGTCGGACAAATCGGGCAACATCACATACATTCCATGCTCTTCCATATCAAAGAACTCCTTCTACGGCCTTGACTTCGTCAGAATAACCGTCTCTGGCGTCAATATCCCGGTCTCTGCATCCTCCGGCACGTTCATTAATAGTGAAGTCACCTGGCTCCCTCCGGTGGCGTACGATGCCCTAAGAGACGAGTTTCAGTGATAGATGTCGATGTACCCGAAGGCGGATCCATTTGACGAACTAGAGACGTGCTACAAACTGAGTGGGTACGAAGTTGTTCACTTGTCAGTGTCGTTTGGCAATGGGGTGAACATGAGGTTGGACTCAACCGGGATTCTAGACGTAGTGAGTGAAGAACAGGCATGTTTAGGGTTTCCTTGGAATGAAGAAGATGATGATGATCACGTTGCTATTATTGGAAACAAGAACGAAATCCCCCTGCGCGTTGCGCGGTGCAACAATTCAGAAAAACTACAGAGTATCCTCTCCTTAAACTCATCTAAATTATTAAGTAATTGAATAAAATACAAAGCATAGTAAAAGAAAAGAACTATATTTCAAATCTGCCAACCCTCTTTATCTGAAAACACAACATGCACCACAGCAACATCAGTAGTTGTAAGCTTTCATGTTTATCAACGTATGTAATGTGCTCAAAAGCAACAACAAAATAATATGAACATGCTAGCCATTAGATTACATAAACATTCATATATATAAAATGAACATCCAATATCTCAATTATCTCTCTAAACATTTCTAAAGATTTCCTTGTAAACAAAATATTGTTTCCCATCTTGTATAAGAATTTTTAAACCTGCAATATTGTTAACTCTTTGATAAAGCGACATATAATTGCACATGATTAATGTAGCTTGCAGATATGACTTTCAAGTGTCATCAGAATGGTACATGGCATAATGAAGCTAGCCTTTTTTCAGATATGATCAAGGAACGGAACAAAGGAGAATCAGAAGTTATATCCATATTTTCAGCTCATCAATACAAAAAAGAAAAGCATTAACTAATATTTTACTAACCTCCATACGCCAAGCCAAGTTAGACACAGAATTAACAAAAAGCTTGAAATATCTAAAAGTTTAAAAGACAGGGTAATTTCACTTACTTGCAAGTAAACCTACTTCTTCCAAAAAGAATAGTTGAAGGGGGTTTAGGGTTGAGGCCACCACATCACCCACAATGATAGAACTACGCATTCGTATTGTAGAACTAATATTTGGAGATCAACAATAAAAGTTTCACAAAATAACATCACATGGGATTCCCAACACTCCAAAAAGACAAGATAGCTCAACTACAAGCTCTCGTAAAAACATAAATTTGTTCTAGCCTCTCGCCATAGGAAATGCAAAGCACAAAATAAAACCCTAGAGGAATCGAGAGAGTAGAATTGAACCTTATGTTAATTACCAATTTTACATATATCATTTCAGAAATCATATAAAAAATATTACAAAGGAAGTTAATTAAAAATAAATTGACTTGTATAAAAAGCGAAATTTCCATATCTCAATAGCCATTAAAATGGGAAAACAAAAATACTCAATTTATTTTATGTTGTACGAACATATTCCAATGTCTAATTGGTAAAATTTTATTTTAAAAACTAATTTAAATGGAAATGGATTGGAGAACTTAATTCAGGAATAAGAGATAACAATCATCAATATATATCATTCAAATATGCAAGGCACGAGACCATATGTTACAAGAACATAACTGCCGCACAAACTACTCAGTGTATTGTCATTTTAACAATTCTATATTACATAAAACGATGCTGTTTCATATCTTAAGTATCTAACATGGTACAGTTACTTCTCAGTAAATCTCAACAATCCCAAAAGTTCAAACTCACACAGTCCCCTCATTTGGTTCGAAAATAATTTCATTGTCTCTTGTTAATTGTTACTCTATAACTATATCCGATAAATTTCGTCATATACTTGTTTAATTGTTTCTCAAAATTTTGAGTAAAAAAAAAATGTTTCTCAAAAGACTCTTGCAAGTGATGATAATTTATTTCCGCCGTGACTTGAAGATTACAGTTTCAAATTCTGGAAACATCTCTGCTTATGGGGATAAAACTGCGTACATATCTTTCCCTAGACCCCACCTAGTGGGAGCCTCGTACACTCGACATGCTTGTATATGTATAAGTCATTGGCTTGAGTTGTATTGTTTTCAATTAGTTCAAACTCATACAGTCCCTTCATTTGGTTATAGAAATAATTCATGGAGCTAAATAAACATACCTTGTACTTTTTCCTATAAATATCAGCCACTATTGCATGGGAAAGAAGTATATTGTGAGCAACAATGGCCCTGTTTGGGCTAGCTTTTTAATCAGCTTTATAGTGCAAAAAAATCAGTGGCTTTGAAGCAGATGACCAGTGAGAAAAAAAGCCCACTTAGCCCTGTTTGGATTGGGCAGTACGTTGGATGGACTTATTTCATTTAGCCAAATGCCCTTTGGACTTATTCAACGCCCCAATTTGGAGCTTAATGCTCGACGCACCGGTCCCCCTCCATCCCGTGCTCACTCATCATCTTGTTCCTTTCGATTATTCACTTCTTCCAGAATCCCACACTCTCGGCTTTATCGAAACCTCTTCTTGCAATCCTCCTCTTACAAGCTCGCCTTCTTCAAACCCATCACATTCGAGAGAATCCCTACGAAACTATCGGCAACGCACGCCGCCATCGAAGACATCAACCCGTTGTCCTCGCAACCCGCCGAAGAACTCCCTCCCAAGCTTCGGAAATCATCAAGCTTTTCCGGTCCGCGCGAAACCCAAGGACAAGTACGAGCAGCTTTTGTTCTATGCCAAGAATCTCAAACCCTCGATACGCAGTTCAAGACGCGGGAGAACAAAGTCGAAGGGTGTGTCTCTCAGGTTTGGGTGAGAGCCTTCCTTGATCAAGACAAGAATGTTATCTACGAAGCCGATTCCGATTCCGTTCTTACTAAGGGGCTCGTTGCCTTGCTCGTTCAAGGGCTTTCGGGTCACCTTGATCGGCGAGGTTGTTCGGATTTCTCCAGATTTTGTTGTGCATCCGGGGCTACTGAGAGTTTGACTCCTTCACGGAATAATGGATTTTTGAATATGTTGAAATTGATGCAGAAAAAGGCGCTTTTATTGTTTGTAGAAGCTGAAAAGGGTGGTGATGTGAACCCTAAGTCAAATTCCCAGTTGGAAAGTGAAAGTTTTGTTGAGAATTCCGGGAAAGGAGATTCTCTGGGCTCAAACGATGGATTGAGTTCGAAATTGATGGTAATAAGTTAGAGTTGGGCAAGAATTCCTCGATATCCGCTGAATTGAATCGGTATTACGGGAAGCGAGAGGAAAAAGGATCAAAGAAAAGTTGGAGAAGGAACTTAGTCCTGTTGAATTACAAGTTGAAGATGTCTCTTATCAGCATGCAGGTGCAAGAGGAAGTGATGGAGAAACACACTTCAACCTTAAAGTTACATCTAAAGAGTTTGAGGGGAAGAGTTTAATTAAGAGGCATAGGCTCATTTATAACATTTTGCAAGACGAATTGCGATCCGGGTTGCATGCTTTGTCAATTGAGGCGAAAACACCATCTAAAGTCAATAAAGGGTGATAATCATTTACGCAGAAAAAGGGATCATTTTTCTCCCTTTGCTTCGACTACTCTAGCCAATGCTCTCATTTTGTTTATTTTACTAATAGAGATAGTTAAAAATGCTTGGTGATGTTTCTACAGGATATCTTTATTACAGTGATTTTTAGAAATTTTATTGCTAATAAATTCCCAATGTGCATGAAGGTGAGTTGCAATAATCAATTCACATGAATGCATAAATATTTTTAAACTTGGGGGCTCATTTTAAGCTCTCGATGCGTCATATCTAAAAGCACATTGTCTCGGCTTCGAACTAAAGTAGAGTGAGAATGCTCCATCGTGTTAAGCAAGTAAGGAATTGGATGATGAATATGTTCTGATGGTGTTTCGAACAGATTGAATCATATTGTCATCCATGCGTAAAAATCTGGTGCATGTCTTTTGGGTGAAAGTGAATGTTTTCTCTATTTTAGTGGAATTGGGTAGAGCAGTTTTCTTAGATAATACTCATGATAGAAATAGGAGAAATTAATGTATTATTTGTATGCATTTTATTTTATAAACAATTTTATCCATTAAATATATTTAATTAAAGACTTTATTGTTTATTAATTTTTTTTAATAATCATTTAACTTTTTTCCAAATTAAAATTTTTATTATCCTAATATATTCAACTAATATGTATAGTAGTATTCAATATGATTCATGCCTTTTTCAGTCATTTTCCATCTTAACCGACTTTTCAAATAACAATCCAAACACTCATCAGTTAAGAAAAAAGCCACTTCTGCAAAAAGTCAAACTGGCAATCCAAACACAAATCACCATTTACAACCTAACTTTTTTTCTACCGAGCTTTTTTTAAAGTCAGATAGCTTTTAAGCTACCGCTCCTACCGCCAACCCAAACAGGCCCAATATAAGGCTCAGTAGCAGAGTTGCCCTCCTTGCAAAGAAGGTGAGACTCAATGGAACATCGTCCAGGTGCATCAAAACCTAAATCATAACCCAGTAGGGCAACATTATGAGGCTCATTAAAAGTGATCCAGTGCTTCACCCTGTCTCCAAATTTCTGAAAACATATCTCTGCATAACTTGCAAAGTCCTTTCTGCAGTGAAACAAATGCTAGTTCAGTTGTAATAATACTGTGAAAAGCAATCAAGTTAAGAAGGGTTGAAAGCAAATTTGGTACTTACATGATTGTAGGGCTAAGCCATCCTTTATACTTGTCTTCTAAGGCTTAAGGTAAGTCCCAGTGGTAGAGGGTGACATAGGGTTCAATTCCTGCAAAATATATATATATATGCATGCATGGTGAAAAATCAGATAGAGGCAATGAAGATCATGGAGATTCTGATCAATCACATAGTGATAATTAATAAATTACCTTGGGCTAGTAAAGCATTGATGAATTTATTGTAATGATCAATCCCAACCTGATTGATTTCCCCAGACCCATCTGCCACATGAAACTGTATTATCAGAACATTTCATTAATTATGTCTACTTCTCTGGTCCTATTTATAGGGTAGAGAGAATAAATCTTTTGGTCATGTTTATAAGGCAAATCATTAAAGGTTACATATGAATGTACAATTTTACGTATCATCCATTTTGTTATTGAGTTGATTTTGTTTTCATAAGGTATAATGTATATTAAATATGAATAAAGTTGGAAAATTGTTGAATTTTATGATAAAGAGGCTATTTAAGGTTTTTTTTGTCCGTCTAAAATATGTTGGAACTATTTTATATATAGGATCAAAGGATTACTTTGCTAATGCCAATTTAGTTAAGTACTCCCTCTGATCCTAAATATAAGAAATATTTGAGTAGTTAATCCGATCCTAAATATAAGATATAGTTTTTATATTTGTCAATATTTTTTTGATTTACCTCTATTGACGTTCCATCAATAATAATCAAGGAGGAGAGGAAATGAGGGAATTAATTAAGAAATATGACTCGGGTGTTTTAGAAAATACATGTCATATTAATTAATTCAACTAACTTTCTTATTCTAATTAAATTTAGTAAATATGATTTATATTAAGAACCGGAGGAATATTTAACATATATTTAACATCCTGCTTCATATATAAGCCTAAATGATGATCACTTCAACCTCAATTTCTGGCAAAAGTTGGGAGTAAAAACGCGTACTGGGAAAAATCCTTGACCAAGAAATGGAAAATCTGTAGGCATCCATTCCCATGTCCTTCATGAGTTGTGTGTCTTCCTGTATGCAAAACAGCTCATCATTCATTGTCGGAGAAACTGATTTTGGAAATGTTAAGTTCTCAGCAAAACATTACTTACTTCAAATATGTGATATTGATCCACCGCCACGTCAGCATTGCTGCCATCAACACGGAGCTGCGGTCATCAACACCAAACAATTGGCAATATTGCACCACAATCAAAGACTGAGATATCCAACCACAAAGCACATGAAACCGCAATTTATCAAGTTCACTATTATTCTTGCTCAAATAAACCTTCTCAGGATCAACCCCAATCTGCTTCAGAAAATTTCCATTAGTATAATGCCATATCCAGAAAATATAATTTTCCATTAGTATAATGCCACATCCAGAAATCTGAAGCATATCATAGCAAACATGGCAAGCAAAATCTCCACTATGTCATTGCTAAAATTTCCAAATTACCTTTTTCTCTCCAGCATGTTAATCTGCAATTAAATGCTGGTGTTTCAACCACTGGAAAGTGTTTGAACCTAAGCACGTATATGAATTCCCTAAGCAAGCACAAGTGATGAGTTTTTTTACCATCCACCCATCAAAGCCTAAAGCAGCAGCAAGCTCTACCAAACGCTCTGCATACATTTGTTTTTTAAGTTCATTGTTGGTTCTTCCTCAAATGTCCTTTTAAGTCAGTTGAAACCATTCTTTTCAAAAGGATTCAGTTCACTTCCCATGAAATGTTTATGGAGATTCATGATTGCAAGTTCCTTGATTTTATGAGATAAAACAATCCATCTGAAAATTCCTTAAACCTTCTATTCACCAAATAAAGTTGGACAATGCTCTAATCCTCCACAAAGAATACAATTGCCTCATAAGATGATTAGGCTAACAGAGAACAACCACTTTGGCAGGAACATTATGAAAAAAATGTAATATCCCCTCAGTAGAACAAAAATATGAAAGACATGGCAATCGACTTTTGTGCATATCCATTAGCTTAGTATATAACAAAAGTGTAATTATATCATACCTCAACTGAATCCTGTTTCTTCTGAGACCTCTTCTCAGAAAACTTTTCATTAGGTTTCATTTGTCTTCCTGTTATGTTGTTTGTCATGTGTCTTTGGTGTCTGATCACCACCAACTTGACCACTTGCACCAGTAGTTCCTTTATTAAAATTTGAATCACTCCCCAAGTTTGAAGTTGTTTTTGCTGACTGATCTCCTTCCTTGGATTCTATGAGACCGTCCATCTTTCTGTGCTTGGGGTCCTCATCTTCCTTTGTATCTGCAAGTAGTGCATCATTTTCTTCAGAAGTCAGTCTTTTCCTGTTTTTTAGAATCTTTCTTCTTGTCCGCCACACCATTATTTGATGCTTCAAGATTATCAATTTTTGAAACATTTTCAGTGGGATCCCCAATATGCAATTCTTTAGCATCTCCATCACGACTCAGCTTGTCTTTCTTTGTCTTTTTTTTGTCCTTGGATTTCTTTTCTGTCTCAGCACCTTTCAATTCTGTAGGCATAAACTAACTCAAACAGCGGGTATGTTTAAATCATCAAGGTAACAATCATAATGAAGAAAGAAAGGACGCATCGAAAGCAATTCCTAAAACCAAAAGGGACAAAATCACAAATTTCAGCAAATGAACAGAGAAACACGAAAGATTTGAACCTGGAACCTGAATAGGGCGAAGCGTTCGAATGGAATTTGGAAACCCTAAGACAAGCACGCCCAGATACCTCATCCACTGGGACCTCCCTTACTTCGTCATTTTGAAATGGATCTGCAAAGAAGAGAGGCATTTTGAAATTCAAAATTCAAAATTTCACCCGAAGAAGGACACTGGGCAAAGGAAAAAGGAGGACAGTGAAATAAATGGCATGATGATGTAAACAGCGGCTTGCGTATAACTGGAAACAGCTTACATTCGAAGCCGTTACTGTTGAATTGAACAGTAAGTTGTGAGGAAAGCAACAGTGCATTGCTCATTTTGCTATTCCTATTAAGTTTATATTGATGATTGATACACAGCAAAAGACAAAGGAGGTAGTGTACGATGTTGAAGGTGAAAGGATCGGATTCAGACCTCATGGCTGCAAATAATAAATTATGGATTCAAGTAAATGTTCAAAATTTTAGGATAACCTGAGCTCTCTGTTTTTGTTTTCGTTAGTTACAAGGCCATGGACTTTGTTGTTTTGCTCTGTTTCATTTTTCCCCTTTTTGTTTTTGAGGGAGGGAGAGTAATTGAATTTGATGCGACAAGGTTCTTTTTATGTTTGAGGACAACTTAGGTATCAAAAAATCAATAATCTTATTGGAAAAATTTCAAGACAGAATAGAAAATATGCAAACAGAGGAGAAAATGCTGAAAAGGTCGAATAATCATTCAGGACCTCAACGTTCTATTTATAGTGGAAATAGAAATCAAATAGTACAATGCAATAACAGAATTTGTTACAGGACAATATGGGACCACACACGCGTAACATGTATAGCTGCTAAGGAATATTGCAGAGCATATTCTATAGTATAAACAATTAATGATTACTAATTACAATTATGAATCAGGTAGCTAGTCATTAGTTCTAACATTCCTCCTCAAACGAGAGGGTATAGGACACAGACCAAGTTTGTTCCTTAAATAGCTAAACCGATTATGAGTCAAAGCTTTTGTGAGACAGTTAGCAATTTGATGATGAGAAGGAACATAGGCAACTTTAATATCTCCAGCTAGGACCTGATCACGGATGAAGTGCACATCAATGTTGATGTGTTTACTTCTAGAATGATGCACTGGATTGGAGGCAAGAGCCTGAGTGCTCAGATTATCGCACCAAATGACGAAGGGTCTTGTTAGATATAACCCCAATTTAGAAATTAAAGAACAGAGCCACTTCAATTCAGCTGCTCCATCTGCAAGGGCTCTGTACTCAGATTCACAACTTGCTCTTGACACTACTCTCTGTTTCCGTGAAGCCCAAGAGACCAAGGTTCCACCCAAATAGACACAAAAACCAGCCATGCATAGATTTCCTATCATCTAAGTCAGTAGCCCAATCAGCATCAGTGAATGCCATTAATTGCAAAGAACGAAAGGGCTTTAAATGTAACGCATAATTATATGTAGCCTTAAGATAACAAAAGATACGTTTCACCCCCTGAAAATGAACATCCGTAGGACATGACAAAAACTGACTTAATTTGTTCACAGAGTAAGCAATATTAGGTCTAGTGGTGGTAACATACTCAAGTGAACCAATAGCTTGGCGATATAAAGAGGGATTGGTCATAGGAGTACCATCGGTAGAAGAAAAATGTCGTCCTGTAACCATAGGAGTTTGAACAGGAGCACAATCAGTCATACTGAAACGATGTAAGAGATCCATGATGTATTTACCTTGGTTGAGATAAAGACCAGTATTATCTCTAAAGACCTCTAATCCAAGAAAATAGTGCAAATAACCCATATCTTTAAGAAAAATTGTCATTTAATTTGACAATAAAATCCTGAATGAAACCAGAATTGTTGCCAGTAATCAGGATATCATCCATATATATCAAAATAAAAACCAGAAGTGAACGAGTTCTCAGGAAGAATAAGGAGATATCACACTTAGAATTTTGAAAACCCCATTGAGTTAAGATGAGTCTGAGACGATCGAACCAAGCACGGGGTGCTTGTTTGAGACCATAAATCACTTTCACCAGTTTGCACACATGATTAGGGGTCCGAGGATTACAAAATCCTTCAAGTTGGCGCATATACACATCCTCTTGAAGATAGCCATTCAGAAATGCATTATTGACGTCTAGTTGCTAGATTTGCCATCGAAAATTTACAGCAAGAGTAAGGATAAGACGTACCGTGGTCGGTTTGATTACTGGGCTAAATGTCTCGAAATAATCCACACCGACTGCCTGTTGAAATCCTTTCGCAACAAGACGCGCCTTATGTTTGAGAATCGATCCATCGGGTCTGAACTTGGTTTTAAAAATCCAACGACAGTCGACTATTTTCTTGGATTTGTCGAAAGGCACAAAAACCTAGGTATTATTGAGTGACAGAGCATTGAATTCTTCGTGCATCGCACAATGCCACTGAGGGGAGGAGAGAGCCTCGGTAACAGTACGAGGTGTACTTGCCTGAGCAATGGAATCCGGCGTCTCTGATTGGAGCAACCCAATAAAGGGACATCACGGCTTGGTGATCCCTGATTTTGCCCTAGTAACCATCGGGTGCATATTTGGGGCAGGAGTGGGAGTCGGGTCTGGAGCATATGGGGCAGGAGTGCAAGTCGGGTCTGGAACATTAGGTTGTGAACATTGACTATGGGCCACAGGTTGGGCCTGAACCACTGGATTTGAATTCATATTGAGTGACGATGGAGATCCATTAGGAGGTAAAGACGGGCTTGGACTTGATTGTAATGAATCCGGTGGTGATAAGGGCCTGTCAGTGAGATGATTGGATCTAGGAGTGATTGATTCCGCATCTCATGAGGTAGTAGACAAGTTAGATCGAGAGTAAATAATCAATGAAAGAGCATTATCATCAGAACGAGGCATAGCTGCTTGGCGGTTGAAGAATCCTGAAATACATGGAAAAGTACTTTCATCAAATACAACATGCCTGGAGATATATAAACGACCAATATCCTTTATGTTGCTCCGCAGGACCAAGGTAGAGGCACTGCTGACTGTGATACTAAAACTTGTGGGAATTATATGGTCTTAAACATGGATAACATGCATAACCAAAGGGTTTCAATTGACGATAATCTGGTTCTTTCTGAAATAAGAAGAACAGAGGTGAAGTGTTATCAATGATAGGCGTGGGAAGCCTATTAATCAAATAAAGTGCATTTTGAAATGCCTCTGTCCAGTAAGTTGATGGCATTTTAGCTTGAGCCAACAAAGTAAGGCCCATCTCGACTATGTGTCGATGTTTGCGTTCGGCCCTGCCATTTTGTGAAGACATGTAAGGATAGGTGTACCGCATTGCTATTCCAGTATCATTTGCAATCGGTATAAAAGGCTTATACTCTGTTCCGTTATCACATTGAATGGCCTTAATTGTTGTGTTAAACTGGTTTGTAACATAATGGTGAAAGTGATTAAAAGCTTGAATAGCTTCTCCTTTGTGTTTTAGAGGGTAAAGCCAGGTGTACCTATTGTAGTCATCAATGAAGTGAATGTAAAACTTGTGACCGTGACTAGATTGAACCGGTGAGGGACCCCATATATCAGTATGTATAAGTTCAAAAGGTGAGGAAGCACAAGACACAGA
This sequence comes from Acacia melanoxylon, assembly GCA_019022615.1. Taxonomy (NCBI): domain Eukaryota; kingdom Viridiplantae; phylum Streptophyta; class Magnoliopsida; order Fabales; family Fabaceae; genus Acacia; species Acacia melanoxylon. Next base: position 994,746 of record JAFJYJ010000108.1, read on the forward strand.
ATTAGAAAATGGTAAATGTTTGGATTTCCCACATTGACAGGCTGCACAGACATAATCATCACTATTACAGTTTTGTAAGATTTGTTTTAGTTTTTATTGCTTGGATGTCCCAATATTTGGTGCCAGCGTAAAAACTCATAATGATCATCCTTCTTGGAAGCAGTTGCAAGATGAGCATGAGGTTGCGAGTCAACTTTAGTCATGGGGTAGAGGCCCTGGCTTGGAGTTCCCTGCATTAGTATTCTGCTTGTTTCCCTTTCCTTCACAACACAATCGGCATTAGTAAAGGTTATAGCAATTAGATTGTCTTCAACCAATTTATGAACACTAATAAGTTTCTTGGTTGCTGATGGCACCAACAGTACTTCATTGAGTTTGAGTTTAAAAGAAGAGCAAGATATAGAGGAGTTACCAACGCCCATGATACGGGTCTTATTCTCGGTGAAGGTATATAGATAGTTTTTACCTAATGGAGCAACAGTGGTAGGTTCTAACTGAGTGGAATCTGGAGTAAAATGGTGACTAATGCCGCTATCCATGTACCAGTCAGGATCGGCAACAACTTGGGTGTTAGCATAATAAGCTTGTGGTTGAGAGTCAGAGCCACAGGACCAGTTGTCTTGCCTTTGGTAGCATGTTTTAAAATAATGGCCATGGCATTCACAATAGGTGCAATAGGGACGGCCAGCACCACAATGACCAGTGCGACCTTCGCCGGATTGTTGACCCCCGCCGATGTGACGACCACGAGGAGTCCCACGAGAACCTCTCCAGGGTCCTCTGCCTCGACAAAATGAAACATGGGATCCTCTTATAGCGACATTGGCGGTTGGTTGCAGTGAGAGAGTAGCGAAGTGACTGAGCTGCTCTAAGCGATTTTCAAATGCCAGAAGTGAAGCTTGTGCTTCCACCCAGGTAAGGTCGGCTTTGTCTATTAACTTAACAACAATAGCGTTGTACCCCGCGTCAAGGCCATTGAGAGTATGAAGAATTAAATCTGAGGTTGAAATAGGAGATCCAGTGAGAACAAGCTGATTAGAGATGGATTTCATTTTAGCCAGGTATTCTTCCATAAGCATAGCATTTTTCCTTGTGCGATGAAGCTCAGATTGAAACATCATCACACGAGAACGAGAGAAAGCAGCTGTCAAAACACGAGCACTTGTCCAGATGCCGTGTGACAATGGAGCAATTGTGCACCTACCTCTTGAGTCATGGTGTTTCGAAGCCAACCGACTAGCATTCAGTCTATGGCATACCATTCCTCGAAGTCAGGATTAGAAGTAGGACGAGTTGAACCAGAGACAATGCGTGTTCGTGACGAAGGAATCACTATAGCATCAATGTGATTTTGTAGCTGGTTACCTTCAATGAGTGGAAGAACAACAGACTCCCAAACTAGATAGTTAGTCCTATCCAACTTGATGGATTTTGTCTGGCTGGAAGAGGAGAACAGAGAATATGCTCGGATGGTTGAAGTCGCTGAGGTCTCATCGGAAGTTAGGAATGGAGACGACGCCATTTCAGAGATGATGAGCTCTGATACCAAGAAAGATTTCAAGACAGAATAGAAAATATGCAGATAGAGGTGAAAATGCTGAAAAGGTCGAATAATCATTCAGGACCTCAGCATTCTATTTATAGTGGAAATAGGACTCAAATAGTACAATGCAATAACGGGATTTGTTACGGGACAATATGGGACCACACACGCATCACCCGTATTAACCGCTAAGGAATATTGCGAGCATATTCTACAAGTATAAACAATTAGTGATTACTAATTACAATTATGAATCAGATAGCTAGTCATTAGTTCTAACATTATTGAAGGATTGATGGCAAATTGATCAATGTAATATATCATTTCTTGTAAGAAGTCCTTACAAAAAATGGAATAAATGAATCATTTCACAAGTTTACTTTAGACTAATGTTTACATACATATATTGAAGATCATAGCGGAGAATATATAAAGATCTTGCACAAATGTAAAATATTACTCTCTCCCTATCTCTATATAGAGATGAGAATCATAGTTTTGAAAAGAATTGAGATGAAATATTACTCTCTCTCGATCTCTCTGTACAGAGGTAGATTGTTTGACCGTTTTGGGAACAAAATATATATGTGTGTGTGCGCGCGAGCGCACGGGGTCTGGTGGTGGATCAAAAACTACATAAAGTTCACAATTCTGACCTCTCTCTTCTTTCTCCTTTTAAAATGAGTATTAAGTAAGAATAAAATTGAAAAACAATCCTTAATAACTCTCTAAGTGTAAGATCAAAAGCCTCTTTCATATTGAAAAATAAAGCCACATCTCTATTCTTTCATGAGTATGACAATATGGGGCTGCAAATATTCCCTTAATTTCTATTCTCCCCCATAAAGTTTCAACATGTACAGCCAATCGAGAACCATAAATTATTCACATCCACTGATAAAATTAATAGCAGCAACGATTCATTCAAGTTGACCAAAATATAAGTTTAAGCTACTTGTTTAGCAAAAGGAATCTACAGAATTGGAAAAAAAAGGAATTTATATCAATCACGAAACTATCTATTGATTACAACACCTCTAATAGTCTTCAAAATGATGGGGAAACTACCCCATCAGAAAAATAAAGAATTACAAGAAAAACTGTCATTTGAGATTTCTTATTTGCAATTGCTTCTTTCTTGGAGGCCAGAAAGAACATCTATTTTGCCCAATCCAATTTCTGTGCCAGTTAAGTTTGAAGTCGAGCATTGGGGAATTTACTCGTATTTGTAAATGTGTTAGTGAGAAAATCTACTTCAGTTTCTGCAGAGCATATGAAAGTTTCAAAACTGCCGCTCTTATGATTTGAACATCTTGTGAGGTTCAAATCAAATTCAAATCAGCCCCCAAGCCATAGAAGCAGAATCAAACAAGCAATTAAAACGCATACAAAATTCACCCTACGAGTTGATATCTTTCACAGGCTTACCAACAAGACAGTTTTCTATTGCCTCGTCACAAAGCTCAAGGGTAATTTCCAAATTCCCCTCTTCATAATTTACATCAACAAATATATCATATATCTCTTTCTCTCGCTACCAACCCTTTTGCTCTCATCTCATCAAAAAATTGCCTCGCCTCCACGAATTTCTTCCTCTTAAAGAACCCTTTTATAAGGGCATTATAGGAAGCGGCTATGAGATCAAATCCTTTTTCAATCATTCCTTTATGCAAAAACCATGCCTCTTTCATATTCCTAGCTTTACAATGCCCTCTAATCAAGATATTGTACGTGTTACTATCGGCCACCACTCCTCTCGCATACATGCCCTCGAAGACATTCGTGGCGGCACAAATGTCATTTCTAATGCACATCGCTTCATAAGAGAATTGAATGTTGTTGCGTTTGGTGTTATTCCCTTATCTAACATCCATTTAATTAGTCTTTCACCATCTTCCAACTTTCCCGACATGCAAAACCCATTCATTAGCACATTGAATGTGACAACCGTAGGTCAAGTCCTTTATCGAGCATCTTGCGCAAGAGGTCATGAGCCTTGGCCATTTCCCGATCTTACAATAAGCATCCATAAGAGTCGTGTACGTGATGATGTATCGGGATAAATTTCAGCAAGTTCCATTTCTTCCATCAATTTTACCGCTTGCCCTATATTTCCTATCTTACAAAGGCCATTGATGAGAGCATTGTAAGTGCAAACATTTGGTTGCAGGCCCTTCCCAGATATCTCATGAAGAAGTTCATTTGCTATATCTACCTCTCCACGTTTACAAAGTCCATCAACTAGTGCAGTATAAGTGAAAATATTTGGAGTTAACCCTTTCTCGAACCATCTGGTTGTGTAAAGAAAAGGCCTCTTTTATTTCCCCTGCCTTGCAATACCCATCAATGAGTGCTGTATAAGTAACCTCATCTGCTTCCAACCCTTTTTTCGAGCATTTGACAAAAAAGATCGCAAGCTTCCGCCATTTTCCCATTTTGACAAAATCCATGAATCATAGCAGTATATGTCACAAAATTGGCAATTACTTTCTTACCTTTCATTTCTTCAAAGAACTTGTAGGCGGTGAGATATTTCCGGACTTGCGAAACCACTTATGATGGTTGTGTAGATCACACGATCGGATATATCCCCCGGCTTGCCATTTCCCACAAGATTTTATCTCGCTTCAACTACTTTACCAGTCTTATGAAGAAGAATCATCATATCATTGTAGGTGTATTCATTGGGTTTAAATCCCTTTCTCGCAACTCTTCCACAAGCTTTACAACCTTCTCTAGCTGTCCAATTTGACAATATCCACTAATTACAGTGCTATACCTTATAATGTCGGCATATGGCCTTTGAATTCCATTTGCATGACCAAAAGGTGCGCCTCTTTGATCATACCAGATTGACATAAACAATGAAGAATAATATTATAAGATATGGTGTTCCAAGAAACACCCACTGCTGGATACTCATTAAATACCTTTAAAGCCATCTTTATTCCATCAAAATTGTTCGACAGCCTAGCTAGAAACAAATTACAAGAATCTACAGAGACCAGAAGACCATAATTTAACAATTTATCAAACAGTTTTTTGGCTTCTAAAAGCATCCCACCTTCAACTAGGACTTGGAAGAATATATCAAATACATGAGGGTGTGAACCCCAGTCCTTGTAGGTATATATTAACCGCTCTGTAAAATTTGCAAAAGAATTATCAACATCCAGACTGGGCTTTGCCCAGAAATCATGAACCAGTATGTGTGCCATTTTTAAGTCCTTTGATGTCACAGCAATATGAACTACAATACAAAGGGCCTTCAGTGTTGGGTCTCTGCGCAAACGTGCCAAGTTAAAGAAATCTATAACCAGTTTATAGTCATTCTTTATGTCCATAAGAACCCAAATTAGATGATCAGGTTTGAATTTGGATTCATAAGGTTTAAGAATGCGGCGAAGAGGCTCAGAGCGGCGAAGCTTTATTGTGGTGGAGATTTGATGCACAAGTTCGGTGTCTTTAATAGCAGACTTCTTTGGGGAATAATCAGGAAGAGGTATGGTATTGGTTAAACCAAAAGGAGAGACTCTCCCACTCAGACATCTTCGACACATAAAATATGTTGGACCAAAACCCAAAAGTGGATGGCAATCAATGATTTTTAAATATTGGAGTGAAGATAAGATTATATGTCTCTTCATGTGCAAGAGGAGCATCCATTTGAAAAATTGAGACTCTCTAAACAATAGGTTGGCACTTCTCTCCTGTGTACACACAAATCATCACAAAGAGGCTCTTTCATGACAAATCGCCTGCAAAATAACCGATATTTCCTTACTCAAATCTGCAAGTAATAACTTTCTTTCTTTCTTTTTTCTCTTGTGGGAAGGGAGAGGGGATATGGTGAATATGTATAATCAGCAAGGCTTAATTCAGATCCAAGGCATATACATTACAAGCAATCCAGCTATAATTAGATTGCAAAATGTTGTTAATACTTGAAAGTTTATTATTCTTCAACTAACGGTCCTCTACGAATATAATGAGGCTATCTTAAAGTCAACATTACTAAATATAACACTTACCTGTTGAACATCTTACCCTGTCTATCAAATCTTACCCCATTTGAACCCAGAAGGGAAAAAGTGGGGAAAATCCATCAGGCATTCTATCAAACACTTTCTAGACGTTCTAAACACCCCCCCAAAAGCTATTCCAGGGGGGAAGGAAGCTACGGTCAAACCAAAGGCAAACTGGCCCTGGTGCTTAATTCCGCTGATAGTTAACACTCAAGATAAATGAAGATGAAATATCCAGCATTAACAAGCAATAATAGAAAGTCAAAGTGCAGAAGTTTCGATCAGAGAAGGGAGATGCTACATAAATGGAGATGGGCATGTAAATCCAGAACAAGAACACCCCAAAGAAATCTCTAAAATTAAACAATAAAAGCAAGAAAAATACAGAACCAAAACATCCTCAAGCACGAATCCTAACACAGAGGCGCCAGAAATTTTGGGAGGAAAAAAATGCAGCAAAGCAAGAAAAAGAAAGCGCCTACTGCAGAGTGAACGAGAAAGATCAATAATCATATAGGTCACACATTCAAAGAGATATAGTAAGGAACTTCTTAGAGAAATTGCATGAAAAACCTACCTCAATGTGTGGTCTGAAAATCCGCTGCTAATCAAAATCGAAGAAGAGAGTAGCCGACTGCTCTTGTTTTGAAATTGGCAAAGTGCAAATCTATAACTTAAGTATCTTGTTTAGAAAATTGCAGGTGCTGTTGTTGAAGAAGATGAAGTAAGGGGCGAGGAGGAGAGTGGGGTGGCCTGTTCGCTGCAGGGACTTGTCTTTGAACGTGTCGGACCCGGATTCTCTCATGTACTTTTTCCCTCCGCTGCCATCCGCTGCCTTTTTTTTTTTTCAATTTCTCATCTCTAATCCTCCAATCCCTTCAAACCACCTTGCCCCTCCCTCAACCTTTTTTTGCACTTACACGGTTTATGCCACAAAAGACTTGAAATACAAATTTTTAAGATATTAAAAAATTATTTTAGGATAAAGAAGGGTCTTCAAAAAAGATACATCGAATCTTATTTGATCTTAAAAAAATACCTCATGATTTGGAAAAATTATATTTAGGATCTTGAAATTTTTTTGAGTCTTCGTACTTAAAAATATCCGCAAGATATTTTTTCGGGATCATGAGGTATTTTTTCGATCAAGTCAATATCCTAAAATATTTTTTAGTACCAATCAACACACTTGAAAATTGTTTTTAAGATCCTAAAATAATTTTTCAAGATCACGAGGTATTTTTTTTAGTACTAGTCAAGTATCCGAAAAAAAATTTCCAAATCCTAAAATAAATTTTCAAGATCATGCCGTATTTTTTCACCACCAAATCAATATCCTTAAGTATTTTTTTAGTACCAATTAGTATCCGATTTTTTTAAAAACATCTTAAAATAATTTTTCAAGATCATGAGGTAATTTTTTAGTATCAATCAATTATCTTGATATATCTTTTTAGTATCAATCAATACCCTAAAATATTTTAAGATAAAAAAAAATTGTGTTTCAGGTTCCATAAACCGTGTAAGTGAAAAAAAAAAGGGGGTGAGGGGAGGGGCAAGGTGGCTTGAAGGGATTGGAGGATGAGAGATGAGAAATTGAAAAAAAAAAAAAAAAAAAAAAAAAAAAAAGGGCGGATGGCGGCGGTGGGGAGAAGCAATGGAGAGAAGCCGGGTCCAAGGGTGTCACCGAGAAGAAGGGATGGCTTTGATCCGTCGATTTGTGAATGAGTATTTTTCGTTTTTTTTTAGTAAAATACTCTAACCACCCTCTTGTTTTTGTCTTAATTATACGACCTCCCATCTATTTTGAAAAACTATAGAAACCTCCCTTAAAATTAGAGTAAAACACTCTGACCACCCTCTTGTTTTGTCTTAATTACATAGACCTACCCTTTATTTTGAAAACTCATAGAAACCTCCATTAAAATTAAAATTTATGTTACACAAACCTCCCTTATATTTTAAGATTCTATTTTCATTCACCTAAACCGTTAGTTAACCATTAAGTTTGAATTTTAAACTTTTTTTACCAAAATGTTCCTCTTCGTATTACAATTATTTAAGTATATAAAACCAAATTTATACAACCAAAAAATGTATTCTAATAGATTTTCTAACATTCTAATTTGTTAAAAAAATTATTAGTTTTGATCTTATAAATTAATTTTGACTTAAAAATATAAATTAAACACATATATTTTTATCAAATATAATAAACTATATAAGTTTGAGATTTCATGTGTCATTTAAATTCCTAATTTAATATTTTTTTCACAAATATTTATAGACACATTTGATCAAGCACATGTTTATTTAAAAACTTAATTGAATATTAAACATTCTGTTATATTTACATTAACCAATGCTAAAATAATCAAAGAGATAAGTATTTGTAAAGATAAAAAAAACTATTAAATTATTTAAAACAATATTAGTCAAAATATAAAAGTAAAACTAGGGATTAAGTACAATATTAAGGGTAAAATAATATATAAATTTTATTTTTATATAAATTTTAATTAAAAAAAATACTATTTTTAGAATATTCTTAACGGAGTTAATTATTTGGACTTAAGTGAATGTTTTCAAAATAGAGGGGAGGTTTGTGTAATAAAGGCAAAACAGGAGGGTGGTCAGAGTATTTTACTCATATAAGGGAGGTTTGTGTAACATACATTTTAATTTAAGGGAGGTTTTTATGGGTTTTCAAAATAGAGGGGAGGTACGTATACTTAAGGCAAAACATGAGGGTGGTCAGAATATTTTACTCTTTAAAAAAAAAAATCCCAAAAGCATTGGTGCACGTTTGGATTTGGTTAGCTGTGGAAACTGAATTTCTAACATGATTTATATTATACATCGAGTTTTGTCTCTTTTTTTTTTTTTCTTATGGAGTTTTGTCTCTATTTATAAAGGGAAATACACTTCTCATGTTATAGAAGAAGTGTATCCTCATATCTCATAGATACAAAAAGGTGTGTGTTCCACCATTTTTGTGCTTGAATTTTTTTATATAAAAAAGATGTGGGTCACACTATTTTATATGTGTGTAGGAATCTTCTTTTTTTTTATTCAACATGAGAAGTGTAAACCCCTTTATAAAAACATGTTTTTTAAATGCCAACTCAAAGAAGCCCAAAGTACTTGTTTGGGTAACCTCAAACAATGGTTTTAAAAACTTTTTCTACAAATTGAGACAAAACTTATTTAACATACTTACCTTATAAATCATAAAAACACTTTTAAAAGGCTAAAACAAACTGACAGTAATAGTGTGTTTGGCACAATAGGTGAGGTTCATTAAAGTTAGATTAAAAGAGGTTATAAGCTTTGTTTGGTTTAAGAAAAAGGGGAATAGAGATCTGGTTTTTTGTTTGATTTAGGAGGGAGGTTGATTCAGGAGGGCAAGGTAAGAGGAGCTGATTTTAAGTGGACAAATATATCATTTTCTCTTTATCTATATATTTTCCTTCTTCTTTTACATTTTTTAATAAAATTATTATTCCTTCATTTATTAAAATAATAATATATTTAATAAACCTACTTCAATTGGGAACCTAAGTCATGACCAAATTCCGCCAAATACAAAATAGGAAACACTTCCATATACTTATAAAGTTTAATAGATATTAAGAAGACTAATTAAATTACTTGAAAATATTTATATTGATCATTTTTTGTCTAAACTATTTTACCTCACATATAAACGGATATATATTTTAATGATATATAACATATAATATGATTAAGTAACTTATTAAGCTTTCTTAGTCGTCTATTAAAAAAAAAAAAGTTAACTTTATCTTATATTTAAGACATCAAGAGTATCATGAATGAGGCTATAAGCTGAACTTACTATTTGTGAAAAATAAAAATTGTCATGTATCGATCAAGAGGTGGATGTGGATATTACGAAGGAAGTTAGGTGCTGTTGATGATTGTAATCCTCTGTTAGGATATGATTTCAGTATTTATTAAAAAAAAAATCAAAAAAAAAATCTTTTTTGTTTTATACTGATAAAATTGGGAACGGTTTAGGTCCTCTACGCCTTGAGGTCTTCTGCCGTCCTCTTCCTGGAATACGGCGTCGTTTTGACGCCAAATTGGTAGCTCATGCCTTTTTTTTTTTAAAAAAAAAAAAATTAAGATAGTAAAAAGATACTTTAGGATGCGACCAAGTACTAAAAAAAATACTTCATGATCTTGAAAAATTATTTTAGGATATTGAAAAAATATTTTAGGGTTCTGACTGGTACTAAAAAGATACTTCAAAATACTGACAGGAGATACTGGCTGGTACTAAAAAAATACTTTAAAATCTTGAAAAATTATTTTAGGATAATATATATCCTAAAATAATTTTTCAAGATCATGAAATATTTTTTAGTACCATCCAAGATCTTTATCAATATCCTAAAATATCTTTTTAGTACCGGTTGTACCTTAAAATATTTTTCAACATCATGAAATAATTTTTTAAGATCATGAAGTACTCGTCGTATTTTTTCGGTATCGTCAAGATCCGAAGTATGTTTTTACTACCCCGAATTTAAAAAAAAAAAAAAAAAAAAAGAGCATCGTTACCAATTTGGCATCAAAACGACGCCGTGTTCCAGGAAGAGGACGGCAGAGGACCTAAGCCGTTCCCGATAAAATTGCTGTTGTAAACTTATTTTTACAGCTTAGAAATTATATTGCTCAAAAATACATAAACACCCATATGCATATATAAGTATATAACTATTATGGGTAAATGTTTCCGTTTTGAAAAACTGAAGATAGGTTATATACTTACCGGCCATTAAAAAAGAATTGCATCATTTGAAGCTTAAATAAATTTTGAATACTTTCGGACAAAAAAAAATTGTGATGAGAAAATTTTCACTAATTTTTTAAAGTAAAATTTATTTTTAAATATCCACGTTCAGTTTAGATTAGAAATGTAAATAATTTTTTATCCTCAGGTCCCACAAATACAAAGGTTTACTACAGCAAATTTAGAATAAAAATGTATATATCTTTTTTAACCTCATCTCCCACATAAAATCTGCCTCCTATATTTTTTTTTAACAATAAAAAATTGAATAAATGGCTCTACGAGGAACAGAAACCCATAATCTCTGGTTCCCTAGGCCAGTGTCCCTGGTTCCATAGACCGAGACTTTATCTATTGGGCGTCTTCTTAATCATATTATGGTAGGATTTGCAGAATTTGGGTTTTTTCATAAATCCTCATAGCTATTATTTTTACAGGCTTTCAACTTATTGTCTTCTACTTTGCCTTTAGAGATTTCCTCATGTGCAAGTAATATTATTACTTATCTACAGGAGAGAGGGGTTACAACAGAAAATTAATAAACATGTCTTAATTATTTTGAAGGTGGAGTAGAGACGACTATCTAGTACGGAGATAGCTGGTGATGAAATTTCATTTTAACAATGAAATTGATTATTTAATCAATGGTGTTAAATATAAATATTTTTGTGTATATCTTATAATTCAATAACAACAAACTGTTTAATTTCCTCCATTATCTTGTATATTACTATGCATCTCACCATCATCATTTTACAGCAAGACGTGCTTTTTTTTAATAATGAAATGCTATGTTGTATGGTATACACTACAATATGGTATTTATGTAGGACAATATCATTCATTTACTGTCTTGCACAGTACTATTATAACAGAAAATCATAATTATTTCATGATATATCATAATTATTATATGATATATCATATGGACATACATACTATACAGTAATTTTTTTTTTTATCTCAATTATCAAGACCTTTTCTTTATTTTGAAACTTTATACTAAAAACTTTCCAAAATTAAAATTTACCTTGTACAGACCTACATTTTATGTCCATGATCTTATTAGTAGCATTCATTCCGTAATTAATTCACAGTCAACTTAATAATCTAATCCCAAACAAAGGAAAATACTAGGTGATCAACAAACAATGATTCTCTATGCCTCACCAATAAGCGGTATCATCCTCCTAAAGTGGAGAACTTAAATTTAAATCTCAAGAATTCGATTATTAGGAGAGGCAAAAACCTTTTACTCTTAACTTTTATAACTTACAATCTTTCACACAGTTGAGATGATGGAACGCTCCATCCAACTTTTGCATTCAGATGTCAACGAATGTCCTACGGCAAGAATACATAAAGGGATTAGGGTTTTTTTTTTTTAAAAAAAAAAAATCATAAATAACATTTTAATCTTTATATAAATAATATATAATTATTATAAAATTATTAACTGCTAGAGATGCATACCATGTAAGATGCCACATCATTCTCATTAATCTGATGTAGCAGTTTCTGTCAGTAACTTAACGACAAAATTCTCGAGCAAAAAAAAACTTAACGACAAAATTAATAGCTGGGGAATTAGTGTCAAATTGTAATGTAAATGAGGCTAAATTTAAACTTTAAGACATAAGGGGGTTATATGCAACTGAAGTTAAGAGGTTTTACAGATTTTACCCTAAAATCAACTAATGCCACAGTAATCCCAATAGACTTATCTCACCATATGTTTACTTGCCAAATGGCTGTAATGCCTTTCATTTTTCATAAATAACATCTCTAGTTTATAGAGCAATTTGTATTGAAAACTAGATTTTATATCAAGAATTAAAGATATAGTATCAAGTAGCCTCTCACCAGTAATAATTTCGTTTTCGTTATATTAACAACTACATATTTACAATTAATAACCAATTCTCTTCAAAAAGTTAAGTAATGAAAAAATACGCATCCTGTTAAAAGAATGTCATTTTGCTTGAATAGCCTGAAACGGATGAATAACTAATTTCCTTTCGGAATATTCCCTTCGGTCCTAATTATAAGATCTAGTTGATTTTTTTTAGAGAGATTAAGGAAGCTAATTAAATTAGCTTAGAGTATTTTTATTTTTATTTTTTTCTTCAAACTAAATAATTTGACCAATAAACTAATATATAATCTAAGAAAACATAACATATGAAATGATTAAGTAACTTATTTAGCTTCCTTAATCTCTTCTAAAAAAGTCAACTGTGCCTTATAATTAGGACCGGAGGTAGTAACAATTTAGTTTTTCAGTATTAAAAACTATGGATTTGAAATTAGCTACTACTTCTCTCTCGTCAAAGTCAATTACATTACTGTAAATTTCCATAGACGGCGTGGAGCTGAATAACAAGTTGTCTTTAGACTGATGTGAAATTAACTAATTTCATAGAATTTTATGGGCATTTTTTTTAGGGCTTGGTTTTCTTTCTTCCAAATAATATATATATATATATATATATATATATATTCAAATATTAGTAATTAGACTAAAAAAAAATTAAAATTTCATACTGGCTTCCTTAAAACTCATGAAAGAAAAATAAATTGGACGAAAATGGAAATGAGAATAAAATGGCATGACTTTTCTCGGTATTATGATGATAGGAATGACAAAAACAGAGTATCATCGGTTGGCCTAGCTACTTGTCCTCATAAGGATTTTTTTATAGGTAAATAAAGGGCAATTCCAACCTTTCATCATCTTTTTTATTTGTTCATGTAAAGACAGTAAAGTGTTTTTAGTCATATTTGTTAAGGGATGGTTAACAGATACATGTTGATCAATTAGGGAAAGAGGAATGATAAAGGCAATGAATGTTTGAGGCGTATTATAGATAATCCTATATATTTAGTTGTTATGGACTCGTATATTGGGTCTAGGTATGATGCATTACGGCAGAAACTCTCCTTAAGCAGGTAAAACACTAATCGCCCTATAAGTAAGGCATTAATCTCGGCAGTACATGTAGTGGAGCAAGGATACGTTAGGTAATGGAGCAGACACTCGGACTTGGAGGCGCTCACAGCACAAGGATTGAAACCCTAGAGGTAATCTCTATAAATAGGAGATTACCCACCAGGTGCACACATTCTATTCATATCCTTTTACTATTCAGTCTCACTGGGCACACACTCACCCCCTTTGGAAAATCGCCATTATCGTGTAGCACGGTGATCTCGTTGGTGTTCTTCGGTGTCTTCCTCATAGACATCATAGAACTTCCACCTTCTCTTCGGTTTATATACATACGCATATCCCGGAGAGTATTTCTGATCCTACATTAATCATTCACTAACCCACTGAGGTTAGACATCTGTGTTCTTATAACAGAACATTGGCGCCGACCGTGGGGAGAAATAAACTTCGATTCCTAAATGACCAAGAATGGCAAAGTACGAATGCAATGTTATTAGCGGAGGATTTAGAGGAGGAGGAGATTCAGTGAGCCAGAGGAAGAAGTACCTGAGGGAGGTTCTCTCCATCAGGGATCGCCCGGAATTCAAGAAGAACTCTTCTTCTTCTTCAAAGCCGGAACCTCCTGTACTCTGTTTTACTAAGGAGGACTTAGAAGATGTAGCTCTAGGCCATCATGATGGTTTGGTGATTACGGGAACGGTGGTCAACTGCAGGGTTAAGAAGATATTTGTGGACAATGGGAGTGCGGTTGACATTCTTTTGTGGGACGCATTTAAGCGAATGAAACTCGACCCAGAAGATTTAAAGTCGTGCAAGACAACTTTGATAGCTTTCAACGGACAAGATACCCACCCGAAGGGATATATTGATCTCAAGTTAACGTTGGGGACCAAGAAGGCCTTCAAATTAGAACGAGTAAGATTCATTGTGGCCGACTTCCCATCTTCATATAACATCATTTTGGGACGACCAACGATACACAACTGGGATATGCTGGTGTCTACTAAGCATCAGAAGTTGAAGTTGCTTAGTAACAAAAACGAGGTTGTCACGGTTAAGAGTGATCAAAAGGAATCTCGACAATGTTATTTTGAGACAGTTAAAGAGAGAAAGGATGGACCATCATCCTCATCTCGAAACATGAAGGGGAAGAGTCCGGGTAAGGAGAGAGAGCATTCAGAGGAGTTAGTCAATCTGGTGGAGCTAGATTTGCGAGAAGAAGATAAAATCAAGAGGGCGGAACCAAATGGAGAATTGGAAGATTTAGTGACAAGTTACCAGAATCAGCAAAGCACTAGATCCAGCAGTTCGATCCAAGTTGGAAGACTTTCTAGAAAGGAATAAAAATGTTTTTGAATGGACGCCATCTGAGGTACCTGGAGTGGATCCAGAATTTTGTTGCCACAAGTTGGCAATTCGTCCGGGTTCCGTCCCGGTAGCCCAAAAGAAGAGAAACCTTGGTGAAGAGAAAGGGAAGGCTTTGGAGGAGCACGTGAAAGAGCTGCTAGAAGCCGGATTCATGCGTGAGGTGCAGTACACCACCTGGCTGTCCAATGTGGTGATGGTCAAAAAGCCGAGCGGCAAGTGGAGGGTATGCACGAATTACACCAATTTGAACAAGGTATGTCCCAAAGACGCATTTCCAATGCCTAGCATCGACAAATTAGTAGATAATTCATCCAGTTTTCAACTCCTTTTATTTATGGATGCATATTCTGGGTATAACCAAATTGTCATGCACCTTGAGGATCAAGATAAAATGGCTTTCATCACCGAGAAGGCAAATTATTGCTATAGCGTGATGTCGTTTGGTTTGAAGAACACTGGGGCCACTTATCAAAGGATGATGAATAAGGTGTTCGAGGACCAGCTTGGCAAGAATGTGGAAGTATACATTGACGACATGATTGTCAAGTCGGCGGAGCCGATAAGCCATGTTCATGATTTGCAGCAGATGTTTGATAAGCTACGGGCGCACCGAATTTGGCTCAACCCGGCTAAGTGCGCATTCAGAGTTCCGGCCGGGAAGTTCCTAGGTTTCTTGCTGACGAATAAAGGAATTGAAGCTAATCCATATAAGTGTCAGGCTGTACTGGATATGAAGGCTCCAAGAAACAAAAAAGAAGTACAACAACTAACCGGGAGACTAGCTGCTTTAAATAGATTCCTACCTAAGTCGGCGGAGAATTCTCTGCCCTTTTTTAAGTTACTAAAGAAAGAATCTCAAGGAGGATGGAACTCAGAATGCGAGGCAACATTTATGAAGATAAAGCAATGTTTGGCAGCCACGTCGATTTTGTCCCGACCAGAATCAAGAGAAACTCTGATACTATATTTATCTGTTGGAGAAGAGGCGGTGAGTGCTGTATTGGTCCGGGAAAGGAAAGACGGGCAAATACTGGTGTACTTTGTAAGCCGAGCTCTACAGGGATCAGAGCCAAGATACCAAAAACTGGAGAAGATGACATTTGCTTTACTTACCATGGCAAGGCGATTCCGCCCATATTTTCACGGTCATCCAATCATAGTGAGGACAAGCCAACCAATTCGGCAAGTGCTCCACAAGCTGGATTTAGCAGTAAGGATGATTAGTTGAGCAATAGAATTGTCCTAATTTCACATCACCTACGAAGCTTGGCAAGCCATCAAGGCGCAGGCCTTGGTGGACTTCTTAATGGAGTTGACCTCGTCGGGTGTAAGAGATGCAAATAATAAAAAAACGTGGAAAGTCTTTGTTGACAGTTCATTGAATTCCAGGGGAAGCGGAGCCGAAATCATCGTGGAAAGCCCTGAAGGAGTTTCTATGGAGCATTCCCTCTGATTCAATTTCCAAACTTCTAATAATCAGGCTGAATATGAAGCTCTTATTGCCGGGTTGCTTCAGGCTAAGGAGAATAGAGCTAAGAAAGTACACGTCTCCACCGATTCCCAACTGGTAGCAGCCCAGATAGAAGGAACATACCAGGCTAGGGGACCTCTGCTAATTAAGTACTTGGAGAAAGTTAAAGAAGTCATCACGGACTTCGAGGAGGTAACCGTAATGCACATTCCTAGAGGAGAGAATACAAGGGCTGATATTTTGTCTAAGCTGGCAAGTACCAAGAGTCCCGATAATCACTGAACGGTAGTTCAACAAAGTTTGTCGGAGCCGAGTTGTGTTATGGTCATCTCAGAATCCGGTGATTGGAGGAAGCCAATCGTGGATTACTTAGAAAGGGACATCCTACCTGATGATTTAGCCAAAGCAAAGAAGTTGGAAAAGCAGGCAGCTGTTTATACAATGGTTGATGATCAGTTATATCGTAAAGGTTTGCATTCCTAAATGTTAAGATGCTTTAATTCGGAAGAAGCTGAATATGTTTTGGCCGAGATCCATGAAGGGATTAACGGGCAACATAAGGGTGCCAAGGTGTTGTCCAAAAAGGCTTTGAGAGCCGGATATTATTGGCCTACCATGATGGCAGATTCCAAGGATCATGTACAGAAATGTGATACTTGTCAGAAGCGTGCCAAGAAAATATGGTCCCCTTTGACAGAATTAAAATCTATCTCGGCCCCTTGGCCATTTTTCAAATGGGGCATGGATCTACTGGAACCATTTAAGCCGACTCCGGGACAACTTCGGTGGCTTATAGTAGCCATCGACTATTTCACTAAATGTATAGAAGCAGAACCGGTGGTGACGATTACTTCAGCTCGGGTACAGACATTCCTTGCAAGAAACATCATATCACGGTTTGGAATCCTGGCAGAAATTGTCACAGATAATGGAACCCAATTTATTGACAAGGGTTTCCGAGAAATGGTCTCTAATTTTCAGATTAAACAACACTTCGCCTCTGTAGAACATCCTCAATCCAACGGGCAAGCTGAGGCCGCTAACAAAGTTATCGTAGACGGATTAAAAAAGTGGATAGAGGAGGCAAAGTCTGATTGGTCATACGGCTGTGAGTCAATGATCCCGGTCAAAATTGGCCAATCCTTATGGAGGAGAATTAAAGCCTTGCATGAGGAAGAAAGAAACAATGAAGCTTTGGCAATGGAGTTAGACTTGATTGATGAAGTGCGAGTCATGGCACACAGCCGAGATTTGACCACAAAGCAACTCATTTCAGCAAGATATAATAAAAGGGTGAAGTCCCGGTCATTTGAAAAAGGTGATTTGGTACTTCACTGAGCCAATATAGGCAACAAAATGCTAAAGAGGGGAAGCTAGCACCAAATTGGGAAGGTCCGTATCGAGTTAAAGAAAATCTTGGAAAAGGAGCTTATATGCTAGAGACCTTGAATGGGAAGGCGGTCAAGAGAACATGGAATGTGGATAAGCTGAAGTTTTACTACATCTAAGATCGAAAACCGCAAAAAGAAGGCCCTATTTTCCAGTGTTGTAAATTCCTTTTTAGGAATCATGTAAAAGCGACCATGTGGCGAAGTTTGTTATAAAGGAAGAGCTTCTCGTTTGAGAATTCATTACGCATTGCTTGAAGCACATCATCAAAGCCGAGATAAAGGTTAAAACGTATTCCTCCGGGATACGGTAAACCCAATATGACGGTTAAAACGGCTCCTTCGACACATGGTAAAGCTGAGATAACGGTTAAAACGTGCTCCTTCGGGACATGGTAAAGCCGAGATAAAGGTTAAAATGTGCTCCTTTGGGACACGGTAAATCCGAAATAAAGGTTAAAACGTGCTCCCTTTGGGACGCGGTAAAGCCGGATTGATGGTTAAAAGGTATTCCTTCAGGATACGGTAAAGCCAAGAGAACGGTTAAAACGTACTCTTCCGGGATGCGGTAAAGCGAAATTATATGGTTAAAATGTGCTCCTTTCGAACATGGTAAAACCAGGTTAAAGGTTAAAACGTGCTTCCTTTGAAACACGGTAAAACTGAAAAGCCCTTGTGGCATTGATGCATCAAAACTTGGGGTAACGAAGCAAACTGTCACGATGACCCTGATCAAGTCAAAACATATGACGGGTTGCTCTTACTCCGGGATGAATTCTGGTTAACCACACTAGAGCGTGCAGTTCTTGTGTGGTCCTGAACATGTATTTTGCGCAATAAAATTTTGACTTTGGCCAGTCACTTAAAGAACTGTGAAGGCAAAATTCAAGTTCGTGAAATGCAGTGAATGCAATGTGAAGAGTATTTGGGTTCAACAAACAAATCACAGACATTCAATTTTCACAAAAAGTAAGTTTTCCATTCATTATAAGTATCTTTATATAATGTGCATGGATTACAGGAACAAAGTCGGGTTGATAACCCGGTACGAGATTTTTACAAAAAACAAGAAAGGGGCTTTAGTACCCCAAGATAGTAAATTGAGACAACGTTGGAATCTCGGCCCTCAGCTGGATGGAGTCCTAGTGTTAGTTTCAACCTCTTCACCTCCATCTTCATGCTGATCCTTCCCCAGTTGACTTTCAGAGGCATCGCCGGAAGGAGAAAAGAGTGAGATTATTTTTCCATCTGTCACCTAAAACCAACAATCCGTCCCGGATGTGTTTAATGTAATGTCAGGGTTCAAAAGCTGAATATGCTTTATAGCATTTTCAAAGGATTCCTAGACAAACTTCTTTTTGGCCGCATCCTTTATATCAATAGCATCACGGGCGGAGTCCAGGGTGGCATGGAGGGTGTTCAGGTCTTTAAGATAGCCTTTTTTCTTCGACCGGGATTGTTCCAGGGTTTTCTTATCCCAGGCGCTCTTCTGCTGAAGCTGATCCAACTCCAAGTTAGTTTTCCTCTGGGCCTCTCTTTCCTTCTTCAGGTCTTCTTTAACCTTCTGCAGCTTTTCTCCCATCTTGTCCCTTGCTATCTCGGCTACTTGCACTTGTGTTTGAGCGTCCTTTTTAATATCTGACACCAGCTGGTCAGATTTACGAATATGTTCCTGGGTTGCCAGTTTGACCTTCTTCAGTTTATCTGCTTTTTTAGCATATTTCACGTTTAACGTGGTCAAAGCCTGGGCTAACCCGACACATTTCAAACCGTATGCTCTATATTTGACAGTTCCTGCAGCTCGGGCGTGTCATATTTTTCTGGTGCAAAGAAGCGCTTTAGGAGCCTGATAGCATTACTAAGTTGAATAGGGACCCCTTCTCTCCAGAGGATGCCATAAGGGAGCTCAGGGACTGGAGGTGGCGGAGGCACACTTGCAGAAGGAGAGGCTGTAGGAAGAGAGGCGGCAGGAGTCTCTGTTGGAGGAGTTTCGACTGGAATGCTCGTTGAAGTGGGGACGGGAATCTCAGTCCTGGATGGAATGACCTTTTTTGACTATGAGGACAGGGTTGCTTTATTGGTCTTGGATCGTTTTGAGGGATTAACCCGGCCAGCCTTTTTCGCGCCAGCCGTCCCGGATTCCGGCATGGATCGCTTTCTTGAGGGTCCCGTACTTTTAATGCCGGGATTGTCTAAGGCGGCAGCAAAGAAAGGTTTTTTGTCCATTCTCGAATATGCGAAATAAAGCAATTGATTAGTTATTTGTCCAGCAGAGATCAAGCATGCCATACAGCACAATAAAGAATGTACATACTCGTTGCAAGTCGTTTCTTCGGCTGGGTTGTTAAAACATAGTCCGCCAACTTCAACGGGTCAAGTTCAGCTATTTGTTTTTCTAAAAAGGTGATTGTTTCCTTTTCAGCAGAAGAGAAGGAATGGGAAGAAAAGTTGAAATTAGAAGAATATTTTTTGTGGTGATCTAGAGTCCAATAAAGGGGAAATCTTTCTTCCATCTCCCCGAACTTATAGGCTTGAAGGAACCAGGGTAGTTGTTTGGGCATGGCAACTACCTTGAAAAATGAGGGCTTGAAGCTTTTCCATGATTTGATGAAAGCTATGAAGAATTTGCGGGCACGGACACTTCGAAGAGAGGTCCAACCTTTCCGAGTTGGAGCTTCATCGTCGGCCTCTTTATTGGCGTCCTTATTGGCCTTTTTACTGCGAGCCTCGTGGATAGAATAAAAATGAAATAATATCGGAAGGGTACAAGTTAAGTTTTTCTCTTGGCAAAGGTTTTCGAAAGAGATGGCAAAGGCCCAGCTATTGGGATGAAGTTGGGAGGGAGCAAGATGCAAGTGATGTAAAAGGTGTAATTGGAACTCGGTAAACGGGAAGTGCATACCGAGCGGGATAAGCAATCTTTGTAAAAATAAAAGAAATGGGGATCGTCATTATTGGTTCGACAGCTAGATATGGATTCGGTAAGGTGCGGCAAGCAAAAGACATAGTCCTTCCTATCATGGAGACCTAGCTCGGTGACCTCTTCAGCGGTCATTGTGCTCCTAATACTAAGCACCTCGTCGATCCATGGGGTAGATGATTTGGAGGTGTCTGAGTTTCCAGCAAAGCTCAATTCCCTCGTAACGGATAACTTGGTGTGACGCGAAGGTGAAACCATTTATAGCTATAACGAAAAAGTACAAAAGTACAAGTTAGAAACAAGAAGTATACCTCGGTTAAAAGAGTAGCCATGAGAAAAATCAACAGGCGGTAGGCCGGGACTATCCAGATGGAGAGGAGCCGAGATACAAGTCAGAGTACGTTCATGATTGTAGGAGGCCAACATCCGCTCGACTTCTAAGTTGCAGCCACTATTGGCGAGTTCACTTCCCAAAAAGAGGCATTCATCACAAGGGTTAGCGACGCTTTTGGCTCGAGACCCAAGTTTATCTAGGAGTATGTTTTCTAGTTGGGCAAGAGGAGAAGCTGATAATCTTTAAATTCATATTATTTTAAATGCAAAAAGAAGTTAAAAACTCTGTCATTGTCATGATTTAATAGACCAATTAGTTAAATATGTGGTTACACTTCATAATGAGTTTTTAAACTTTATTTGCATTAATCTTGGTCACATCTTGAGTTTGGATTCAAAATTGAACTTGAGTCATATTCTTACTACAATTGGGTAGTGAACACTGTTCGGTATTTTGGGTATAACTTGAGTTTTAGAGATCCAATGGCTCTACAATTTATATTTTCAGAAATCTAAAATGAAGATCTACAAACCATATGAAGAGTCCAAAGGCTAAATCAAATGTTTAAAGGACCAAATTGGGCCTGGAATACGGAACAGGGGCACTGAACTGGGCTCCGGAACAACGTTTGGTATTTGATCCATATCTTGAGCTACAGAACTCCAAATGAGGCCCAGTTTGAACGACTGGAAAGCTGACACAAACGGCCACATTTCATATGAAGACAACAAGGCCCAGTTCCACCGAATTTGTGGTGTAATACAGCTTGCAAGATGGAACACGGTTTTGAAGGTGCAAAAGTCAAAAAGTACGGCTAAATAGTTCTTCCATGATTTCTATAAATAGATGGATTTTGAGAAGAGCAAGACACACCTTTTGGAGAAGATCAAGATCTCTCTAATTCTCCCATTCTAAATTATTTCTTGTAGTTCTTGTCTTTAATTTCTTGCCTCCTTCTTGGTATGGCAATATCTTGCTTTATTATTTTCATGTATTGTCTTTAATTCTTGTCTTTAATTTCTTGCCTCCTTCTTAGTATGGCAATATCTTGCTTTATTATTTTCATGTATTGTCTTTAATTTCTTGCCTCCTTCTTGGTATGGCATTTTAATATTTTCTTTTAATTATTTATGTTGATTTTATGTTCTTCATCTTTTTCTTTTATGGATTCATTATGTTTGTGAGATTTACTTTCATTTTTCTTAAGTTGTTCTTTGTGTTCTTCGTGTTCATGTTGAACTAGTTCATGTTCTTCGTGGTCATGATGAATATCCTTATTTCTTCATTTTTATCTTACATAGCAATGCTTGGCTAAGTTTCGTGATCGACCCATGAGTTGAGGATTCCATGGTGTCATCCGGAGGACTTGTGTTTTAATCGATAACCGACTTGTTTCGTTTACTTTAATCGGATTCGAATTTAGAAATAGATTGGATGTTAGATTTAATATCCAGATTGATATCCCAAGGACATAGTTCGGACCGGGTTATAAAGAGCGTTGTACGTTCGTATAGCAAGCTCGCCACGTGTTCGAATAAATGCTAGGCGATCGTCTAGTCGAGGGAGCTTCTAGACTAATGCGAGATTTCGGTTTCTCTAGAATCAATCACAAGGTCAGTTATTCTATTTTTGTCCGATGATGGAAGATTTTGGATCCCAATTCTGGGTTGATCGTTTTAATATACTTAATTTCATTTATCCTTCCACTCTATCCTTAGTTCTTTCTTTAATTTTAACTAAACCTTAAAACCCCCATTTCATTCACCGTTTTTACCAATTGATTTAAACCAACTGCGAATTCCTTAGGAGACGATCCGGGTTGTCCCTATACCGCAAATATTTGGTAACTTGGTTATTTTGTGAGAGCTCGACAACTCGCATCAAAATTTGGCGCCGTTGCCGGGGAAACTCGCATCGGTTTAAATCTAGTGGTTTTGGTGATTGGGCAGATTTCTATCTCACCCAAATCACTTTTGCAATTTTTGATTTTTTATTATTATTTCATTTTAGGTTCCTAAATTGTGTAGAACTTGTTCTGTTCAAAAAAAAAAACATTTCATTGTGTTTCTTAATTTCTAGCATTTCTTTCTTCTTATGTTGTATGAATACTAGGAGTACTACTATTCCTGAATCTTTGTTTGGATTCGACCCTGAAATAGAAAGAACAATTCTTGCTGCTAGAAGAGCTGTTAGGATAAGTCTTGATTCTGACCATTCTGATTCTGATCATTCTGATTCTCTTCATTCTGTTGATCTTTCTAGTTCCTCTGATAACATTGTTGTTTTCACTGATTCTAACTCCAAAATTATGGCCGAACAAAGAATTTGTCCTACTTTAAAGGAATTGGTCGCACTCGATGTTAATTATCGGCCTTTGTGCATTACTTATCCCGAAATTGGTGCTAACTTTGAACTTAAATCTGGTCTTATCCATTTGTTGCCCAAGTTTCACGGTCTTGCAGGTGAATGTCCACATAAACATCTCAAAGAGTTCCACGTGGTTTGTAGCACAATGAAACCACAAGCAATTGATGAGGACCACATTAAGCTGAGAGCTTTCCCATTTTCTCTTGATGGAGTTGCTAAGGATTGGTTATATTATCTTGACCATCCTCCATTCGGCTGGATTGACATGCAAAAATTATTCCTAGAGAGATTCTTCCCCGCCTCAAGAGCTACCGCTATTCGAAAAGAGATCGTGGAATAAAACAAGTCAATGGGGAGAACATGTATGAGTATTGAGAGAGGTTCAAGCGATTGTGTGCCGCCGTCCGCATCACCAAATCACCGAGCAACTACTAATCACGTATTTCTATGAAGGTTTATTGCCGATGGATAGAAGCTTGGTGGATGCATCAAGTGGTGGGACTTTAGATAGCAAGACTCGAAGAGGCCGCAGACTTAATATCCACTATGGCCGCTAATTCTCGCAGCTTGGCACGAGCAAATAGCACCGGTTTACCGATTCAAGCGCCACAACCCAACTTAATTCCCGTAAATCGGGTTCCTCAAGTACAGATCAACAAAGGTTAGAGAATAGACTTGATAATCGACTTCTCTTGTGAGGCAACTAGCGGTGACACGAGAAAGTCTGCAATCTTCTACTCCTTCTATTGGGTATTCCCGTGGATTCTGCTCGTTCGCACCTTCTCATCCCACCGATTCTTGCCCCACTTTGCAAGATACCACTTCCCTGCATCAATCGTAGCGCAGTTGGAGTCTTTCCAGGGAAGCCACAATACCAACAGCAACATAATGCATTTTCCAACACTTACAATCCGGGATGGAGAAATCACCCAAACTTTTGGTGGAATCAGAACCAGAATAACCAATTTCAGCAAAATTCTGCAAATTACCAACAAAGATAGTTTCCACAGAATAGACAGAATTTTCAGCAATCTGCACCTCCACCGATTTCACAACAGCGAGACAAAGTAGTAATGGTTCTTCACTGGAAGAAATGATGAAGCAATTTGCCGCAAACAATATGCAATTCCAACAAAGAACCGAGACTTCTATTCGACTTTGCAAACACAAATTGGGCAATTAGCAACATCATTGAACCAACTACAACCTCAGGGATCCAACACTCTTCCTTCACAAACAATTCCCAATCCAAAAGGGAACGTTAGTGCTATAACCCTACGGCCTCCGGCAAAAAATTGGAGGAGCCTAAACAATGCAGATGTAATCGAATCAACATCGGGAAAAGAGTCGGAAAATATGAAGATTGACTCTAGTAATAAAAGGCCAATGCATCAAAGCCAAGAAGAACTTGACATTCCCATTCCTCTTCCTTTCCCTCAAAGAACAATTCAACCCAAGAAGTTGGGTGAAAAAGCACAAGAAAAGGACATCCTTGAGACATTCGTAAAGGTCGAGATCAATATTCCTCTCTTGGATGCAATCAAGCAAATTCCTAAATATGCCAAGTTTCTCAAAGAGTTATGTACCAACAAGAGGCGACTGAAGGGGACTGAGCGAGTGAGCCTGAATCAGAATGTGTCAGCACTCCTCCAACCCATGCCTCACAAGTGCAAAGACCGGTGAATGTTTTCTATCCCTTGCATTATTGGTAATTATAGATTTGATGATTGCATGTTAGATCTAGGTGCTTCAATTAATGTCATGCCTGCATCTGTCTATAAATCTCTTGGTCTTGGTCCCTTGCGTCCTACTGGTATTGTTGTCCAGTTAGCTAATAGGAGTAATGCTCATCCTTCTGGTTTAGTTGAAGATGTATTAGTCAAAGTTAATGAATTGATATTTCCTGCTGATTTTTACATCTTAGATATGGAGGATGAGTCTCCTAGCAGTAAGTCACCAATCATTTTAGGCAGACCTTTCATGAAAACAACTAGGACTAAAATAGATGTACATTCTGGTACTCTTTCTATGGAGTTTGGTGATATAATTGTGCATTTTAACATATTTGATGCCATGAAACATCCTAGGGAAGAACATTCAGTTTTGTGCATTGATGTGGTTGATGATGCTGTTGATGATGTTCTTGCTAATTGGTTTTTTGATTATCCTGATTTTGTATATATGAGTGATGCTACCATTTGTGCATGTTCTAATAATGAATGGTGCTCGCATGCTCAAATAAATGCTGCATTATATGGTGATTCTGACTCTCTTATTGATAATAATGATTGCACATTGGAGCTAAATTCTGATTTTGATGTTCATTCTGATTGTGAACTGAATTCTGATGATAATGTTGAGCTGTCAAGGCACAGTTCTTTCTCTGCTTCTGTGAATTTGGTTTCAGGCGTTCCAAGTGTGATGACATCAGAGTTAGTGCAACAACCACCTAAGCTTCTTCCCCATCGAGCAGCCACCAAAGTTGGATCTTAAGTCTCTTCCAGATCATCTGAAGTATGCTTTTCTGGAGGATAATGAGCAGTTGCCAGTCATATTGGCAAATAATCTTTTACCAGATCAAGAAGAAAAACTGTTGACATTGCTGAGAGCAAACAAGAAGGCGATTGGGTGGACATTAGCTGATATCGTTGGCATCAGCCCCTCTGTGTGTATGCATAGAATTTTGTTGGAAGAGGAGGCTAAGCCGGTGAGACAACCCCAAAGACGCCTTAATCCCCTTATTCTTGATGTGGTGAAAAAGGAGGTCACTAAGCTTTTGCAAGCCGGTATCATCTACCCCATCTCCGACGGTCGGTGGGTTAGCCCGGTCCGGTGGTTCCCAAGAAGTCCGGAGGACTGTGGTAGGCAATCAAAAAAATGAACTCATCCCTACACGAGTTCAGAATAGTTGGAGAGTATGCATTGACTATAGGAGGCTCAACCAAGCTACTCGCAAGGATCATTATCATTTACCATTCATTGATAAGATGTTAGAGCGATTGGCTGGTAAGTCACACTATTGCTTTCTGGATGGTTTCTCAGGCTACTTTCAGATCCACATTGCTCCCGAGGATCAGGAGAAGACAACCTTCACATGTCCCTTTGGAACTTATGCTTACGAAGGATGCCCTTTGGCCTCTCGCAATGCACCCGGCACCTTTCGGCGTTGTATGGTAAGTATCTTTTCGAGTTTCTAGAGGATTGCATGGAGGTTTTTATGGATGATTTTACCGTATATGGATCTGGTTTTGATGCATGTTTGGCTAATCTTTCTAGAGTTTTGCATAGATGCATAGAGTCTAATCTTGTGCTTAATTATGAAAAGTGTCATTTTATGGTTGAGTCATGAATAGTTTTGGGACACATTGTGTCAAGTAAGGGTATTGAGGTAGATCCTGCTAAAATTGATGTTATTACTGCTCTGCCTTACCCCATATCTGTGCGGGAAGTTCGTTCTTTTCTTGGTCATGCAGGTTTCTACCGACGCTTCATTCAGAATTTCAAAGAAGATTGCCCGACCCTTGTCCAACCTTCCGCATAAGGACACCGATTTTGTGTTCAATGATGAATGCAAGGAGGCCTTCAATCACTTGAAGCGTTGTCTTACCACAACTCCCGTGATCCAACCTCCGATTGGAATCTTCCATTTGAGTTGATGTGTGATGCTTCCAACTATGCGGTTGGTGCTATCCCGGCACAAATGGGTCAATAAAGCACCTCATGTCATTTCAT
This sequence comes from Acacia melanoxylon, assembly GCA_019022615.1. Taxonomy (NCBI): domain Eukaryota; kingdom Viridiplantae; phylum Streptophyta; class Magnoliopsida; order Fabales; family Fabaceae; genus Acacia; species Acacia melanoxylon. Next base: position 1,021,660 of record JAFJYJ010000108.1, read on the forward strand.
ATGCCTCCAAGACTTTGGATCCCGCCTGCCTAACTACACCACTACTGAAAAAGAGTTGTTAGCCATTGTATTTGCTTTTGATAAGTTTAGGTCATATCTGCTAGCTAGTAGAGTGATTGTTTTCTCTAACCATGCTGCTTTAAAGTTTCTTTTGAAAAAGGCAGATGCTAAGCCACGACTCATCCGGTGGATGTTATTGCTCCAAGAATTTGATGTAGAGATCCGAGACAGAAGTGGAGCACAGAACTGGGTAGCTGACCACTTAAGCCGCATCACCCATTCTCCCTCTCACCCCTCTTCTATTCGGGATGATTTCCCTGATGAGCAGCTTCTACATGTACCGCAAGGTAAGATTCCTTGGTATCTTCGATCCGGTTAACTACTTGGTAGCCGGTGTTTTTCCCGTTGATTCCACTAGGGCCCAAAACCTAAAATTGAAGAGTGAGTCTAAATATTATGTTTGGGATGACCCTTATCTCGTGGAAATTTTGTAGTGACCAAGTAGTTAGGAGATGTGTGCCGATCATGAATTTCATTCCATATTGCATTTTTCTCATGCTTTCGCCTCGTGGTGGTCACTTTGGACCACAAAGAACCGCTAGGAAAGTGTTGGACTCGGTTTATTTTGGCCTTCCCTGTTTCGTGATTCTTATTTGTTTTGTAAGTCATGTGATAACCGTCGGAGAGCGGGAGTATTTCCGTAGGCATGAGATGCCCCAGCAGCCTATACTATTTTGTGAAATCTTTGATGTTTGGGGTATTGATTTTATGGGTCCATTTCCTGTTTCCTATGGGCTTACTTACATACTGCTGGCTGTTGATTATGTTTCAAAATGGGTTGAGGCAAAGGCCACCGGACTAATGATTCTTGTGGTGGTAGATTTTGTCGTCTAACATTTTATGCGGGTTTGGTATTCCACGAGCTATTATAAGTGACCGGGGTTCTCATTTTTGTAACCGAAGCATGAGTGCTTTATTACGAAAATATGGAGTGATTCATAAGGTCTCCACAAAGATACCATCCACGGACCAATGGTCGCTAAAGTTTCAAATAGAGAAATCAAGCAAATCCTTCGTAAAACCGTTAACTCTACTCGGAAGGATTGGAGCAAGAGACTTGACGATGCTTTGTGGGCATATCGAACCGCTTACAAGACTCCGATTGGGATGTCTCCTTATCGCTTGTCTTCGGTAAGGCATGTCATCTTCCAGTTGAGTTGGAGCATCAAGCCTATTGGGCCATTAAACAAAGGCAACATGGACTTGGCTAAGTCGGGGTTGAACGAAAGTTGCGATTACAAGAACTGGATGAGCTTAGATTAGATGCCTATGAGAGTTCGCGGTTATACAAGGAAAAGACAAAGGCATTCCATGATAAGCGAGATCCGAGGAGGAGAGTTTGTTGTGGGCCAAAAAGTCCTTCTATTCAATTCCCGTCTCAAATTTATGCCTGGTAAACTTCGATCTAGATGGGATGGCCCTTTTGTGATTACTAATGTATTCCCTTTTGGTGCGTTGAGTTGTGTGATCCGTCTACGGGGAAAACCTTTAAAGTGAATGGACATCGCCTCAAACCATTTTATGAGGGATCCCAGGAGCAGCCTATGGAAGCAGAGATCCTACTCACAGATGCCACTTACCCTCCATAAGAACCTTGGGGAGTATTTTTCTTTTCTTTCTCTATTTCTTTTTCTTTTATTATTTCCATTTTCCCACTTTTCATTTAAAACAAAAAAAAAACAAAAAAACCAAAAAAAAATCAATTTTTTTTTTCTTTTGAACAATACATTCTCTCCTTCTATGATTGCAACATATTATGAACTTGGACATTTTGGTTTTAATGGATCATTTTAATTGGGCTATATTTCTTAATTCTTGGATTACTTGCCCTGGTGGTTAATTCTATGATGCTAATTGCATGATTTGGTATTTTCCTTTGTGAGATCTTGGGCCTACATGAATGGAACTCATCTTTTACCATTCTTTCTTTCTTGTGTGCATCTCGCTCATGATTTATGTTCTCTAGAACTTGCTCTCATTCTTTTCAAAACTACATTTTTTATTTGCATGCATAAATATGATGGAGGCTTGTTTTCTTTCTTATATTTCCTCACTCGACCAAATAGCCTTTCCCTTGCATTATATCTCCTTTGTTAGCCCTTTGTGCCTTTTTGACTCATTCCTTTCGAAGCCACATTACTAGCCTAAATGTCACACCATTTTATTCCGCACCTTGGAAATTAATTGCGCATTGGTTTTGTGGTTAAGTGTGGGGGTTGCCCAGGAGTGCAACATTTTAAGTGTGGGGGGAAGTATTTGTTCAAAGTATTATTTGAAGTATTTGTTCAAAGTATTTGATTATGTGACATTCATTGTTTGGCATTTATTGTAAAAAAAAAAAAAAAAAGAAGCTTATGTGCCATTCATCATCTGGCATTTATTGAAAAAAAAAAGAAGCAAAAAAAAGAAAAAGAAAAAAAGAGTGACTTTATATTATGTACTAACGCTTTTTTAAATTTCTCGGGTATTTAGCCTCTCATTTCCATACCATTACCATAGCCCCATTACAACCTTAATAACAAGTCCTCTTGATTTTTGCAAGCATGTGTTATAAGTAGTGGAGAAGTAGAACTTGAGCAAGCTTATGGTAGAACAATTTCCTTGAGTAGAATTTGAGCGATACACTTATTAACCATAAACACTTGAGAGATTGATTGAGGGCATCCCTTGAGAGACTATCTTGTGTGATTAGCATCATTGAATGATATTGCCATGATTTGTAATTTGAGATGAAGAGATTTATATCTTGATTGGTTGATCTTTTGAAACTTTTGTGATCCTTGTTAAGTTTTGAAATTTCAGCAATTGTTAGAAAAGAGAATCGTTTTTATCTTTATTTTTGCTCCGGAGTGCAAAAGGATAAGTGTGGGGGAGAAGCCCGGATGGGTGTAGGCGGATCTCGGTTTGGAATCTGGGGTGGACTAAAATGGAACCCCGGGAAAGAGGCGTAGGGGTCTCGTTTATCTGACAATGGTGTTCGAGGTTTCCTCTTACTCCTACTCACGTTAGGTGTGCGAAGTAGTGTGGCTTTTTTTTGCTTCCTCAGTACGAGCCATTGCCCAGAACTAATATTTTGTCCTACCTGAGAGTTTTTTAAGTATCTCTCTATCTTCTTCAGGAATTGGGTTACCGTACATATCTACGGGCGGAGGACTATCGCGATCCATGAAGACTCTAGAAAAAAGCAAAGGTAATAGCAGAAGTTGAACTGGGATGGCTCAGAACCAAGGTGTCAACTTTTGCCTTCAGTAAGGAATTCCTTATATGGTCATCACTACTACCCAGCACAGGCAAGTTTGAATGAAAATAAAAGAAGGGGAGGACACTATATTGAAAATATCAAAGAAGCTACCCAGAGAACCCATAAACCCTAGTGGCGTACCCAAAAAACCAAATGATGAGATGCGATGAAAAACAAAAATGCAGAGTAGCAGAAGACTATATGAAGCAAGATGGATATTAAGGAGGGCAAGGAAGCAGAGGGAGTACCTGATTCTATGAAAAGTTGTAGAAAGTTGGAATTCACAAGAGACAGTATGAAGAAGAAGAGGGCTTTGGAGGAAGAAGAGTTTTTCTAGCAAGACGGAGCGAACGCCTGGCAAAAAGTATTGAAGAGAGGCGGAAAACGTGAATTTATAAACATTTTGAATCCGAAGCGTCAGGGGCAGTAAAGACCATTTGAAAGTGGAGCTTAATCAGCAAGAGGGGGGTGAATTGGGGATTTTAAAAATTCTTTCAGAAAAGCTCTGTTTTTCGAACACTAAAATAGAGTAGACTATGGAGTAGAGAAGAATAGCAAGACACAAGGAATTATACGGTTCGGTCCAATCTCTTGACCTACGTCCAAGTCCCGACTCTCCGGGATTTTCACTATCACAATTGATTACACACTCTGCACTCAAGAGTAATTCTCTCACTAGAACTTACTCCCCCTTACAAGTTGTAATCAATGAACCCAATCACCAAGTCCCCTGACTTGTGATTCTTTACAATAAATGATTTTTGGTAAGAAACTCTCTCTAAGAGTGGATAGAAATAAACACTGAAGCTTTAAGTGTCAAAAGACACAATACAAATGAAAACAGAAAGGTAGTTGAAGAACTTTGATGCTATGCGTTTTCAGCAGGTGTGTTAGTTCAGAAGACTTGAATGATGTTCTATTTATACTCAGAGATCATTAAATGACCGTTGTAATCCTTCATATAGCCGTTGAAGTGTTAATCTAGCTGTTGTAGGCAGTAATAGTGTCTTCTCTCACTAATCTTCACTTAATCCAGCTGTGCAGAAGTTCAGAGTTGACTTCTTGAATATTAATCCGTTGGAATAGCAGCTACTGGAAGTGGTAGGTAGACATTAATCCTTTGTAGGCGTGTGCAGAAGGATTACCCAAAAGTATGCAACTTTCTGGGTTTAGTATTTAATGTTTTGACATGCTTTTTGCTTTAAACCTTCAATAAACACTCTCTAATTCATCTGAAACTCACTAAAAAAGTGGTTAAACATATCTAGGAACATTATAGAATAATCATAGAAAGTATTAAGATCAAACAAGAAGGTTTTACAAAATCGTAGAATTTGAAATTCTGAAGACGCGTTGAAACCTCGAGGTTTGTTCTTCAAACCTCGAGTTTTGGACTGTAGCAAGTGAAAGAGATTTAAGTCCAAAACATCAAAACTAGAGGTTTCAACCCAAAACTAGAGGTTTTCAAAATTGCAAAAAGCGTCAGCCTTTCTGTATGACAAATACTCGAGGTTTTATCAGAAACCTCGAGGTTTCATTTGAATATGAAACCTTTGAAAAATCGCGCCAAGGCAAACTCCGGAGGTTTTCCGGGAAACGGAGGTTTTTTAAATCGAGGAAAGGTGTGTGCTCTCGGATGCCAAAACCTCGAGGTTTCTCACCAAAACTCGAGGTTTCGCTCAAATGTGGAAATTCGAGTTTTTGCGCCAAAACGAAAAAACTGGAGGTTTTGAAGTAAACCGGGAGGTTTCCAAAACTGGGAAAGCGCAGATGCTCTATGCCTGGACAAACCTCGAGGTTTTTCCAGAAACCTCGAGTTTTCTCATAATTTTCAGAATTTAGAGGAAACAACATTTGAGCTCAAACGGAGGTTTCCCAAAACCCGGAGGTTCTAAAACCGGCGAAAACCCGAGTTTTCTCGGTAGGTCAAAACCTCGAGGTTTCTTACCAAACCTCGAGGTTTCACAAAACTTGTGAAACCTGAAATTTTCATGTTAAAACAGAACCTTGAGGTTTTAGACAAAAACTTGGAGGTTTCAAGTGGTCAAAACTTAGGAGACTCTCGTAAGTCCAAACCTCGAGGTTTGAACGAAACCTCAAGTTTTCCATTTTCCGAGAAAATGTTGAGAAGTCTCGTATGAAGAAACCTTGAGTTTTCTCCGAAAACCTCGAGTTTTGCTCGATCCGTAAACCTTGAGTTCTTCTCGTAAGGCCAAACCTCGAGGTTTCGTGCAAACCTCGAGTTTTGCTCGACAAAGTGAGTTTTACAACATTTGAAAGCAAAACTTCATGATTTGTTTACAATTATTGGAGATCATCAAAACCCTTAGAGAACTAACACCATTTGCACAGAGAATCAGGTTTGAAAACCTAAAAGCGCACTGATGACTGCTATGAAACGACGTGCAACTGTTATGGAGCGACGTGCACATTAAATGCTCACGAGTTTCAAAGACGGCGATCGTGGTTAATGCACGAAAAAAGGAGGTTTTACGCCATGATGTCAGCGATATAGACAAATTGAAACCGATTCGTTTTCCTCTCGTTCATGATATCCTGGATTGGGGGCAACACATGTGGCGAAGATATGAGAAAACAGTAATTCGTTTTTCAAAGTTACAAATGAAATCTCGAATATCATAAAAGCAAGAGTTTTCAAAGCAAAATAGCTTGACACACATCTGGGGGCAAGCCGCGGAGGAGTCGATCTATCTCAGCAATTCTCCGAGATCAAGCGAGAGAAATTTACGAAGGAGAGGGAGAGCAAAGCAAATAAAAAGCATTTTTATCAGTCAATCAATCTCGGCAAAATTTCGAGCCTTAAACTTCTGAGCTTGGGGGCAACTGTTATGGACTCGTATATTGGGCCCAGGTATGATGCGGCCCAACAAGAACGCATTACGACATAAACTCTCCTTAAGTAGGTAAATCACTAATCACCTTATAAGTAAGGTATTAATCCCGACAGTATATGTAGTGGAGCAGGGATGCATCAGGTAATGGAGCAGACACTCGGACTTAGAGGCGCGCACAACACAAGGATTGAAACCCTAGAGGTAATCTCTATAAATAGGAGATTACCCACCAGGTGTACACATTCTATTCATATCCTTTTACTATTCAATCTCATTATGCACACACCCCACCCCCTTTGGCAAATTGCCATTATCGTGTAGCACAGTTATTTGTTGGTGTTCTTCGGTTCTTCCTCATAGACATCATAGAACTTCCACCTTCTCTTCGGGTTTATATACATACGCATACCCCGAGAGTATTTCTGATCCTACATTAATCATTCACTAACCCACTTTGAGGTTAGATATCTATGTTCTTATAACAGAACATTAGCTATACTCAGTACAAAGCATATATATATATATGTGTGTGTGTGTGTGTGTGTATGGATTTATATATAGTGCGTAAGTGGGAGAAGATGATGAGAATAGACAATAATGAAAAGCAGCATGAAATTTTATTTATTTTGATGAAAATATATGAACATGGCGCAAATTGGTACATATATACACTACTATAAAATCGTTTATACATATATACATACATATGACAATTATTATTGGTTATAAATTATGGTTCCGAACCGCAGGCACTATATATACTCGACACAAGATATATAACAGTTCTTTTTTTTTTTGATAGATAGATATATAACGTAACAGTTCTAAGCCATAATATATTGAAGGCATATATAATGATTATTTGTTAATAACCGTAATGTATTGAGTTTATTTTATATTATGTGTTTTTCTTTAGTTTTATTGTTACTATTTACTGTATCATGCAAAATACAATAGAATCATTGATAATAATAATATAATAATCTTAAATAAAAAATTTTGTTTATAGTATTCAAGTTCAATACATTATAGATAAACATCATACAATATAAAATAAACTAATCACTTCTAGAACATTATCTTATAATTTTTTGAATTCTAAAAGGAAATATATTAAAAAAATTCTAAAATATTCTTCAATGCATTTATTATAGATTGTCTATCAACATCACTACTCCAAAGTTCCAGTAATTGCCAAAAGGATAATATAAATATGAAAATCAATATATATATATATATATATATATATATATATATATATATATATATATATATATATATATATATATATAACGTTCAAGTAGATAGTAATTCAACAAGCTGCTACAAATTAGGAGAAAAAAGTATATTGATTTTAATCTAGTGTAATCATAATTATTTTCACTGCAATAAACAATAATAAAAAATTCGGCATTTTACCTCATCGTTTTTCGTGCTCTCTACTTTTGTCTGGTGTTTTTCTTTGTTTTCATCTTCAAACCCGGCTACCATCATAAATTAGATATTTCTTATTGTCTGCTATTTTTCTTCCTAAATAATCCAGCGACATTGAGCTTCAACTAGTAAATTCTCATTATATAAAAAACTAAAATGAAAACTTACCCGAGAAAAAATCACAATATAAAGGAGTTGCAGCCTGCAGAGTGAAGATATATGTTAGTGGTGGAGGACAAAACTTGCAATGGCAGAGCAAAACCACGAAAGAAGAGTATGAGACCCACTACTTTAAAACTAAGAAATGTTCAAGAAGGAGTGGGAAGATTTGCGTCAAATGATTTTTTTTTATATAAGAATCTCAACTCCTTATATTTGATATTTTTCTTAATCCCGCCCTTTCAAATAAAAAAAAATACTTAACGGTTCTTTGGGAAGAACCATAACGTATCCTCCATGATATTAATTAATATATCAATAAAGAATATATTAATATATTGTTAAATTATTTAACGGTTGTTTATGAAGAATAGTAATGTATTGTCAAATAATTTTTTTATATTACAGGATAATTAACCGTTCTTTATAAAGAACCGTAATATGTTGTCAAATAATTTTTTTCATAATCCCACTTTTTTGTATTAAAATATAAATAATGTTTTGTGAAGAACGGTAATATATTGTCAAATAACTATTTTTATGGAATCCCTCCTCCTTATATTTGACATTTTTTAAAATCCCATCTTATATATGACGGTTATCATTTTAAAATGTTAAATAATCTTAAAGAATATATAATGGTTCTTTGTGAAGAACAATCAAGGATTGTAAAAAATATATATTTTTATGAAAAAAATGCCGTCTTCTTATATTTAACGATTTTCATCGATAACTGTTATATATTCTTAAAGAATATATGACGGTTTTTTTTTTTTTTGGTGAAAAACTATCAAGTATCGTCAAATAATTTTTTTATCTAATAATATCTTAGATTTATAATCACACTTTATGGTTAATTATTATATTTGTTGTTGAGCCAAAAAAAAAATATAATCATTATGTATTTGTTTTTACTCATACAATATTGAAAAACGAATCATTTTTTAGTGTTCTATGACGGATGTTTCGTAAGAACCGTCGTATTTGTCATTAAATAAATGACGGTTATTAGCTATAACCATTATTTTTATGTTTTTGCAAATTCCACCTCTTAATATATGACAGTGCATATATTTAACTGTTATGTTTTAGCGTTAGATATTCTTGCGCAACTTCCATCTCAATATATATGACGTTTATTCGTTATAACCATTATTTATTAAGGATTATATATGCTTGAATTTGAAGTAGTGATAGTTATTTTAGTGACCAAGATGAAGTTGGCGAGATTTCTGAGACTGAGATAACACCTTCAATCCCAACACGTAGCATATACTTTTGAAAGATCAAATATTTTTTTTTTAGATGATGAAGATGAAGATGAAGATTAAGGATTATTTTTATTTTTAAATAAAAAGTTTGACTTTACACTTTAAAGTTTGGATTTGTGACTTTAAAACATTTTGATTTGGTCTGCTACAGTTTGGATATCTAATTTAACAATGTAAAATGTATTTTTCTTTAAAATAAATATAAAAACAAGCTTTTGGGCTGGTCTTAATTAAGCTGGATTAATAAGGGTTGAGGTTCCGGAAAAGTTAAATTTGGAAGAATATGTACTTTTGCAGTTCTGCCTGACCATGGTACTTTGAACCCAGGTCGATCAACATTCTGCAGGACCAATCAAATCATGGTCAATGCAGGCAGCCCAATTTTCCAATTGGGATCGCATGGTGACGAGGAAGCAAAGAGTTGAGTTGGAACTTGGAAGCAAACTTTTGCTACGTAAAATGAGTATTGATAATCAGGATAATGAGGTATGTTAACAAATGTGATTGGAAAAGCAATTAGAGACACAGGGTATGGAGAAGATGGTATGGAGAAGATGAAGAATCTTGTATTAATGTCAATAAGAGTTTCATGCTCATACAATGTAACTCACTTGGGTTTAACAATGATCATCTTTCAATGAGAATGATTAACAACAAATTAACCCTAACTCAGGGATCAGGAGGGACTTCCTCTCTGCAGAAAAGAGGCAAATTAACATCTCTAACAACGTGGTGAGAGTAGCTCCACACTCAACACACTTTTCTCAATAGTTAAAACTTTTTATATATATAGACTAGGCCATAACTTTCTAACTAACTAATCAACTAATCATTTATACTTCTAACACGCCTCTCAAGTTGAACACTATATAACAAAACAATCAACAACACAAAAATAAAGGGATAAGGTGAATTAAATTGACCAATTTTCCATCAACAAAAATAATACAAAGATTTCTTCATGACAATCTTTTTTCATTCACTTGCGCCGACTAAGAACTCACAGACCTCACTGTCGGAATCAAGAACGGCGACAATAGAACCCAGAAATTGATTGAGCGTCTTGCCGGCGAGTTCAAAAGACCCAGTTGATTTTGACGACAAGTTTAGAGAGAAGAGATGATTGAACATTTCATTCCTTTGAAGCGAGAGTGGAGATCTTCAGCAGGCTCTCTAACAGGGAGTGGGTCGATGGCAGATGAGAGGCTTCAACGAGAACGTGGCGGATCTTGATCGATCACCTTGAAACTGTGATTGTTGATCGAAATCTTCTCAGATCATTTTACGACAGAGAATTGCACCATCATTGCAATTGCCCTTCCAAATCCAGCGACCCTTGATTGTTCTTGAAAGATCATCTCTTCAAATCGCCTGACCCAGTTCTTGATTTGTGCCAGTCGGACTTTGGTGTTGACCCGGTTTGTGTGGGGGGCTTTCTTGAAAAACAACCAGGGAAGAAACTCAATGGGTAAACCAAGAATCACCTTCTTGATTATCTGGCCCAACCAAAAATAAGCAACAGCCCATAACATGTCATACCAGGCCCATAATTCAATTCAACATGATATCATGTTAACAAATGTAATTGAAAAAGCAATTAGAGAAATAGGGTATGGAGAAGATGAAGAATATTGTATTAATCTCAATAAGAGCAACATGTTCATACCATGTAACCCACTTAGGTTTAACAATGATAATCCCTCACTTGAGAATGATTAATAACAAACCCTAGAGCTAGGGATCTAGGAGGGATTTCCCTTTCTAGAGAGAGAGACTCAAATTAACCTCTCTCTAATATGGTGAGAGATATCTACACTCAACACATTCTCTTAATAGTTAAGACCTTCTATATATAGACTAGGCCCTAACTTTCAAACTAACTAATCAACTAATCCCTTATTTCTAACAAGGTATTCTCGTGCATTGCATGGGCCAATGTATTCGGCCAATGGATTCTTCTTCCGTGTTTTTTTTAAGAGAAAGATCACCAGGCTTCGGAGATACAAATTTAGAAGCCTTTGCGTTAAGTGTTGGATACTAATTTTTGTGAGACGTTGCTTTGTTTTGACTTCTAGAATTGCGAATAGCATGGTTTGTAAAACCGGACCGGACCAGCCAGGAAACCGGTCCGGTTCAGGCTGAAACCGGACTGACCCGGTTAACCCGGACGGGTTACAGGGTCAACTGGTTCCAGTATTTTTTTTTTTTTTTTTTTTAAAAAAGGCAATCTGATTTGATTATTTGAAACAACATATGCTGATATGCGGGATTTATGAAGGTTTGGTTTGCTTTTGGGATTGTGAGGTTCTGGTGTGTGAATATCTGTGTTTTCTTGAATCTGTGTTAATGGAGGGAAATGTAGGTTGAAAATACTCTAATCTGAATATTTTGTCTCAAAATGTAGGTTGTAAAGAAAATTGTTAAGAATATCTGAATATGTCACAAGTATTGAAGTATATGGTTATTTTGCTACTGATCTAAAGTATTGAAATGATATATAGTATGTGAAATTTATGTTGGTGTGATGAGAAATTAATTATTTTCCAATTTTTTATACCTCACCGGTCCGGGCGCGGGTTGACTGCGCCCGACCCACTAACCCTTAATCCAAAGATCTGACTAGGTTCAGTCACCGGTCCGGGTTTCAGAACCTTGGCGAATAGAGTTCTAGTAGTTGAAGCATGAGGGAGAAGGAGCCTTGTATTTCCTTCGTTGGAGTGTTCACAAAGCGTTTTTTATCTTGTTTATCAAGCTTTTGTTTCCGATTAAGAGTTTATATCCAACTAAGGAGCTCACCCTGCCTTTGGATCGTGGGTGAGTCCAACCCCTTTCCTAAAATTTATTTATATAAAAAAAAAAAGCAAGTAAGATAAGAACTCCATCATTATAATCTGGCGTAGGGATTATTATTATATTTATTGCTGCCTTTGGCTGTTGCTATATTTCGCCCTCTTGTTTACAATGTTGCTTTTGCTATTCCCTTAAATAATGCCACCGGATTTGTTCAGGAGTGAGATTCTTCAGTTTCGGCTCTTTTGCGTTTTGGCCTAGCAGATAGATAGTGATTTAGGTCTCCAAATGTAGGAAAGGATTGAGGGTGACGTTTGTCACATTTTTGTAACTGTGAATGTACATATGGCTCCTGTTAAATGTATATTAATTATAATTGTTGGGATATTGATACTTAGGTTTTTCCATGTGTTGTTATATGTATTGTTCCTAAGTTCTGATTGTGTTTGCTTACCTGTATGTTGCTCGATCGTGCAGAACTGTATTAACAAAACAGTCGCTGCGTCATAATTTGGTATATATACTTCCTGAATGTTTCGTCTGCAGTGTCCCCCTTAAGCGCGCATTCGAAGTTATCGCCCCTAAATGTGGAATTTGAAACCATGTAAATGTGGAATTCACTAAATGGGCACTTTGAAAACCACTAAGTGAATAATGATGCTTTAATTTATTAGATTGAAATGTTAGTTGTATTCTCGAACCAATTCTGGGTAAAATAAGATGGCAATATCTCAGTTATGATATTTCGTTTTGTATTAATTTGTTGTTATAAAATATTAAACAAAATTGTGTTAGTGACCTTGAAATTGGAGATTGTAGCTAATTTGTATTGTTTAAATTATTACAAGTTTAAACGTAGTAAAGTGATTCGTTTTGAATTGTCCTTTTTTTGTGTGAAAAATCCAGTGGCAAACCAAATTTATTTATGAGCACTTTTAAAGTTTAAGACATTGAAAGTTTAAACGTAGTTATTAAGAGGTTGTTTATGATATTTTTTATATATATAATTTTTGTCTTATTTGTCTCTGGTGAACTTTTTTTTTTTTTTATATATATTTTGAATCCTAGGTAATGTACAAGCAAAATTAACAACAATACTTTAGAAGGCTGAACATCTAAATTTTCAAATAAATAATGGACTTAATTAGAATGATGGTGCAGTCGTGGTTTGGGTCCTGTGATTATTCGGCGCAATAATGCAGTGTCATCAGTAATTGGTTAAGTGGTGCCATTAGTGGAGGTGTTGATACGCACACAGCACCATAAGCCCTTCTTTGTTGTAGTTTTGTTTATCGACATTTGACGCTTGAGACAATCGGTGAGCAGTGTTTGAAGGCTAATTATGGGAACAAAACAAAGGAATAAGATTGTTGTTTCAAATTTGATTAGGACAAATATCAAGGCGGGAGTGCCGGGCGGGACAATCCAAGTTTGGAAATGTTAATCACCTGTCTAGCAGGGTTTTTTACTTCAAGTATATCAGGATTGGACACAATTTTTATTGCTTCAAAGACATTGGTAATATGACCATGTGCTAACCAAAGGATCAAAAAACATATGCTAGACAATAAAAAGAAAAGGGCATGATTTTTAGTATTCTAATCATTTTGTTACCTTTGTTTTGGTTTATCTTTGTAAACCTTATAATAGTGACGATTGGTGGTTCCATTGATTGGGCAATTTCCAAACAACAACACATTGATTGCATCCTCACTATTCATTGCATGAGTTACATACATGTAAATGTGAAAACTTGACATGTAACTGAGATCCAGGAAATAATTAATTTTTATGTGTAATGCACATTTAATTCTTCCTTAAATAAAAGGGAGATGACAATATAGTTTTCAAAAAAGCTAATGAAATAAAAATTAGGTCCGGAAACAGTATATAGTTGCATAAAGCCAAAAATTATTTGAAATAAAATGTTTTAACCTAACAATGATTATTAGAATGATATTTTGAGACTTAATTATAATATGAAAAATAGTAGTAAATAGAGAATATTTTTTTAATATTGAAAATTGTCGCGAAATCGGTATTCTTGGATAATTCAAGTAACTTGATTTGAAATGCGTTGAGAAAAACCATCTTTGAGAAAAAACATCTTCAGAAAAAATAAAGATAATTGACTTGTAATTAAATCCTCAACAAATGCTTGAATTTTAGAAAAAAAAATAATAGGGGGCACAAGCATGATGTGAGACAAATTATACTCTTTATTAGCAAGTGTGAGGTTTAATATTTTGTAAGTGCCAAACTTTGTTTTCTTGTGTTCCAAGTCCCTAAAAGTTTGAAGAAATCTTATCACATTTGTTTTATGTGAAAAATTTGGTAAATAACTCAAAGTCAAAAATGACATGCACAACATCCAATTTTTGATGGGTACAAAAAAAAGTGAGTTTCAAATGTTGCTTACCAATCAATTCTTAATTTTTGGCCTGTGTAATTGGAAATGTTTTTAGGGAAATAAAGTTGAATACTTCGGATTGGGAAATCTACTTCCTAGAAATGAGTGACCTTGTGGAATCTAATCTTCCAGGAGTGTATGGTCAGTTTATATTTGTCGTTGTTCTCCAACACCTCAAAATTTTTAATGTGGTAGACTACTCCCTCCTTGATCTCTTTCATGTGGCGTTCCAACAATCTCTATTAGATCACAAAACCCTCGATTCTGGGTATTCTGCAAATATTACAAAAGTCACCATTAGTGATAGCAAGAAATGCACCACATGGAATGGTGGAAAGGCACTACATGTATACATGCTCATCCACCAAAATCATGCCAACCTTCTAGGGAGCATGTGGTGGGGTCTTCTTACAAGAAACAAACTTTAAGAACACATGCGATAATAACTCATGTGTCTTTCTGATCGTCGATTTCGCAAAAATTTGCATGGCCAATAGTGGTCATATCATACTTTGGAGGGTTCACGTGTCAATAAAAATATGCAATCTACAATGTTGATTCAGCTACAAATAAGTAAATGAGTAGGGAGGGTGCTTGGCTGTGATCACGTCAGCAAATGAGGCGACTTATAAGGAATTGTATGTAGGTATAATAATAACGGTCAGAAATTTGAACTAATTAATATTAAATGGCAGATTAATTAGGGTAGCTGGAAGGTGTAACTCGGGGCGTGTGAAAGATGTATGGGTTACATAATGCTACATTAAAAAGGATGGATGAAGGAATATGAGTTGGTAAAGTTTTTGTGATGAAAATAAATAAAGAGGGGGTTACATTATCATTTAACGGATCCAAAGGATAGGGGAAGAATTTGAAGTGGTGAACTTTTGGGGTTGAAAATAATTAAGGGGTTACATATTATTATTTTAATTACCTGGAGAAGCCATGGAAGTTCCATACACCTCCATAAACAGTGCTCCGAACAAATGAGATGCATCATTAATGGTATTGACCAAAACATTCTTCAGTCATTACGTGTTTTTCTAGTAAGAAAGTAGATGATAGAAAAAGTGAAAAGACAATTAAGGGATTGAATTATATGTGAGTTAAACATCAAGGTTTACATATCATATCTTGTAGTGATGTAGCGTTTGTCAATTCATGTTCTTAAAATAAGAAATAAGCGCTAAGTAACTAATTTGTGGATTTTAATGAACTTATATTAGTTAAGTTATTTATTTGTAATGAATTATTGTTGGCTTTTCTAAATTACCCCATGTAAATCTTGTGCACTAGAACTACTTTTTGATGAAACCTCTTAATATTTACAATCGACTGGGATATTTAATTGAGGGAGAAAAATTATAAATTTAGGATATAAAGTGGACTGATGTCTTATACTTCTTGGGTCCTTATACTTCAAAAAATTTGACGTTTTCTAGCGCTTAAAATTCCGTATTTATAGCGGTTTTAACCGCTAGAAATGACAGTAGTAGCAGTTCAACAAACCGCTATAAAATACATTGTTGCAAGATGTTTTGTAGCGGTTATTTAAAACTACTACTCATGTAATAAAACCGCTACTGTACTGGTAGTGGTTTTGTGTCACCGCTACAAGATGCGATCGAGATGATAAATTGTGTGAGAATCCTGTACCAGTTTTATAGCCGCTACAATTGTCGACCGCAAAATTTTGACTGGTGGGAAAGTAAAATTGAGAAGTTGGCGACAATATTGTAGCAATTCTAAAACCGCTACTAATTACATCCACGAATTTTAAAAAAGTGGTGCCAAAAATTTTTAGCGGTTACAAAACCGCTACATATTTTAGATGAAACTTTAAAAATTGCACCAAATTTTTAAGCGAAATTTGAATTAACATTTATAGTGGCTTTAAAACCGATACAAAGTTTTGCATAATTGAAAAAAAAATCATAATTTGAGTCCATTTTTAAAATATTACATTGAATATTTTATTATTTAAGTCACAATTTAAATGATAATAGTTAATAAAATAAATGATTAACTTAAGTTTGATAAATATAAATATTATGTAGGTAAAATAGTGAGAATGTGTAGATAATAAGGACGTATTATGTTCTTCACTAACCGATATTTGATTATGGAATGAATGTGATGATAATAGAAGGAATGTTGAGAAAATGTCTTTAAAGTTCTGGATAAGGACAAAAAGTTTATTATGAGTATTATAAGAAGGAAAAAGAAACATTGAAATCAAATATTTTAAAAGCATTTACCATATTTGATCAACTTGCCCAAGACTTAACCTCTTCAAAAAACCTTTATAGATGAGAGAAAACGAGAGAGAAGGAAGGTGCGAAGAAATGAAGGAATGTATAAAATGAGGTGTGGGAGGGGTATTTATAGAGATATGTGTAACTTTTGTAGTGATTGATGTGACGGATTTTGTAACGGTTTTCATTTGTAGCAGTTTAGGTCACAGTTTTTGTAGCGGTTTAACAAAAATAAATTTTGTAGTGGTTGATTAAAAAACATTAGTGGATATTTTTTTTTAACAAAAATAAATTGAGGTTTAAAAGAACAAAAGTATAATTTGCTTAGTCATTCTTCATCGCCATACCTACAAAAAAATGTGTGCAGAAAATGTTAGTGGTGAGTTTAATATGTTTGTACAAAAATTAAAATTAAATTAAGTGATAATAAAGCGTAACTTATAAAAACACGCCAAACTATAGGTAACTTTTCATCACCTTAAGGGAAGAAGTCTTCAAAATTGGTGGGCTGAAATGACTCACTCTTGTAAGCGATTTTATCACCATCACCATCACCTATGTCGTAAAGGTCTCAAGGCTTTAAGTAAACTACCATATTTCAATCCATGTGCCTCTCGTCCTTGACATAATAAGCCCGGTGTGCCTCGAGGCAATAATATATGGCTCATCATTTAGAGATTGACCGGTGCGATTTTAAGTGATGCTTATTGAACCAATTTTTGGGACAATTCATTAATATTAATGAATTGTCCCAAAAATTGGTTCAATAAGCATCACTTAAAAATTTCGGAAGTTTTAGGATCAGTATAGATTTACCTTGTAGGACGGGGGAGGGTGGCCTAGATCAATCTATACAAAGGTAAATACTATCACTATCGATTTGTCTTATTGAACCAATTTTTGGGACAATTCATTTCTCGTTTTGCATTTCATTTGCTTAAATCATAAGTGATGCTTCCTCTGGGTTTTGTGACAGATCTTTCAATCCCTTTGACCAGCTCGGCTTCATAAATTCTGGTCGTCTTGAGCTTAACGTCTCTAGGATCTCCCTATCTGGCTCCAAGTTCGACCATTTCAAGGCATGACGTGTGTTCTTTGACTGATTTAATAGTCAAATTTAATATTGGGGGTCAGAAGGGCAAAATTGTTACGTTTTGTAAACTTTCGGGACAAAATTGCTCCTCAGCGAAAACTTCCGAGGCAAAAATGATACTTAACTCTATTTGATTGATGAGGTGGCATGCCACATGTCACATCGTTAAACTTAATGATCAAAATTAACGGAAGTGGCAAAATTGCTACGTTGTGTTAACTTATGTGGCAATTTTTCTCCAAAAAACTTCCGTCTATCTAGTGCTCCTCACCAAAACTTGTAGGGCAAAAAAGATACTTATCCCTATTTTTAAACTTAGTACATAAAAGAACAACCATCGATTCTTAAAACATATCCATAACTTTTTATTTTTAGTTTATTTAGAACTTGTTTTTTTTTTTAAAAAATAGTTTGTTAAAAAAGGTGGTTGCATAATCAACTTCCAAAGATTAAAAAAACAAAAAAGTGAAATACATAATGGTTATTAAGTAAAACCTGGCACTTATTAAAATACCATGTCAAAAAAAGTGATTTACATAACGGCGATGAACAAACAACAAAGTGATAAATGTAAGCAAATAAATAACGATTCTTTCGGCGAACCATGATGTATAGTCTTAGGCACGATAACCCAAAAACCTACCATTCCTCTTCTATTTAATCGTTTGAAATATAATGCACTTGACACTTAGTATGTTCAAACGAAACCCACCAACATCTTAACCCTACAACTCTTGATGTCTTTTTGGCAAATCGAGAGTTGTTTGCGCTGAATCCTACACTAAAAAGCCTTCATCGGGCTTCTTAGAGAAAGCCACGTCAATTATGCACTTGACCCTTGTCTTAACGCGTAGCATGCGTTGTTTTTGTTTGTGAGCCCTAGCCGTTTGGGCTGGCTTTGTGAATTTTCACGTGATAAAGCATCCAAGGTTACGTTAAATTGCTTTTGTGAAATTATGTTTTCTTTAGAAAACCCTTTATTGATCTAATAAAAGGTGCCGTTTGGGCTGGCTTTGTGAATTTTCACGCTGTGATAAAGCATCCAAGGTTACGTTAAATTGCTTTTGTGAAATTATGTTTTCTTTAGAAAACCCTTTATTGATCTGATAAAAGGTTCCTATTGCTTTTGTAAAATTATATATTTTTCAAAACCTTAGTATTGCTATGATCAAAGGTTCCTTTATGGTTATAAGAAGTTGTCAACCTATCTCTATTTATCTTTTTTCGAAGTGATTTTGGGAGATATGGATCCCTAAGCAAATACCTTTCTTTTCTTGGAAAAATTAATAGGGATGTGATGGATAAACTAGTTTAGTTGTACAAAGACGTGATAATGCAATCAAGGTGACATTGAATTGCTTTTATGAAGTTATGCTTTTTTGGAAACTATAGTATTGCTCTGATTGAAGATTTATTTTCTGTTATAGAAAGTTATCAACCCATTGCTTTGATTTATGATTCCTACTTTGTTGATATTTTTTGAAGCCACTTCGGGACCTATGGATTCCTAAGAAAATACCTCCTTTTTTGATGTATACATATCTCTGGAAGTTACTTCAAAAAGATCAATAGGGATATGATAAATAAACTAGCTAAGTTGTACCAAGACGCGATAAAGCATTCAAGTTAACGTTAACTTGCTTTTGTGAAGTTATTTTTTTTTTTGGAAAACCTGTTATTGCTTTGATCGAAGGTTCTTCTCCTGTTATTGTATTGAACAGGTGGCATCAAGTCAAGAGCTCTGAGATTCAACATTGGGCTCATTTATAGACTCTTCAATGTGTGAGTTTCTGAGCTACTTGGTCTCAACTCTATCTAATAGAGTAGTACTTCTCATATCAAGTAGCCATGCAATATAGGTTGGATCAAAATTTTCTAGGCTTTGTGGTTTGAATCAATCACACTTTTTGTTAGTTTTCTATGTGTTTTGATGATAACTGACAGATGTAAACAAAATGTGGTTAATAATTCAAGTCCACATTTTTTTAACTTGATCAAAACTTGAATCAGTAACCTATTGTCAAATTGACTAGAGTTTCAGGTTGAAAAACTCGAGTCAACACAAGACAAAGGGTAGTAAAAAATGTTTGAACTTCGATTAACTCGAGTTAGTCATTGTTGACTTGAGCCACAAGCTTTTGTGAAGTATTCTGATAAATAATGTTGCCTCGAGCTTGTGTTCCATGCCTCGAGTGAACTATTGTAAACTTTGAATTATTTTCAAAATACATAAGTCTCTAACTTGAGCCTATGGTTCTTAACTCGAGTGTACAATTGGAAAGTTATTTTCAAATGAACTTAGTTAAATCGAGTTGTCACTTATCGACTCGAGCTGGCGCGGGTTCAAAACTATTTCAAAAGCTATCTCGAAGTTCCATTATAAAATTAGAACTTGACTCGAGTAATCTCCGAGTAACTCAAGTTGTGAACTTGAGTTAAACCTTTTACACTCGAGCAATGTTCATACAAAGACATCTTCATTTAATCTTCAAACTTATTTTCAAAGAAGATGAACACAAGACTCGAGCATACATTGGTTGACTCGAGTCCTGGCTTCGAGTTAGCATGATATTAACTCGAGCTAAGGTATCTCTGTTTTACAATCACCGTGTCCAGTGGCGGAGCTAGAATTTTTTTTTAGTGTCTGCACAATTAGTGGGGGCTGCCCCCAATTTTTTTTAAGGAAAGTTTTAAATACATTAAAAAAAAAGAATATAAACAAGAAAAGAAAAGAAAACTTTAAATTAACATAGAAAAATAATAATCAAGAGTCAATTAAGCTATTATAACTACATTTCCAACAAAAGTTGTGTTCATTTAAAAACAATTGAATAAAAGATTAAAAAAATGCAATTATGTAGGTGGTCATTTAAAATGAGAAGGTGCTTTAATTCAACTAAATTTCCAACAAAAGTTGTGTTCATATCTTAAAGTGCGGTGGTAAACTCTTACTCGCGCTACTAAGAAGCCTAAACTTGCCTATCAAAAGCCAAGTAAAACCTAATAAAACAACCCAATAAAACCCTAATCTAAAAAACCATCCATGAATAATCAAAGCAATAGCAGTAGATGAAGAATAAGAAAAAGAGTCTTTATTTGCATCCACTTCCTCCTGCTATTATGAGAAGATAATTTTGTTGATTTGTATTTCTTTGGAGGAAGCTTTCTTGAGAAGGATGGCTTGCGTTGTGGAGATCAATGGTGAACTTACCATTATAGCCATAGACCCATCTAGTTTGTGAGGGCAAAAACAAAAAAATGTTGTGTGTACGGTGCGTGTTTAGATCAGAACAACTATCTGTCAATTGCAATCAAGAAGCAACAAATTAATAATATAAAAGGTAGGTAATCGTTGATTAAGGGTTTAGATGAAATCCTAACAAATTTCAGCACTAAATAACTTGATTAGATCAGGAATAAGCATTACACAATACACAAAATACTTTTTTTAGGAGGGTTTCTTTAACCCCCAAAATATCGAGAGACCAAGACTTCACTTGTGTCACTTCCAGCGATTAATTTAGCATTTCTCTTACTTTATATATATATATATTTTTTTTGGTCAAGTACTTTATATATGATTTATAGCATTAAGTATGAATAGAAAGGTATAGTTCTATAAACAGACCACCTAATTTAAAGGGGAAAAGCAAATTAAAGACTGTTAGTTCTCATGGTTTTTGACGTTTTGACGATTATAATGTAATTAAATCTTAATTTACAATGAAAATTTGGTGTTTCAATTTGCCTCTAGGTAATTTATTTATGCCTCCAGTTAACTTGTTCAAATAATTTAAAATTCATTTTCGCGCCATGAAGTGCCTCAAGTTATTTATTTAAATGCCTCAAGGTAAATGGTTTATTGTTCAAGTCTTGTATGCCTTAAGGCATTTCATAAATGACTCTAGGCATTTCTTTAGGCACCAAATGGCAATATCGTTATTTTGGTTAAAATCCCCTTATGCCTCAAGTCAAGCAATTATTAACTCTAGGCATGAAAAACATGACTCTAGGCATTTTTTCAATTCGCCGGCTTATATTCACTATCTAATGGCAAAATTGTAATTATGCTGAAATCCTCTTGTTGCCTCTAGTCACCACTAATTGCCTCTAGGCAATTTCTCTTTCATGCCTCTAGTTTCGAACTGTGTAAGGCATTAATGGCAAAATCGTAATTATGCTAAAATCTCCACGTTGCCTCTAGTCACCACTAATTGCCTCTAGGCAATTTCTCTTTGCTTTATTCATGCCTTCGTGTTTTGAAACTGTGTAAAGCATTAATGACAAACTCGTAATTATGCTCATTTCAATGGTTTGCCTCTAGTCATCTAGTAATTGACTCTAGGCATATGACTCAAGCTCAAGGCAACATTTAAATGCACAAGTGTTTTTTAGCAACCCTCGTTTCACGTTCAACACGAGCGACGTCTGGTAATTCAATGATATCTCCTAAACCAGAGATCGGATTGAGGTAAAACCAATTTTGTTGGAAACTACACTTCCAATGCGTCATTTTGAGATAAAATGCAAGCCCAAAGAAGGTCAGATGAAGGAGCTATGAATTTGTGAAGATGACAGTGAAATCAACGTCACTCAGCAAACCAAGCTTTGGTAATTTGGGTATATCTCACAAAATACACATCCAATTGAGCTGAAACCGGTGCCATTGGAAACTAGACTCAAGTACCTTGTCAAAA
This sequence comes from Acacia melanoxylon, assembly GCA_019022615.1. Lineage (NCBI taxonomy): Eukaryota > Viridiplantae > Streptophyta > Magnoliopsida > Fabales > Fabaceae > Acacia > Acacia melanoxylon. The sequence goes on from JAFJYJ010000108.1 coordinate 1,043,925, forward strand.
AAATCAAGATCATGAAAAAATAAGATTAATTGAATAAGATATGATGTTTTGAAGTTGAAGTAAGTTCAGGAGGTTGTAAAAACACTAGAATTATATTGCCTCGAGTTGAATCCCTGTCTGCCTCAAGTCAAGCTCCCTCGGTAATATGTTTTTCTACCTCGAGTCATTTATGATATTCCTCGAGTCATCTTTGCTAAAGTTCATTTGTCTTAAACCATAAGTTTGCCTCGAGTCAGATTTTAAATTGCCTCCAGTCTGTTTGCCTCAAGGCAACTTCATTTTAACTCGAGTCATATCTCTTTGATTTTCAAATCACCGTATACGGAAAATCTAAATCAACTGATTATGATTTTGTTTCTTCAAATAGTTACTCATTACTATTCTTAAATGCTTTTAATCAGTTTGCTAATGAGTTTCAGGCGATTATATCATGGATTAACAACAAATTATCATAAAACAATTTGTGTGTCAGAGAAGCATTAAATGCAGTTGCCAAAACCAGTGATATCCTCGGCAACCATTTATCGATCAATGTAAAGCATTTATTGATATTCCGCTCGCGCATTAAAAGCTATTTCTCAATGGGAAAAACAGAAGGAATGAAAGAATGTGATGATGATACAAATCCACCTGGATCATTAACGGCGAAAGTGAACTTCATCTTTCTAACGGCTATATTCAAAAGTGTCAACGGCTAATCTTCAAGCTTCACCAACGGTCATTAATTGCAACAACTATAAATACCATAAGCATTGAATTTGCCAATGACCGAAATGATGGGCATTCAATTCGATATTATTGCAATCTCCCGTTTCATTAGTTTCATTTAATATCTTCGAATATTCTTGTACTTCGGTGTTTATCATTTATCTACTCGGTGAGGAGTTAAACACTATTTGAATATTTGTTTATCGGTTAAATCTTAAGGTTGTGGAACCTTAAGTGTGGGTGTACAATTACAACTTGTAAGGAGGACTGAGTCCTAGTGAAAGGATCATCTCGAGTACAGAGTGTGTAATTGTGTCTGTGGTTATTTGGTTACAACTTGTAAAGAGAAGTAACTCCTAGTGAGAGGATTACTTGAGAGTTACAGAGTGTGTAATCAAGTTTCGAGATAGTGAAATCCCAGAGTGTTTCTGGGGATTGGACGTAGGTCAAGAGTTGGACCGAACCAGCATAATCTCTTGTGTTCATTGTTCTTCTCTCCTTCTCTGTTTAAGTGTTCTTGAGCAATTAGCAAAAGAATTTGATAATCACCTATTCACCCCCCTCTAGGTGATATTCCATCTTTATTTGGTATAAGAGAATAGGTTTCTCAGTTGGGCTTAATATCCCGAGAAAGATTTTGGAAGGAATATTACCTGACGGTGCCTTAATCAACCGACCACCTGGCTTTGACAGCGAACTCTATTCGTTCTGGAAAGCAAATTTCAGAGTGTTTGTGTTAGCCGCGGAGTATGGTCTCTGGCAAGTAATAAAGAATGGGGATTATGTTCCCACAAGAGTAAAAGGCGGAATTAATGTTCCAAAGGCTGAAGATGAGTTCAACGAGGATGACAGATGGAAAATAACTCTTAACAGCAGAGCCATCCTAATGCTCCAGAGTGCTCTTAGTCAAAAGGAGTATTTCTGCATCTGCAATCTATCTACTGCCAAGGAGATGTGGAAAGCTTTGGAAATAGCATAGAAGGAACCTCCGGCATAAAGGAGAATCGCATCAACACATTAACAACCGAGTACGATCTTCTTCGAATGAAGACCGGAGAGTCCATTGCTGAATTTCAACTTCGTTATACCCATCTTATCAACCAATTATCAGCTTTGGGTAAAACATATGAGCAAGGTCCTCAAGTTAGACAAATTCTCAATGTCTTGACGAAAGACTGGGAAGCCAAAGTTACAGTGATCGAAGAAGCCTGTGGTGAATCAATGCAATCAGTTGCTGCTCTATTCGGAAGTCTATCTGAATATGAAAGCAAACTGAAATTCAAGAACAGCTTGGACGAAATCAAAAGTAATAGAAGTAAAGGAATTGCTCTGAAGGTTGTGAAAGAAAAGGAGCCCAAGGAAGAAGTTACGAACATATGCTTAATTGCTAAAGAAGAAGAGCAATGTGAAAACGACGATGAGGTATATGATTCTGAACCTACCTATGATGAACTGCTTTTTGAGTATAATGAATTACATTCCGAATTTAGAAAAATTGCGAAAGAACTTATTTCTTCAAAGAGGAAAATCAAATTGCTTGAACAACAAGCTAAAGATACTCCTCTAGTTTGTGAAAAGTGCCCTGATCTTGAGAAGAAAAACATTTATCTTACGAAAACACTTGAGAGGTTCACTAAAGGTAGTGAAATGCTCAATGTTATTTTGAAAGCTCAAAGATTTACAAATGATCGATCGGGCATAGGTTACAGTCCTATTTTTGACAAAAAGAAAGGGAAAAAGAAAAGTGGTGGAAAATCCTTCTGAAACTATTTTCAAAAAATTGTCCACTCTTCGAACCCCTTTGCTCACTGTAGTTATTGTAACTAAAAGAGACATAATACTTCATCATGTTTTCATAAGAAAGAAAGAAGAGACAAATCTGTTGGTAGTTATCGATGGGTACCAAAGGGAACTTATGTTTTCCCTAAGGCCCGAGCTAACCCTGAAGGACCCAAGTATAAATGGGTACCAAAATGTCCATCTAGTGCCTTGTATGCGCTGATTGATTCCGAAATCAATGGACATGAGGGTACGTTGAAGAAGTCAAGAGTTTCTTGTGCACCAATGAAAAGGAGCATAGCGCCTATATTAAACAAGAGAACTCTCAGAGCACGCATAGCTGAAACTACAAAGTCTAATCACAAAGGGAAGCAATGGAAAATAGGAGTTCGTTCCACCTCAAGAAGAAACTATCATAGAGTACCGTTCAACTATCTTGAGGAGAACAAGAAAAGGAGAATCTCTCGAATATCAAATGGAAGACTATTGAAGTTGATATCGTTTGAGAGAGCTTCGCAAACACCTAAAGGAAAACATATGAAGAATTAGTGGATGAGCAAAGCCAATCTTCCAAGTGCCTAAGGTAAAAGGTATGCAATGGTAAAACCTCCTACGCTATTATCAGTAATAATTATTGAGGTTTTATACTTTGGATATTATGAATGAGCATTGAAAACTATTTTGAAATTGATTTCTTTCTTATCCCTTGAAAATCCATTTGATGATTTATTTATAAAGGGATTGCAATGTTCAAAAAGTTTAATTCTTTATGCGTACATGATAATCAAAAGAAATTATTTCTTTTATAAAGTCATGCTTAATTCTCTCAGGCTCATTATTTTGAATTAATTATATTCTTAAGAGCATATGATCTTGTTCCTACATGCTAACAATGATTGGATCCAAGCAAGGTTGGATACCAAGAGAGAAAAAGACTTATACGGTTTTGTAGGATCAAAGAAAGCTTCTCAAGAGAGCAACTACATAGAGAAATAATTCGACTCTTGAGGAAGTCAAGAAGCAATGCTTGATGTTGATGGTGAACGTCGAAAAATGAGACATCTACATCAATCTACCTTAATCAAGAAAGCTTCTCTACAAGGACAAGAGGAATTACGATGATATTTAACTTTACCCTATATCGTGCTTATATGAAATTCATATTTGGGTAATGAATACTTGTCCATTATTATATTCCATTAGCAATCAATCATTTATGGCTTTCAAAATGTTTTTCGGATTGCTACATGGACCATAAATGAATTTGTGCATAACTTTCTGAGTTTATGTTTTGTGAAAGCACATCTCTAAAATTTGTTTTTGATGTCAATTCACTTTGTTTTATGAAAATGCATACAAATGGTTTGAAAAATATTCATACTTTGATTGCATTCAAATGATATTTCAAAATTGGAAGTTAATATTGTATAATGAATATCAGATATGCTTCAAATTTGTCCTGTTGAGTTTTTTTTTTTTTTTTTTTTTTTTTTTTTTTTTTCTGTCATTCAGATATTGATCTTTGGTATTTAATGTGATGCTTGAACTCCATTGGTTGACCCTCTATATGAGTTTCAAGCCTATCCGCAAGAAAAGAATTCAATTCGTGAAAGCTTTGTGCCTAATGCATAAATCCTCATTGGTCGAGTTATTCCAATTTTTATGATGTTCATTAATGCATTGAATCCTAATACATTAACCATTAATGGAATAACTCACTAGGATGATATTATGAAACTCTAGTCATTTAGACTAATGAGTATGTGCTTCATCATCTATGAATCCTAGTAATCATTTTGTTACTCAAATACATCAACTTTGTCTTCATCCATTTTTGAGTAACTATATACAAATTCTTGTCTTGAATGATTATATATTTTAAGACTCTATTCTAAAAGGCAAGATTATCTTTTGGTCAATAGCAAAGTCATTGTGCCTATATTTTTCTATCCTTCTTACCCTGTTTGGCTAATTCATTTTTCCCTTATGACTATTGCTTTTGGGAAAATTCTTCTACATGTTAACTTCAATGTTCGACATGTTCTCCAAATCTGAAACATTCTGATATATTCTTTCACATGTTGACTTCCATTGTTTTGAGAGAGCATTGATTTTAAACATATTTCAAAAATGAGTTTTTCATATCTTCAAAATCCCAATTTCATCATGCATTATCATGATTCGAAAGAATACTTGAGATTTGAAACTATTTTCATGGTTCATTGTTTTTTAAAATTTAATCTCATCCATGGTTTATGTAAGATTCATATCAATGACATACTTTCTTACCTAAGTGTATTTACAAATTGTCATTGAGAAATAACTTTCTTGGTATCATTTATTCGTTGACCTGTTTGTTCAGTGTCTTGAATCAATTGGATATCATTATTGCTGATTGTGATATTCTCATTGCTCAAATATAATATGTTTCAATTATGTAAGAGCGAGTTTAAGAGTTGCTATGTCTAATCTTATGTGGACCCAAGAAACATAGGGTACCAAAGAGCATATATTTTTGTTTTGCAGGACTCTATTTAGAAGATGAAAAACAGAGACTAACAGAGTAAAGAATGACTCCAGTCATTAATCCTGATGCCACAAGTTGATTTAACCAATATTGCATAATTTGAAGTTACAAAGTTGTAACTTCAAGTTAAGATGCGTCTGAGTACAAGAAAAATGACTTCAAAGTTAATTCTAATGGGTGTTAAATTATGCAGAAAATTAGTTCTGGAAGCCTCAAATATTACATCAAGTCACGTTGCCTCGAGGTTGTTGAAGTAGTGCCTCGAGTTTAGGAGAAGCAGAGAGCAAGGCATTTCGAATGACTAGCTGCCTGAGTTACTATCGTGATTGCCTCGAGGAAAATGAAGCCAGAGAGCAAAAATTACTTAATGCTTTGAGTTACACATTCACCTGCCTCGAGTTACACATTCACCTGCCTCCTCGAGTTAAGGAAGAGTGAAAAGAAAACCCATACCTTTGTACCTCGAGTTATCAGCACCATGCCTCGAGTTGGAGAAAGACAAGAACTTATTGCCTTGAGGCACGCTGAAGTTGCCTCAAGTCATCGTGATACACAGGTAAGTGTTTCTACCTCGAATTGCCTTTTTAATGCCTCAAGTTAAATTTTTTTTTTACAAAAGGATTTACCCGAGTAAAATCAGTAATTTCGCGGAATACCTGTGTTGTGTTTCAAATGTTGTACGCGTTTGGGCAATACCGTGGGTCCTTACATCATAAATGAAAGCTGCTTCTTTTGTATGTTTTGGCATCTTAAATGGACGCTATTCAATCTTTTTCAAAGTATTGCGTCATTGCATCATCCATTTAAACAAAATCAAGCAGCATTTTTTTAAAAAAAAAACAATTTAATGCTGCATTTTTTTTTATGGCGTCATTTTACCCAAGAATCATTTCATTTGCTTTATCTTCAATTGATTAAATTGATGTCAGGCATCTTTCAATGAAAAAGCTTTGCTGATCCTTATCTTCATTGATTGAAGACTTTGCAAAAAGCTTCATTTGCGTCATTTATTTAATCAATAACGAGCTGCTTCTTTTTTAAAGTACTGTGTGCATCATCTTTTAAGTAATTACGAGCTGCAGCGTCGTTTTATTCATGTGCTTTAATATATATATATATATATATATATATATATATATATATATATATATATATATATATATATATATTTTCTCTGTATCTTCATTTGATAAAGAATTTGAAAAGCGTCATTTTACCAAAATTTTCTTACTGTACTATATCTTCATTAAATGCAAAAGCATCATTTCCTTCTATCTGTGCATTTTACAAAGTGCGTCATTTCATTTCATTCTTAGCCTATTCCATATGAGCCTCTCTTTGCACCTTCTGCTAAGCATTCAATTTCTCCTCCCTCTCTTTTCGCTGATGACAAAGGGGGAGAGAGCTTGTGGAGAAGTTTTGAAATAACCTTTTAACTTACTTTGAAAGTTGTATGCCTTATCTGATTTAATGGAGCTTTGAATTTGACTATATGCATATATCTTGTCTGCTCCTGCGATTATTTTTACTGTCATTTGGTTCAAGTTATATGTGCTTACTTAGGAAAATCTTCAGAAAAATATTTTCAAATTTTCAAAACATTATAAGTGTTGTCATCATAAAAAAGGGGAGAATGTTAGTTATCATGATTTTTGATGTTTTGATGATAACAATTATAATGTAATTAAATCTTAATTTACAATGAAAATTTGGTGTTTCAATTTGCCTCTAGGTAATTTATTTATGCCTCGAGTTAACTTGTTCAAATAATTTAAAATTCATTTTCGCACCATGAAGTACCTCAAGTTATTTATTTAAATGCCTCAAGGTAAATGGTTTATTGTTCAAGTCTTGTGTGCCTCAAGGCATTTCATAAATGACTCTAGGCATTTCTTTAGGCACCAAATGGCAATATCGTTATTTTGGTTAAAATCCCCTTATGCCTCAAGTCAAGCAATTATTAACTTTAGGCACGTAAAGCATGACTCTAGGCATTTTTTTCAATTCGCTGGCTTATATTCACTATCTAATGGTAAAATTGTAATTATGTTGAAATCCTCTTATTGCCTCTAGTCACCACTAATTGCCTCTTGGCAATTTCTCTTTCATGCCTCTAGTTTCGAACGGTGTAAGGCATTAATGGCAAAATTGTAATCATGCTAAAATCTCCAAGTTGCCTCTAGTCACCACTAATTGCCTCTAGGCAATTTCTCTTTGCTTTATTCATGCCTTCGTGTTTTGAAACTGTGTAAAGCATTAATGAAAAACTCGTAATTATGCTCATTTCAATGGTTTGCCTCTAGTCATCTTGTAATTGACTCTAGGCATATGACTCAAGCTCAAGGCAACACTTAAATGCACAAGTGTTTTTTAGCAACCTCTGTTTCACGTTCAGCACAGGTGACGTCTGGTAATTCAATGATATCTCCTAAACCAGAGATCGGATTGAGGTGAAACCAATTTTTTTGGAAACTAGACTTCTAATGCGTCATTATGAGATACAATTCAAGCCCAAAGGAGGTCAGATGATGAAGTTGTGAATTTTGGAAGATGACGGTGAAATCAACGTCACTCAAAGCAAACCAAGCTTTGGTAATTTGGGTATATCTCACAAACTACACATCCAATTGAGCTGAAACCGGTGCCATTGGAAACTAGACTCAAATAAATTTTCAAAAATATTAAGATCATGAAAAAATAAGATCAATTGAATGAGATATGATGTTTTGAAGTTGAAAGTCAGTTCATGAGGTTGTAAAAACGCTGGAATTATATTGACTTGAGAAGCATTAAATGCAGTTGCCAAAACTAGTGATATCCTCGGCAACCATTTATCTGATCAATGTAAAGCATTTACTAATATTCCGCTCGCGCATTAAAAGCTATTTCTCAATGGGCAAAATAGAAGGAATGAAAGAATGTGATGATGATACAAATCCACCTGGATCATTAACGGCGAAAGTGAACTTCATCTTTCTAACGGCTATATTCAAAAGTGTCAACGGCTAATCTTCAAGCTTCACCAACGGTCATTAATTGCAACAACTATAAATACCATAAGCATTGAATTTGCCAATGACCGAAACGATGGGCATTCAATTCGATATTATTGCAATCTCCCGTTTCATTAGTTTCATTTAATATCTTCGAATATTCTTGTACTTCAGTGTTTATCATTTATCTACTCAGTGAGGAGTTAAACACTATTTGAATATTTGTTTATCAGTTAAATCTTAAGGTTGTGGAACCTTAAGTGTGGGTGTACAATTACAACTTGTACGGAGGACTGAGTCCTAGTGAAAGGATCATCTCGAGTACAGAGTGTGTAATTGTGTCTGTGGTTATTTGGTTACAACTTGTAAAGAGAAGTAACTCCTAGTGAGAGGATTACTTGAGAGTTACAGAGTGTGTAATCAAGTTTCGAGATAGTGAAATCCCAGAGTGTTTCTGGGGACTAGACGTAGGTCAAGAGTTGGACCGAACCAGTATAATCTCTTGTGTTCATTGTTCTTCTCTCCTTCTTTGTTTAAGTGTTATTGAGCAATTAGCAAAAGAATTTTATAATCACCTATTCACCCCCTCTAGGTGATATTCCATCTTCAAAGACCGAAAGGGAATAAAGCCACTATGAAATCTTAAAATACTTCTCAGTTGGTCGCTACCTTCGCTAATATAGGAACTTGCTGATTTGATAATCAGAAGAAAACAAAAACAGTAAGTAGTAAAAGTGTTTAAGCCGTCTTATTCATAAAATTTCAAGATTAACAGCTAACTCAAACAGTGGTTATGTTTAAATAATTAAGGTAACAATTAGAATGAAGAAAGAAAAGACGCATAGAAAGCAATTCCCAAAAGCAAAAGGGACAAAATCACAAATGTCAGCAAACGAACAGAGAAAGACGAAGATTTGAAGAGCGAGAATAAATCAAAATCCACAATATAGACAGACAGTGAAATACAATTTACCTTCTCGTTTGGAGAAGACCAACGATGGGAGCATGGCCATTGAAATTTTGAGATTGAAGCATATAAACGACAGCTTCCTGAACAACATCAGTGGTGTGGCAGCAACATCGCTCAATGGTGTTTTTGCTTCGTGATTGACAGATGCCTCATTTTCCATGACTAATTGGAATCTATCTCTGTAGCTTTTGAAGGACGAATTTGCAACCTCATTCTTTTAGCCACCTCTACGGTGCTCAAACTCACTATAATTTCTAGGACTATGAACGGGCGGAGAGATGAAGGAAGGAAAGAATGAATTAAAATCATGAAGCTTCTACGTTATCTTTGTTTCCTATAGAACAAACACCTCTATGGCGCGGATGGAAAGAATGAAGGAACAGAGATGAATGAAGGAGGCTAGGGTTTGGTTCAAAATCATGAAGCTTCTGCATGAAACAGCCCGTGCGATGAGAAAAAGAAATCTGATGTTCTTTTTTTCCCCTTACAAGTAAGGGTTTGTGTCTCCACCTGCAAACATGGGCAATAGTGTGGCTCCGCCACTGACCGTGTCCATGAATCTTAAATCTTCAAGTATGATTTGCTTACTTCATATCATCACTCATTATTGTTCCTAACTACTTTTAATCAGTTTGTTAATGAGTTTCAGATGACTAGATGAATGATTAAATACAGATTAATCAAAACGCATTGATTACGTCACCTGCATTAAATGCGTTTCCAGAAAATGAAGCACGAATATGGACGATCATTCTCTGCTCATTCCAAAGGCATTAATGGTTTCTTTCCTCATTTGGACGCCAGATCATCCAACGAGAAGAACAAAAAGAATGTCAACAAAGAATGTCGGCGATCATTGAATGAATCAAGCGCTGTGAGTAACGAACGAGCTTTAAGTCTAACGGCTATATTAAATAGTCTCAACGGTGTATTGAAGACTTCCAATGGTCATTAATTGTCTTTACCAAATATAAGCTGAAGCATTCAATTCATTCCAACCACCGGAAACACAAACGCTCAAATGATCAATATGCATTTACTGTTTCATTCACTTGTGTAATATCTTCGGATATTTATAATTTTCAGTGTTTATCAATATGCTCTTTTAAAGAGTTTATTTCTGAATCAATATCTTTGTAAGAATCTCAAAGTTGTGGGACTTTGAAATTGAGTTATTTGATTACAACTTGTAAAGGAGAGTGAATCCTAGTGAGAGGATTATTTCGAGTACAGAGTGTGTAATCATTTGAAGTGATAGTGAAAATCCCAAAGAGTCTAGGGACTGGACTTAGGTCAAGAGTTGAGATCGAACCAGTATAAATCTCTTGTGTTCATCTTTCTCCTACTCTCTCTGTTACACTCTATTTCTGTGCATGAATTCCAAAGGAAATCGAAAAGATTTTAAAATCACTTAATTCACCCCCTCTTGGTGAATTTGAAAATCAAGCTTTCGGAGAATACTGCAACTCAAATGGTATTGACCACAATTTCTCAACTCCGCAAACTCCTCAACAAAATGGAGTTGTAGAAAGAAATAACAGAGTTCTCACAGAGATGGCTAGAGCCATGCTTAATGAAAAGAATGTCTCGCAAGTATTTTGGGCAGATGTAATGAGCACAGCTAGCTAAATTTCCAACAAAGCATATATAAGAAAGAAGCTCGGTAAGACCCTTTATGATCTTTACAAAGGAAGAAAGCCAAATCTTGCTCATCGACATATATTTGGCTGTAAGTGTTTTGTTCACAACAATGGTAAGGAGAATTTAGGGAAGTTCGATTCTAAATCAGATGAAAGTATATTTCTAAGTTATTCTAAGGGTTAAGGTCCTAATTTGCCACAGAAGTTTTGCTAAGGGAGCATCCAGCACCCGGAAGTTTTTATGGTATCATTTTTGCCCCGGAAGTTTACAAAATGGAGTAAATATGCCCATCGATAATCTTGACCGTTGTATTGGTATTATTTTTGCCCCGGAAGTTTATAAAAATCTGCTTCTAAAAAAAACTTCCGGGGCAAATTTGCTCCTAAAAAAAACTTCTGGGGCATATTTACTCCATTTTGTAAACTTCTGGGGCAAAAATGATACCACAAAAACTTCCGAGTGCTGGATGCTCACTTAGCAAAACTTCCGTGGCAAATTAGGTATTTAACCCTTATTCTAATCGAAGTAAAGCTTACAGAATTTATAACAAACGTACTTGTATTGTTGAAGAGTCAATTCATGTTGTGTTTTCTGAAAGTGAACATCTAATCAAACCTTTGGAAGATGAACCTGAGATGATTCAAGAGGAAAATCAAATTGCTTTGAAAACACCTTCCTCTTTAGAAAATGAGCCTGAAAAAGATCTTGAACCATATGATCAAATCCAATCTAGAGCTTGGAAGTATAACAAGAGTCATCTCATAGACTAAGTAATAGGTAATGTCAATGAGGGGGTAAAAACCAGAAACAAAACTCTTAACGACTTGAGCTTCTTTACTTTTATTTCTAAATTAAAGCCCTCAAACATTGAAGAAGCTCTTTCAGACAATGATTGGGTGATAGCAATGCAAGATGAATTAAATTAATTTGAGAGAAATCAAGTTTGAGACTTGGTATCCAGGACTAAAGATTTTCCGGTCATTGGCACTAAATGGGTATTCAAGAACAAATGATGAGAAGAATTCGTAATCATTGTCAAAAACAAGGCAAGATTGGTGGCAAAAGGCTATAATCAGTAAGAAGGAATTGATTATGAGGGAACATACACTTTAGTTGCTAGATTGGAAGCCATATGAATACTCCTAGCCTTTGCATGCATCAAAGGGTTTAAACTCTATCAAATGGATGTTAAAAGTGCCTTCCTTAATGGTTATATAATGGAATAAGTTTATTTCGAACAACCCATTGGCTTTGAAGACGTGTCTAAACCCGATCATGTTTTCAGACTCAAAAAGGTTCTTTATGGTCTTAAACAGGCTTCTAAAGCTTGATATGAAAAACTAAACAAATTCCTCATTACTAAGAAAATTCTTCATTGAGCAAGGATTTGACAAAGTAAAGGTTGACACAACACTCTTCATCAAGAACAAGAAAAACGATTTATTAATTGTGTGATTATATGTTGATGACATCATCTTTGCTTCTACTAATGATTCTCTCTGCCAAGAGTTTTCCTAGACCATACAGGGAGAATTCTTTTACAACACAAAATGCTCAATAATGAAAAATATTCATATAGCATGTAGGGACAATTAACTCAGTGTGACATGCACAAAACAATCATACATGACACACGTAACACATGCTTTTTTTTTTTTATATCACTTTTATCCCTAACTTTGAAAAGGAGGTCCTCAATATAATCTTGATTGGCTCCTTTGGGTTGTTAGAAAAATATATGAATATTATATTTTGTAATCATGACAGATTCGAATGATTTTTTCTTTATTAAAGACTACATATATTCAATAAAAAGAAAGGCAGCTGAGGGCCCTCCACGTGAAGGAGAAAATAATTAAAACACTTAAGGTGTAAAATTACACCAGAAATTTTTACTGAGGAGAAATAAATAATAGAGGTTGATGGGTGATTCTTATAAATGAAGGAGGCGATGGAATGAAGGTCTTGGCTATATATATGAGCTAGCTTAGAGCAAAGTTGAAGAGTGTGGAAACTAAACCAGAAGATGCAAGCTTACGCTGAAGCTTCACCACTGGATGCGCAAACGGAACCGCAGTTCACAAACATCGGTCAGTGCTTCAAATTCTCTTAAGCCTGTGCCTTCACCTATATATTCACGCTTTTCTATTCTCTCTCTTTCTCTCTATGTTCTTGCTTTTGGACCGGCTTTTCTCCAATTCTCTTAACATCTGCTTCCTTCTTTTTCTTTCAAACGGCGCCATTTTGATGCAAAATAGCATTGCTCAATTTTTTTTTTGTAAACAGTATTCATCATCCTGAAGTATTTTTTAGTACTAGTCATTACCCTAAAATATTTTTTTAATATCCTAAAATATCCTGAAATATTTTTTCGAATCCTAAAATTTAGGATCTTGAAAAATATTTTAAGGTATTTTAGGATCTTAAAAAAAACTTCAAGACAAAGAACTAGTACTAAAAAGATACTTCAACATATTGATTAGTATTGAAAAAATACTCAATGATCTTGAAAAATTGTTTTAGGATATTGAAAAAAATATTTTGGGGTCTTGATTTGGTATTAAAAAAATATTTCGGGATATTGATTGGACTGAAAAAATACTTCATAATCTTACAAAATACTTCAAGATCTTGACTTACTAAAAAATACTTTAAAATACTGACTAATACTAAAAAATATATATATTTCATGATGGTTAATGCTATTTTTTTTTTTTTTTAAAAAAAAGTGAAGAGTGCTATTTTGGTGAGTGGATTGATTTGATATTATTGAAATTTTACGTCTTGATTTATCATTTCTAAATTTTTTAAGGGTATTTTTTCTTTAATTTGCATAATTTATCACAACCAAGTAGGATGCTTTGTAAAATAAAACATCTTTTCAACTAGCTTCGGTACTGATCAAGAATGTTTCAATTTTTCAACTGTCTTTATTTGATCTAATTTCAGCATTAGCATCTATAGTAAAGGAACAAAGAGCCAAGAAAGTTAGACGCTCATCATCACCAATTCCGCATACGGAATCCCTGGGCCCAAACAATAGTACGTGCTTCAAACGCTTGCTTTCCTTACCCAATGAATGATCAATGCTTAGGCTTTATTTTTTCTGTATATATATTCTTGCCAATTTCCTCCACTGTCTTTGAGATATGATCATAATTAGAGAGTAGAGATTTGAAATTTAAATGTTCTTTTAGAGTTAGTGATCTGGTCTCCCTCTCAATTGGGCAATTGAATGATGGGGAGGAGAACCATTTGCTCATCATCTCTTATTTAATTCTCTTTTATTTTATTATATGATTAAAATGCAAACTTCTCCTCTAAAATCCCTCATTTATGAGGGAAAAGGGACGAGGCAGTGCATATCTTCTAAAAACCTCCAACCAAATAGAAAATAAGAGACAAAACCCTATTTTATAGGATTTTTTTTCTTTTCCGCTAATTCAAATATATATAGTTTTATTTAATATATATTTATTATTACGTTGTTTTTTTTATAAATATTATTATGTTGTTTTGGTAATATTACTTAAATTGAATGGTTTATAGGTAAAGAAAAATAAGATGGAAATGAAGTATTTGGCATACATAATATTTTTTCTAGTCTTAAATATAAAAGTTAGACAAAATATTTAGGTTACAAGTAGCTCAATTTAGTGACTATTTGAATTAATAGTAGAAACTACTTTCAAATATGACGGTATACCAAATAAATTTATGAGAATAGTTTTATCTTAACCTCCCTAAATATGTTTTTCTTTCTTTTCCCCTAAATTCTTTTTGGTTTGGTTTGAGAAGAAGATGGGGTGACTTGGCTTCTACCTGAGACGAAAGAGGACCGATCGGAACCCGAGCTGGAGATAAGATATTCAAGAACAATCGCTGGGGATGAAAATGACAAGGGTATGTATGTCATTTCTTGCACATCTAAGTGAATCAAACTAATTATCACTTTTGAAACAATATTGATCGGAATTTAAGCACTAATGCCAAGCAAACATATGTCAGGTTCTTTTCGTGGGTATGTTTTCTTCTCATGGCCTGGTGAATCCAACACTGAAATCTATTGCGGTATGCCAAATCTCATCGCTCTGCTTTAACATCAGTGCTTGTACTACATATATTGAGATTCAAACACTGGTTCAATCGATCGTATCTTAAATTTTTCCAGATTCCGGCCACCGGAAATATGTCTTCTCACCGTCAAGTGAAGCATCTGACGTAGCTATTGTGTTCGAGCAGTGCCATGGAATCCATGGAGGAGGGAGAGCTTTTAAGATGAAAACATACGAGAGAGAGAGTAGTGAATATTCTTGTGAGGAAGAAGCACCTTTAGCGCCAAGAGAGGTAATGGGGGACATACAAATGCGAGTGGTGAGATTCTCAAGGGGAATGGAAATTTCATCGTCCGGTTTGAAGAACAAGTTAATGGAGAAAGAACATGGATCTAACAAGGATTTGAATTTGCTTACAGCTGCATATGTTTCCATGGATTCCAATGTTTCCAATTCAAACAAAGATTTCATTGTTTCTGATCATGCTATTTATAAACAATGCACTCCTTTGGGGAATACTGTCCTACACTTAGCAGCTGCCCGTGGAAATAATGCAATGGTAGAGAAGGTCGCTCAACAAGCTCCCCATCTTTTCACAGTGACCAACCACAATTATGATACTGCATTGCATGCTGCTGCAAGAGAAGGTCATGGTTCTACCATTCATTTCCTCTTCAACACTTGGTTGCCTTTTGTAAGACGTGAGACAGATGGTCATCATGAAGATCAACCCACTCTGCAAATGATGCTCTTAGTGTCTTTGACTTTGTTGCGCAACAAACAAGGAAACACCTTTTTCCACGAGGCATTTATGGTTAATACCCATAATGGGGCTCAGATTTTCAAGGCTTTTCAAGATTCTTTCATGAAAGGTAGCTCAGATTTGGAGGCCGACTTTAAGAAAATTGTGAATCATTTAGCAGTATTTGCAATCAACAAGGAAGGGAAATCATTATTGTACGTGGCCATTGAGGCTGGCTCTAATCAAGTTGTTGATCAACTGTTGGATATCTGCATCCAATATGAACTCAAGCCTCAAGGAAAATCTCCCTTTATTCCAGCACTCACCAACAGAAATATGGGTAGGTTTTCCGGTGACGCATTAATTCATTTCCTTGATTCAGTAACGTGTCTACAATATTATCCTCTCTCTGTATATCTTCGTTTGCCGATGTACGAATCCTGATTATATTATTTGTCTGTGCAGATTTGCTGCAAACCATTCTGACCAAGAAACCAAATTGGATACACTTGAGAAATGAAGAAGGAAGGCTTCCTCTTCATCAGGCAGCCTCTCTGGGGTACCATGAAGCTGTTTCCTACTTAGTAAAGAAATGTTCTTCTTGCATCATGGAAAGGGACAACCATGGCTTCTTCCCTATTCATTTGGCATGTATTAGAGGTCATGTCAAAGTAGTTGAAGAGCTACTAAAATACTATCCAGATCCCACAGAAATACTTGACAAAAATGGCCGAACTTTGCTCCATGTTGCTGCTAAAAGTGGAAAATATAAGCTAGTTAGGTACATCCTCCAGCATCCTAAGCTTATTATTATGATAAACCAGAAGGATAATGATGGGAATACTCCTTTGCATTTGGCCACCCTTCACTGGCATCCCAAAATCGTGCATTCCTTGACTTGGGACAGTAGAGTCAATCTTGCCATGCTTAACCAAGAAAACCAAACAGCTCTAGACATTGCAGACCTAAGGCATGACAAAAATCCATCCCTTGCACAGGCAAGTTACTGTTCATTTATTTGTCAAAATCATGATTCTTCTGAGGGTTTAGTGAAAATCTTTGGGTGTAACCAAAATGGAAGTGTTTATTTGCAGCGACTTACATGGAATGCATTGCAATCTGCTGGTACACCTCGGAGTCCTGGGTTTTCAAATGACACAATAGTTGGTGAAGAAAATGAATCCCCCAGCGCCGAACAATATAAAGATAGAATAGACACTTTGATACTGGTTTCAACCCTTATAATAACAGCATCCTTCGCTGCTGGGTTCGCCATGCCGGGTGACGTAGATCAAGGGACAGCAGTTATGCTAAATCATGTCATGTTCCATTTGTTCATTCTCTCCCTCACAATCTCTGTTTTTGGGGCAATCATTACAACTATAATTCTCATGTGGGCTCGTTTAGATGATCTGCAATTAATGCTCTTTGCTCTCAACTGCGCAATGCCAGTTCTAGGCATATCTTTGATGACACTATCTCTGGCATTTTTGGCAGGTGTGTATCTTGTAGTGAGCAAACTTAGTTGGTTGGCCACTACCTTTTTGGTGTTGAGTGTGGTTCTGATCTTCATGGTTGTGTTCTTGTACGCCCTCCTTTGGCTGCCGTCATCTTCAACCATACCAGTGATTCGATATATTTCCTATTATCCCTTTCTTCTGCTTGCAGAGATAGCTGAAGCGAAAATTGATGCCAACCACACAGGTTCTAGGACTTGTAACACCCTGTAATAATCTAGTAATCTAGATGAAGTAAGTGGTTATTATGAGTAGGATGAAGAATCACACATGTTAGGGATTAAGTATATTTATTTGTTTGATGTCTGTTAATATTATATCATATGTATATGTGTTTGTGCATTCATCTGTAGTCTTAAGTCATAGGAGGTCTGGCTTGTACAGGATGGTTGGCAGAGCATGTATGGTTGTATTATTGTGTCTCTATGTACAGTGATTACTATTAGTGGCAAGGCTGTGATCTTTGTGTGCTTTGTGTAGTTGTATATTTTTTGTCTATTTGACAAATATGGAAATTATGTGTTATACATAGGATCAAAATTAACTCTCTAAAGTTATCTTATATTAAGGACCGAAGGAGTATAAATTATGATCACTCCCCATCACTAGCTCAGAAAGCACAAAGAATCTTTCTATGTTGCTGCAGCCAAGCCAAGTGCCCCTCCTGATAGTAACTTTGTTACTTTCACATCAGGTTTGTCTCCTGTTGATCTCTCCAAATTAACATAATTTAGGCCACGTATTTATGTTTACTTGGACATCACACAAGGCCGAGATGTCAAAACCTGGAGGCATAACCTTCGCGCCTTGCTTTCCTTTCCTACCTGCTTTTTAATTACCCCTTAATTTTAATTCTCATTTTCAAACTCCCCACCAGAACCAATAATAGGTTACATTGACTTTTCACGAGTTATAAAGAAATTATATATATCTGAGCTTTTAGAGTTAAATGAACGCAGTACTACTACAATTTCATGAATCAAATTTGAGACTTTTGGTTAAGTTAGCATGATCCTTGTGAGTTGAATCAGAGTGTTTTGTGGTTATGAAGTTGCTTAATTAATTACCTAATTGATTCACATTCATCGGTCTATTTGGATATTCCTATTCCTATTTCTTGCTCCATGATTTATAATTAGGTTCGTCAATCATAATTAATTACCGTATAAAGCTAAACGAAAGTAGGTAAATAAAAGTCTCAAGTTTTAAACATTCCCGTGGTTCATATTCATATTGTGTTGTTGTATAGGCCGAACAGAAGAGTCCGTTTTTATTGCGACCAAGAAAAGTATAACAAATTCATAAGCTAGCAAAAGTGGTCCACTGAATATTACAAGTGATATAAGACACCCCCCCCCCCCCCCCCCCAAAAAAAAAAAAAAAAAAGATTAAAAAAGAAAAGGAAAAAAAGAATATAATCAAAGAATAAAGAAGCACATGAGAGGATTACAATAAAAGCAAAGCACAAAGAAGAATGCAAGCTAAGTGATATAAAAGCCCAAGAAAAAAAAAGAAAGCATACAAATTAAAAGGCAATGTGTCCGTCCCTAAGAGCACTAAATTGTTACCTTTTGAAAAAACAAATTTATATAGTTGTTATTAAATAAATTGTAGGAAAAAATGTAAATAAAAGAATAATCCACTTTTATGTTAGTATAATATTAATTAAAATAACCTCCACTGATCATACTTGTTCTCCCTCTAATCTAGCTAGATGAAATATACACGTACGTGGTGATTGAAGAATGACTCATGCATGCATGATAATTAAGGATTAGATATATATTAATTAGTTGTAAGGTTGTGATGTGCAAGGGTTAATTGTTCTAGTTGAACATTTTGGGTGAAACAATAGCGTCATGAACAGAACAAGGCACACATTTACCCATGTGATGAATTGGAAGGTAAATATTTATAATTATACTCGTTCGCGCTCTTACATTAATTTATTTATATAATTATTGTATTGCTATATAATACTTGTAACGATGATAGGAGTGGTGAGAATATTATAGCTAGGCTGATGGGTTGTTTGAATTAAGGATTTGTAAGTTGTAATGGGGATTTCATTACAATAAGCAGCCAACGTTTACATTCGGAAATAAACAAGGAGAGGTTTGGCCTTCATGCATGGTGCAGCAATATGATATATTTATGGGTTACCGACCAAACTTTTACTTAATTGGCTGTCCATTGCCTTTGTGTCTGTGACACGACGTATCAACTCTAATAATCACCAATACAGTATGAATTAATCATGAGGATAAAATGATTATTTTCCTTAAAAAAAACTAGTTAGAAAATAGCATAATTATATTTGGAAAAGTTACGAAAAGTCTGCAATGTTTGAAGAAAATATTAAAAAAAACCCATGTATTATTTCAACCAAATATGCTGGATTAAAGTCTGCATACTTTGTTTATTAATTATTTTATATTCAAGCTGACTTGTTTAACATGTTCGCTTTTTATATGTATTACTATTTGATAATGATATTACCTTTATGAGCTTACAACTTTTGGATTATGCTCACTTACTTCTACATACACATGACCATTTTATTGAATTTAATAAAATTAATGTTCTACTCCTTCATAATCTACAAAGGTCCACAAAGGTTGTTGCATAAAAGGTCAACATGAATCTAATGAAAATTCTACTACTTTCTTTTCTAACAATTGATGCTCCAATTATTCTCAACTCCTTAAACGTAATGCCTTCCTTTCTGGTTTTTGTTCTAGAAGTACCCATATATGTAGGAAACATAATATTTACATTATTTCTATACATACTCGCCATCTTTTATATTACCGTGCAAAATAAAGTTCTTATTAACAACTACATGAGTAGCATTAACAACTTTAAAGTACTATATATTGATGATAAGTTTTAAAATCGCATAACATGGGTTATAAACATATAAAGCTTCATTCTTTTCATTTATCCTTGTCTAAGCACACAAAAAGCAGAGCACAATCTCCGTAGCAGAAATTCATATACTCCCATAGACTCAATAAAACAACATAAATCATAAAGGTATCATACAATTAACAATCATTGGATATTGTCATTGGCGGCTCTAAACTTATCATTGACAGCTCAAAACTTGTCATTACTAACAAAGGGAAAAATTGTACTTTCATTTTAGAATTAATAGCACCTAGGATTTTTAGAACTTCACTACAATTTGATGATTTCAAGGAATCTAGTTGCCATTAAGTCTGTTAATCGGGACTTGGTTGTAATTTTTCCATTATTAAAATGATTTTCACTCAAAATAAATATTAAAATGATACATTTTTTATTTAATTCCCTGTTTTAAAAAATCATATAAACTTTTCTTTATCCCAAATTTACTATACAATTTTTTTTTTCTATTTTTAGTTAATTTTATGGGCGAGCAATACATATTGTAATATTTGGATAATGTATCCATAGTGAAATATTTAATTTCTAAATTAAAATATGAACTTAATTTTGCATATCAAATAAGTAGATAGTTTTATGATTTATCAAGTCTATCAATCAATCTTTTTAGAGTAAATACTCAATTTGATCCTGGAAAAAAATACGGACCCCTCTTTAGTCCCTAACTAAAAATAACTCGTCTCGTCATCCCTGGGAAATAAAAAAACATCTCACGTTAGTCCTTCCGTCAGTTAGCTTATAACAGCGTCACTAACGTTGCTGACATGTAACGTGAGTTGTTCCACTCACATGCCACGGAGGAAGGTCAAAACGACGTCGTCCCACCTGTCACCATCTTCACTCCTCATCACATATATTTATTAGAGTAAATACCCTTTTGGGTCCCTGAAAAAAAACACAGACCCCTCTTTGGTCCCTAACTAAAACGACGTTTCATTGCGAGAGGGGGACCTTCTTCCTCCTCGGCCGCCGCATATCATCTGAGTTAAGGCTACCAGATCTGAAATGGGTATATTCTTCAATTATACCGCCCGGATTTCATTTTCTGATCTATGTCTATTGGATCCTCCATTTGCCAACATAGAAAAACCCTCCAAAGTCCGTAAAATTGGTATTTTCTTGTTCAGTTATGGATCATTCTGAGTTTTGACCGCTAAATTGATACATTTAGATCAGAAACAAATTGATACAAAGATGTTTTTGACGTTTAGGATCGCTGTGATCGAGTTGGAGTGTAAGTATATTAAACCCTAATTAATATATGTTTTTGAGGTTCATGGATGGTTTTGATGCTTTCGATCTGGATTTCGTTTGCCATTACCACGGGTTGTTTTTGCCATCATAATCGCTAGTTTTCGATTTGATTTTCAATTTCAATCGTGTGATTATATGAAAGACTAATATACAAACTATATTTGCCCTTGTTTGTCGTCGAAAATTGAGGAGCAGATTTTTTTGTTAGTTTTGATTTTCGTTAAGATTATATCGAGCAAATCAAGTTCTGGATGGTTTTTCCCTGATTGCCGTTGTTAAAATTGCCGAAAATAGGTGCTTGAATTGTTGGAAACCGCCGCAAAAAGATTCTGGTCGCGGCGTCCTTTAGCAGGTCGTAGGGCTCCGGCTGGCAAAGGAGGAAGAAGGTCCCCCTCTCGCAATGAAACGTCGTTTTAGTTAGGGACCAAAAAGAGGGTCTGTTTTTTTTTTCGAGACCCAAAAGGGTATTTACTCTAATAAATATATGTGATGAGGAGCGAAGATGGTGATAGGTGGGACGACGTCATTTTGGCCTTCCTCCGTGGCATGTGAGTGGAACAACTCACGTTACACGTCAGCAACGTTAGTGACGCTGTTATAAGCTAATCGACGGAAGGACTAACGTGGGATGTTTTTTGATTTCCCAGGGATGACGAGACGAGTTATTTTTAGTTAGGGACCAAAGAGGGTCCGTATTTTTTCCCATGGACTAAATTGGGTATTTACTCATCTTTTTAATATATATGACCAAACGCACGTGAGAAGAGTAATATATAAAGATTGCGGGATAAAGTTATATGAAAAAGCACAGAAAAAAGCAGAATATAATTAATTAAGCAAAGAATAAGGGGGAAATCCACTTGGGGGTCCTTTTTGGAGAAAAATCCTAAAAAGGGCCCCAAGATTATGAAAATCCCAAAAAAGGCCTCAGGGCCTTTTCTGGGATTTTCAGAATCTCGTTAGTTGTTAATGGGGCTGATATAGTTGTTAACCGGGGCTGATATTGTTGTTAATGTTATTGATTTAGTTGTTAAAATATTGTTGTTAATGCGATGATTTAGTTGTTAACGGGTATTGATTTAGTTGTTAATGTGATCGATTTAGTTGTTAACGAGATTCGAAAAATCCTTAAAAGGTCCCGTGGCCTTTTTTAGGATTTTCAGAATCTTGGGGCCCTTTTTGAGATTTTTTCTCTAAAAAGGGCCCCAAGTGGATTTTCCCAAGAATAAGAATGCGTGAAGCCTAGGGAAAACGAGAAAAATAATTAAAATTAAAATTGACCAACTCATAATACTTTTTAGAATAGGATATAATAAATGATGACAAAATGGAGAAAATAATCCGTCCGTCCATCTTTCATGTTACTTTTTTTTTTTTCTTGTTTCATGGCTCTGTAAATACAATCACATCACACAAGTAATACATGTTGTTTAATTAACTTTTTGTTGTTGTCTTGAGATGATCAGTTTTATCCCTAATTAACTTTGTAAAGGAGGTCCTCAATATAATGTTGATTTGGCTTCTTTGGGTTGTTAGAAAAATGTATGAATATGATATTTTGTAATCATGACACATTCGAATGATTTTTTTTCTTAATTAAAGACGATATATATTCAATAAAAAGAAAGGCAGTTGAGGGCCCTCCACGTACGTGAGGGAGAGTAGAATAATTGAAGTACAAGAAAGAAATAATAGAAGTTGATGGGTGATTCCTATAAATAAAGGAGGCGATGGAATGAAGGTCAGCTTAGAGCAAAGTTGAAGAGTGTGGAAACTAAACCAGAAGAGGCAAAGTTACGCTGAAGCTTCATCACTGCAGGTTGCGCCAATGGAACCGCAGTGGACAAACATCTGTCAGTGCTTCAAATTCTCTTAAGCTTGATCCTTCACCTATATGTTCATGCTTTTCTATTCTCTCTCTATATTCTTGCTTTTTCCTTCCACGTCTATCATTTGTTATGTGCTTCACCAAGAGATTCACAGCTTTTTTTTAATTCTTTTTTTAAGGTATCATCTCCTCTCAGTTGGGCAGATGATTGAGGGAAAATTCCAATAAAATGCTCTTTAAACATGCAAAACCCAAAAAAGTGACATGAATTTGAAAAAGCCCATATTGTCCATGGTTCCACCTGAAGCAGATCTCACCATTTCACATTAACAATTTACAACTGTTCTTTCTTTAATAAATGGACTGATTATGGCAAAAGGGGGAAAAAAAAAAGGGGACTGATTTGAGAGTTACCGTTTCACGTTAATTATATTTACAACAATTATTTTCTTTACCACATTGAGTGGCTTTTCTTTTTCTTTCTTTAAATGAGGGCAATATTATAAAATCACAAAATATTTCAAAATTCGATTTTGGTGAGTGGATTGATTTGATATTATTGAAATTTATTTTACGTCTTGATTCATCATTTCTAACTTTTTTAGGGTTTTTTTCCTTTAATACATGTTGCATAATTTATCACAACCAAGTAGGATGCTTTGTAAAATAAAACATCTTTTCAACTAGCTTTGTAATATATATTTCTTATTATGTTCTTTTGGTAATATTACTTAAATAGAATGGTTTATAGGTAAAGCAAAATAAGATACATACATAATATCTCTGGTCTTGGTATTTAGATATAAAAGTTAGACAAAATGTTTCGGTTATAAGGGCGCGTTCAATTTGCTTTCCTTTCCCCTTAAATTCTTTTTGGTTTGGTTTGAGAAGAAGACGGGGTGACTTGGCTTCTACCTGAGATGGAAGCGGACCGAACGGAACCCGAGCTGGAGATAAGATATCCAAGAACAATCGCTGGGGATGAAAATGACAAGGGTATGTATGTCATTCCTTTGCACATCTAAGTGAAATCGAACTAATTATCACTTATCAAACAATATTGATCGGAATTTAAGCACTAATGCCAAGCAAACATATACCAGGTTCTTTTCGTGGGTATGTTTTCTTCTCATGGCCTGGTGAATCCAACACTGAAATATATTGCGGTACGCCAAATTTCATCACTCAGCTTTTCCATCAGTGCTTGTACTACATATATTGAGATTCAAACACTGATTCAATCGATCGTATCTTAAATTTTTCCAGATTCCGACGACCGGAAATATGTCTTCTCGTCGTCAAGTGAAGCATCTGCCGTAGCTATTGTGTTCGAGCAGTCCCTTGGAATCCATGGACGACGGATAGCTTTTAAGGTGAGAACATACAAAAGTGGGATTAGTAAATATTCTGATGAGAAAAAGCACGTCCACGTCGAGACAAAAGAATGGTAATGTCGGACATGGAAATGCAATTGTTGAGATCGTTTGGCGATAATGAAATTTCATCGTCAGATTTGAAGCCCGAGTTAATGGAGCAAGAACATGGACCTAACAAGGATTTGAATTTGCTCACCGCTGCATATGTTTCCATGCATTCCAATGTTTCCACTTCAAACAAAGATTTCATTGTACCTGATCATGCCATTTATAAACAATGCACCCCTTTGGGGAATACCGTCCTACACTTAGCAGCTGCCTATGGGAATAATGCAATGGTAGAGAAGGTGGCTCAACAAGCTCCCCATCTTTTCACAGTGACCAACCACAATTATGATACTGCATTGCATGCTGCTGCAAGACAAGGCCATGGCTCTACCATTCATTTCCTCTTCAACACTTGGTTGCCTTTTGTAAGACGTGAGACAGATGGTCATCATGAAGGTCAACCCACTCTGCAAATGATGCTCTTGGTGTCTTTGACTTTGTTGCGCAACAAACAAGGAAACACCTTTTTTCACGAGGCATTTACGGTTAATGCCCAAAATGGGGCTCAGATTTTCAAGGCTTTTCAAGATTCTTTCATGAAAGGTAGCTCAGATTTGGAGGCTGAGTTTAAAAAAATTGTGAATCATTTAGCAGTATTTGCAATCAACAAGGAAGGGAAATCATTGTTGTACGTGGCCATTGAGGCTGGCTCTAATCAAGTTGTTGATAAACTGTTGGATATCTGCATCCAATATGACCTCAAGCCTCAAGGGAAATCTCCCTTTATTCCAGCACTCACCAACAGAAATATGGGTATTTTTCGGCGACACATTAATTCATTTAATCATTTCCTTGATTCAGTAACGTGTCTACAATATTATCCTATATATATATATATATATATCTTCGTTTGCCAATGTACGAATCCTGATTATATTATTTGTCTGTGCAGATATGCTGCAAACCATTCTGACCAAGAAACCAAATTGGATACACTTGAGAAATGAAGAGGGAAGGCTTCCTCTTCATCAGGCAGCCTCTCTGGGGTACCATGAAGCTGTATCCTACCTAGTAAAGAAATGTTCTTCTAGCATCATGGAAAGTGACAAAGATGGCTTCTTCCCTATTCATTTGGCATGTAGTAGAGGTTATGTCAAAGTAGTTCAAGAGCTACAAAAATACTATACAGATCCCACAGAGATGCTTGACAAAAATGGCCGAACTTTGCTCCATGTTGCTGCTAAAAGTGGAAAATATGAGCTAGTTAGGTACATCCTCCAGCATCCTAAGCTTATTATCATGATAAACCAGAAGGATAATGATGGGAATACTCCTTTGCATTTGGCCACCCTTCACTGGCATCCCAAAATCGTGCATTCCTTGACTTGGGACAGTAGAGTCAATCTTGCTCTGCCTAACCAAGAAAACCAAACAGCTCTAGACATTGCAGACAAAAGGCATGACAAAAATCCATCCCTTGCACAGGCAAGTTACTGTTCATTTATTTGTCAAAATCATGATTCTTCTTTGAGGGTTTAGTGAAATCTTTGGGTGTAACCAAAATGGAAGTGTTTATTTGCAGCGACTTACATGGAATGCATTGCAATCTGCTGGTACACCTCGGAGTTCTGCTAGGTTTTCAAATGACACCATAGTTGGTGAGAAAAATGAATCCCCCAGCACCGAACGATATAAAGATAGAATAGACACTTTGATACTGGTTTCAACCCTTATAATAACAGCATCCTTCGCTGCTGGGTTCGCCATGCCGGGTGACGTAGATCAAGGGACAGCAGTTATGCTAAATCATGTCATGTTCCATTTGTTCATTCTCTCCCTCACAATCTCTGTTTTTGGGGCAATCATTTCAACTATAATTCTCCTGTGGGCTCGTTTAGATGATCTGCAATTAATGCTCTTTGCTCTCACCTTCGCAATGCCAGTTCTAGGCATATCTTTGATGACACTATCTCTGGCGTTTTTGGCTGGTGTGTATCTTGTAGTGAGCAAACTTAGTTGGTTGGCCACTACCTTTTTGGTGTTGAGTGTGATTCTGATCTTCATGGTTGTGTTCTTGTATGCTCTCCTTTGGCTGCCGTCGTCCTCAACCATACCAGTGATTCGATATATTTCCTATTATCCCTTTCTTCTGCTTGCAGAGATAGCTGAAGGAAAATTGATGCTAACCACACAGGTTCTAGGACTTGTAACACCCTGTAATAATCTAGACGAAGTAAGTGGTTAGTATGAGTAGGATGAAGAATCACTCATGTAAGGAATTAAGTATATTTATTTCTGTGATGTCTGTTAATATTATGTCATATGTATACGTGTGTGTGTATTCATCTGTAGTCTTAAGTCATAGGAGGACTGGTTTGTACAGGATGGTTGGCAGAGTATGTATGGTTGTATTATTGTCTCTCTTATGTACCAGGATCGGATTACTATTAGTGGCAAGGCTGTGACCTTTGTGTGCTTTGTATAGGTGTACATTTTTTGTCTATTTGACAAATATGAAAACTATACTTTATATTAAAGACCGGAGGAGGAGTATAGATTATTATCACTCCCCATCCCTAGCTCAGAAAGCATAGAGAGTCTTTCTCTGTTGCTGCAGCCAAGCCAAGTGCCCCTCCTGATAGTAACTTTGTTACTTTCACATCAGGTTTTTCTCCTGTTGATCTCTCCAAATTAACATAAAGTAGGCCACCTGTTTGACCAAAAAAATATTTATGTTAACTTGACATCTCACAAGGCCGAGATGTCAACCTGTAGGTATAACCTTCGCGCCTTGCCTTCCTTTTCTACCTGCTTTTTAATTACCCCTTAATTTTAATTCTTATTTTCAAACTCCCCAACAGAACCCATAGTAGGTAACATTGACTTTTCATGAGTTATAAAGAAATTATATTTACCTTGTTATGAATATACTAATTATGTGGATGTCCATTGACTCTTGATCCCCAAAAAGTAATTACGGATTTACTGTTCATACGTATTTACTATTCACATATACGTATTTACTATTCATAGATACAGTTACTATTCATGTGGGCCCACGCGAATTCTCACAAATTCCAGAACCCACGTCGGCTAGAATGATTGATGATTTTGGGGAAAATTACAGCTAATGACCCAGGTAGAATAATTACACTTAAGCGACCCATTTTCTTTCTATAAATGAAGGCGTCATCACGAACATTCGTAACACACCTGGAATGAGAACTTCTTCCTCTACTTTCTCTCTCTGAACTTTCTCTACTCTTATTCTCCTTCATTTACCTTCAGTTTCTTTAGTTTTATAACATACCTGAGCTTTTAGAGTTAATTGAACACAGTACTACTACAATTCCATGACTCAAACTTGAGACTTCCGGTTAAGTTGTTGTGATCCTTGTGAGTTGAATTTTGTGGTTATGAAAGTGTTTAATTAATTACCGAATTGATTCACATTCATCGGTCTATTTGGATATTCATATTCCTGGCTTCCCACGTTTGATGATGGCAGCTATCAGTAGATTGCTCCGTGATTTATAGTTAGGTTCATGAATCAAAATTAATTACCATATACAGCGAAACAAAAGTAGGTAATAAAAGTCTTAAGTTTTAAACATACCCGTGGTTCATACTATGTTGTTGTATAAGTGATAATTGAATATTATTTCACTTATTTGTATCTCTTGGTTAATAATTTAGGAGTGTTTACTTAATAAATAATGAGTTTTATTACTTAATTTGGCTTTGGGCTTTTAATTGAATTTAATTCATTTTTTATGATTAAATTCCAGATTTACAGTGATTTAGTATTTTCATCATAACTTTTGATCTAGATATCCGATTAGCCTGATTCTTCTTTCATTTTTTAGATGATTCAGAGAGCTATAATTGTTATGAAGACTCAGAAGGCTGATTCGACAAGAAGATTGACGAAATCGGAGCTAAAGACAAACATGTTTTTCTAGATTTTTATTGGGCTCGAATTCTGTAATAAAAGACCAATTATTATTAGAGGCTTTTAATATTGGGCCTATTTTGTAACCCTAGTCTTTTTTGAAACCCTAGCTGTCATTCCCTTTTAGTTTAACTCAGTTGGCGGCCGCTAAGACATTCTACATTACGTCTTTTATGATTTTCGGATTAAATTAGAAGCTTTCTATTTTCTCTGAGTTGTTCATCATGTTTACTTTCATCTTCATCTTTTCTTTTGTCTTTTGCCTAGCCATGCTTGGCTAAACCTATCTGATCGGCCCATGGATTAAGGATTCCACTATCCCAGGACTCGTGCTTAATCGGTAACCATCTAACTCGTTTCGCATTCTTTAATCGGATTCGATTTACGGATTTGGATTGGGTTCTTGATTAAAAACCCATATCGATATTTCCCAAGGACGTAGTTCAAACTAGGTTAAAGTATTAATGTGCGATCGTACAATGATACGCCACTGATTCAAACAAATTCTGAACGATTGTTCAGTTGAGGGAATTTCTAGACAAATGCAGAGATTTCGTTTTGTCCAGAGTCGATCATGAGTTTAGTTATAAATCTATTTTTGTCCGAGGAAGGAAAGTGGTGTAATTCGAAATCCTGGGTTGATCTTTTGTTTATTTGATTAATCTCGTTTTCTTATATTCGTTCTAGCTTAGCTTCGTTTTAATTACATTGAAAAACTCCCTCATTCTCGGGTTTCTTGTTTTATCGTGTTTTCGTTGATTTTAGATCCATTTGTGAATTCCTTGAGAGAAACGATCCAGGTTTCCTATACTACAAATATTTGAATCTTGGTTATTTTGAGAGGGTCCGACAAATCTTTATCAAAATTTGGCACCGTTGCCGGGGAATTTGCATTGGTCTAATTATTGACATTAGAGTAGTGTAGATTAGAGTAGTTTCTATTCGAGTAATAATCACTCCCTTTAGCAACAAGGAGAATTGCCCAAATACCAATGAGTGAATTTGAGGCTTATTTGGGTCGTATTATGAATGCCCTCACTAAACCTATTGATAGTTGAGGAGAAATTTTAGCTTAGGCAGATTTTTATCTCACCCGAGATCATTCGATTCTCGGTAGGACATCTTGTTAGTTCGATACCTTGCTCGTCACGAACTTAGTTCTCCTTCATTATTATTTTTTTAATTTTTTTAATTTTTAATTTTTTTAAATTTTTATTTAAAAACAAAAATTAATTTTTTCTTTTTTTTTTTTTTTTTTGTCTCTTCGCAATTTCGCCCTATGTTTATGTTTTGCATGAGTACTAGGAGTACTACTAATCCAGAAGATTTGTTAGCATTTGATCTTGAAATAGAAAGAACAATTCTTACTGCTAGAAGAGTTGTTAGGCAGAGTCATAGGATTAATACTGAACTTGAGTCTGATTGTGTCCATTCTGTTGATCTTTCTGACGAATTTTCTGATAGTACCTTTGATAGTCTTGTTGTTTTCACTGACAACTTTGCTAACTCAGAAATTATGGTAGAACAAGAAATTTGTCCTACTTTGAAGGAATTGGCTGCACCTGATGTTAATTATCAACCCTTGTGCATCCAATTTCCTGAACTGGCTACTAATGCTAATTTTGAACTTAAATCTGGTATTATCCATTTGTTGCCAAAGTTTCATGGTCTTGCGGGTGAATGTCCGCATAAGCATCCGAAAGAGTTTCACGTGGTTCCGCAAAGACGATGAAACCTCAAGCAATTGATGAGGACCACATAAAGTTGAGAGTTTTCCCATTCTCTATCAATGGTGTAGCTAAGGATTGGCTATATTATTTGCAACCATCATCTGTTGGAAGCTGGGCTGATATGCAGAGGTTATTCCTAGAGAGGTTTTTCCCTACCTCAAGAGCTACTGCTATTCGAAAAGAGATCAGCAGCATAAAACAAATCAATGGAGAGAACATGTATGAGTATTGGGAGAGGTTCAAGCGATTGTGTGCCAGCTGTCCACACCACCGGATCTCGAGCAATTACCGATTACATACTTCTATGAGGGTTTATTGCTATTAGACGAAGTTTTGTGGATGCATCAAGTGGTGGGGCCTTAGACAGCAAGACACCTGAAGATGCCCGAGAGTTGATATCCACTATGGCTGCTAATTCTCAGCAGTTTGGAACCAGAGCGAATAGTACCTTTGTTTACCAAATTCAAGCACCTCCGTTCAAAAGTACAATTCTCGAGATTAGAGAATAGACTTGATGATCTGACCTCTCTAGTGAGGCAGTTGGCCGTGACACAGACAGTACAGTCTTCTCCTCCTCAGATTAGATACTCGTGTGGGTACTGTTCTGACCCTTATCATGCTACTGACTCTTGCCCTACCTTGCATGATCCCGCTTATCAAGATCAGTCGGTAGCTGCAGTGGGTGTTTTTCTGGGAAAGCCACAATACCAGCAAAATAGTGCATTTTCTAATACTTACAATCCGGGCTGGAGAAATCACCCAAATTTCCGTTGGAACCAGAATCAGAACCAAAGTAACCAGCATCAGCAGGATTTTGGAAATTATCAACAAAGACAGTACAGACCGCAGAATTTTTAGAATCAATCTTCACCTCCTTTACCAGTACCACCTCATTTACCAGCCATAGGTGCACCTCCACAGGGCGGCTTGACAACGGCCTAGTAGTAGTGGTTCCTCATTGGAGGATATGATGAAGCAATTTGCCATGAACACTATGCGGTTCCAACAAAGCTGAAACTTCCATTCGCAGTTTGCAAACTCGGATTGGCCAATTGGCAACATCATTGAACCAGCTCCAACCTCAAGGATCCAACACTCTTCCTTCACAAACAATTCTCAATCCTAAGGGGAATGTGAGTGTTATCTCCCTACGTTCTGGCAAGCAATTAAAGGAGCCTAAACAAGCTACAGATGTGACTGAATCCACATCAGAAAAAGAGTCAGATGTTGAGAATATTGACTCTAAAAACAAAGAGGCAGTAAAGCAAAGAGACGAGGAACCTGACATTCCCATTCCTCTTCCCTTCCCTCAGAGAGCCACTAAATCCAAGAAGTTGGCAGAGAATACCAAAGAGCAGGACATTCTTGAGACATTCAGGAAAGTTGAGATCAACGTTCCTCTCTTAGATGCAATCAAGCAAGTTCCTAAATATGCCAAGTTTCTTAAAAAAACTGTGTACCAACAAGAGGCAACTGAAGGGGATTTCACGAGTGAGCTTAAACTAGAATGCCTCAGCACTCATCCAACCCACCATGCCTCGTAAGTGCAAGGATCCAGGTACGTTTTCTATTCCTTGCATTATTGGGAATTATAGATTTGATGATTGCATGCTAGATTTAGGTGCTTCCATTAATGTCATGCTTGCATCTGTTTATAAATCTCTTGGTCTTGGTCCTTTACGTCATACTGGTGTTATTGTCCGGCTAGCTAATAGGAGTAATGCTCATCCTATTGGTTTGATTGAAGATGTTTTAGTCAAAGTAAATGAATTGCTATTCCCTGCTGACTTTTACATTTTAGACATGGAGGATGAATCTCCTAATAATAGGTCCCCAATCATTCTAGGGAGACCTTTCATGAAAACAGCTAAGACTAAGATAGATGTGCATTCTAGTACTCTTTCCATGGAATTTGATGATATTCTTGTTAATTTCAACATTTTTTATGCCATGAGCCATCCTAGGGAAGAGCATTCAGTTTTGTGCATTGATGTGATTGATGATGCTGTAGATGATGTGCTTGTCGAATGGTATCGACTATCCCGATTTTGCATCTATGTGTGAATCTGGTGTTTGTGGTTGTTACGAGAATGAGTGGTGCCCTATTTGCACCGAAATTAATGATGCATTATATGGTGATTCGACTTGATTGGTGGTTTCGCATTTATTGAGGATTCGATGTGAATTGTGAATTTGAGCTAAATTCTAATTCGATGTCACTTCGATTCGATGTCCATTCGAATATGAAGTGAATTCGACATTAACATTGTTTGCCTAGACACACTTTCGCTTCGTCGTTTGGTGCATGTGATTTCGGGCATTACAAGTGAGCAACCAACTAAGTCGCTTCCATCCAACGAGACCACCTAAGTTAGAATTGAAATCCCTCCTAGGATCATTTGAAATATGTCTTTCTAGAGGTGAATGAGCAGCCTCTTTTGGTTATTGTGGCCAACAACCTTCTACCCGATCAAGAAGAGAAGGTTGCTAAGCTTATTGAAGGCCAATAAAAAGGCGATTGGGTGGACATTAGCCGATATTGTTGGTATTAGCCCTTCCATGCATGCATCGATTTTCGAAAGAGGATGCTAAGCCAGTGAGACAACTCCAAAGATGCTTGAACCCACTTATTCTAGATATGGTGAAGAAAGAGGTGACCAAGCTTCTACAAGCTGGTATTATTTATCCAATTTCTGATAGCCGATGGGTTAGCCCAGTCCAGGTGGTTCCTAAGAAATCTGGAGTGACTGTGGTAGCTAATCAAAAGAATGAGCTTATCCCTACAAGAGTTCAGAATAGCTGTAGAGTATGCATTGACTACCGGAGACTCAACCAAGCTACCCGCAAGGTCACTATCCTCTTCCTTTCATTGATCAGATGTTGGAACGATTGGCTGATAAGTCTCACTACTGCTTTCTAGATGGCTACTCGAGCTATTTCTAGATCCATATTGCTCCTGAGGATCAGAAGAAGACGACATTCACATGTCCCTTTGGCACTTATGCCAACCGGAGGATGCCCTTTGGCCTCTGCAATGCCCCTGGAACCTTCCAACGTTGTATGGTAAGTATCTTTTCTGAGTTTCTAGATTGCATGGAGGTTTTTATGGATGATTTCATTGTGTATAGGTCTAATTTTGATGCATGTCTGGATAATTTGTCTAGAGTCTTGAATAAATGCATAGAATCTAATCTTGTGTTAAATTTTGAAAAGTGTCACTTTATGGTTGAGTCAGGCATAGTTTTAGGACATGTCGTGTCTAGTAAGGGTATTAAAGTAGATCCTGCTAAGATTGATGTTATTACTACTTTACCCTACCCTACATCTGTGCAGGAAGTTCGTTCTTTTCTTGGTCATGCAGGTTTCTACCGACGCTTCATCCAGAATTTTAGTCAGATTGCCCTACCTTTGTCCAACCTTTTGCATAAGGACACAGAGTTTGTGTTTGATGATAATTGCAAGTCCGCCTTTGATCTTTTGAAGCGGTGCCTAACCACGACCCCAGTGATCCAACCTCCCGATTGGCTTCTTCCATTTGAGCTTATGTGTGATGCCTCTAACTATGTTGTTGGCGCCATCTTAGCTCGGCGGGTTGGAGAGCCTCTCATGTCATTGCCTATGCGTCTAAGACTTTGGATTCGCCCAGTCTAATTACACCACCACCGAAAAAGAATTGTTGGCTATAGTGTTTGCCTTTGATAAGTTTAGGTCATATCCGCTAGCTAGTAGAGTAATTGTTTTTCCGACATACGCCGCTTTGAAGTTTCTTTTGAAAAAGGCATATGCTAAGCCTAGACTCATTCAAAGTGGATGTTATTGCTCCAAGAATTTGATGTTGAGATTCGAGATAGAAGTGGAGACACGAGAACTTGGTAGCTGATCACTTGAGTCGCATCACTCATTCTCCTTCTAATCCCTCCTACATTCGTGATGATTTTCCTATCGAGCAGCTTCTACAGCTGCAAGGTAAGATTCCATGGTATGCAGATTTAGTTAATTACTTGGTTGCTGGTGCTTTACCTACTGATTCCACTAAGGCCCAAACCCTGAAATTGGAAAGTGAATCTAAATATTATGTTTGGGATGACCCTTATTTGTGGAGATTTTGTAGTGACCAAGTAATTAGGAGATGTGTGCACGATCATGAGTTTGATTCCATATTGCACTTTTGTCATGCTTCGCTTGTGGTGGTCACTTTGGACCACAAAGAACTGCTAGGAAAGTGTTAGGCGTGGATTGTATTGGCCTTCCCTATTTCATGATTGTCATTTGTTTCGTAAGTCATGCAATAACCGTCGGAGAGCGGGAGTATTTCTCATAGGCATGAGATGCCCCAGAACCCTATACTATTTTGTGAGATATTTGATGTCTAGGGTATTGATTTCATGGGTCCATTTCCTGCTTCATATGGTTTTACTTACATATTGCTAGCTGTGGATTACGTTTCAAAATGGGTTGAGACGAAAGCCACCCGGACTAATGATTCTTCTGTGGTGGTGGATTTTGTTAGGTCTAACATTTTCTGTAGGTTTGGTATTCCTAGAGCTATTATTAGTGACCAGGGTTCTCACTTTTGTAATTGAAGCATGAATGATTTGTTACGTAAGTATGGAGTGCTTCACAAGGTCTCCACAGCATACCACCCTCAGACCAATGGTCAAGCTGAATACTCGAATAGAAAGATCAAGCAAATCCTCCAGAAGACTGTTAACTCTACCAGGAAGGATTGGAGTAAGCGACTTGATGATGCTTTGTGGGCATATCAGACCGCCTACAAGACTCTGATTGGGATGTCCCCCTATCGGCTTGTCTTTGGTAAGGCGTGTCATCTACCAGTTGAGTTAGAGCATCAAGCCTATTGGGCTATTAAGTAGTGCAACATGGATTTGGCTCAGTCTAGAATGGAGCGGAAGTTACAATTGCAAGAGTTAGATGAGCTTAGATTATATGCTTATGAGAGTTCGTGGTTGTATAAAGAAAAGACAAAGGCATTCCATGATAAGCATATCCTGAGGAAAGAATTTTATGTGGGCCAGAAAGTTCTTTTGTTCAATTCCCGTCTCAAGTTTATGCCCGGTAAGCTTCGATCTAGATGGGATGGCTCTTTGGTAATTTCTAACCTCTTCCCTTTTGGTGCTGTTGAGTGGTGTGATCCACCCACAGGAAGAACTTTCAAGGTTAATGGGCATCGACTCAAGCAGTTTCATGAGGGATTCCAGCAACAACCTGTGGACGCAGAGATTCTCCCCACTGATGCCACCTATCCTCCATAAGAGCCTCAGGAATCGCCTCTCCTCCCTAAGACCCTTGGGGAGTATTCTTCTTTCTTCTTCTCTTCTCTTTTTCTTTTATTTCCTCCATTTTCCCACTTTGTTTTTATTTTCTAAAAAAAATTAAAAATAAAAAAATTAGAACACCACACTTTCTTTCTATGATTGCTTTACATCTTGTGAACTTTGACATCTTGGTTTTGATAGATCTTGTTTGGGCTAAATTTCTAGACTCTTGGATTATATTTCTTGGTAGTTAATTTTGGGATTTGGCCGCATGATTTGGTATTGACCTTTGTGAGATTTTGGGCTGCATGAATGGACTTCATCTTTTACCATTCTTTCTTTCTTGTGTGACATGCTCATGATTTTTGTTCTCTAGAACTTGCTCCTTTTCTTTTTGAAACTAATTTTTTTCACTTACATGCATTAATATGATGGAGACTTGTTTTCTTTCTTTCTTTTTCCCCATTTGGTCAAAATAGCTTTTCCTTTCCATTATCTATCATTTGTCAGCCCCTTTGTGCCTTTTTGACTCATTCTTTTCTTAGCCACATTACAAGCCAAGTGTAAAACCATTTTATCTCGTACCTTGGAAATTTACTGAGCATTGGTTTCACCTTAGTTTTTGTTTAAGTGTGGGGGTTGTTCAGGTGTACAACATTTTAAGTGTGGGGGGGAGTATTTGATTTTAATTTTATGTCATTCATCATTTGGCATTGATGTTGGTCATTGTGATTCTAAAAAAAACGTACAAAAAAGAAAAAGAAAGAAAGTACAAAAAAAATAGTAAAAAGAAAAGAAAAGAAGGAAAGAAAGAAAGAAGAGAGAGAGAGAGGAAGCAATGCAAAGAAGGAGAAATAAAAAGAAATGATATTGAGGTGATTTGCTATTGTAAACTGATGTTCTTTGAATTTCTTGGGTGCTTAGCCTATCATATCCATACTTATCTACACATTTACCCTAGCCCTATTACAACCTTCAATAACAAGCTCTCTTGATTTTTGCATGCATGTGTTATAAGTAGTGGAGAAGTAGAGATTGAGCAAGCCTATGGTATGACTATTTTCATGAGTAGAATTTGAGCGATACATTAATTTACCCTATACACTTAAGAGATTGATTGAGGGTATCCATGAGAGACCATCTTGTGTAGTTAGCATCATTGATTGAGATTGCCATGCTTTATAATTTGATATTAAAGAAATTCAGACTTGATTGGTTGATATTGAAAAACTTTTTGATCTTTATTCAAATCTTGAAGTTTTGGCAATTGTTGGAAAGAATAAGTTTTTCTTTTGCTCTTTTTCTTTTAATTTTGCCCAGGAGTGCAAAAGGATAAGTGTGGGGGAATTTGATAATTGAATATTATTTCACTTATTTGTATCTCTTGGTTAATAATTTAGGAGTGTTTACTTAATAAATAATGAGTTTTATTACTTAATTGGGCTTTGGGCTTTTAATTGGATTTAATTCATTTTTTATGATTAAATTCCAGATTTACAGTGATTTAGTATTTTCACCATAACTTTTGGTCTAGATATCTGATTAACCTGATTCTTCTTTCATTTTTTAGATGATTCAGAGAGCAACAATTGTTATGAAGACTCAGAAGGCTGATTCGGACAAGAAGATGGACAAAATCAGAGCTAAAGACAAACATGTTTTTCTAGATTTTTATTGGGCTCGAATTTTGTAATAAAAAAACCAATTATTATTAGAAGCTTTTAATATTGGGCCTATTTTGTAACCCTAGCATTTTTTGAAACCCTAGCCGTCATTCCCTTTTAGTTTAACTCGGTTGGCGGCCGCTAAGACATTCTACATTACGTCTTTTATGATTTTCGGATTAAATTAGAAGCTTTCTAAGGACTCGTGCTTAATCGGTAACCATCTAACTCGTTTCTACATTCTTTAATCGGATTCGATTTCTGGATTTGGATTGGGTTCTTCATTAAAAACTCAGATCGATATTTCCCAAGGATGTAGTTCGAACTAGGTTAAAGTATTAATGTGCAATCGTACAATGATACGCCACCGATTCGAACAAATTTTGAACGATTGTTCAAAGTTGAGGGAATTTCTAGACAAATGCATAGATTTCGTTTTGTCCAGAGTCGATCACGAGTTTAGTTATAAATCTGTTTTTGTCCGAGGAAGGAAAGTGGTGTAATTCGAAATCTTGGGTTGATCTTTTGTTTATTTGATTAATCTCGTTTTCTTATATTCTGTTCTAGCTTAGCTTCGTTTTAATTACATTGAAAAACTCCCCCATTTAAGTTCTTTGTTTTATCGTGTTTCTTGTTGATTTTAGACCCATTTGTGAATTCCTTGAGAGAAATGATCCAGGTTTCCTATACTACAAATATTTGAATCTTGGTTATTTTGAGAGGGTCCGACAAATCTTTATCAATAAGACAAATAGAAGAGTCCCTTTTTATTGCGACCAAGGAAAGTATAACAAATTCATAAGCTAGCAAAAGAGGTCAACTGAATATAATCGAAGAATACTAGTAATAAAGAAGCACACTGTGAGAAGATATTGAATTTAGAATAAAAGCAATAAACTTCAATTTCACGTACAGCTTCACCAAACTTGGCTGGTTGGTCATGGTATCCCTTTCTTCTCCTCGCAAAAACAAAATTGATGATGCCAACCACAAAGGTTCTATCACCCTCTAATCTAGCTAGATCAAATATATACGTACGTGGTGATTGAAGAATGACTCATGCATGCATGCTAAGGATTAGATATATTAATTAGTTGTAAAGGTTGTGATTTGCAAGGGTTAATTGTGATTACTATTGTTTTAATTGTTCTCGGTGTACATTTTGGGTGAAACAATAGCGTCATGAACAAGGCACACATTTACCCATGTGATGAATTGGAAGGTAAATTTTTATAATTATACTTGTTCGCGCTCTTATATATATTTAGTTATATAATCATTGTGTTGCTATATAATACTTGTAACGATGATAGGAGTGGTGAGAATATTATAGCTAGGCTGATGGGTTGTTGGAAATGAAGCAATGAAGGAGTTGTAAGTTGTAATGGGGATTTCATTACAATAAGCAGCCAAAGTTTACTTAATCGGAAATGAAAAAGGAAAGGTTTGGTCTTCATGGTGCAGCAATATGTGATATATTTATGGGTACCGACCAAACTTTTACTTAATTGGCTGTCCATTGCCTTGGTGTCTGTGACCCGACATATCAACTCTAATAGATAAAATGATTATTTTCCTTAAAAACTATTTAGAAAATAGCATAATTTATTTGGAAAAGTTACGAAAAGTCTGCAATGTTTGAAGAAAATATTAAAAAATACCCATGTATTATTTCAACCAATATATTATGCTGGATGAAAGTCTGCATACTTTGTTTATTAATTATTTTATATTCTAGCGACTTGTTTAACATGTTCGCTTTTTGTGTGTTACTATTTGTTATGGACTCATATATTGGGTCTAGCAGATATGCGGCCCAGTGGGATGATTTAGGACAGAATCCCTGTTTAGCCTGGTAAATGGTTAATCACCACCTAGCAGATATGCGGCTCAGTGGGATGGTTTAGGACAGAATCCTTGTTTAGCCAGGTAAATGGTTAATCACCACTTCATCGTGCCTATAATCCAAGACCGTACAAGTAGTGGAGCAGGCATTTGCAGAATGTGGGAGGAGCACATTGCCTGAGGAACGGATTCACTGTCATGGGAGCGAAACCCTAGGTAATCCATATAAATAGGAGGATTATCCACCACATGGACACTCTACATTCTCTACTCGATTATTTACTATTCAGTCTCACTGTGCACACATCCCACCCTTCTGGCGAAACGCCACACCTGTGTAGCACAGTGATCCGAGAACGTTCTTTGATATCTTCCTCATAGTTATCACTGAATGGTTACCTTCTCGTTGGTGTTTGATCCACAGACATCTTAGAGGAACTATTTGATCCTATATTAACATTACTTAGCTCATCAAGGCTAGACATTTGTGTTCTATACTATAACATCAGCGCCGACCGTGGGGATCCATAAACTTCGATTCCCAGACCAAAGAAAACCACGAACAACCACTAAAGATGGCAGGCACCCCGGCAAGACCAGTTGCCAGGAGAACATCAACAACATTTACGTTAGGAGCAAACAACCCAGTATTCGGATTCAGTCGCTCCGGATCCTAACCACGTTGCCGTGATGACTGAGGGCGAGACAAAGGATACAACACATTCCCCTCATCCGAGCCGAGGTGCCCAGCTAGAGCAACGATTGGCTCAACAGCAAATTCCTCCTCCCCCTTCTCGTGAGTTTTAAATAGAACACCCCGACATTAGAATGTTGCATAAAACGGTGGGTTCGTTAGTCCAACAAATTGAGAACATTGAGACTCATCAGTGACTTCAAAGAGAACAAGATGCTCGGGTTGCCCGAGAGGACATGGATCGCCAGAATGCCATTTGGCGGCAGGAGGAGCAGAGAAGGATACAGCGAATACTGGAAGAGCGTTTTGGGCAAAGAGAGAAGCAAACCCGGAACACAGCCCGGAATGACGCTGGTCCAAGTCGGGATATGGTTTCGATTTCTATAGATACAAATGCTAAAGAACCCCATGAAGATCATGAGGAGGAGAATTTGGTCGTCAACGACCAAGATAAGGATCCTAAAGGAGATAAAGAAAAAATACAATTGCTGGAAGAGCGTATAAGGATGCTCGAGAACCCTGCTCGGAATCTCGGCCGGGGTACTAGCAACCATAGTCAGGTCAGTGATACGACGGTTACTGAGGTTGACACAGGTATTCCCCGAGTTAGTAATGCCAATTTAGCTCAGACTAAAGGGAAGCAACCGTCCGAGAATTTGGATTCAAGGAAGGAGGACGCAACACTCTCGCCACATAGTGTGCCCGAGATGCATACTGAGGGAAATGTTGGAGATAGAATCCCGAGTCAATTTTCAGATGAGATTATGGCTCCCACTTATCCAAAGGAATTGGACTCAAGAGAATTGTCTAAATACGATGGGAGCCAAGACCCGCAGAACCATGTTGATATTTTTAAAATGGAGATTATGGTGAAGGGGATTGTGGGGCATGTCATACCTCGGTTATTCGTGGGGACTCTACGTGGAGCCGCACAAATGTGGTTTAACTCCCTACCGCTGCATTCTATCCGAGACATGAAAACTCTGGAGCAGAAGTTTTTACTGAACTTTGCTACCAGTAGAAAACAGCCTAAAACCGAGTTCCAACTCGGCCAGGTGAAGCAGTCACCCGGTGAAACATTGCAAAAGTATCTACAGCGCTTTAAAGATACGACTTTACAAGTGCTGGGTTTAAAGGAAGACGTGCACCTGCATTGTGCAATAAATGCCCTTGATAGCTCGTCTCGGCTAAAGAAATCGGTCATGAAGCGTCGTCCTGAAACTTTGGTGGACTTCCGAAATCGGTCTAAGCAGTACTTGGAGCTGGAGCAAATGGAAATTTTAAGCCAAGTACCGCAAGATAAGGGTA
The DNA here is from genome assembly GCA_019022615.1 of Acacia melanoxylon. Classification (NCBI taxonomy): domain Eukaryota; kingdom Viridiplantae; phylum Streptophyta; class Magnoliopsida; order Fabales; family Fabaceae; genus Acacia; species Acacia melanoxylon. The sequence goes on from JAFJYJ010000108.1 coordinate 1,084,760, forward strand.
GGAGTCCACCTCCTAGGGGCAAAGAACAGCATGGCGGGCGCAGTATAGATAGCAAGCCCAAAGGAGGCAAGATGGAAGGAAGATATGATAGATACACTCCGTTGAAAGTATCCCAGGCACAAATTTGGAAAGAGGTATCTATGACGGAGATGAAAAGAGTGGAGCGACCTCGGCCACTGCGGAAAGAGGCCACCTTAGACAAATCCTGGTATTGCGAGTTCCATGACCAGCATGGTCATACAACGGATAGTTATTGGAATTTGAGGGATGCAGTTGAAAAATTTGTCCGGGAAGGAAAACTCCGTCATTACGTCATCCAGACGCAAGGGCGGCAAAATAACAACCGACAAGGGGTAGGAGCAAGAGTCCGCCCTCAGAGAAGAAAAGGTGAGGTCAGAAAAAGAAAGCGAATGGCAGCGATGACGAGTTCCTCGACTCCAAATATGACTGCAACGTCATCAGTGGAGGTTTTGGAGGTGGAGGATATTCAATGAGTCAGCGAAGAAAATATTTAAGGGGGGTCCTCTCTATCAGGGACCACCCGGAGTTTAAGAAAGATTCCACCAAGTCGAAACCTCCAGTATTCAGTTTCACCAGAGAAGATCTGAAGGATCTAGCGCCTGGTCATCATGACGGGTTGGTAATAATGAGGACACTGGTTAACTGCCGTGTTAAACATATTTTTTTGGATAATGGTAGTGCGGTGGACATCATTCTTTGGGACGCCTTCAAACGCATGAGGTTTGAATTGGAAGATTTGAAACCGTGCAAGACAACCCTGACGGGTTTCAATGGACAAGATACTCGTCCAAGGGGGTATTTAGACCTCAAGTTAAGTCTAGGGATGAAGGAAGCGTTTAGGACGGAACGTATCAGATTCATCGTAGCCGATTTCCCTTCCTCGTACGACATCATCCTGGGGCGACCTACCATACACGACTGGGATATGTTGGTGTCCTCAAAACACCAGCAATTGAAGTTGGTAAACAAAAAGAATCAAGTTGTTACCGTGAGGGGTGATCAAAAGGCATCTCGACAGTGTTACTTTGAGACAGTTAAGGGAAGCAGAAATGATCCGGCATTGATACCCCAAGAAGAAGGGAGGAAGTCCTCCAAATTCGAGTTAAAAGGAAAGTCGGTCAATCTAGTGGAGCTAGATTTGCGCGAGGAGGAAAAGATGCAAAAGATAGAACCGAATGGCGAGCTAGAAGACCTCGTATTGAGCACAAAACTAGGGCAAGTTACTAAAATCGGCAAAGCATTGGAACCAGAGGTTCGTGCAGCGCTTGAAGATTTTTTGAAGAGTAACAAAGATGTGTTTGTGTGGCAACCATTTGAGATCCCTGGGGTAGATCCCAATTTTTGCTGCCATAAGTTGGCAATTCACCCGGGATCCATCCCGGTAGCTCAGAAAAAGAGAAAAATTGGTGAAGACAGAGGGAAAGCTTTGGAAGCACATGTACAAGAGCTGTTGAAAGCCGGGTTCATCCGGGAGGTGCAGTATACCATATGGCTGTCCAACCTCGTCATGGTTAAAAAAACCTAATGGCAAATAGAGGGTATGCATAGATTATAAGGATTTAAACATGGTGTGTCCAAAAGACTCTTTTCCAATGCCAAGTATAGACCAGTTGGTTGATAACTTGTCCGGTTTTAAATTACTCTCTTTTATGGATGCATACTCTGGTTACAATCAAATTGCCATGCACCGGAGGATCAGGAGAAAACCGCGTTCATCACCGAGAAGGCCAATTATTGCTATAATGTCAAGCCTTTCGGTCTGAAGAATGCAAGGGCCACTTACCAAAGGATGATGAATCGAGTGTTTGAGGATCAACTGGGAAGGAATGTAGAAGTCTACATAGATGACATGATCGTCAAATCTTTGCAAGTAGCGGACCATGTACAAGATTTGCGGCAGACATTTGATAAGCTAAGAGAATACCGGATTCGTCTCAACCCGGCAAAGTGTGCTTTTGGTGTCCTGGCTGGAAATTTTTTAGGTTTTCTGCTTACGCACAGGGGAATTGAGGTCAACTCGGATAAATGTCAAGCCGTGCTAGACATGAAAGTGTAACATCCCAAATTTTGGGATTTGAAATTTGAAATATTTTATGAAAATTAATTATGAAAATTTTGGCTTACAATAATTAATTAAATTAATTATTGGAAATTTGGAATTATTTTTCCCTAATTAATTTATTATGGGAAAAAGAATAAATTCAAGTAAGGATCTAATTGCAAATAGAGCTCATAGAGGGTTCCCAAAGTAATAGAACATTGGTTCATTTGGACCAAACCAAGCCCATTTCATTTCCATATCTCCAATCCATTACCTAGAAGCCCAATCTCAATTCTCTATTAATCTGATTGGCCCAACACGTGAAAGCCATATCTCCACAGTTTATTAATTTAGCAAGACAAAACCCACCATTAAATCAACCCATTATTCTATCAATCCATTATTTCTTTCTCAGCCTTGCGTGGGCACTTATGGCCATAAACTAATGAAAGACCAACCCAACCCATACTCCTCTATTATTTAGTTACTCCACTTTTTCATTCTTTTCCATCGACCCAACCCACAATCAGGAGCCCTGTTCTTCATTTGGCATAAACCAACCCATTGTCTTCATCCATTCATTTTCTCCACACCTTTAATTCACTAATCAGCCCATCACGTGACAAATAAGGGGCAGCAATATATATACATTCATACTCCTTTCTCAACCATATCTCGCGGCTCGACACGCAAACACATCGGGAGATCAGCAAAAAGAGAGAGAGAAATCACAACGGCCTCTTCGAAAATGCAGATGCAGCGAGAAATAAGCAACGCCACGTCTCCCACGTCAGCTAACTCAGAACAATGCCATTCCTCTCGAGCCCCCAACCACGCCGGACACATTAACTTTTGCCCTTCGGTCTATTTCTTTTTCTTCTCAGACCATTATTCATTTAACCTAATACCTTTTAGCTAAATAAATCAATTACTCCCTCTGATACGCATGAGCTGAAACACGGACTGAAAACAAGCAAAAGTTACATCAGCGTCATCACTAAAACGCCGAAGGAAAAAAAAGAGTTACTCAGCGTCTTCCTCGGTCACGCAACAGGAACACCTTACTTTTTGAGCCCAGCGCCCTGAACCAGCGTCTTCTTCTCTTCGGACCAGATTTTTGGTCCGCTATATATAGCCATTGCCTTTGGTTCCTATCGTGTGTGTGTTCGGTTTCTCTTCAAAACTAGAGAAAAGAGAGACAGCCGGGAGAGAGAGCAAGAGAGAGGGAGTCAACGAAGGAGGAAAGGAAGGAAGGTCCAGCCGTGGCTTATCTTTCCTCTACAAAACGTTCTTTGAAACGGGGAATTGTGGTGTTGACAGAGACCTCGTCGTGCAAGTTAAATGTGAGTAAGCTTCGGGTCCCTTTTCCCCTTGGTTCTATGATTTTCCTAATGCTAGATACTAAGTAATAAGCTTAGGAAATTAAGCAATGATCCTCGTTGAAGAAGAGCGAAAACGGGAGTTGGATTATATATATATATATATATATATATATATATTTTTAGGTGAGTCATGTAGTTTTTGTTGGAATATTTGAACTGATACATATGTGGATAACTTAAGTATAAATGGGTTTGTATAAACACAACGTTGTTACTTGGAAGGGATAAAAGAAAATGGACTCTGTGTGTGTATATATATATAGGTAAGGTCTTTAAACATGGGTTAGTGTTTGATATATATATATATATATATATATATAAAACAAACAAACAAACAAAAGAAAGAAAAAAAAAAAAAAAAAAAAAAGACTACTGTTAGCACACACACACGACGCTGCACATGTATATATTTAGTGTTGAATGTTGAGTTGCTGCATAAGAGTGAAAAAAAAGGAAGCTTGTTGCAATTATGAAAATACATGTATATAAATATGTATGTTTTAAAAACTCAAAGCTTGCTTATGCATTTCGCTGCACATGAGAAACTTGATAATGTATATATGCCACCACACATGGAAATAATAGGGAAAAATCTATTTATAAATATTGGTGCTGCATGTATGTAAAAGTGGAAGCGTTTCTTGTCATAGTTATATATGTATGCGTTGCTTCATGTGGGACAGTGGGAGATAAGGGATCTTATTTTTTTTCAAAGTAAAGTAGTAAAATAGAATAGATAAATAATAATAAAATAGATAATTATTAAGAAAGGGAATAGATAATAAATGGGAAAAAGTGAGTTATTAATTAATCGAAAGAAAAATTAATAGTTACAAGGGTCTCCCTAATTTTTCAGTCCCATCCTAATTTGCCCACTTTGGGCATTCCAAATTTATTATTATAATTTGTATATTCTTTCAAAATTTATAAGTTATAATTTTATGTAGAGTTTTAGAAGAGTTATTAATGTTTAGTAAATTGGTTGTGGTAGATTGATTTTTGGCGTGTGTTGAGCTCTTGGATTAGGAGCGGTGTGATAGTAATTAGCTTTGGCGTGAGGTAACCACTTTCCACTTGTTATGTATATTAGTATGTGGTTTGTGAGTATTTTGTGAAATGATATGAATATCTTAATAAAAATTGCCTTGTGGAACCTTATTATTTGAATTGTGAAATATTTGCATATATTTATATCTTGAGTAAGAAATTGGGAACGTGAAAATCTTGGAAAATTCCTGTTGAGCTATTTATTACGATAATTATGATAATGGTTGAATTGGGAATAGATGGAGTAGTTATTCCACCACGTGGTGAGGCCTCCATTAATGCATGATGGTTGGCTTTCTATTGTCCCATCTGTTCAATGAGGGACTGGCCCACTAGTTCAATGAGGGCATACGACACCCCACATGTTCAATGAGGGGAAAAGGCCCATGGTCTGGGACATGTGCTCTGAGGATTTTGGCCGGTCCTCATCACATGACCAGTGAGCTTTCGAGTATCCAGTAACATGGATTTAACTTAGCCCATGGGTCTAGTCGGAGGAAATAAGGCGGTTCGGTTGGATTGGTGGGAGGCATCTTGGGGATTATGTTAATGAAAAATTGCAATACCAAGTTTATGATACATAATTTATGATATAAAATTTTGTGATATGGACATTGGTGAACTAGATTTTTAATATTTTGTTATATAAATTGTTCCACTTGGCACATCACTAGCATGTATTAATATTTGTAATAAGTTGGATTGATGGTTACCCACATTTTTCAGGTGATAGCTCGCAGGCGTGTCCATCGGGAAGACCCCGAAGCTTAGGCTACTTGTCAAAAGTAGTGCTTGTCATTTTGGTTTATGTGAGATGTTTGTATATTGCCACGTTAGGGCTCATTCCGCATACTCTGATTTACTTTTGTATATTTTGGTAAATGTTGGTGCATTACTCAGGTGTTAATGAACCCTTAATTAGTTATTATGTTAAGTTAATTTTGAGGACGTTACAAAAGCGCCAAGAAACAAGAAGGAAGTCCAACAGCTGACGGGGAGATTGGCGGTATTAACCATATTTTTGCCAAAGTCGGCTGAAAATTCTTTTCCATTTTTTAAGTTGTTAAAGAAGGAGGCTCCGGGCAATGGAACCCCAAGTGTGAGGCGGCTTTTTCAAAGATTAAACAGTGTGTATTTGCTCCGCCGATTTTGTCTAAACCTGAGTCAGGAGAAAGTTTAATTTTGTATATGTCTGTCGACGAAGAGGCTGTAAGTGCCGTCTTGGTCAGAGAGACTGAGAATGGTCAAGTTCCCATTTACTTCGTAAGTCGAGCCCTACAAGGCTCAGAATTGCGATATCAAAAGTTGGAAAAAATGGCTTTTGCCTTACTCATTGCAGTAAGGCTGTTACGTCCATACTTCCAGAGTCATCCGATTGTAGTACGAACAAGTCAACCAATACGGCAAATCCTTCATAAGCCAGATTTGGCAGCGCGAATGGTCAGCTGGGCTATCAAATTATTCGAGTTTGATATAGCTTACGAAGCCTGGCTTGCCATCAAGTCACAAGCATTGGTGGATTTCATCATGGAGCTAACCCCACTAGAAGGTGGGGAGAAAGAAGATTACCACACTTGGAAACTATTTGTTGATGGGTCATCCAACATAAATGGAAGCAGAGCTGGGATTATAATAGAGAGTCCAGAAGGGGTGGCGCTAGAACATTCCCTCTGTTTCAACTTCTCGATTTCCAACAATCAGGCCGAGTATAAGGCCCTAATCGTCGGACTACTTCAGGCTAAAGAGAATGGAGCTAAGAGAGTTCATGTTTCTACTGATTCCCAGTTGGTGGCGTCCCAGATAGAAGGAACCTACCAGGCTAAAGGTCCTTTGATGATAAAATATTTGAGAAAGGTTAAACAGATTATGGCTGACTTCGACAAAGTGACCGTGGTACATATCCCAAGAGGGGAGAATATTAAGGCGGATATTTTGTCTAAATTGGCAAGTACGAATAGCCCCGAAAACTACCGCACGATCATCCAGCAAAGTCTGTTAGAACCAAGTTGTGTGATGATAATCTCGGAAGCAAATGACTGGAGAAAGCTGATCGCTGACTATCTTGAGAGAAGGATCCGCCCCATTGAGCCATAAGAAGCTAATAAGAATAGCGGCCTCGTATTCAATGGTAGACGATGAGTTATATTGAAAAGGTTTTCATTCCCCAATGATGAAATGCCTTGATTCGGCTCAAGCCGGATATGTATTGTCCGAGATTCATGAGGGAATTAGTAGACACCATATGGGTGCCAAGGCGTTAGCTTGGAAAGCTGTGCGAGCCGATTACTTTTGGCCTACGATGGCAGCAGATTCCAAGGATCATGTGCGCAAATGCGATAGTTGTCAGAAGCATGCCAACGTAATACGGACTCTGCCGTCAGAATGAACGCCTATTTTGGGTCTGTGGCCGTTCTACAAATGGGGCATTGATTTGTTGGGACCATTTAAGATGGCCCCAGGGGAGCTGCGATGGCTTATAGTGGCTGTCGATTATTTTACTAAATGCATAAAGGCAGAACCGCTGGCAACAATTACGTCGGCTCGAGTGCAGAAATTTCTTCAAAGAAATGTTATATCCCGGTTTGGGATTCCAGCTAAGATTATCACAAATAACGGAACCCAGTTCATTGATAAGGGTTTCCGAGAGATGGTAGCCTACTTCCATATCAAGCAGCATTTTACTTCCGTAGAACATCCGCAATCCAACGGACAAGATGAAGCGGCCAACAAAGTCATTGTTGACGGGCTGAGAAAGAGGATGGAGGAGGCAGGGTTGAATTGGGTGGAACAGTTGTATTCTGTCTTGTGGGGACATCGGACCAGCGTTCAGACGGCAACTGAGGAAACCCCTTTTAGACTTACTTATGGATGTGAAGCGATGATCCCAGTTGAAATCGGTGAACCCTCATAGAGGAGAATTAAGGCTCTACATGAGGAGGACGAAAATAGCAAAGAAATTGTAGTAGAGTTGGACCTCATCGATGAAGTCAGAGTCACGGTGCATTGCCGAGAGTTGGCTGCCAAACAACTCATTGCTAATCGGTATAACAAGAAGGTTAGACCTCGATCTTTTGATAAAGGAGATCTCGTTCTTCGGCAGGCCGACATAGGCAACAAGAATGCCAGCCAAGGGAAACTTGTGGCAAATTGGGAAGGCCCATATCGGGTGACAGAGAATCTTGGCAAAGGCGTTTATAAGCTCGAGACGCTAAAGAGGAAGGCTATCAAAAGAACATGGAACGCAGATAAGTTGAAGGCGTACTATAGCTGAGAACCAAGTTCCATCAAGAGGCGGCATTGTCCCAAGTTTATATAGAGTTTTTCAATTCGAGATTATCCAGAGGTGATGTAACCGCGGTTTTATTACTACAAGAAATTATATAATGACAAGCATTGCTGCCAAGCTCGTTTGAATTAATGAATTTTGGGTCAAGGAACCCATTTTTTAAATCACGTGATGACATTGCGGCCAATTCTATAAACATGTATGAATTCGAGGTAAAGAAACCCGTTTTCGAAAATCATGTCCAAGTTAAACATGTATGAATTCGCTGTAAAGAAACATGTTTTCGAAAATCATGTCCAAGTTAAACATGTATGAATTCGCGGTAAAGAAACTCGTTTTTGAAAATCATGTCCAAGTTAAACATGCATGAATTCGCGATAAAGAAACTTGTTTTCGAAAATCATGTCCAAGTTAAACATGTATGAATTCACGGTAAAGAAACCCGTTTTTGAAAATCATGTCCAATTTAAACATGTATGAATTCGTGGTGAAGAACCAGTTTTCGAAAATCATGTCCAGGCCAAACATGTATGAATTCATGGTAAAGAAACCAGTTTTTGAAAATCATGTCTAAGGCCAAACATGTAGGAATTCATGGTAAAGAAACTAGTTTTCGAAAATCATGTCCATGGCTAAACATGTATAAATTCATGGTAAAGAAACCAGTTTTTGAAAATCATGTTGAAGCTAAACGTGTGTAAAACCAGGTTTCATGAATCATGTTTGCTAAAGTTCAAGACCCATGAGGCCGAGATAGGATAAGTCGTCAGGGATAATGAGCATGCTATGGTGGGTTAACAAAAACTCCCAATGATGCGATAAATATGTTGTAAAGATCTAACTCGAAGAAATACTCGGGTCCGATGAGCAATACTAAACATTCGCAAGTAAAAAGGATGTAAGTACTTTTCATTAAATTAGATCTATTATATCGTGAAATTGCTGGAGCATCCAACGACTGCATGAATATTCAAACTTCAAAATCAAAGTAAGTAAAGGGATTCGGTCATAAAGTGTCCTGAATTACATGGAGGAAGGCGATTATCAGTCAAAAGCCAAGGATACTGGCACCGTACATGAGCCTAGGAGGAAGGAGCTTGTTCTTCTTCGTCTTCATCTGCCCCAGCAGGGATCAATTTTCCTTTCCCGCTGACATAGGCTTGGTAGTGTAGTTCAGATGTGTTTAAGGTGACCTCGTGATTTAAAACTCAGATTTGCGCCACGGCATTGTCGAACAATTGTACGACCACACTGGCATATTCAGCGAGCTGGGCCTTGGCACGAGATAATTCGGCCTTAACCTCACCGAGTTCCCCATCCTTAGTCTTCGTAGGTCTCTAGCATGGTTTGCATCAGACTGCACTTTTTCCACAAGTAGCATATCATTTGTATGCACGTCCTCCAGGAGGTGGATATCCAAATTTGCCATCGTCAGTTGATCCTCGACTTGGGATAGGCTTGTAATACCCCCAAATTTCTAACAATTATAATGACTTAAAATTGTAATGATTTTTATAAATAATTACTGAAACTCAAATTAAACTACTTTGGGAAGTGTTATCGCCGCACTTGTATGGGGACAAGTGCAAGGCTAACTTATTAACATAAATCCGAACTTAAATAAATGTATTTTATTCAGAACAAAGAAAATAAAAGTAAATAAAATAAAAACTAGCTAAAATCACTGAACGTTCTTCCTCACTTCTCCCTGCTAGCCCCAACCTTTAGAAGCTGTTTCACTGAAAATCTGCTCCCCTGAAGGATCATCGCAGCCCATGAACACAAAAATCAACAAAGCTGGTAGTCCTAATAAAACACAATTTAAATAGCTCAAATATATTAATCAAATCATATATATATATATATATAATCATATGATAATTGCATCAAATATTATTCATTATCTTTTAAAATTTATTTAGACCCAGGAAACCCCGCGGTCTATTTAGTGGGAAGAGAACTTTGGTAGACCCGGGAAACCCTGCCAGTCTACCCGGTGACCCAGGAAACCCTGTCAGTCACAATTAATCAAATTGGCCATAAAACATTTCGTCCTAGTGTGCACACCTCTTCCCAAAGTTGCTACTAATGTCCTAGGAAACCCTGCCAGACACCACTTTAAAAAGAACGGATATCATCGGTTCACATCAAATAATATATCGGAGGCATAAAGCCTAGGGGTTGTGTTCATCACTTTAGGAGGTACCATCTCAAAGCTATCCTCCCATGATTAAATTATTTCAATCACAGAAAAAGATGGATTTCTCAAATTTACGGAACCAAACCGAATATATATATATATATATCTTGCTATTTGTCGATTACGAAAACCTAGGCAAAACCATTTTAAAAGGGTACATGTATATATTTTAACACAGTGCAGATTGAACAACTTGAAAAGGATATATATATATATATATATATATATATATATATATATATATATATATATATATATATATATATATATATATAGACAAAAGCCGAAGCACCATATAAAATTCTAACGGGAGAAGAAATGGCATTCACCGAGAAGATAGGCTTTGAGTTTTAAACATATGGCAACTTTAAAGAATTAGCCGCATCATGAATTTTCTCAATCAATAAGAACTTCAAAACAAGTGTTGACAAACAATGACACAAAATATATTTAAAAATTGGTGCAAAATCCGACGGCTATTATCATGAATTCTAGTCTATTAAGTTATTGATATATATGTGTGTGTGTGTGTGTGTGTCTTTCCTCAATGCACCTAACTAGGAGAAAATGTACGGAAAGAGGGAAAAAATGCAGCTTCATTGAACTTGTAGGTTTCATCCACAAATAAAACAATCGAGGCACCCAAAGGCATATATATACATATACAAATGCAACGATACATTTAGCGACACATTTAAGGGTTTTTGTAATACCCGGATTTTAGCAAATCTGGAATTCTTGAGATAAGAGAAATTAATGAATATTTTGATGAAGCAAATTCATGAGTTTAAAACTATTATAGAAAATTGTTATATTTTCGAGTAAATTTTCGAAAAAGTTACGAAAAATCAGATGAACAGAATGACTAAAAATGTAATAATGGTGATAAAAGTAGTCTAAAAATATTATGATAAATACTGAAAGATCATGAAAAATTATGAGAAAATTATGGGAGTATTATCTTTAATTATAAGAATTTAATAAATTATTATAGAGGAAATAACATGAAGAAATGTTTAAAAAGCATTCGAGAACCATAAAGTAACTTTATGGTGTAAACATTTTTAATATTTTACATAGGATATAAAATGACAATGTCAATTATGAAGTTTGTAAGATAGTAATATCTTGTAAATTATAAAATTATCAACCATTGGTAAGAGAATGATTAGATAATTACTAGCTAATTGATTGATAAAACAAGAGAAATATATAAAGTTAAATTTATGGTAAAATCCTTAATTTAGATATTAAGGCTGGTAATTAGCATAAAATATACTTACTGATTATGATAAAAAGATTAAGAAAAATTAGTAAAGATAAGTGTATGAAGAAATCTAATCCTAAAACGATCACTAAACGAAGAATTTAGGCATGATTAAGCCTTAACGAAGGCAGGGGTAAAACATGAATTTTTGGTAAAAAAATATTATATTTTTAAAACCCTAAATTTACACGAAGAAAGAATTTACCAGACGTTAATTCCGCAACCGAAAACCCTAATTCCTAATAAGACAGAAAGCTGATCAGATAGAGTAGAGTCAGATAGGCAAATTGAGAACCTATAGAAACAATTGCGTGTTTTCAAACACAAGATTAAGTTAGGCAACAACTGGACGTTTTACGACCCAGCGAATTATTGTCCAGAAGTTGGTTCTATCGGAAGCGATTTCCGTAACCCGACGCGTTTGTCCGAATATCTTCCGACGCACCGGAGAATACCTGGATATGATCAAAAAGAGGATCAAAATAGATAATATGAAAGAGGATGGAAAGATCTTCAAAGTTACATGCCCAGATTTTTGAGTTTCGCAAAATCGCGCGAAACGGACACCGTCGGGTAGCTTTATCGGGCGGAGGCCATAAAGCAAGAGTCATCATTGGATGACAACTCATTCTTTGACTTTTTGGGCTCTTAGATGTCGACCAAGACCATGGATGGCCAAGATTCCATCTTACAAAACCCTAGATCCAACGGTCCATAAACAAAGCAGAAAATTCCCGATACGTCCTGAATTTTCTCTATAAATAGCAAGCACCCCTCCTCTCATTCTTCACACCAAAATTTGAAACCTAGAGAGAGAAGCTCTGGAAAAAATTCTACCTTGCCCCGAGTAAGTTCTTTTGCCCTTAGCTTTTAGTTTCCGTAGTTCTTTCGGTAGTTATAGTAGAACTGTTGTTTTGATCTAGGAAGTTTCAGAATATATTCCTATACTTGTTTTTAAGCCTCATTGCATTGAAAGATGCCTGACGAGGTAAAAACCTAGTGGGGATAATTTTGAAATGGAATAAGGTCAAAGTAACGAAGTTCTTGCGAAATTCCGCCAAATAGGGGTAGTAGGGGCAAAATGGTCTTTTTCACCTAAAATGCCTGTTATGCTGCCAAATATTCATAAGTGTGTTATTATTCTGATTAGAATACTTCTGACGTCGAACCGCCGTCGAAATTCCATCGTTCATTTGTTTGCCCGTTGAGCCATTTTTCGCTTTTTTACGTAGTCAAAAAGTACCATTTTTATTTGGAAGAGCCGGATATACGCAACTAAGGTACGGACGCGTCTGTAACCCTAACTCTATGCTGCTTATATACTTTTGCGTTATAGATACGTTCATAGGCTGAGGTTCTGTTGAGAATCGTCAGAGATACTTACAGCTTTACCCACGGATTATAGTATTGGTAATGCCGTTTGAGTTATTCCTAGCGCTGAGGACACGTTAGTGGCGTGGCCTTGGATATGTGCGAGAACTAGTCGAGAGAGACTTTACATACCGCTTTGTGCTTATGTTGTTGTCCATGTTGTTGATCATACATCTCGCTGTTTGCTTTTGCGATGATATCGTATTGAAATGAATATCATTGTACGCATACCGTGTTATTTGAGTATAAGGTTAACCGTTACACGAGATCCATATGTGGAATGGATCTCATTTTCGTAGCATCAGGTGCGGAGGACCGATGTTTGGCGATTGAAGCAAGCATTTGGAGTAGGCCAAGACGTGTCTACATTACTTATCATTTTCTTTAGTTTCTTTAACTTTTGAGAATTCTCGGATGATCGTAATCCGATACATTTACACTATGGTCCATATTTTGAATGTAATGTAAATTACTTACTCGCTCCAATGCTCTACTCTGATTACTCTGCTTGAAATATTTGGAAACGTTTTTTAAAAAAAATCCGCCGTTTTCAAATGGGATGTTACAGTTTTTCACAAAATCGAGACCGGCATGTAACAATTAACTCCTATTGTTCTGGGGATTAGGATTACCTGGTCTCCGTTTTTGCTAATCTCCTTGAAGAATAATTTCATGCAGAGTAAGAATAGAGGAAGTAGTAGAGGAGTATGGAGCGTTAGCTAGGGTTAGGTTAGACCTCTAACTATAATTAATCAATCAAGGTGTGAATTTAATGTGACTTAATTAGTTGACAAGTAGTGGACTTATTACCTAAAACATCTTTCTTAGTGTATAAGCTGAAAATTCCTAAGGTAATTAGGACTAGGAGTATTTAGCCCACCAAGGCTATATTAAAAAAAAAAAGGTTATTGCTATTAATAATAATCTGGGGTATTACATTCTACCCTCTTTAAAATAAGTTTTGTCCTCGAAACTTAATTGAGTACAAACAATAAACCAACATCTTGTATTTTTTAAAAAAATAAAAATTCCATCATTCTTCATTATTCAAAATAATTCACAAAATAAATTCTAATTGAGTACAAACAATAGTAATTATTTATTATTCAACCTAGGTTCTACTTGGGTTCGCTTTTCATACTAACTCAAGAGATCTAAGATCCCAGAGTTAAATAAATAAATAAGTACAAAAAAATAAACGTAAAAGATGGGTAGTGGAAGGGTTATTTTATTGTCTTTTAAAATGATTTATTCTTTAAAATTCTAATAATTGTTTCTTGGAAATTATTTTGTGACTCGTTATGTGATTATTATTGACTTATGAATTTTATTTAGAAGGAGATGCTGAAGAGGTAATTAGAATTTATTTTGTGAATTATTTTGAATAATGAAGAATGATGGAATTTTTATTTTTTAAAAAAAATACAAGATGTTGGTTTGTTGTTTGTACTCAATTAAGTTTCGAGGACGAAACTTATTTTAAGGAGGGTAGAATGTAATACCCCAGATTATTATTAATAGCAATAACCTTTTTTTAATATAGCCTTGGTGGGCTGAATACTCCTAGTCCTAATTGCCTTAGGACTTTTCAGCTTATACACTAAGAAAGATGTTTTAGGTAATAAGTTTACTACTTGTCAACCAAGTCACATTAAATTCACACCTTGGTTGATTGATTGAATTTAATATAACCTATTAATGAGTTGGCAATAGTTAAAGAGCCCAGCCTATAGCTAACCCTAATTTAAAATTATAAATAGAGGTCTAACCTAACCCTAGCTAACACTCCATACTCTTCTTCTCTTCTACTACTTCCTCTATTCTTACTCTGCGTCAAACTATTCTTCTAGGAGGTTAGCAAAGACGGAGACCAGGTAATCCTAATCCCTAAAACAATTTTTTGATTCCTTAATTGTTCCCAGTTCTTGCGTCTCGTGCTATTCTTTCTTTGCTTCTTTATTTTCGTCCCGTGTACGTCTTCCTTTCGTTTTGTTTAGGTTTTCCATTCGTTTTTGTCTTGATTACTACATATCCATTTGAAGAATACAAGGTTATTTATTCCTCTTGGTTTTATTCAATGGCACATGAGATGTCTTCCAAATCTACATCTTTTTCTTCACGTGGGTTCCACTTTTCCTTTTTAATTCCTTTTGTTTGACCTTTCCACCAATTCATATATTGCCTCAGATTACATGATTCCATATATTGACCTTCTTGAATTGCATGATGAACTTTTTGAAAAGCCATTACTCTTGAGTATACATACATGTACGTCCTTTGTTTTTTTTTTTTGGAGTGAAACCTATATATATATCCTTTTCATGAATACATATATTATTTGTACGCTCTTTTGGCTTTGTGCGTCGTTTTTTTTTTATTGAAACCTATAACTGTCTTTCATTGATATAAATATATATGTATATAAATAATTTAATTGTGAGAGAATAGCTTTGGGATGGTACCTCCTAAAGTGATGAACACAACCCTTAGGCTTTATGCCTCCGATATATTATTTGATGTGAACTGATGATATCCGTTCTTCCCAAAGTGGTATCTGGCAGGGTTTCTGGGACACTAGTAGCAACTTTAGGAAGAGGTGTGCACACTAGGACGAAATGTTTTATGGCCAATTTGATTAATTGTGACTGGCAAGGTTTCCCGGGTCACCGGGTAGACTGGCAGGGTTCCCGGGTCACCGGGTAGACTGGCAGGGTTCCCGGGTCTACCATGGTTCTCTTCCCACTAAATAGACTGGCAGGGTTTCCCGGGTCTAAATAAATTTTAAAAGATAATGAATAATATTTGATGCAATTACCATATGATTATATATATTTGCTTTGATTAATATATTTGAGCCATTTAAATTTTGTTTTATTAGGATTACCAGCTTTGCTGATTTTTGTCTGTGTTCATAGGCTGCGATGATCCTTCGGGGGAGCAGAATTTCAGTGAAACAGGTGCCAAGGGTTGGGGCTAGCAGTGAGAAGTGAGGAAGAACGTTCAGTGATTTTAGCTAGTTTTTATTTTCTTTACTTTTATTTTCTTTACGCTGAATAAAATATATTTATTTAAGTTCGGATTTATGTTAATAAGTTAGCCTTGCACTTGTCCCCGTACAAGTGCGGCGGTAACACTTCTCAAAGTAGTTTATTTTGACTTTCAGTAATTATTTATAAAAATCATTACAATTTTATGTCATTATAATTGTTAGAAATTTGGGGGTGTTACAAAATGGTATCATGCAACTTGTCCTTCTCGGCCTTGGATGCCTGTAGTTCATCTTGGGCCTGGTCCCTCTCCTCGGTCACTTTCGTCACATCAGCACTATTCTTCAAAGTTGAAAGCTCCTGATTTAGGTTATCCCTCTCCATTGTCATTTGGCGTAAGTGGGTGGTGACCACGGCATATTTGATTTTGAGGACAACATAAGGCCGGAGTAGGGAGATGGCTTTGTAGCCTCTATCTTCCATATCGGCAATTTCCATTTTATCTACTACAGAGAGGCCTGAAGATGCATGAAATCGGGCAGGAGGACGAACGACGTCTAACACCTCTTTTGTTACCCCGTGCTCCCAAAGGATGCCCTCGGTTTGCGTCACTGGAGCAGGTGGGGTTTCGGTGAAGGACGGAGTTAAGGTTGTTTGTGTTTGCAAGTTGGGGGTTGGAGTTGGAGCAACTGGGGCATCCAGGACTTGTTTACCTTTGGATTTTTTGGAAGCGCTTTCTCTACGCCCCGATCCGCCCTTTGGCGCTAAGCGTTTCCGAGAAGCTCCAACGACGGCGTTTTCTTGGGTAGGAGCTGTTCGGGCGGCTGCAATAATAGGGCCACCCGAGGTCGGAGCAATTTGGTTAGCCTCGGCTCCCTCGGCACCCTCGGGAAGAGCCGCAAAAATCCTGGCCTTCCCATATTTTGGCCTGCAAGACAAGAAGCAGGATGTCAGTTCTATGATTAGAAAAAATTGAAGAACATAATACTTAGGCTAAGGATATGTATAAATGTGTCCTCGTACTCACCACTGGTCACCGTCTGACCAAGGATGTGGCGAAATAATCGGCTGGATCTAGGGGATTTTTCAGGCTACTGGCGAGCTTTAGAAGTTTTACCAGGGCCACATCTTCGGTTTCAGTCATATTGGTGGGTTCCGGGGCAAAGTCTCTGGGTTTAAGTTAGTGGTGACGTATGGACCAGTATAAGGGAAATCTTTCTTCGACTTCCCCGGTTTTGACAGTCCGAAGGAACCAGGGTACCTTTCCATTTTCAGCGACAACCTTTATAAAGGCTGGTTTGAAGTTTTTCCAGGAGTCGATAAATGCTTTGAAAAGTTTACGATCCTGAATGCTTCGGAGTGAGGTCCAACCGAACCACGTCATCTCACCTCGAGAAAGGACGTTGGTTTCTAGGGGAGAGAAGACATGAAAACTGGAACGGAACAGACTATTTTTAGCTCTTTACATAAATTTTTAAAAGCGATGGCGAATGCCCAGCCATTGGGAGGAAGTTGTGTAGGAGCAACGTAAAGATGGTTTAGGAGGTGTATTTGAAAGTCGGTAAAAGGAAATCTCACGCCAAGTACAGTTATAACGTCTCGATAAAAATAAAAGTAAAAGGGATCACTATTCCTCAGCCAACAGGAAGCTACGGCTTCATCCTCTTGGGGTAACCGTATGGTATACCCCTCTCCATCCCAAGACCGAGTAAGGGGACATCAGCCGGGGTCATAGTGTTTCTAATACGTTTCACGCAGTTACTAATGGCTGGGCCTGGACCAACTAAAACTTGGGAAGAGCCGGATGAGACGGATTCCCCCGTCATGGATAGGTCGGTAGGATGCGAAGACGAAGCCATCTACACCTATAATAAAGAAGAAAATGGGCAAAAGTTAGAAAATGGGGATATACCTGACACAACAGGGCTACTCTGATGAAAATTAAAGGATGATGGGTCGGGTTGATTCGTGTGGACGCCAGCCGAGTTGGTTTGGGGAATGATGTTACATCGGCATTTATCCAAAAGCAAGTCGGCCTCCCTGAAACGCTCTAGCTCAGCGAGCTTAATGCTTTTGAGGCAACACTCGTCGCAGGGCGTTGGGCCTTGAGTTTGTAAGACCGGGTTAGGAGTATGTTGGCCTAAGTCGGTATTTGATCTAGGGTTTGAAGGCGATAAGGTTTGGACATTTCCCCTACTCCCACTTTCTCTAGGATTGCGAAGCAAATTTTCCTTTTCCTCTTTTTCAGTGGAAGGATCTTACCAGAACCAGAATATTTGGGGACCAGAGAGTGATTCAAGTATTTCTCTATATTTTTCAGGCATGGTCCTACCGCACATTTCTATAGGCACATTAGTGTTGTGAGTTTCCGGGTTTGGAAAGGGGGAAGAATTTTTGGGTTTGAAGGAGAATGGCTTGGCACGGGCCATTCCTCGTATCCAGAAAACCAACTAAATACTAAGAACCCACCTAGAAAGCCCAGAAACACGTTCAGAAAGGACTCAAAACTCGCGAGAAGGCTACCCAGAAAGTTTAAACGAAGAGGAAGAAGGGCAGAGACGATTGGCAAAGTAATGGCATACAAAGAAAAGGGGAAGAAGTAAAAAAACCTGTTAAGGGTTGGAGAAGCGTAAGAATGCTTTTCCGATAAAGAGAGCGTTTCAGTGGGAGGGTGTATTCTCTGAGGAGGCGAAAGAGTTTTCGAATGTAAAGTGGTAATAGAAAGAAGTTAGTGGGAATATATAAACGTTTTGAATTCCAAACGTCAGGGGCAGTTAAGTCAACTCACATGGAAAGGCGGATTATTCCCGAAAAAGCGTAATTATGATTAATGTGAAACGACGCATATAAAATCGACAAGAGCGTGAAAAGTGCAAATTATACAAAGAGAAGACAGTACAAGATAGAAATTACTTTTCCATTAGTAAATGAATGGTTTACATGACATTCTTACAGGAAAATAAACTGAATTCTTGACTTGAAAGGAAAAATACAAAGCCAAAATACAGCAAATAGCCAAAATTTGCAAATTGCTAATGTGTGCTTCCCAACTTGTCACAGATAATGGGCATCCAAATTCATCAGCAGTAGTTGGAAAGTTCGCACGATGAACTTTTTGGTGTGGAACAAGTTTCAGATGGTCATCGTGTGGTGAAGATCTCTGAGTCAGAGATCTTCACCAGTAATCAACGAGCCTCTTCTGAGATCCCAGTTGAAGTTGAGCCAGGCGGATGAAGACTGAAAAATATATCTGGTCTCCCAGATGCTCGTTGAGGCATGATATATCTAAAGGAGGGGACCGGCAAGAAGGAGCCTGGGCACTTTGCTAACTTTTTGACCTTTACTTTATGTCCCCATACTCCCGGAATGTTTGAAGATGGGGATGAATGGGTGTAGCCAGATTGCTTCGGCATGTATGGTTCAGTTCGTTTGAAACAGTGATCCATCATAAAGGGGGAAGAAGCAATAGAGGTTGAAGAGAGCTGGGAACTTTGTGCCGAAAAAGTAAGAGGAGAGAGCAGAAATTTATAGGCGTTTCGAATTCAAAACGCCAGGGATTATTAATGCCTCTCTAATCAAAGAGTCAAGGATAATTAATGCCATTAATGCCTCTCCAATCGAAAAATGAACCCATTTTCAAAAAATTTAATGATGACTGGAGCGATAAGATGCAGACATTAAATGCGCACGAAAACCAGGAAAGACTATTATGCGAAAACGGCGATTACATATCCCAAGGTGGGTAGGTGAACAGCTACCGCTATCCTTGGGGAGTCACGCCTGTTCAAGTACCAGTAGGTTTTCATGATAACCCGGATTGGGGGCAACACGTGGCAGGAGTTCGTAACGTCGGGTATGGCCGAGTTTCAGCTGTTAATACAAATCTTAGTCATCATGAAAGCGGAATAAATGGTTGAAGAAAACCAGCCCGTCATTCATGATAGGGGGCAAGAAGGCGTAATTCAGATTCAAGGAATCCCGAAGAGCGTGGTTAAATTTAAACTTGGATACACGAAGTCGGGGTTAGTTGATAAACTAATCTCGGCACATCAGAGACCTGAAATACTGAGCTTGGGGGCAACTGTTATGGACTCATATATTGGGCCTAGCAGATATGTGGCCCAGTGGGATAGTTTAGGACAGAATCCATGTTTAGCCAGGTAAATGGTTAATCACCACCTAGCAGATATGCGGCCCAGTGGGATGGTTTAGGATAGAATCCCTGTTTAGCCAGGTAAATGGTTAATCACCACTTCATCGTGCCTGTAATCCAAGACCATACAGGTAGTGGAGCAGGCATTTGTAGAACGTGGGAGGCGCACATTGCCTGAGGAACGGATTCACTGTCATGGGAGCGAAACCCTAGGTCATCCCTATAAATAGAAGGATTATCCACCAGGTGCACACTCTACATTCTCTACTCGATTATTTACTATTCAGTATCACTGTGCACACACCCCACCCCTCTGGAGAAACACCACACCTGTGTAGCACAGTGATCTGAGAACCTTCTTTGATATCTTCCCCATAGTTATCACTGAATGGTTACCTTCGCTTTGGTGTTTGATCCACAGACATCTTAGAGGAGCTATTTGATCCTATATTAACATTACCTAGCTCATCAAGGCTAGACATTTGTGTTTTATACTAGAACACTATTTGATATTCATACTACCTTTACGAGCTTAAAACTTTTGGATTATGCTCACTTACTTTTGCCTATTAATTAAATAGATTAGTTTGAGGCATGTAATCAGTGTTAAATATTAAAAGGAAAAATTGCAACCATGTCCCAATTAACAAATTTAATAACAACTAGATTCTTCGAAATCATCAAATTATAGTGAAGTCCCAAAAGACTTGGGTGCTGTTAATTACAAACATGAAAGTATAATTTTTCCTCTTTGTTAAAAATGACAAGTTTAAGCATCTAATGACAACTTACACGACAAGTGACTACAAAAAATATTAGTTCAAAAGGCAAATACAATTTACGCATGTTCCTCTTTTGCATAATTTCTTGTTTGTTGTGTATTGTTATCTACATTCTCTCCTACATACATATGGCTATTTTCTCTATTGAATTTAATAAAATGTTCTACTCCTTCATAATCTACAAAGGTCTACAAAGGTTGTTGCATAAAAGGCCAACATGAGTTTCATGAAAATTCTACTACTTTCTTTTCTAACAATTGATACTACAATTGTTCTCAACTCCTCAAATATAGTGCCTTCCTTTATGGTTTTTGTTCTAAAGCTACCCCCAACATATTGCAAATCATATTCTCCTCCATTTAAAAATTGTCCCGCTCTATATGCAAGAAACTTAATACTACCTTCGATCCTAATTATAGGAACACTTTTGTAGTACAAATTGCACTATAAAGGTGTTCCTATAATTAGGACCGGAGGGAGTATATGATTTCTAGACGTACTTGCCATCTCTTTTGTCACCTTGCAAAAAAAAATTGTTATTAACAACTATATGAGCAGCATTAACAACTTTATAACACTATATATTGATGATAAGTTTTGAAATCGCATAATATGAGTGATAAATATATAAAGCTTTATTCTTTCCATTTATCCTCGTCTAAGCACACACACAAAAAGTACAATTTTCGTAGCAGAAATTCATACCCTCCCACAATCTCAATAAAACAACATAAATCATAAAGTTATTACAATTAACAATTATTGGATGCTGTAAACTTGTCATTACCACAAAGGGGGAAATTGTACTTTTATTTTGGAATTAACAGCACCAATGTCTTTTTGAACTTCAATGCAATTTGAAGATTTAGAGAGACATGATTGCCATTAAGTCTATTAATTGGGATATGGTTGTAATTTTTCAAATATTAAAAAGATTTTCACTAAAAAGAAATATCGAAATAATACATTTTTTATTTAATTCCCTGTTTTCAAAAATCATATAAACTTTTCTTTATCCCAAGTTAACAATACAATTTGTTTTTCCTATTTTTCGTTCATTTTTCTGGGCGAGCAATATATATTGTAATATTTGGATAATGTATCCATAGTGAAATATTTAATTTCTAAATTAAAATATGAACTTAATTTTACATATCAAATAAGTGCATAGTCTTATAAATAAATAAATAAAAAATTGACCAACTTATAACACTTTTTAGAATACGATATAGAAATGATGACAAAATGGAGATAATCTCTGTCCGTCCATCTTTCATTTTTATCATATATTTTTTTTTTCTTGTTTCATGCTTATAGAGATAGGAATCGGGTTGGTCCTTGAAGGGTCGGGCCTAAAAGAGCGTTTAGGCCTGGGGTAAAAAAAGATCTGTTTTTCAAAGCCCGGTCGAGAGAGCACCAAGGCGAGAAGATATTATTTCAAATTTTAACTATTTTTCCTCCGTTTTAAAAAAATATATAATTAGTAAATTACAACAATTGAAATTCTAATTTATCAAATAAATGTTGTCAACATTAATATTCAAACAATACAAAGTATATGATGCAACAATCAAGTACAGTCACTAATTCATAATCAAAAGCAAACTATTGTCCACAAATAACTCACATAAAACATAAGAAACTTACTACTCAGGCACTAAGCAACATGAATGGGATGACTATCATTGTCATCTTCTTCGCCATTATCATCAATTTCAAAGACATTTTAATTGTGCTTCACTTTGAGTAGTAGGTTTTGCTTCTTGGGTAAAAATATCAAGAATTTATTCTCCCGCATCATGAATACATCCATAATCTTTATCTGTAACAAATAATAAATCAAATCATAAAATTAGAGTATAGTTATTATGTATTTGTACTTAAATGGATAAATAACTCTATAACAAATACAAAATACATATAAATTAGGGTTCCACTTCCTACACCTCAAACACTCTTGTTCTAACGGGGGGAAAAAATTAAAGGGCCTAACAGGCCGGTCCTTTTAAGCCCTCAGCCTACAGAGTTGACTTTGCATGACCAACTTTATTTAGAAACTCTAATTTTTAAGCTTGACCTTTGAAGGGTTAGGACTTAAACAGGCCGGCTTGATGGGCTCGGCCGATTTTCCAGCTCTATATGGCTATGTATGTACGTGTGTGTATGCTCTAAATACAATTAAATGAAGTGAAATACATGAAATAGAATCAAGTAATGAAAAATGACATATTCACCTAACACACAAAAAGTGAAGGTCTAGGTATAATAATGAATTATTTCGTTAGGAGCACTGATCTATATAATTATTTTATTTTTAAGTGTACAAGTAGACATAAATATTTTTTAACATAGTATACATGGCAACACCATTAACCCTGATTAACTACCCTCTCTGTTCCCTTTCCCTCTCTCACTTCCTTCACAATTAAGTTTTTTTTCTTGAGTTACAAGGCGAGGCATTAACAGCCTCAGTACGTCGAACACGTGATTTCCCACTTATATGAGAGCATCTATACCATTAGGCTACTAGACATTTGGTCACAATTAAGTTTTGACCATAGAAACATAATAATGTCCTTATTTTATTTTATTTTAAAGAGAATATACAAAACAAATATGTGCATTTACAAAACAAATAAATATATTTACAAAAAACAAAACAAAAGAATTCAAAGAAAATCAAGGAATCAAAAAGAACATTTTGGCTATTCACAAGAGATATAAGAGAATTCACAAGACAAATAAAGACATTCATAAGACAAATAAAAGAATTTATAAGATAGCCGCATTGAATGAAGCACGCTTTCATAGAGAACCGAAGAGCTCTCTCTCAAGGACACACACAGCCGACGACCCATCATTCATTATCTCAATACACTCATCTATTTCTCCCTCAAATTGTTGCCACGCGGATCCGCCACTCATTCATTCATTCATCTATCATTCACTCAACCCACCACCATTCCCTTAATATCCATTTAATCTCCATCATCACTTATCATTCATCAGTGGCCGCTGGGATTACGAAGGAGTTCCAAGAGGAGATCGTGATGGCAGCTTGAGCAAATTGGGAGGCAACTTGGGAGGAGCATAGAGGAAGTTAGAGTCTAGAAGCTTACATTTGAAGACCACAAATGAGTGTTTTTCCTTTTTATCGATTTATTTCAAGACTTAGAAATTATTTAGTTTTAGATAATTTTGAGTTGTTTTCTTGAGAAATATTTAATTTTATATTGTAGACATATTATTTAATTTGGATTGAATTGATAATTCAGAATTGAATTGTGCTTAAGATATTTGCTTTGAGATTTTTGTTTGCAAACCGTTTGATTGTCAATTATATTATTAATTGAGTTTTCATTATTGATTTAATTGTCAATTTAATTAGGTTTACCCTCTTGATTGTTTAATTAGGTTGGTTAATTGTCTAATTGTTTAATTAGGCAATTGTAAACATAATTCTCAAAACTATCTTGAAATTATTTTAATTGGTTTTAATGGACTTAATTAAACTAGCGCTTATTCCATTATAAGTTTTCTAATGGATTAGGTGTTATTGAACATAAGGGTTTCTCATGTTTTAATTAGGTAATCAAATTCATTAATTCCAATCTTTCATCAATCTCCCTTTGGTCTAACTAATTAATTTGGGCTAAGAAAGTAAACTTCATGTAAATCCTTAGTTGTTCTGTGTCATTGTACCCGAACTAAACCATCTTACCTTTTCTTATTTGATTTTCTTAGTTGTTGTTAATTTCTTTTCTTAGGATTTTAATTCTCTTTCCATAAAATCCCTCAAAATTGCATTGGCATTTAGACTTGTTTCATTCTCATATAGGTTTTAGATTCATTCGCATTATTGCATTTAGTTAGTCATTTGCATCTAGGTAGTAGTGTCTTGCATTCTAGTTTAGGTTCATTCGATTGCATTTTTTCATTACCCAAATTCAACCTAAAGAAAAACCCACAGATTGCTCCTTGGGAGAATGACCTAGGTTGCCAATATATTGCATTATTAGTTTGTCCTAGTTTATTTGATTGCTTTAGCGACAAAAGCAACGCATCAATCACTCTGCCATTACATATATGAAAGTAACGCAAAATGAATAGAGTAATACAACAGTCGAGTGGGAGGAGTCGATAACAAGGGAGGTAAGTTGATTTTACCGCCGCCACTGGATGTAATCACCGAACCTTGAGGATTTAGGTACCCTCTGTTAGTTATCTATGTGTTTTGATGATAACCAACAATTGTAAACACAAGTTGAAGTTTGTCTTTGGTAAGTTGGAAAACTTACTGTCAAAGGCAAACTCGAGTTTTAGTTTGGAAACTCAAGTTTGGACTTGATAGAGAGTAGCTCAAGTTTATGAACTAAAGAAAACTCCAGTTTGCTTAGGCAAACTCAAGTTTGCAAGACACAGAGAGCACTCAAGTTCTTCACACTAAGGCAAACTTGAGTTTGGGTTTACAAACTCGAGTTTGTACCATACGAGACACTTCAATATTTCCGAAGAATACAAAACTCCAGTTTTGATTTACAAACTCCAGTTTTCAACTACCGAAAGTTTGTAAAAGTTTTTCTTATAAGGAAACTCGAGTTTGGGTTTTGTAAACTCGAGTTTTGGTCATACAGAGAGCTCCCAAAGTTTTGAACTTAAGCAAACTCCAGTTTGCACCAAACAAAGAGTTTTGTCAAGTTTTGTGAACTTGACCAAACTCGAGTTTGTGTTTTCCAAACTCGAGTTTGGGCTTGGCAGAGAGTCTAAATATTTTTCATCCCAAGCAAACTCCAGTTTGCACTTGGCCAAGCATTTTCTAAGTTTTCCAAAGTTTTGAGGAAACTCAAGTTTGTATTTATAAACTCGAGTTTGTGCTTGACAGAAAGTTATCATGTTTTATCCACTGTGAGAAAACTCCAGTTTGTTTTGAAAACTCCAGTTTTCACTTGGCAAAGATTTTCAAAGGTTTTCAATTTTAAAAGGAAACTCAAGTTTGGTTTTGGAAACTCGAGTTTGTACCTTACAGAGAGCTTTGCTCATTTTAGTAATTTGAAAACTCAAGTTTACATTTGGAAACTCCAGTTTTGAGCTTTTGGACTTAAACATGTTTTCACTATAAAAAGTCCAAAACTCGAGTTAGTCATTAACAAACTCGAGTTTGCTCAATGTTTCAAAATGTGCTTCAAAACTCAACTTGCGACATTCTTCTTTTCTGGAAGAAAGAAACTCGAGTTAGAATTTGGAAACTCGAGTTTGGCCTTCTGCAAACTCCAGTTTGTGAGAACAAACTCGAGTTTGTGTTGCTGTGTTTGAAAATCAAATTGCACGAATTTGTGAAATCTTCATGTTTGATCTCAAGACTTCTTATCATCAATCATTACTATTCCTAACTATGTTTAATCAGTTTGTTAGTGAGTTTTAGATGATTTAGAGGATATTAAATGAAGATTTAAACAAAAGCAAAAAGTACATTAAATGCAAAGTCAAGAAAACTTGCATTCTTTTGGACAATCATTCTACACACGTTGCAAAGGGATTAATGTTTCCTTTCCTCATCCAGTAGCTGCTCTTCCAACGGATTAATATTCAAAAAGTCAACCATAAATTTTTGTGCAACTGGATTAACCAAAGAGTATAGAGAGAAGAAGACCAAAGCTTAACCTAATCCTTCCTTAATGTTGGCAACGGTCACATTGAAGATTACAACAGTCATTTAATGCTCTCTTGGTATAAATAGAGCTGCATTCAATTCTTCTCAACAACCAATCTGCAGAAAATGAAAATCATTCAAGTTTCCAACTACTCTTTGAGTTTTCTTGTGTAAAGTATCTTTTAATACATTTGTACTTCAGTGATTATATTTAATACTCTTAGAGAGAGTTAATTTATTGAAAATCATGTATTGTAAGAATCTCAAGTCGGGGGACTTGGAGATTGGGATATTGATTGCAACTTGTAAGAAGGAGTAAGTTCTAGTGAGAGAATTATTCTTAAGTTACGAGTGTGTAATCAATTGAGATAGTGAAAATCCGGAGAGTCGGAATTTGGACGTAGGTTAAGAGGTTAGACCGAATCAGTATAAATTCCTTGTGTCTTGCTTCTTCTTACCATACTCTACACCTCAGAGGTTTTAGTGTTCAAAAATAGAGTAACTAGAAAAGAATTTTTAAAATCCCCAATTCACCCCCCCTCTTGGTGATTTGCTCCACTTTCACCCTCTGTTGGTGGAGCTGGTGTTTTCAATATTATTGAGTCTGTGAAATTTAGTGGGTTTACCCCAATCAGCTACTCCCACAAATAACTTGGCCAACGTCATGGTCTGTAGTAGTGATCGTGGTTTCTGCACAAGAATATCGCGACGCAACTCAAGCTTCAATCCCCTTAGATAACAATCGAGCATCGCGACCTTTGATATGTCTATTGTTCGATTAGCTAGAGACATGAATTGACTGTTGTATTCTTCCAACCTCCCCAATTGCACTAACTTAAACAATTGTGATCTAGCGCAGTCAAACTGGGATGGTCCGTACTGTTCTTCAATGGCCTTGACCAATGCATTTCAGTGAGGTACTCGATGAGCCTTTTCCATCATCTGAAACCAAGGAAGGACATCTCCATCCAAGTGTACTGAGGCGATCACGAGTCGTTGGGCATCGGATACTTCAAATATTTGAAGTATTGTTCTGCTTTAAAGATCCATTGGAGTGCCTCTGTTCTGTCAAATCAAGGGAAATCTAATTTCACTTGTTTAATTGTCGGAGGGACGTAGGAACCTTGTGGTGATCCTGAAGAGGGAATTTCAGTTTTGGATCCTGAGCTAGTGCTCTCAGATTTCCTATCGATATTCTCAAGTTTTATCATAACTGCCTCCATGAAGTTTTCTAATCTCCGGAAACGAGTTTGAGCGTCTTCCATGAATTCAGAAGCCTTCTTTTGTTTAGCTAGCACTTCCTTCATGCGAGTGTTCTCAGCCATAGCCAACACTCTCAAGCACTAAGAGTGTTTTTTTTTTTTGATATTGATGAGGGCTAAAAAGCCAGCAGAATAAAAGAAATTACAACAGAGGGGAAATTAATCCCATAGACTCTTGATCTACCCATGACCTCAACCGAGTAGGACAACTAGCTAAAATAGAATTTGAGGAGATACCCAACTTAGCTAAAGCATCGCTACTCTATTGGACTCCCTAGGAATGTGACAAAGCTTGACATTCCAATCCTTGGCCAACATGGCTTTAATTCTAGAAACTAACCGATCCTGCGGGAGTCTTGTTATTAGAAATCAAATTAAGAGCTTCCTTGGCATCTACTTCCAAAACGACAGATTTGAAACCCATGTCCCAAGTCAGACATAGGCCTTCAAGTACAGCCCACAATTCCGCTTTCAATGGATTACACCTACCTAGCTTCTTCGCAAAACCTGCAATCCAAGCACCTTGGCAATTCCTCAATAATCCACCACAACCAGCATTAGAAGACCTTAGCTCCATTGCTCCATCTGTATTCAATTTGACCCACTCATTAGGGGGAGGATACCACCCTAGCAGATGACCGTCAGAAGTGGCACCAGATAGAGGCATGGGAGGGGGAGTAATAGCAAAATCCTTCCAAGAATAAGATAAAACTAATGCAGGATCAGGAGGTTTAACAAAACTATGATCGAACAAAAATAAATTCCTCCAAGTCCAAAGTTTCCATATACCAACAAAGAAACACCCTATCCCAAAATCCTCCCAATCTTAATCCTAACTTCCTAGAAAGATTAAGGGATAGCCATTCTTTGAGGTTCGCGGAAAAGAACAATTGCTCATAACTCGGATGGATAAGTTTGCCCCACATACCTTTCGCATATGGGCAATCTCTTAAAATGTGGAGGATATCTTCGACCTCAGATTTGCAACAGTCACATAAAGGAGACGCATTAGACCGGGGAGCTCCTCCAAACATTAGTTGGGAGCTTATTCGAAAAAAACTTTCCACATAAACAGGTTTAACTCTTTCAACACCACTCCATCTCCAAATTAATCTCGAAGTCTATCCAGGCAATGAACTATCCTTTTCAATCAATGCGTAAGCACTCCTAATCGTGAAGCCTCCATCACAACTTCCTCCCCAAACAAGACCGTCGGCCCAAAGATCCGGACTAGGAGGAACTTGAGGGATAATTAATTTGATACCTTCCGGATTTAAGATTTCAGTTAACCTCGCAAAGTCCCATCCACCTGTTGTAGACCAGTCAGCCACAGAAGAATGAAGTTCCTCCTCCGTCAGTTGTCTAACACAAAATTCCTGTAAGGTACAGCCATCCCCTACCCAATTATCAGTGAAGAAGTTTATCAACTGACCATCGCGAACCTGCCATTTAGAGCCACTATCCACAAACTCGCTTTGAGAGCAAATGAACCGCCATATCTTAGAATCCCCTGTTCTGGCTGAGAATAATGAAGATCCATCCCTTAACATATACCTGGATTGAAGAACATCAGCCCACATTCCCTTGTCACCAACCACTAGCTTCCATGCGAGTTTAACCCCGAACGCCCGATTTACTGATTGTAGCTTACGAAAACCTAAGCCTCCAAATTCTTTAGGTTTGGTGATTTGGTCCCAAGCAATCGAATGATAGTGGAGAGCAGTATTATCATGACCCCATATGAAATTACGTTGCATCCGTTCCACTTCCTTACACACCGCAGCAGGTAACCGAGCTACTTGCATAGGATACAAAGGCACTGAACTAAGGACGGATCTGGCAAGGGTAACTCTCCCTGCCATAGAAAGACAGCTTGCCTTCCATGCCACCAGTTTTTGTCTTACACGGTCAGTTACATAGCTAAAAACATGCGTTGTTTTTCTGGAACGCGAGAGAGGAAAGCCTAGATACTTGCCAATTTCGGTAGTAATCTGCATTTGACTCACATCCTGGATTCGTCTCTTAGTATGCAATGGTACTTTTGAGGAGAACGTAATAGAGGACTTGATCTGTTCACCTTGCCCCCGACGCTTTCATGAACTTGTCAACACATTCTAACATACACACCGTTTGTGCTTACGCGTAGCAAAGACCAAACGATGTAACAAATCATCGCAAATAATAAGTGTGAAATGTGTGGCCCTCCTTAGAGACATAAATTGGCTTCCATGAACCATCTCGCAACCGCATCATTAATTAAATGGGAAATTTTATCCATGCATAATACAAATAACAAGGGGGACATCGGATCTCCTTGCCTCAAACCTCTATTAGGCAGAAAATCATCAGTCTTAGCCCCATTCCAAAGCACGTTGTAAGAGACAGACGAAACACAGTTAAGAATCAACTGAATAAAAGTACATTCAAAGCCAGCTTCTATAAGAACTTGCTTTAAGAATTCCCAGCTAATTCGATCATACGCCTTTTCAAGGTCTATCTTCTGGCCATCGACCTTTTCTACTTCTGTTCTTATTCATTATATGGAGGATCTCTTGGCCAATAACAATGTTATCCTGTATATTTCGCCCTTTAATGAAACTAGCTTGATTAGGGGAAATTAAATCATCAATAACCTCCTTTAGACGAGAAGTCATTAGTTTAGTAAGACATTTATAATGCACAACATGAGAGAAATTGGCCGAAGCGTGTGACAAACTCCACATTATCTATCTTAGGGATCAGAGATATAAGGGTTCTATTAGACTCGGATAGAGAAATTATACCTTGAAAGCTTTGTTGAACAAACTTACAAAGAGATGGGCCCACAGCCCTCCAATTCACTTTGTAGAAGATCGGGGGAAAGCCATCAACCCCAGGAGCTTTATAGCAACCCATAGAAAAAATGGCTTGTCTAATATCTTCAACACTTGGAAACCTGGACATAGAAGAGAATCTGGACTGATCAATAGCAGGGAAAGAAGATCTCGTAACAAGGGGAGTAAGAGAAGCATCCTCCGAAGTGAACAAAGTCTTAAAATAGGAAGTAACTAACAACTTCAACTCTTCCTCTTTCTCTATCCACAAGCCTCTATCATTCTTCAAGGCTACTATCCTATTCCTTCTCTTCCTCATCTTAGATTTTAGGTGGTAATATCTAGTATTCCGATCCCCTTTGGTAACCCAATCTGTTCTTGCTTTTTGAAACCATTTAATTTCTTCAATTTTGAGCCATCTTCCCGATTCCGATCGAAGTTCCGCCTCAAGCTTACATAACGACCGAGATCGAGGGTAATCTGCGAACGTTGGATACCGTTTAGTCTAGCCATTAATGACCCTTCTGCTTCTCCACCATACCAAAAACTTCTTTATTCCAGGTTCCTACCAAATTACGAAATCTCTCAAGCGATTGATTAAGATCCCCTTCATTCGGCCAAGAGTTCTTGAGGAAATCAGGGAAATTATCGTGTTGGACCCACATGGCTTCAAATCTAAAAACATCAGGTCTCCTACCAGCTGAGCAATGTCCAGTCCACCTTCGAGAGATAGGGTTATGATCGGAGAAGATGGTCCGAGGCAAAACTTTGACATAACAATTAGGAAATTTAAACAGGAACTCTTCATTCGAAAAGGCCCGATCAAGCCTTTCGAATAATCTCCTACAACCTGGCAGCTGCGGTCCTTTCCAAGTGAATTTGGGGCCCAAAAAGCCTAGGTCCGAGAGCTTGCACATCTGTATTTGGTCATAAAACCATCGGATACGGATATTATTGACATTGCAACCTCCCGTCCTTTCATCCGGCGAGAGAATATCATTAAAATCCCCGATAACCGCCCATGGGTCCGAAATAGAAGTAGCAAGTACTAGCAATTCTCTCCATAGATCCTGTTTCAAATTAGAATGTGGAATTGCATAAATAGCCGTCAACAAAAAATTCTCACCATTACCAAAAGAGCAACGAAAGTGGATGAATTGCCGGCCCTTCTTCAGAACCGAGATGTCGCATAAACTCTTCTTCCAAACAGCTACAATACCTCCTGATCTGCCGGAACTAGGAACGAACGCTAACTCATCGAACCCCAGGCTTCGGAGACAATGAAACTTGGTTTCTTCGTCAGATTTCGTTTCTGAAAGGATCATTAGGCAAGGCTGGGACCCATGACAGACTACTTTGATATTTTGAAGGAGATTTGACCCACAGGCTCCCCTAGTGTTCCAATAAAAAATACTACCCATTAAGACAGAGGCAGATTACTAGAGACCCGAAAAACCTCCTAACAATTGGGCTTTGGTAAAGACGACTCCACAAGCTTCTCACACGGTGTCTCCAACACCATTTCACAATCAGGATCGTCTGGGCCTGTGCCAGCCCAAAACTTACCTGTAGGGCCATCTATTTTGCTAGAGTTACTTGGATCAAAAGAGGTCGGCGACATGTATTCGTCTTCTGGGGGCTGTGCAAGTGGATTCAAGACGACATCTTCAATGTTTGTATCAAAAAATACTTCTTCAATATTCTCCAACTCATTTACTCCCATTACCTCATCCTTCGACTTCTCAATATTGGTCCCCTGAGGCTCAGCTTTTGTCTCTTCTTTTAGATACATTTCTCTCTGACGTTTTTCTTTTCGAGAGGAATATTTCACAGCCTCAATACCACTATCAGCATGGGTACTTAGGATATTCCCAATATTTTTATTATGAGCACCACCTTTTTCCCTTTACCACCGCGCACGACAATAGCACTACTTGGTCCTCCCACTACTACCTCATTAACTCGTCGAGTGGACCCACGGCGACTACCTCGGTGACCCGTCATCCTTTCCCGCCTCCTCAACGGCCCAAGACACCGAATCAACGGGAGCCACCGTTCGTGATCGGGCACGTCGGAATCACCGTCCTTCTTATTGCGTTTTGGCCGGAGTGTTTTATTAACCACCCGCCACACCTCTGAACTGCTCTTATCGCCCTCAGCGCTCGACATTGCAGGCTCCTTCTCTATCGCAGGCATATCAGGATTCAGCACTGTTCTCGGCACTGCATGCATGGTTTTACAATTCTCAATTTTATGGCCATACATGCCACAATTTATACACAGACCATGGAAGCCCTCATATTCAACCAGAAAATCTTCTTCGCCAAGGGTGAATCCCGACATAAGTTGCTTCCCCAAATCAACCAGTACACAGATCCTAGCATAGTGACCGCGGAGCTGGCTAGAAGTATTAATATCTATTTTAATTATCTCTCCAATCCTATTACCAATCCAAGTTAGAGCTTCCTTGTCGTAGTATTCCAGAGACACATTCGGCACTCTAACCCACACTGCAACTCTGTCAATCGTGGCTCGCTTCGGACGAAAATGGGGCTCCCATGGACGCACAGTAAGGTAATGATCAAATAACATCCATGGCCCCCCAATGAGTGCATTAATATAGTCCTCTTTGTTTGTTAACTTCACCACAAAAAACCCATTTCCAATGTTTATCAGGCTTATGACTCCGCGCTTAGCCCATAAGGATTGCAGAATAGAGAGGAGAGACATATACCCGATGTTCCTTCCTAATGACTTCACGATGATGCCTGTTCCAAGCCTTGTGCGGCCGCTTCTTCATCTTTTCCGAGAATGAGAAGATAGGAAAATTCCGCTTGGGTCCTCTTTGATAATACAGTAGGTTCATCATCATTATCGAGTCCGATATAGAATCGTCGATTTTGTATTGTCTCCGTCCGTATCTCAACATCATTCTTTTCTTTATGAATACCCCGAAGCTTCTCCGCAAAGGAAGGTCCGAGCTCCATTTGATCTTTCCCGCCGTGCCTAGCTTAGGCCATTCTTCATCGGTCGTAGTCATGCCGTCGTTCTTGATCTTCTTAGAGCTACGATTAAGTAAATCATCATCTTCCGATGACGGAGGCACTAGGGCAGAACCTATTTTCGAGAGCACCATCGTCATTTTTTCATCAGCTTCAAATTCAATATGTTCCTTTAGCACTAAGAATGTTATGAACACACTATGATATCAATACAGAAGATATAACTTCTGATATATATTGCAATCATTCACTGATAATCACTTGCCATTACATGTATGAAAGTAATGCAAAATGGATATAGTAATACAGTAGCCGACTAACATAATAGAAAGAGGGGGGACCACACACACACATATATATATATATTCCACAAATAATTCCATACCTCGTCTAACCTCTATTGCCCTTGTTTATAGATTCTCAACCTATAGTTCTCTAAGTTTCCAGGTCCTTCTCTGAGACCTTTTGCTTCTCCTAATGGGCCCTTCTCCCTGTCCAGATGATATATCTATTGGTTCAGCTGTTGTTAGGCCCATTTCCTTCTCATTCATTACAAACTCTACCCATAACTATTCAGTGTTGCCCTACCCGTCCATTCAGCTAAAATTAACTAACCGTGCCAATTCTAAAGCATTTTAAGCTATAATTGATAAGTATCGGGCAACGAAAAAGTCATATATATTAGGCTTATCAACAAAATTGCTTTGAGTTCTTGAAACCAATGCACAGGCTCAGCGAAGTCATTCTTCAACTTCTCACACCTTCCCCCAAATGAAATCACAGCAGTAAATGTTCTGAACTTCATTTTTTTTTTTTTCTAGTTTGCATGAATAATGATTGAAAATATATGTGTTATCTATCTATAGTAGTCGTGTTTTATATTATACAAGTTTATTTATGATTCACCTTTTTTCCAGGAAGTCTTGAAAAATTCTGGAGCCTAAGCAGACAAGAAAGGTACCTTAGGAGAGGAGAGATTTCTTAGGAGCGGATGGGAATGGAAACAAAAGGTACCTCATTCTTGGTTTTACCCATTATTTTTCAAATATTGTTAACGAACACATTTATGCATTATGTCTTAGATAGATGGAGTTGACATTTTTTTTAGAGATATTAAGAAAGTTAATTAAATTATTTTAAAATATTTATATTTATCATTTTTTATCCAAATTATTTTGTCTAATTTATAAACTGGTATAGTCCTCCGATCTTAAATATAAAATATAGTTGACTTTTGTGGAGATATTAAGAAAATTAATTAAATTACTTTAAAATATTTATATTTATCATTTTTTTCCAAACTATTTTACCTAATTTATAAATTGATATACTCCTACATTCCTAAATATAAGACAAAGTTGAATTTTTTGAAGATATTGAGAAAGCTAATTAATTAATTACTTTAGAATATTTATATTTATAATTTTTTCTCCAAACTATTTTGCTAATCTATAAACCGATATACTCCTCCGGTCCTAAATATAGAATATATATTTATATTTATCATTTTTAACCATGTCCTATATTTAAGACCGGAGGTAATATAATAATGATACACAACATATGATATGACTAAGTAACTTATTTAATTTTCTTAATCTCTCCAAAGAAAAGTCGACTATGTCTTATATTTATGACGCCGCTAGGCTTTCTTCCGTATTGGGATTGAACTCACGGATTATCTTCTCATTGCCAAGTGAACCGTTTCCAGCAAGTGTTGAAATCCAAAGGCGCGCTCAAGTCCATGAAGGAGATGAAATGCAGAGAAAAATTGAAGTTCGATATGAAGTGATCTATAGAAATATTATGCCCTCATGTGGTAATTATGAACCCGCAACAGGTTCAGGAAGCATGTTAATGGAGCAAGAACATGAACCAAACGAGGATTTGAATTTGTTAGCAGCTGCATATCTTTCCGTGAAGGTCAATGATTTTTTATCACACAGATTTCTCAGCACCTGATGATAATGCCATTTATAATTAAGCAACAAAAATGTGATCGATAAGGAGTTCAGAGTTTGAGGCCGTTGACTTCAAGAGAATTGTTAGTCATCACCGTTTGCAATCAACGAGGAAGGGAAATCATTATTGTACCTGGCCAATGAAGTTGGCTGTAAGCAAGTTGTTGATCAACTTATGGATATTTGTGTTCAAGATGAGGAAAATCACCCCTTCTTCCAGCACTCGATAGGAGGAATATAGGTAACAGACCTAATTTTTTCACCACATATATTACTTAATTATAATCATTGTCTTAATACTGTTATTTAGAATCGATCATCAAGACAATAAAACATTTATTTCTTCTTAGCTATACGTAATCATAATCAATAATATTGAATTGCTTGTGGCAGATATGCTAGACACCATAGTGAGAAAGAAGCCAAATTGGATACACTTGAGGAATGAACAAGGAAGATACCCACTTCGATCATGATGTAGCGTGTATGGGTTACAAAAAAGGGGGTTTGTACTTGATAAATAAATGCAATTCCTGCACCGTGAGAAGAGATAATGAGGGTTTTTTCCCCATTCATTTGGCATGTAGTGGAGGTCATCTCAAAGTGGTTCAAGAGCTGCTAAAATGTTGCCTAGATCCAACAGAAACACTGGACGACAAAGGCGGAAATTTGCTTCATGTTGGAGTGAAAAATTGAAGATATGAACTAGTTAGGTACATCCTGCAAAATCCTAAGCCTGAGAAATTGATAAATCAGAAGGATTGTAATGGGGATACTCCCTTGCATTTGGCCGCCCTTCATTGGCGCCCAAGAATAATTCATGCCTTGACTTGGGACAACAGAGTTGATCTCGCCTTACGCACAGCCAAACAGCTCTTCATTGTTGATCCAAAGCAAGACCAAAATCCTTCTTACGCACAGGCAAGTATATATTTTCATTTCAACTTTTGCGGCATTCAATGGATAACACAAATCAAATGCAGGAACTTACACGCATTGCGCTGGAATCTGCTGGCACGCCTCGAAATCCAAAAGCCACAGAAACTTACGAAGTGAAGAAACAAGTCCCCAACCCTGAACAATTGAAAGGCTTAATCGAAACTTTGATGGTGGTTTCAACCCTCATAATCACAGCTTCTTTTGCTGCTGGATTTGCAGTTCCAGGCAGCGTAACACCCGTCTTGCTAAATCGCCACGTGTTCCATGTGTTCATTTTGTCCCTCGCCATCTCTCTATCCTCATGTGGGCCCGGCTGGAAGATTTGAATTTAATGGCCTTTTCTCTTGAGGTGGCGGCACCACTTTTGGGTATATGACTGATAGGGGAAAACTTTAAAGCCTATAAACTCCGCATCACATCTAGGTGTCTTAAGTAATAAAGTGATAAGAAAAGTATCGCTCACAGCTTTAACTTTCAGATCACAATCTCAATTAAAGATTAATTTTACAATTTCGTTTAAGTTGACCAAACCAAATTGAATTTAATTAAAATAAAATAAAATAAAATCAAAACAAACAAACTACCACAATAATAAAATGAAGAACCCGAAGATCACTAATCCCTTATTAGTTTCATAAACCTTGTTTTCACTAATTTAATTAGCCTAAATATCAATTTTGTTAATCTCGAGTATAAATAGCTATAAGTGCATGTCGATTCACTTATAACCCTCTCTTAAGTATAATTAGTTATGTCTAACATAATTACTCAAGAGGCAATAAATCTCGAACACACACTCCTCAACAATTATATGGGGTAATTAGGTATATGTTTATCCTAATCGTAAATTAAATCGTAATTTAATCTCATATTACTTAATCTCGAGCCTAATTAAAATTTCTTTTCGTCAAGGTAAATCTTAATTCTCAAATTCATATTCAGTGATGATCGACATTTAAATAGATAAAGTTAAATAAGATTAGGTAACCAAAATTAATATTAATTATAACTAAATAATAAAAACAAAAGTGTATTCCTCTTATAAGTTCATAGATACTCTAGGTTGACAAACTAGCCACACATGGTTTAAATTAACATCACAGCAACACAAAATCCAGAGTTCAAGCCATACAGAAATTCAAAGGCAAATGAGTAAAGATAAAGCAAATAACACCAATATCTGAGCCTCTGATTCCTCTTTCTCGTTGTTGAAACTCGGCCCTGTGGTGGTGAGAATGGAGAGATGCGAAGGTCGCCGGTGACCGTGGTAGAGAGGGAAGCCGCCGGCGAGAGAAGAAGAAGAATATTGAAGGTCTGTGGTGCTGCTGCTCTGTTTTCTCGTTCTCACTGTGCGTCCGCCTCTGCGCTCGTCCTCTGTTCTGTCTTCTTTTTTCCAATTAATCATCCCCCCCAGTCCGCCTCTTCTATTCTCCTTTTTCTATCCGTGGATTCCTTTAGGTTTTTCCAATTTGATTCACTACCCAGACCCACTTTTTATTTGCAATTCAAAATAACTTTGTAAACTAAAAATGAGATGCTGAATGCGTGGGTGCTGCTTTCCGTAGCTTTAGGTCTTTCTTTCATTGTTTCGCGGGGCCCACTTGATTCAATTCATATCAATTGTCAATGGTCTCTTCCACCTCTGTTACGAAAGAAAAGAGTTTAAATAATAATAATTATAGTAATAATAATAAAACTATTATGAATATACTAATTATGTGGATGTACTATTCGATTCATGTATTCTCAAATAATATTTACGGATTTACTATTCATACGAATTACTATTCATGTATACATATTTACTATTCACATATACATATTTACTATTCATGTATACAGTTACTATTCATGTGGGGCCCATGCAAATTCTCACAAGTTCCAGAACCCACGGCGGCTGGAAATAATTGATGACTTTGGGGAAAATTACGGTAATTAATGACCCAGGGTGGAATAATTACACTTTAGGACCCATTTTTTTCTTCTATAAATAAGTGTCTTCGTAACTATTGAATACACACCTGGAATAAGAATTCCTTCTCTCATTCTCTCTTGAATCTCTCGCCTTTCTCTTGTTCTTACTTTATATTTCTTCACTTTTATAACACGTTATCAAGACGAAAGTCTTTCTAACAAATGCGATTGTTTCTTTAACAATATTGTTTCTTTTATGTTCATTTCATCTATCTCGGGATAATCGAAGCCATTATATTGAATTAAAATTATATTTTTACCGATTATTTTAAACATCGGTTTTATGGCTAAGATTTGAGATTATTTACTATTCATTACTATTCATTTTTAATCATTTTTATTCGTATTATCTTTAAATGATTTCTTTATATGTTCGTTATATTAATCTGTGATGATCTTAACAACATGGAATTAAAAGCATATATTTATGATACCGAATGTTTTAAACATTGGGTTCCATGTATAAGATTGGAGATTATTTATTTGAATAGTATTTTACTATTCATCCTTGATTTGATTATTTTCATATTGTTATTGTTACTAATTTTAACATAACATTTACTTTTATGTTACTAACATATTTATGATTCAATAATTTACTTTTATGTTACTAACATATTTATGATTCAAGTAATTTACTTTTATGTTACTAACATATTTATGATTAAACAATTTACTTTGATGTTGCTAACATAACTTTTACTTTTATGTTATTAACATTTACTTTTATTTATATCTTATAATTATTAATTTCGACACCTACTTGGGGTTAAACCTCCTAACCTAAGTCATGATTTAATATTAGGTATTTACTTTTATTATTTGCTAACATATTTATGATATAGTATTTAATTATATTGTTGTTTATATTTATTGCTATTTAATATTTATGATACAATATTTAATTATACAAAGTATTTATGCATTTACTTTATTGCTATATTAATTCTAATTATTATTATTATTATTTTTAGTCATGACCAATACTGATCTTACCAAACTTGAGTTTAGTGCTCTTGACATCACCTTTGGAAGAAATTATCTATCATGGATTCGGATCTTGAAATCCATCTTGATGCGATAGAACTTGGAAATACAATTTTACGCGAAAACGATCATCACGAAAAGATAAGGCGAGAGCAATGATTTTCCTTCGCCACCATATTCATGAAGGATTAAAATCTGAGTATTTAACGGTAAAAGATCCATTTGAATTATGGACAAATTTAAAAGATAGGTATGATCATCAAAAAACGGTGATTTTACCTAGAGCTCGTTATGATTGGATACATCTCGGCTACAAGATTTTAAAACTATAAGTGAGTATAATTAAAGAGTTTTCAAAATCAGTTCTCAAATGAAATTATGTGGTGAAAAAATAACTAATAATGACTTATTAGAAAAAAACTTTTTCTACTTTTCATGCATCAAACATGCTATTGCAATCGCAATACCGAGAAAAAGGTTTTAAAAAATATTCGAATTAATCTCATGCTTATTGGTAGCCGAGCAAAATAACGAGTTATTATTGAAAAATCATGAAAATCGTCCAACTGGATCTGCTTCATTCCCTGAAGTGAATGTGAGTGTATATAATAATGGTCGCGGACGTGGCCGTGGCCGTGGACGAGGTCGTGGCCGTGGTAGAGGTCGCGGTAATTACCGTTATCATGGTGGTAGAAATACTTATTATAATCCTTATACCTACCAGAAAAAGATAAATAATGAAGGACGAGAAGAATGAGGGGGTGGTCCTTCAAAGTTTCCGAGAATCAATTTTATCGCCCTTCAAAGGTTGTTGAGAACCTATGTTGTTAGGTGTGGTATGAAGGGACATTGGGTACGAACTTGTCTTACACACGAGCATCTAGTAAAATTGTATCAAACCTCCATGAAAAAGAGTGTGAATAATGTTGAATATAATGAAAATCATGATGAGGCACGAGAAGAATGATGATGCCAATGAGCCTAATGAAAGTGATGCTATGGCACACTTAGAGGTGGATGAGTTTTTCTTGAAAATGTTTGGTTGAATGTATAATAAGAATAATGTTTTTAATATGTGGTTTATGTTTTATATATTATGAGATTATTATTAAAATATGTTTTAATACATTTCTTTTCTATTTGATGAAGATTATGGAAATTACAAATATTGAACACAAGAATGAAGATATGTGTCTCATTGATAGTGCTACAACACATACAATTCTTAAAGACAAGAAATATTTTTCACATCTAACAATAAGTTGTGCAAGCATCAATACTATAGTGGGTAATACAAAATCGATTGAAGGCTCCAGGAAGAGCAATTATAATATTACCCAAAGGTACGAAATTTGTTATTAATGATGCTTTATATTCTTCAAAGTCTCACGAAATTTATTAAGTTTTAAGGATATCCGAGGAATGGATATCATATTGAGACTATAAATGAGAAGAATAAGGAATATCTACAAATTATTTTTGTTAGATTTGGTGAAAAAGGTGTTCTAGAAAAATCACCAATGTTATCTTTGGTTTGTACTATACAAATATTAGTACAATTGAAACAAATGTTATGGTAAAACAGAAGAATATTGATAAAGATATGTTTAATGTTTGGCATGACCGGTTAGGCCATCCGGGTCATCTATGATGCGAAAAATAATTGAGAATTCATGTGGACATACCTTGAAGTGTAAAGAAATTCCACAATCTCATGATTTCTCATGTGTGGCATGTTCAAAAGGAAAATTAATTATTCGCCCCTCAACAATTAAAGTAGAAAGTGAGTCTCTCACATTTCTATAACGGATACGGGGAGATATTTGTGGGCCGATAAACCCACCATGCGGACCATTTAGGTATTTTATGGTTTTAATTGATGCATCAACCAAATGGTCGCATGTTTGTTTATTATCTTCTCGTAATTTGGCATTTGCGAGGTTGCTTGCTCAATTGATTAGATTAAGAGCACATCACCCTGATTATCCCATCAAGAAAATACGTCTTGATAATGCTGGTGAATTTACTTCACAAGATTTTAATGAATATTGTATGTCCCTTGGAATTGATGTTGAACATCCTGTAGCACATGTTCATACGTAAAACGGACTTGCAGAATCATTGGTTAAACAATTGCAATTTATTGCAAGACCTTTACTTATGAGATCTAATCTCTTAATTTCTGCTTGGGGCCATGCCATTTTGCATGCAGCAATGTTAATTTGTATCAGGCCAACAAGTTATCTAAAAGTTTCCCCTTTACAAATGGTTTTTGGTCAAGAACCTAATATTTCCCATATAAAGATTTTTGGGTGTGCGTATATGTGCCAATATCACCACCACAACGAACCAAAATGGGTCCTCAAAGAAGGATGGGAATATATGTTGGGTATGAATCTCCTTCAATTATAAAATATTTAGAACCCTCAACGGAGATTTATTTACGGCACGATTTGCCGATTGTCATTTTAATGAATCAGTTTTCCCAACATTGGGGGAGAAAGTAAGCGGTTGGGAAAAGATATTAGCTTGGAATGAATTATCATTGGCTCATTTTGATCCTCGTACAAAACAATGTGAACTAGAAGTTCGAGAAGATAATTCATTTACGAATTTAGCTAATCGAATGCCGAAGCATTTATCGACCCAAAAAAGGTGACAAAGTCACATGTCCCAGTATTAATGCTCCTATTCGAATTGATGTCCCGAAGGACAAGGTCAATCTATTATGAACAAATCTGAAATACGCTTAAAGCGTGGAAGGCCTATCGGTTCAAAAGATAAAAATCCTCGGAAAAGAAAAGGAGCTAAGAATATAGATGGTCAAAATGAGGATAATCAAGGAAAATTTATAGCTCGGAAGAGCTACCTCATGAAGAGGTATTATCTATAGAAGAGAATAATGAAGTCTCGAAGAGACTCGTGTACTGAAACATGTGAAAATAATGAGATCTCAATAAATTATGTTATGAATGGAATCCGATGGGATCGAAATGACGTCAACGTTGATGATGTATTTGCTTATTATATAGCAAATGATGTAATGAATAATGATGAGGATTATGAGCCAACATCTATTAGGGAATGTCAACAAAGAAAGGATTGGCCCCTATGGAAAGATGCCATTAATGCGAGAATTGAATTCATTGGCAAAACGAAAAGTATTTGGACCGTAGTCCAAACACCTAAAGATGTAAAGCCAGTTGGATACAAATGGGTATTTGTACGAAAGAGAAATGATAAGGGTGCAATTGTTAGATATAAAGCACGTCTTGTAGCCCAAGGCTTCACACAAAGACCTGGCATTGATTTTGAAGAAACTTATTCACCAGTAGTGGATGCAACTACTTTTCGTTATTTAATCAGCCTGGCAGTAAATGAAGGTCTTGATCTGCATTTAATGGATGTTGTGACTGCCTATTTATATGGATCACTTGATAGTGATATTTATATGAAAGTCCCGAAGGACTTAAGATGCCGATAGCATCTAATTCAAATTCTCAAGAACAATATTCAATAAAGTTAAATAAGTCTCTATATGGCACGAAACAATCGGGCGCATGTGGTATAATTGTCTTGAAATATCTGTTGAAAGAAGGGTATAGAAATGACCCGATATGCCCATGTATCTTTATGAAAATATCAGGAAGAGAATTTTCTATAATTGCTGTTTATGTTGATGATATCAACATTATTGGAACTCCTGAAGAGCTTCAAAAAGCAATTAATTGCTTGAAAAGAGAATTTGAAATGAAAGATTTGGGAAGAACAAAATATTGTCTTGGATTACAAATTGAGTATTTAAAGAATGGGATCTTTGTATATCAAGAAACTTATACAAAAAGGTCCTAGAGCGTTTTTATATGGATAAGTCACATCCATTATGTACTCCAATGATTGTAAGGTCTTTGAAAGTGGATAAAGATCCATTTCGACCTAGAATAATTAATGAAGAAGGTGAAGAAGATCTACTTGGTCCGAAGTACCATATCTCGGTGCTATTGGAGCACTAATGTATCTTGCTAATCATACACGTCCCGATATATCATTTCGTAAACTTATTAGCAAGATATAGTTCTTCACCTACTCAAAGGCATTGGAATGGAGTAAAACAAATTTTACGCTACCTCGAGGCACCATGGATATGGGGTTATAT
Organism: Acacia melanoxylon; assembly: GCA_019022615.1. NCBI lineage: Eukaryota > Viridiplantae > Streptophyta > Magnoliopsida > Fabales > Fabaceae > Acacia > Acacia melanoxylon. The sequence goes on from JAFJYJ010000108.1 coordinate 1,128,041, forward strand.
TACTCAAATGTATCCAAGTATGAACTGATTGGTTATCTTTGATCTTTGGATTTTTGTCTGATCCACATGATGGTAAATCACAAAATGGCTATCTATTTACATGTGGAGGTACAGCTATATCATGGCGATCTATGAAACGAGACTATATCGCCACATCATCTAATCATGCGAAATTCTAGCAATGCATGAAACAAGTCGAGAATGTGTATGGTTGAGGTCGGTAATACATCATATACAAACAACTTGTGATTTATCTTCAGGAAATATGGTTCCAACAGTCCTGTATGAAGATAATACTGCATGTATTGCTCAACTTAAAGAAGGATATATCAAGGGTGATAGAACAAAGCATATTTCACCAAAATTCTTCTTTACTCATGACCTTCAAAAGAATGGTGAAATAGATATTGACAAATCGGTTCAAGTGAAAATTTAGCAGATTTGTTTACCAAATCACTTCCAAGTACAATCTTTGAAAAGCTTGTATTTAATATTGGTCTTCGAAGATTTAAATCTTAAGCGATGTTGTCAAGTGGCAGGCGAAAGGAAGATGTGTTCAAAAGACATTGAAAGTAATGTTATCATCGGGGGAGTAAAGCTGATGTAATTAAGAGGGGAGTTAATATACGTTGTACTCTTTTTCCTTATCTAGGTTTTGTCCCACCGGGTTTTCCTAGAAAGGTTTTTAATGAGACAAAGCATTAGAAAGTGTATCAATGAATGATGTCTTTCTTTTCTTTGGCTAGGTTTTTATCCCATTTGGGTTTTTCCTAGTTAAAGTTTTTAATGAGGCATATTCATAAATGGACATCCAAGGGGAGTGTTATGAATATACTAATTATGTGGATGTCCATTGACTCTTGTTCCTCAAATAATATTTGGATTTCTTGTTCATACGGAATCACTATTCATGTATACGTATTTACTATTCACATATACGTATTTACTATTCATGTATACAGTTACTATTCATGTGGGGCCCATGCAAATTCTCACAAGTTCCAGAACCCACGGCGGCTGGAAATAATTGATGACTTTGGGGAAAATTACAGCTAATGACCCAGGTGGAATAATTACACTTTAGGACCCATTTTTCTTCTATAAATAGAGTGTACTGTAACTATTGAATACACATTTGGAATAAGAATTCCTTCTCTCATTCTCTCTTGAATCTCTGCCTACTCGTGTTCTTACTTTATATTTCTTTACTTTTATAACAAAAACTAAATTTTTATTTCTTCTTTTTCTTTTTTTTTTTTTTTTTTTTAAAGAGAACTTCTTATTACTATTATTTATTTCCTAAACTCAAAAACCTTTATTTTAAATTGAAATCCCCCAAATAACATATCCAAATTGATATCTCTTAAAATCTCAATAAAATCTCTTTAAATTAGTAATAATGACTTCTCAAATATATAAAAATATATCTCAAATCTATTAAAAATGAGAAGTCATCAATGACGCTACCTCTGGCATTATTTGCAGGCATGTACCTTGTAGTGAGCAAACTTGGGAGGTTGGCCACCACGTTTGTGGTAATGAGTGTGGCTATGATCCTAGTGATTATGTATCTGTACACCTTTTTTTATGTGCCCTCCACCTCAACCCTCCCATTCAAGCGATATATATCTCCTACGTTCTCTTCATGGTTTCCGCGAAGGTTGCTGAAGAGTATACTTATTAAACCCCACCACCTGCAAGAGCGATCTCCGAATCTAACTGAATTATGCATCTAATTATGAGTATGATCCATGAATACTCGCGTGCTTCTTATCTATATGGTGTTTTTCTTTCTCAATATTTCAATTACACTTCTCCTTATTTCCTTTGCTTGCTGCCATTCTTGCTGACTTCCAATCACATTATAAGGAATCACAACAACGCAAAGGAACTAGAAAAATAATGGAATACAAGCAAAGAATGAAGAAGATTGTGTAAGAAACAAGAGCAGAAGAACACAAAGGCAAAGCAGAAAGAACAAGAAAGAGCTGCTTTGCACGATGCAGCTTTTCACATAGAAGTGCTTCCTACTTAACAAAGAAATGTAAATCCTGCGTCATGGCAATATGGCTTCTTCCCAATTCATTTGGCAATGCAGAGGATGCTTACGTCAATATGATTCAAGAGCTACTAAATCACATGTCATATCCCACAAAAATGCAAGAAAAAAAGCGCACTGAGCTGCTAACTTTTGAAACTTTACTATAAACCTCTCTAAACTTTTACATTTATGCATGGTTCTAAGTTTAAGGAAGTTTTATGTAATTTAGCCAGAATTATTTACACAACTTAAATGAAGGATTCAAATGTAATTTAACTATTTTTTAGAGGTTGTATGCAACAACTGAGGTTCAAAGGGGTTTTGCATATGGTCTAAATTTTTTAATTCATGTTAAATGCCATATATTTCTCATTTATCATATACAACAGTTTCGGTTAATAACTTGATAAAAAATCTTAACAAAAAAAGTAACAGTTGGAAGTTTATTGTTAAAAATTAAAACTATGGTTAAATTTAAATTTTAAAATGTCAAAGGCCATATGCAACCTACTTGAAGTTTAAGTAGGTTTGTATATTTCAACAAAATTAGAATAAGGCATAGATTTAGAAAATAAATAATGGAAGTTTCTACAATTCTTTTAGGGAAAATTACTCTGAAGTCTCAAATTAGAGAAAATACAATCAAAAGGTTCTTTAGTGAATTGTGAAAATTGCAGCCAAGTACTATACACTACAAGAAAATTCTAAATCGTGACGGAATTTGCTACGGAATTTGCTACGGATTTAGGGAAAATTACTTTGAAGTCTCAAATTCTTTTACGGATTACCTAATCCGTCGCAAAATGGATGATTTTTGTGACGGCGTAGCTCATCCGTCGCAAATTTTTGGTCCTAGACTCCGCCACAAGGCGACGGACCATATGGTCCGTCGCAACTTGCGACGGATCATGGATCCGTCGCAAAAAGGGGACCAAAAGGTCCGCCAACTTGCGACGGACGTGACGTCCGTCTCAAAATGGCGGACCTTTTGGTCTGCCAACTAGCGACGGATCGAAATATCCGTCGCAAGTTGCGACGGACACTTAATCCGTCGCACAAGGGCGGACCAACCAGCTCCCCGCCCTCATCTCCCTCGCCCCCCCATGCCCCCCCGGCTCCCCACGCCTCGCTCTCTCCCCGCCTTCTCCCGGCTCGTCCCCCCTCGCCTCCGCCTCGCTCCTCCCCCACTCTCAACTCGCTCAATCGTCGTCCTCTTCTTCGTTCGGTCACCGGAGTTAGCTTGAAGTTTGTTTTTTAAAATAATTATATGGAAATATCTATGTTAGATTTGATTTATTACATAATTGAAATATGTATGTTAGTAGAAGATTAGAAATTACATGATTTTAAATCTTCTTTTTTGTTTTAGTTTCTCCTTTTGCTGAATCTATTACTTACATAATGATCTTGATACTTAATCTGTTTATTAATTTGAATTATGCTTATAGTTTGTAGGAGATTCCATGATTTTTTTAATTATTGGGTTTTAGTGATTTTTATTTATGATATTGATTTTTTTAATCTTGCATTGTTTTTTGGGAGGAAGATAAATTAAAAAAGAAAATTTTTCAAGTAAACACAGTTAATAAACGTATAGAATTATTTTATGTGAAGTATTTTATCTAGCACTTTTTAGGAATTTAGAAATTCCAATTCGATATTGGTCGATAAAATTATGATTTTGTATTAGTTGGCAATGATACATAAATCTTTAAATAGGATGGTATTGAAATTACAAAAGTGAAGTATTGAGAAATGAAATTTAGGGATAAGGCAATTAATTAGTTAATGTAAAGTAGGAGGAGGAAGGTGTGACATTAAAGAATAATCAAATTTGTATGAGTTATAAAAATTAGTGGAATTTACTATTTGATTTAGGTGTTATAAAAATGACTGTTAATAATTTGTTTAAAAAATATTTCATTTAAATTTTTTATTTGAATCTATCTTTAACAAGTTATACAATAAATTTGATTAAGTGTTAAATAATCTCTTTGATCTAGCGCATATATGTTAGAAACTCCAAAATACTTAATATTCTATTCTTTGTTTGCCCCCTACACATGCATGTCCCCATGTTCTAGTGTGCTATCATCATTCTCTCGGTTGCTTGCCGGAATCGTTACGTGTTCAATGCATGTGTTTGTGGTATGTTGAGATGTTAATTAGGTTAATAACTGAACTAGCTAGGAAGTATGGAAGGCAACCATGATAGAAGTTGGATGTACAATCGTCTAACTGATAGAAGAGAACTAACTCAAGCATTCTTGGCGGGTTTGGAAGAGTTCATCCAATTTGCTTTCGCGAATTCAAATAATTCAAGTAGGGAGATCAGGTGTCCGTGTGCCAAATGTAGGTGTTTAAGATTTACAGATGCGGGCACAGTCAAAATTCATTTGTGTCAAAAGGGATTCATGAAAGATTATGAATGTTGGGAATGTCATGGCGAAGTCCGAGCCGTACACCGAGTGGTTATTACGGGGATGTAGTCATCGAGAAAACCTTAATCAATATGAGCAGTTGGTTATGGATGCCGCGGGACCGTCGATCGGCCAATATTTTGATCCCATTACTCATGCTGAACCGTCATACATGGGAGAGGAGACCGGTACACATACTCAACCATCATACTTGGGTGAGGATCCTCATCCGGAAGCCGCTAGGTTCTTTAAAATGCTTCAAGAAGCACAGCGTTTGTTATGGGAAGGTTGCGAACACTTTGAAAATAGTGAATATTCATCGCTATCGGCTACCCTAGCAACACTAAGCTTGAAGACTGATCACCATATGAGTGAGAGGAATTACAACGAAATGATGCAGATCATGAGTAAGGTTGTTCCCAAAGACAATAATTTGCCGAAGGACTTTTACCAAGCAAAAAAAAAAGGTGAAAGAGCTTGGGCTTGGATGTGATAAAATTCATTTCGCCCGAGAGGATGTATGTTGTATTACAAGGATGATCCTGAGCTGACCAATTATAAATTCTGTGGACATGACAGATATAAAGTTGTGGGGAAAGGAAGGAAAATGACCCGTCATGCATTAAGCAAGATGTGGTACTTTCCTCCGGTGCCCGGACTTACGAGATTGTATGCATCGGAACAAACAATTTGCTCACATGAGATGGCACCGGAGCATCGTAGGGATGAAAACTTTGTGACGCATCCATCCGATGTCGAAGCTTGGCGTAAATTTGACGAGGCGAATCCTTTCTTTGCTATGGATCCCCATAATGTTCGTCTTGGTCTATGTTCGGATGAGTTTGCTCTTTTCAACAATACGGGCAGGAATTATTCCTGTTGGCCAGTCATTGTGACTCCGTACAACCTCCCACCTTCTATGTGCATGAGAAGAGAGTTTTTCTTCCTTAACGCGTTAATCCCTAGGCCATCCAACCCAAAAAAGAAGATCGATGTGTACCTCATGTCTTTGATAGATGAGTTGAAGATGTTGTGGAGTGAAGGGGTTCTTACGTATGATATATCATTAAGTCAAAATTTCACCATGCGAGCTGCCTTAATGTGGACGATAAATGATTTCCCTGCATATGGGATGTTGAGTGGCTGGAAAACGTCGGGAAAGCTCGCATGCCCGATATGTCTTGAACAGAACATGGGTTTTAGCTTGGAACACAGTCGCAAGGTTAGTTGGTTTGACAGGCACCGGCGATTCCTACCACCCGATCATCCGTTTAGGAGAAATAGAAAAGACTTCACGCGGAATGTTGTCGAACTAGCAGATCAACCTCGTTGTTTAAGTGGCCAAGAAATATGGGACAGGGTCAAGTACATTCAAAGTGTCAAAGAGGGGGCTGCTTCCAGTGAACCTGAGGGATATGGCGTTGATCATCATTGGAACAAACGCAGCATCTTCTGGGAGCTTCCATATTGGAAAGATCAATTGTTAAGACACAACCTCAATGTCATGCATATTGAGAGGAATGTGTTTTGCAATATTATGTACACCGTGATGGACACCAAGGGCAAGACGAAGGACACGATCAACGCAAGACCGGACGTTGAAAAGATTTGCGTAAGGCCGCTTTGCATTTGGTGGAGAATGGCACAGGACGGATTTCCAAACCTAGAGCACCGTACACATTCAACAAAGAGCAGAATTTAGAATTGTTGCAATGGGTTAAAGATTTGAAACTCCCGGACGGTTATGCGTCAAACTTGAATAGATGTGTCGACATGCACGAGAGGAAGTTGAGCAAGATGAAGAGTCATGATTGTCATGTTTTTTTCCAGAGATTGTTGCCGTGGGCCTTCAAAGCACTACCGAAGCATGTATGGTCTATTCTAACGGACTTTTCCATGTTCTTTAGAGAAATTTGTGCTTGAGCTTAATGTTGAAAAGTTACGGCACACGGAGGCGAGCATGCCCATAACGCTATGCAAGTTAGAGATGGTGTTTCCTCCTAGCTTGTTTGACTCAATGGAACATTTGCCCGTTCACTTGGCCTAAGAAGCAAAGGTAGGAGGCCCGCAACAATATAGATGGATGTATCCGTTTGAGAGGTAATATATATTGATTTCGCGCTGTTATTAATTGACCGACATGGTACTTTAGTTTATAAATACCCTTTGATTTACCATTGTAGGTTTTTACGCACACTTAAGCACAAGATCAAAAATGCAAGGTACGTTGAAGGATCCATCGCTGAAGCATATCTAGTCAAAGAGGCCGCAAAATTTGCGTCATACTATTATCCCCCTGAAATGATGTCAAGATGGAGAGGGGTACCACGCAACGATGATGTCGGTGATACGAGGGATCAAAAATCAATATTTAATTTTCCAGGGCGAGTAGTGGGAAAACGTTGGAGGTCAACTCTTGACGGAAGAGATAAGCGAGTTGCAGAGTGGTACATTCTAAACAACTGTGAAGAGGTCTCCCAGTACTTAAAGTAAGTTTTTTTTTCCTTTTTACCATTACGGTAAGTATTAAAGTATTAACTTCAATTTTTTGTTACAGTTACTTCTCTAATTGGGTCCGATCGGAAAATCCTTTGATGTCGGTGTCCCAAGGTTAGCAATTCACGAACTTTGAGTTTCCAAAATGGTTTCGATCCTATTTCGTGGAAAATCCATCAGATCCTAATGAATTTGCGTGGAGTTTATCTTATGGAGCTGCAATTAGAGTTACCCGATGCAACAAATATATAATCAATGGGTATCGGTTTTCAACTGTTGAAGCGAACGCAGGTACACTATGTTGCAATTACGGTGTATGTTGTCGAGGTGACCAAGTTGACGGGGTGGAGACTGACTACTACGGGAAGTTACTTGAGATAATTCAGCTGAGTTACCCATGGGACAAGGTGGTGACCCTTTTTAAATGTGAGTGGTTTGATAACAGTCCGCGTGGGATAAAAGTGGACAAACATGGAAATATTGAGATCCACTGGACAAGGAGATATACGGTTGGTTATGACCCATTCATCCTTGCTCAACAGGCGGAACAAGTTTACTATACATCATACCCCACATCTCACCAAGGGTGGAGGGGAGTTATTAAAACCAAAGCACGAAATATTATACCAAAGTCGAAAGAGCGGAATCAATTGACGGTATGGTGAACTGTTCCAAGCCGATGTGGAACATGTATTGCCCATAAACATCTTTGACGACGAAGTACCAAGGAATCTTTTTATTCTCGTGCGGAGTTAGAGTTGATTCCTACACAAATTGACGATGAGAAATCGACGATGAGGATGAGGCGAAGTGAGCTTCTCGATAGTGAATCCGAGTTCGACGACTATGAGAGTTCAGAGGAAGACGTGCAAGTAGATGTCGATGAACAGGAATCGTCCGGTTGATGAGTGTTAGTTCTTTGTTTATGACGAGCTGTTATACTACATACTTGTTACTTCGCTACTGTCATATTTAGTAAATATCTTTATATATATATATATATATTGACATTATGTCTATAAGGATTCAGAGATGGAGCATCTAGGAGGCCGTTCAGGTAGTGGACGTGGTAGTGGTCGAGCCCGAACCCCGTCCTATAAGAGGGGGTAGGGCGACGCCAACGGCTCCCTATGGAGGCAGAGGGCTCAGCGCTTCCCCAGAGGTGCCACCATTTGATATGTCATCATCACCGTCGGGTTATTTGTCATCTTCACCGTCGCTTTATATGTCGTCGTCACCGTCTACCCCCTGATCCACAGCAAGGGGGACAACATGTTTACTTTACCATTTCTGATTGATTTACATATGTTTAGTTTCTTGAAACCATCTATGTACAAACATCTTCAATATTTCACATTCCTTCCTTAGCACACTGCGTCGCCTCGAGCCACGTCGGGGGAAAAGGTAGTTCCTCCGATACACCAACTGGGCTCAACAGATCCTTTGATGGGAAGCTTTGGATCTTTCCCGACGGCAACGAGTAAGTCATGCCAAGTTACCGTAATGTTACAATTTTCTTCTCTAATTGGTTTGTATGCTAATATTTGCATGATGTCCTCTCGTTTCTTGATTTGTGCACGATAATCCGGTGGGGAGTTCATCTCGAACCAATTATTCCGTAATTACAATCAACCTTGGACCACGTGGACAGAGATTACTAAGACCCAACGAGATGTTTGGTTTAATGAGTTCTTGGTAAGTTATTTGTTTTATGGTTGTTAATTAAGTACTTTTAAAATTTGGAGCACTAATTGTTCGTTATTGATTTTCAGGGTAAGCATATGATGTTGCCTGAACATCATGAAGATCTGAAAAAAGCTTATAACCACAGGGCCGGCCGGTGGTTGTCTCGAAAGCTCTATTCATTGAGAAGGTCAAGAGGCAAGACAGATTGGCTTCCATAGGAGACTAAAGAAGAATTATTTGGCAATTGGGAAAACAATGAAAAGTTTAAGATTATAAGTGAGAAAAATAAGGAAAATAGGGCCAAAATGGAAGGATTTGTCATATATTTGGCGGCTCCAGATCAATTAGTGAGCATCGACGCAAAGTTGTAAGTACACGTTATTTTCTATTTAGGTATTCAATATTTTGTACTTTGAAGTAATTAATTAAGGTCATCATTTGCGTTTGCAGGTAGAGTCTGGGGAAGTTCCTGCAGGATCGATTGAGTGGGTTACCTTTGAGCGGACCCATTCCCGACAGTCTGAAGGGAGTGAGAGGCAATGGATTAACCCAAGGGCGCAACAAATAGCGGTTAGACATTTATTGCCTTTATTACTTTGTTTTATGCATCACCATATTTATCTCATTTTACATGTCTTATTTGTTATGTATTTGTTTGCTTGTAGGAAAACTATCAGAAGCTGTCGCAGGAGAGAGACTCGCAGCGTGGGACTAACCCCGCATCCTCTCAACCCGATAACGAGAGTCTGTTCTTTAAGGCTACTGGCGGATTTGACAAGAAAGGGAGAGTCTTTGGATATGGTGCCTCCGCGCCCGATCGAAGCAAACAAAGCGTCCCTCATCCGGCACCGGAGGGGTTTCTTGTGTAAACGTAATACATTTGATATTGATAATTTCCATTCTCTTGTCCATTCAAATGAAGTACAAATAATAAATGTACTAATCAATTTTATAGATGAGCTGAAGAAGATGAAGGCGTTGGTGGAGGAGCAAGCAACACAGATGACCCAGGAAACGGAGATGATGAGGCAACAGCTGACTCAAGAAACGGAGATGATGAGGCAACAGATGATTCATGAACAAGAGATGATGAAGCAGGCGTTGAATCAGGAAAGGGCGATGATGCGGCAGGAGATAACTCAACAAACGGAGATGATGAGGGCGATGCAGCTTCAAATCATGTCCCTCCGTAAGACGAGAGGTTCCGGTCGGCTCCGGTGATGATGACCGCCGGGTGGTGATGATGGCCGTCTTTGGTGATGATGATGATCACAATCTTCTTTGTTTAGACTACTTTTTAGTATTTGCACTTTGTTATTATATATATATATATATATTGTTTTTGCTATGTAAACTCTTTTTTATTATTATTAAATCTTTGGCACACAACTTTTTGTTTTCAATTTTCTATCAAATAAAAAAAAATTATTAGTTTACTACGGAATCACATTCCGTAGCAAATTTGCTACGAAATGTGATTCCGCAGTAAATTTGCTACGGAATCAAATTCCGTAGTAAATTCGAATTTGATTCCGTAGCAAATTGTGACGGATATAATTTCGCCGCAAACCATCGCAATTTGCGACGGTTAATAATTTCCGTCGCAATTTGCGATTTAATTTTGCAAAATTCGTCACAATTGCGACGCCGCTTTTTGCTACGGACAAAATCCGTAGCAAATTCCGTAGCAAATTGATTTTGCTACGGAAAAAGGCTTTTTTGCTACGGAATTTTCCGTAGCAAAAAACGATTTTTTTTGTAGTGATAATCAATTGTGAAAAAACCATAATACCCTTAGTGAATTTGATTATATTAACCCAAGTCTTCTCAACTCAAATTCACTAAAAGGTATTTTGATATTTTCACAATTAGATTATATTACCCAAATGTCCCATGGGATTAGGCTGCAAAGAGACCTATTGGTCGTATTTTCTCTAACTTGGGACTTGGTGTAATTTTCTCTAAATTTTTTAACTACCTGAAGAGATGTCAAAGTATTATATTCAACTTAATTAATAAATAAAAAGCCAATAATAAGTGTTTTGCTTAAGAAAACAACGTGAAAATTAAAATCCAAGTAGATTTCAATTGAATCGATGACAAAATTTGTATACATGTCATTTCACTTTTATTGCCATCTGATAAGGGAGATGAGGAAAGAGATGGCCATTGATGGAGCTCTACACATGCATTACAACTATAAGCACAATTCAAACTTTGATCTTTATCTCACTTATCCACAAATGAGTGAATTTATCATCTCCAAACATATTAAAAAGAGAAATAGATCTTCTATATGGCTTCTGGTACTGTTGATTCCAGCTCTTCAAATATGAACAATCGTCATCATGTATATATGCACAGACCACGATTCAGCTGTGATTACTTTGCCTCGTTGGATATCATACTGAACAAGTAGAATAGCAGCATCGCAAGGACAACCACAGCATGGACCAAGAATGAAAATATCTTATTCTTATAATTCTACAGTTTTAGCTTTGTGGCCGATTGAATGGATTTGCATAAGTTGGCTCCTCAAACTGCACTCTTCCACCTGAAAAGCATGCCATATTTATTGTAAATTCAGACGAAAACTGATAAATGGGCCATATGCACACATTCATACTGTGGCAGCCTGTATCTTTTTCTAACTACAAATAGATTATTGTAAATAAAACTCATAAATTCCCGAAGGTAATGTGATATAATGTTTAAAAGTTACATCATTTTGACATGTTTCTAAACATTTATGATATAAAAAGATACAATGTAGATGTGTCCATTATAGGATTCTGCCAGCATTACTGGTTTCAGAGTGTGGCAAACCTGTGATTTGTATGCCCTTGCCAATAAACTTCCACATTCTCCGATAAAAGCTCTTTCTCCGCCAACAACCCTGGCTAATTCTGAAATAGATATATCTGTTTCTTCAACCTAAGTTTGACAGGTTTTTATCAGTGCAATGTCTAAGAACACAATCAACAAAGTATAAATAAAAATGCAAAGTACAATGACCATGCAAAGTACAATGACCATATCTGTTTCTTCAACCTAAGTTTGACAGGCTTATCAGTGCAATGTCTAGAAACACAATCAACAAGGTACTTGCATTGCATCCCTTTTTCCAGCATAAACAAGATGAATTTGATAGAGAAACCTTTTGCTTTTTTTGTTTTGTTTTTTTCAAAACTGTATTGATAATACTGATCTTTTCTTCAAAGTTTGCCAGGCTTTTATCGGTGCAATGTCTAAAAATATAATCAACAAAGTACATCTACGTGCATCAACTTTTCCAGCAAAAGCTAGCTGGATTTGATAGAGTAACCTTTCTGTTTTGTTTTTCCAAAAATATGTTTGTAATACAAGAGTGTGATCACATACTGTGTATTTTCCTGTAATTTTAATACCAACTTTCTTTACTCACCTTTGACATAAATCTTTGCACATGGAAAACAATTGATTCCATCATCTTCATGGATGAGTTTATTGCCTCCCCCACCTCCCTTGCATCAACCTGTGGTATGAATATTTTGTTGGTACACGCAGCACGTATAAAATCCAATATCAGAGACCCAAAACAAAAAAGGTGTGGATGGATAATACAGAAAAGAAGAGGACGAATCATAATCATACCTTCACATTCCCACCTACTGGAAGTTGCACTGAGGCATTCAACAATGCCTCAGTTGTTTCAGTCAAGGAGACAGAATATTCTTCTTCTAAATTAGACCACTCCTCCACATAAGGGATCTGTGATACATTTAGTAAGGGGGAAAAAGTTAATAAGACCAAAAGAATGATACGCGAATAATTTATTTTGAACAAATAAATGGAAACGATACTTGGAGGAAAGAAATAGGCATGGTTATGTGAAAATAAAATCTTGAAGAAACAAATCCAGAATCAGAAGATTAAATTTAATTAAAAAAAGCACACGGAAAGGAAGGGGGGTAGAAGAAACTAGAAACAAGAATATTAGTTTAAGAGAATACACTCTAATGATGGGAGAATAAACAAAATATGAGACATAATAGAAGTTTTAGAGAATTAACTTGGCCCTACTCTTCAAAGAGATCTATTTTAGAGGATATTAGTTTCTTAAAATTATGTCCAAAGACATAATAAATGTCTTAGAGAATTGACTTGGCCCAAACTCTTCAAAGAGATACGCTTTAGAGGATATTAGTTTCTTAAAATTATGTTCAAAGACAAAGTTATAGACTGAGTAATACCATAATAAGTAACAATTATTCCCCAAAAGTATTTTTGTCATAAACAAAAAAAAAAAAAAAAAAAAAAAAGCATCGTCTTATTAACAAATTAAATGCCGAGTACACGTTATTAACAATTTGTGTTCTATGGACATCAGCAGAGGCCTAAGGATTCGATGCCTGTTATGAATGCTTTAGAAGACATTAGTTGCTTGAGATCATGTCCAAAAACAAAGTTTACTTAAGTAGTAATACTTCAATGAGTAATGTAATTCATAGCATAAAACCATTCTTGTCATGCACCAAAAATAAAAACAAAAAAAGCAATGCCCTATGCACAAATTAGATGCAAAAACAAAAAAGAAAAGATTTGAGTTGATAGCCTTACTTGAGCTTCAAGAATTGTTAACAAAGTCTTTGCTCTCTTCAAAAGTTGCACTTCTAAGCGTTTCAAGTTTACAGAATCACGAAACTCTAACATTTTCAATGCTAGAGAATAAAGTTCTTTCTGCAAGAATTACGAAAGATGGATGGAAAAACAAGAAGAAGAAAGAAAAGTGAGTAAACTGCCAAAGATGGGATAAAAGGAATTGTAAGCTAAATCAGACTGACTAAAAGATCAAGAGCATATGTATATGTCAAGTGAAATCTAGATAGTAAGCAACAGAAATCTGCGTAGTTAATCACAATACTATTTTCATATAAGCAAGTTCTGAGTACCTATGCCATAAAATTATACTTAATTTATAGAGTGAAATACTTCAAATAAACTAAAATTAAAATCAACGATGGACAAATATTTGTCGATACATGCCAGGGAAGTGAAAATCAGTGCCACATTTATTCACTGTGCCACATCTTTAACAAGGTTTTCAGCCTTTCAGATCTATATCATTTAGGCTTTCAGCCTTTCTTTTAACAAGGTTTTATAGCATAAACAAATATTTGTCAATCGATACATGCCACGGAAGTGAAAATCAGTGCCACATTTATTCACTGTGCCACATCTTTAACAAGGTTTTCAGCCTTTCAGACTATAATCTATATCATTTCGGCTTTCAGCCTTTCCTTCAACAAGGTTTTATAGCATAAACAAACTAGAGATCCACATTCTTTTCTTGCCAATCATCAAATCGTCTCTGCTAAATTCCTCTCCAATGAACAGCACCAGAAGTTTAGAAATACCAACACAAATAATATAGGTTTTCTGTTAAGCTATAAACTTGTTATTAGGTCAGAAAAAGAAACAAAGGCTACACACCTCACTATCTCTTTGCTGAGCTTTCATTGAGGATTCTGCTTTTGCATTGGCATATCTCCATTGTAGGTAACGATTATATAGCAACCTCAGGCTATGCACATCTTCCTGATGACCGGAACCTTTTTACCTTTCTTTGTATCTATCCCCGGTTTTGGACACGGAGCTACTGGGGGTAAACAAAGGCCTCCAACTTTTGCAGAATTAGTATACTGCTTGACAAGAGAAGTAACATGCTTCTCACTCCCCCTTATGGAATGATTTAGTAAATGCTCACTGCCTGATAATGACATGTTAAGAGAACGAAAGAAAGGAGTTGTGGGGAATTTCAAACTGTCCCCACTACCTCTTACAGCACCCTTATTGCCAGTTTTCTCATCCACTGATCTAGTAGACACAGTAGGCAGCATGTCTCCCTCCAGCACAGACGACCGAAATTCTGGAAGTGACTGTATGCTGCAGTTGACCTCCGAGTTGCTATGATTTTCGTCATCAGAGCATACCGAAGAAGTATCCCCAGACATTGAATTGGATTCTCTTTGAGGCGAACCAACGTTGCCCTTTAGTGAATTTGCAGTGGAAGATTGACTTCCCGATGATATGCCACTTGCTTCCAATAGTTTTGCAGCAACGGTGGCATTCATACTAACAGAACGCTGATGCGGAGTGAGTCTGTATCTTGAGGATACAGTTACTGTTGGAGTGTCCGGTCTCAAGGAGGGTGAAGTAAAACCATTTCCGATTCTCCCAGAACAAGACTTCGAAGGGTGAAGAGGTTGCTGCTCAACTCTTCCTCCTCCACCATTCTCCTTAAAGGGTTTCACAGCTCGTTGTTTTCTCTGTATAGTGGCAGTCGTATTTACTACATTTGATTTACACTGAGATCCAAAAGGGAATGGTGTTTCCGAATTTTCTGCCGGTCGGTTCTCATCAGCTGTGCCCAAGGGATCTACTTCCGATTGCTGCTGTCGTGGCCGTCTCTGTACAGAAGATACCACGGGAGACATAAATCTAGAACTCACCTCCCTAACCCTAGGCCGTCGTTGATGAGAAGGCGAGGGTGGCGGTGGGGGAAGTGGAGGTGGAGGAGCAGCCGGAGCATCCGTAACCATCTCCATCGCAGAATTGGACTTCTCTGTAACTTTGATCTGTTTATGTTCTTGCATCATCTTCAACAATTTTGGCACAGCTACACATTTAATTAAATTTCCCGATCGACAGAAAATAAAAATAGCCTAGATGAGTAAGTTTATCTCTGATAACTCAATTCTTCCAGAATTTGACGGAAATTCACAGAGAAAGTGCAAGAAAACGGAAGAATTACCAAATTGAAGTTCCCGTTTGAGAACTGCTTTGGAATCGACGATTCTCTGTCCCTCCCTGTTTGGAGCATATGCTTTAGGGGAGAGAAGTGGGGGAGGCAGGGTTTGAACTTTGAAGTCTTGAGTTCAGAGGAGAGCCGACCTATTTCGGGAGGAGAGAAGGTGTGGGCGTCGATGGAATGGGGAGGGAGAAGATGAGACAGAGAAGGTCGTGTCGTTGAGGAAGGAAAACTAACCGTTGGGCTATCGTTAGTAGTGTTCCAACGGTCCGAATTTCAAATCCACATTACGAGGTCTGAGCCCCAGGCTTCTAACAACGCGCTCTCTCTGACATTTTATCACTCGTTTGTTGGGTGTCCTCATACTTCTTGCACACTGAAATTTATTACGAAGTCGTCACACTATTTTCACTGCAGTAATTATTACACCTCGGGAGATTATTACTATATTCAGTCTTAATTATAGAACATATTTAACAGAGAGAAAAGACTAAGCCTCAACGGAATCAATGAATGTGGAGTGCTTTTTAAATTAATGTGTATGTGGCATTAATGGGTTGTAAGTATTACTTATTTTATAGAATGTATAGGTGCATTATTAAATTATTAGAATTAGGGATAGGATATTGTCACTACCATTTTTTGTTACTACCAATGTCACTATCACTTTTTCACTGTTAGATCATAATCTCAATAGGAAAGAGAAATGATAAAGGTCGATGAGATTCTGATCTAACGGTGAAAAAGTGGTAGTGACATTGGTAATGACAATATCTTATCCTTTAGAATTATCTCAGTTTTTTTCGACAGATTGAATTTAAAGGAAAGTTTCGAAACGTTGTTTATGAACTCTCATGTTGGAGTATTCTCTTATATCGTATATGATATGAGTTATTATGGTATTGAAAGAATAATTTTTCATTGCTTTGGTAAATGGCCACAAGCATGCTTGAAAACTTTTTGAGAGGATTGAAAGAATAATATTGAGCTTGCTTAATATTCATGAGATTTGTTCTCACACTTGTTATTTTTGGGTCTTGTACCTGCGCTTATTTTGTGGCTTCAAGCCACGTTTAGTTACTTACCCTCATGGACTGTATGTCCACCCTTGTTTTTTGTGGCCTCATACTGCACTTGTTTTCGTGGCCTCCATTCGTACTTAGTTACTTTCCCTTGTGGATTATGTGTCCACATTTGTTACTAGTTATGTTGAAGTCTTGCGGAAGGATGAAATTTGAGATTTATTGTTTTTAAATTGGTTTTGAAAACAAATGGTTTTGTTTATTCGTTCAATGATCTTCTATACCACTTTAGTTATGCTTAGTAATAGTCCTTTTTATAAATCCGTTTATGGTTATGATTTCGTACTTAGAAGTTAAAATTAACGGTTATCTGTTTATTATATATTTTCATAATATTAAGTTATTTCTTTACGTATTTTAGTTATTTTCATTACCTTCTACTAATGGGACGTTATTCATTGGAAAATTCATTTTTTTTGCTTCAAATAACATAGCTTACCCTATGCATCTCGTGATCAATGAGGGCATCACTATTGAGTTAAAGCATGCAAATTAATGGTGATCAACAAATGCTAATTAATGTCCATGTAAACCTTTGCTTTTACAACTTATAGGCCAAGCCCATCACGATGGTGTTAGTTTAGGTCCAGACCGACCCCTTGTTTGTGAGGAGGTTGGGGGTTTGTCTAATAGTAACGTGGGCCACTGCTTTATTGAGCCATCTGGACCTGAGATTGTCCAAGCCCACCAAAAAGGTGAGCCTCTATCTCCAGATTGGACCATTGCGGGTGAAAGAGCTAGGGGGCTGCCCAATTTTGATGTTGACCAATGCTACACCTTGTAGTTCCCCAGTGAGAATGAGACAAGCCATATCATTTCTTCTCCTTCATACAGTTTATCTGTAATACCCCAGATTATTATGAATAATAATACATTTAAATAATAAATATAATAGTAAAAGTAATAGATTTATATAATAATGATAATGATAATGATATAATAATATATAGCAAAATCTAAAAATTTATAATAGTTGTATTGTTAATTTATTAATTAGGAATAATTAAAGGGCCCAGCCCAAAGCTAAAACCCTAAAATTTAAATTATAAATATAGGTTAGCCGCTCAAACCTAACCTAGAAAAACACTCGTTACTTTTCTCTGCCGTCTTTCATCAATTATTCTCCTAGGAGGTTAGCAAAACGGCAACCAGGTAATCCTAATCCCACGAGGTCTATAAGTCTTAGGTTAGTTGTGGTTTCGATTTAGGTGATTGAATAGAATAAAAATAGATTTCTTCTTCTCGGCATGCGTGCTTGATATACATATGCCTGTGTGCGTTTTTCCTTTTTAATCAAGGGAAAATTCATATGGAGGCCCCTTTAGGCCTAATAATCCCAAAAAAGGCCCATGGAATATGTGAATCCTCAAAAAGGCCCTAAGGCCTTTATAGGTATTAAGTTACAAACCAAAATTACCCACACACCCCCCGGGAGAAAAAAAAAGAAAAAGGCACTGTTTTGACGCCGAAACGTGAATCGGAATGAAGAAATCTTTGAAACCGAACATGGGTTTATCGGCGATCCTCACCAACCTCTTTGATTGTTTATCCGTCTCTTCCCTCTTTCCTTTTCCGTAGTTTATCCTTAGGTGTATTCGATCATCCATTGCATTACGATCGAACTTAGAAATCAGTATATTGTTGTGCGTCAACGTTTTTGATCGAAGGTTGGGTGACCGAAAGGTTGGAGCTTCATCACACTTATGCTATTATCGGGTAGGAGTTATGTAAGAAATGCTAATATTTTGATTAAGATATCATAATGACCATGCTACTTCATTTTTAATCACCGTAGGGTTGGGTTTTTAAAACTTGCTGTTTTTAGGCATGAAAACGAGAGGGGAAGCGTCTGTATTTGAGTGGGAATGGTTGAAAGTGATTAAGGAATGAAGGTTGAAAAAACGTTGAAATTTGATAGTTGTTAATACCTACGTTTTAGTTGTTAATACCTTGAGTTTTAGTTGTTAATATGGTCGTTTAACTTGTTAATGCGAGATGAAAGTGAAAACGTTGTAGGGTAGGTTGCTCTGTTTTTCGGGCATGGAAACAGAGGGGGGGTTTGTTTGTTAGAGATGACTGATGTAGTTGTTAAAGATGGCTGATGTAGTTGTCAGTGGGGGCGATATGGTTGTCGTGGGGGCGATATGGTTGTTACTTTTTTTTGATGTCCTTGTTTGTTTTTTTCGATATGGTTGTTAGTTTTTTCTGATATGGTTGTCATTTTGGGTAGATGTTGTTGTTAGAGATGGCTGATGTCATTGTTAAAGATGGCTGATGTCATTGTTAGAGATGGCTGATGTAGTTGTTAAAGATGGCTGATGTAGTTGTCGATGTGGAAATTTGATATGGTTGTCGTGAAAATGATATGGTTGTTACTTTTTTTTGATGTCCTTGTTTGTTTTTTTCGATATGGTTGTTAGTTTTTTACGATATGGTTGTCATTTGGGGTAGATGTTGTTGTTAGAGATGGTGATGTCATTGTTAAAGATGGCGATGTCATTGTTAGAGATGGTGATGTAGTTGTTAAAGATGGTGATGTAGTTGTCGGTGGGGGCTGATATGGTTGTCGGTGGGCGATGTTGTTGTTACTTTTTGCTGATGTCCTTGTTTGTTTTTTTCGATATGGTTGTTAGTTTTTTCGATATGGTTGTCATTTGGGGTAGATGTTGTTGTTAGAGATGGCTGATGTCATTGTTAAAGATGGCTGATGTCATTGTTAGAGATGGCTGATGTAGTTGTCAGTGGGGCTGATATGGTTGTCAGTGGGGGCTGATGTTGTTGTTACTTTTTTGCTGATGTCCTTGTTAGTTTTTTCTGATATGATTGTTAATATGCATGCTAGATGTTGTTGTTAGAGATGGCTAATGTCATTGTTAGAGATGACTGATGTAGTTGTCAGTGGGGGCTGATATGGTTGTCAGTGGAGGCTGATACGGTTGTCAGTGGGGGCTGTTAATGTTGATAGTGTTCTGCACACACAACTAACAATAACAGAGATGCAGGAAACAATTGTCGTTCTCATTCATATTAAAATGTCATGACACCTACATCATAAAATTTACAAAACTTTGTCCTAAATATACGAGGCGGTAGGACATCCAATATCCCCAATGCTCAAGATTATCCTTAAGGAACCGATATTTATTGACAAAGTTGCTTTACACAAAAACAAAACCTCTCAAAATATATACAAGCAGGACAACGGGACGCATCACATATTTGTGTAGATCATTTTGAGAACCCCGGAAATTTCTACATGATCGAAAGGACCAAGGCGTAAAAACATGTCAATCCATGACTCTACTTCTCATCATCATCGACATCTTCATTGGTCCCGCCTTTATCCTTGACTTCTCAAAGACCGTCCCGCAGAGAAGCAGAATTTTCTCCATTGGGACCGGAATGCCTCTCTAATAGCTCACCATCATCGGGACCGATAAAGCTTGCCTCCGTCGACTAATAGTTGAAGCATGACCTTAAAACAAAAGGTAGGCAATACTTAAGTACCATCCTAACAATGACATTAGCCATCTCTAACAACAACATCTAGCATGCATATTAACAATCATATCGAAAAAACTAACAAGGACATCAAAAAAAAGTAACAACAACATCGCCCCCACGACAACCATATCACCCCACCGACAACTACATCGACCATCTCTAACAATGACATCAGCCATCTTTAACAATGACATCAGCCATCTCTAACAACAACATCTACCCCAAATGACAACCATATCAGAAAAAACTAACAACCATATCAGAAAAAACAAACAAGGACATCAGCAAAAAAGTAACAACAACATCGCCCCACTCGACAACCATATCAGCCCCACCGACAACTACATCGCCCATCTTTAACAACTACATCACCATCTCTAACAATGACATCAGCCATCTTTAACAATGACATCAGTCATCTCTAACAACAACATCTACCCCAAATGACAACCATATCAGAAAAAACTAACAACCATATCAGAAAAAACAAACAAGGACATCAGCAAAAAAGTAACAACCATATCAGCCCCCACTGACAACCATATCAGCCCCCACTGACAACTACATCAGCCATCTTTAACAACTACATCAGCCATCTCTAACAATGACATCAGCCATCTTTAACAATGACATCGCCCATCTCTAACAACAACATCTACCCCAAATGACAACCATATCGAGAAAAAACTAACAACCATATCGAAAAAACAAACAAGGACATCAAAGAAGAAAGTAACAACCATATGCCCCCACCGACAACCATATCCCCCACCGACAACTACATGACCATCTTTAACAACTACATCATCATCTCTAACAAACAAACCCCCCTCTGTTTCCATGCCCGAAAAGCGAACAGCAACCTACCCTACAACGTTTTTCACTTTCATCTCGCATTAACAAGTTAAAAATGACCATATTAACAACTAAAACCGAAGGTATTAACAACTAAAACGTAGGTATTAACAACTATCAAATTTCAACGTTTTTTCAACCTTCATTCCTTAATCACTTTCAACCAT
Source organism: Acacia melanoxylon (assembly GCA_019022615.1). Lineage (NCBI taxonomy): Eukaryota > Viridiplantae > Streptophyta > Magnoliopsida > Fabales > Fabaceae > Acacia > Acacia melanoxylon. The sequence goes on from JAFJYJ010000108.1 coordinate 1,149,082, forward strand.
TCCCACTCAAATACAGACTTCCCCCTCTGTTTTCATGCCTAAAAAAAGAGCAAGTTTTAAAAACCCAACCCTACGGTGATTAAAAATGAAGTAGCATGGTCATTATGATATCTTAATCAAAATATTAGCATTTCTTACATAACTCCTACCTGATAATAGCATAAGTGTGATGAAGCTCCAACCTTTCAGTCACCCAACCTTCTGACTGAAAAAAAACGTTGACGCACAACAATATACAGATTGCTAAGTTCAGATTGTAATGCAATGGATGATCAGAATACACCTAAGGATAAACTACGGAAAAGGAAAGAGGGAAGAGACGGATAAACAATCAAAGAGGTTGGTGAGGATCGATCGAGATAAACCCATGTTCGGTTTCAAAGCATTTCTTCATTCGATTCACGTTTGGCGTCAAAACAGTGCCTTTTTCTTTTTTTTTTCCCTGGGGGTGTGTGGGTAATTTTGGTTTGTAACTTAATACCTATAAAGGCCTTAGGGCCTTTTTGAGGATTCACATATTCTATGGGCCTTTTTTGGGATTATTAGGCCTAAAGGGGCCTCCATATGAATTTTCCCTTTAATCAAATACAATTGAGTTGCCTCGGTCGGCGTGCTTCAATTGCATATGTATAATTGAATCGATTGCTTCCTTCGCGCCTCTTGTTTCTTTTATGATTGAAAAAAAAAGACCATTACTTCCTCGGTTTTCGTGCCTCACCTTTTTATTGAATGAATTGCCTAATTCGATTATACCATACCGTGCCTTTTCATTGAATGCATTGCCTAATTCGATTATACGTGCGTCGTTTTTGTTTCTTTTGTTTTGTAATTGCAATATATTATCCCCGTATGTTATGTTTCTTTTATTATTTGATTCTCTTTTTGTATATAGTATCTCCTATACAATAAAATATAGATATGAACAAAATGACAAGGAGAGAAAACTATATCTTCTTAATGAACTTGAAAATAAGAGTACAAGATTTATGGGTTTAAAAGGGGATAATGAGTAGAGCCATGGGTTTAAATGATGGTCATGAGAATTTCTCATGACAACCTTATAGGAACCCATGGGTAAAATGGATAATAAATAAAGCCAGAGAATTATATAATGGTCATGAGAATTCCTCATGACAACCTTATAGGAAATTATGAGAATTCATATGTGTCTTAAAAATAACTTAACAGTGGGAGGATAGCTTTGGGATGGTACCTCCCAAGGTGATGAACACAATTAGGCTTTATGCCTTCGATATATTTATTTGATGTGAACCGATTATATCTGTTCTTCCAAAGTGGTGTCCAAGCAGGTTTCCTAGGGACACTAGTAGCAACTTTGGGAAGAGGTGTGCACACTAGGAAGAGATGTTGATGATGGCCAATGCGATGATTTGTGACTGGCAGGGTTTCCCGGGTCACAGGGTAGACTGGCAGGGTTTCCCGGGTCTACCATGGTTCTCTTCCCACTAAACTAAATAGGCTGGCAGGGTTTCCCGGGTCTATTATGAATTTAATAAAGATAATGAATAATAGTTTATTTGATATGAATAATATCTGATTTGACTATTATAATTGAGTTATATGAATTGTGTTTGATTTAGATTACCAGCTTTCTTGATGTTTGTTTGTGTTAATGGGTCGCGATGATCCTTCGGGGGAGCAGAATTGCAGTGATACAGGTTCCAAGGCTGGGGTTAGCAGTGAGAAGTGAGGAAGACCCGTCAGCTAGTTCTAGCTAGTTTTATTTTATGCATTGAATAGACCCTTTTTAGTTAAGTTTGAATTTATGGAATTTATGTTTATGTAATAAAGTAGCCTTGCACTTGTCCTAGTACAAGTGCGGCGGTGACACTTCCCAAATTTGGATATTTTTAGTATTTCTTTATAAAATCTTTTAAATTTTATATTAAGATAATTGTTAGTGATTCAGGGGTGTTACATTATCCCATGTGTCGGTGGTGGCTTTATCCTTGAAAAGGTTCCAATCTAAACGCCCATATGAGCCTGATATACCCTAAGATTCGACCAAGAGACGAAAACTTCCTTCGAGGACCCCGTGATTCCACCAACTCTTCAACCCAGACGGGGATCAACCCACTGTGGACGTCAGAAGAGCTATAGAACCATGAAGTCTCTTGCACGGTGCCAGCTAGATACTCCCCCATCTGTTAATTTGTGCAGCTCTCTGGAAACAGGTGAGATCGATTTCCCAAATAGTTGGTTTGTAGTTCTGCTATTTCTGATAAGGCTATTATTTCTTCTACTCCTCAAAACGTTAGTGGTCGGATGGGACCAGCCACCGGTTCACCATGAATATTTTATCCTGGAACTGTCAAGGTCTTGGGTTTTCCTTAACAGCCAAGAATTTAAAGGAGGAATACCTCCAAGAAAAACCTCAAATGGTGTTCTTAATGGAGACCAAGCAGAAGGCTAGGTATGTGCACAAGTTGAGAAGGTGGTGTGGTTTTGATGAGGAGTGGACTGTGGATCTAATGGGTCGAAGTGGGGGTTTGACTCTCTGGTGGATAAATATGGTTACAATAGATATTCTCTTTTCCTCTACTAATATTATCCATTCATGTTTCACGTCTAATATGTTTGATGTCCCAGCCTATATCTCTTTTTTTTTATGGTCCCTCAATGAAGAAGAAAGGAATTTATGTTGGCAAGAGGTGAGAAGGATAGGCAAAGGAACTTGTGACTCTTAAGCGTGTCGGGTGATTTCAATGATTTATTATGTCAGCCTAAGAAGGAGGGAGGGAGACCGAGAGAATGAAGGAAGATTTTGAATTTTTAAGTGCTTCCTTGCTGATTACGCTCTGGATGACCTAGGTTTTAATGGTTGTCGGTTTACCTGGTTTAATAATAGGGATGCACCAAATACTATCAGAGAACGTCTAGACAGAACCCTTGGTAATCTTCAGCTACGAGAGCTTTTTCCTAATCTCTAAGTCTTCATCGACCAAGGCAATGTAATTTCCATTTTGAAGCTGCCTGGACTTCTCATAGTGCCTTTCCTCAGGTGGCTAATGATTCCTGGTGGTTTATAAAGGATGATACCCTCTTGGCCGGTGATACTTTTGTTCGTAAGCTATAGAAATGTAAGGAGGTTGTAGTACAATGGAGCAGCAAGGAATTTCCTAATAATGCTAAAGCAATCCATAAACCGAAAGCCAAGCTTGCTTCTCCATCCATTTGGCCGGAGGGTGAAATGCTAACCCTCTAGGGCTATATCAGATGTCAAAATAGCCTTGGATTGCCTTTTTGAATTCGAGGAGAAATTTTGGTGGCAACACTCTCGTGTGAACTGACTTACTGTAAGAGATAAGAATTCTCACTTCTTCTACTTGTCAACCATAAAAAGAAGACATCAAAACAATATCATTAGTATCAAAAATGACGAGGAAGTTTGGTTGATGGAAAAAAAATGAAATTGCTAACAATATTGCAGATTTTTTCCAAAATCTATTTTTGTCGTCCTCACCGTGTGAAATGGATTCTATTTTATCTGTTATTGAGAGCAAGATCACTACTGAGATGAATCAATGTCTGATAAGGCCTATTACTCAGGATAAGATTAGGAAGGCGGCCTTCAGCCTTGAGGGTTCCAAAGCACCTGGTTCGGACGGTTTTTCTGGTATGTTTTTGTTGGAAATTATACCCTAGGGGCAAGTCATTGTACTTTGAACGTTTATGTTATTTAAAGTATTTATCCTTTAGTTATCATTTCATTTGCATGTTTATAGTGATAACTGTATCCTTGGATATATCTTATAGATTATCCTAGATGTCCCTGGTCGGTCATCTACGCGGGAGCGAAGATGAAATAAGACCAGTATGACTTTGATGAGGTATGGAGATACAAATCAAAGTCATAGGCACTTGTAAAGGTACAAGGTGCTGGACCGACCCACTATGAGAAAGCTGCATGAATTTAGTCATAAGCTTATCTCATGTATAATCGCGTCACAACGTCCTTTGCCCTGAGATCATCATGGATTCCTACATGATGAGTTGCTGATCTTTGACCTAGTCAAAAGTCACCTTTGACCGGGTGATGATAAAGGCTTGGATCGGTATCAGTGGTTTTCATGCGGAAGAATGTGAATGGTCAAGATGGAATTTGTCCCTCACATTTGTAGAGAGATGATACTGGGCCCCTCGATGAGTAAGTCTGAGAAACGTATGGTCATACTACGATGGAAAGGAGTTTCCATTTCAATTAGACTACTCGAGAATCGAGAAAGTAGTGGTCAAGAACAAGAAGTTGACATTATCCATGCCTCATCCTTGACCAAATTATCGCGTGACAAAAGGGACGTGACATGGTTGTACGATAGGTTGCATCGTATCATCGATCCCCATATGAATTGGGTAGTCATAATGTCTTGCTAGAGTTAGTGGGAGCACAGTTGTATTTCTAGTGCTTTATGTTGATGACATCCTACTCATTGGGAATGACATTCCTACCTTGCAGAGTGTCAAGTCTTGGTTAGGAAAGTCTTTCTCAATGAAAGATTTAGGCGAAGCCTCTTACATCCTTGGGATCAGGATCTATAGAGATAAATTCAAGAGGCTGATAGGCCTAAGTCAGAGCACATACATAGACAAGATACTGCATAGGTTCAATATGCAAGATTCTAAAAGGGGTAACATGCCCATGTCTCACGGCATTCATCTCAGTAAGGATCAGTGTCCTAGCACACAAGATCAAAGAGATCGCATGAGTAAGATACCATATGCCTCCGCCATTGGATCTATCATGTATGTCATGTTATGTACTCGACCGGATATGTCATTTGCCTTGAGTATGACCAGCAGATATCAACAAGATCTCGGTGAGGATCATTGGATTGCTGTCAAGAATATCCTAAAGTACTTAAGAAGGACTAAGGACTTATTCTTGGTATATGGTGGCTTGGAGGATGAGCTCTGTGTGACTGGTTACACAGATGCGAGTTTCCAAACTGACCAAGATGATTCAAGATCGCAATCAGGATATGTATTCTTGTTGAATGGTGGTGCGGTAAGCTAGAAGAGCTCTAAGCAGAGCACTGTAGCTGATTCTGCAACAGAAGCTGAGTATATAGTAGCATCGGATGCAGCTAAGGAAGCCGTTTGGATCAGAAAGTTCATCACTGAACTGGGGGTAGTTCCTACCATCTCAGATCCAATAGTCTTGTTCTGTGACAATAGCGGCGTTATTGCGCAGACCAAGGAGCCTAGGTCACATCAAAGGACCAAGCACATACTCAGGCGATTTCATCTTATCATAGAAATCAATGAAAGAGGTGATACAAACATATGCAAAGTACCAGGAGAAGACAATGTAGCAGATCCTCTTACTAAGCCGCTTGCACAAGCGTCACATGAGCGTCATGTTAGGGCAATGGGAATTAGAGTAATTAATGATTGCACCTAGTGCAAGTGGGAGTCTATTGGAAATTATGGCCTAGGGGCAAGTCATTGTACTTTGAACGTTTATATTATTTAAAGTATTTCTCCTTTAGTTTTCATTTCATTTGCATGTTTATAGTGATAATTGTATCCTTGGATATATCTTATAGATTATCCTAGATGTCCCTGGTCGGTCATCTATGCGGGAGCGAAGATGAAATAAGACCAGTATGACTTTGATGAGGTATGGAGATACAAATCAAAGTCATAGGCACTTGTAAGGGTACAAGGTGCTGGACCGACCCACTATGAGAAAGCTGCATGGATTTAGTCATAAGCTTATCTCATGTACAACCGCATCACAATGTCCTTTGACCTGAGATCATCATGGATTCCTACATGATGAGTCGCTGATCTTTGACCTAGTCAAAAGTCACCTTTGACCGGGTGATGATAAAGGCTTGGATCGGGATCAATGGTTTTCATGCGGAGGAATGTGAATGGTCAAGATGGAATTTGTCCCTCACATTTGTAGAGAGATGATCTTGGGCCCTCGATGAGTAAGTCCGAGAAACGTATGGCATATACTACGATGGAAAGGAGTTTCCATTTCAAGTAGACTACTCGAGAATCGAGAAAGTAGTGGTCAAGAACAGGAAGTTGACATTATCCACGCCTCATCCTTGACCAAATTATCGCGTGACAAAAGGGGCGTGACATGGTTGTACGATAGGTTGCATCGTATCATAGATCCCCATATGAATTGGGTAGTCGCAATGTCTTGCTAGAGGTCGCTTGCGACTTGTGGGTTGGTACAAAGATTGCCCTCTCAATCTCATGGGCTGCAGGTCACACACAAGAATAGTCCAACACGAGTATTAGTGTCAGATTCATTGAATCTTAGATATGTCTAAGATTTAATGAATGCAACATTTAATCTAGGAAGGATATATATATATATATATATATAATTAGAAATTAAATGTTATTTGTTTTGTATTTAATTTATTTAAAATTAAATACCTAAAATGAATATAGATATAATATCTCACATTTAATTTTTTGAAGAGAGATATTATATCTTAGATTTAATTTAATTGAGATACAAGATCTCGATTTAATTAAATAGATATATATATCATATCTTAGATTTAATTTATAATGATAAATTAAATCACAAGGCTTTTAATTAGGATTAAATGAATAGATTAGATTAGATCTGTTGGGATGATTTAATTGATATATTACTTAATCCAAATTCGAATTCAACAATTAATTAAGATTAATTTTGAATATTTTAATACGGCTCATTAGAGTTTTAGAAACTCTATAAAAGGATGATGATCTAGTCGTATTAAAAAGCTGAAAACAAATTGAGACAAGCCGCAAAAAGAAATCCTAGAGAGAAAAATGTGAGACACAAAGAGAAGGCGCTAGCACGCCGTACGTGTTGGAGCTGTTTCGGTGTGGATACCGGTAGAAGGAGGAGACTCGAAAAGTTTTGCTTCTATTTGATCAAACGAGATGGCACCACGTTCAAGACGTACGACAGTTGAGGCGCACGAACAAGGAGATGCGCACCAAACCGGATCGAACGAAACTCTCAATCCCACGCATAGGTACGGTTTACTAACGAACCTTGATTTAAACGCAGTTGATAGATCCTCTTCTTGGGATTCGTAAAGTTTTTTAAATTCCGCTGCGTGTACGGATCCCAACAGTTTTATCATAACGCTTGGTCTGAGATTGGTGATTCTGTTTGCACTATGGTACAAGAATATTTTGCAGGAGCTTCTATTTTGAATGTTATCAATGAAACTAATATCACTTTAATCCTAAAGTTGAAAGGCTCAAGCATGTGTCTTATTTCTGCTCGATTGGATTATGTAATTTCTCTTACAAGATTATCTCTAAGCTCCTGTTTAATAGGTTAAGACCTTTGCTTGATAGTTGTGTTTCCCAAAACCAAGGGGCCTTTATCCCTAGTAGGTGTATTCAGGATAATATCATTGTTGCTCATGAAGTGTACCACTACCTTAGAAGGAAAAGGGTTGGGGAAAGTATGAATTTGCTCTGAAAATGGATATGAGTAAAGCGTATGATCGGGTGGAATGGTCTTTTCTTGAGAACGTCTTGTTGAGGTTCAGCTTCTGTTCTGAATGGGTCTCTCTCATTATGAAATGTATAAGTTTGGTCAAGATGAGTATTTGCCTATCTGGTGAAAATGTTAAATCCTTTACACCCAAGTAGAGGTTTATGGCAAGGTGATCCCCTATCTCCATATCTCTTCATCCTAGTGGTGGATGTATTATCTCTTATGATTAGCAAGAGTTAAGCATCCAATTAGATAAAGGGGATTAGATTGAGCCAAAGCTGCCCAGTGCTCACGCATAACTTCTTTGCGGATGACGCCCTTATTTACATGAATGCTAGCTCAAGAGACTGCAACAAATTAGCATAGATCATGCACTCCTTTTGTTCTGTTTCTGGCCAGAGTATTAACCTTGATAAATATAGTCTATTTTTCTCTACCAATACACCAGATAATGTAAGAGTTACCGTTGGAAGGATTTTGGGTATCCAAGCATCCATGGATCCAGGTAAGTACCTTGGTATCCCGAGCATTTGGGGGAAGACCAAGCATCAAGCTTTAGCCTATGTCAGAGAGCGAGTGACAAGTAAACTTCACGGGTGGGGGCAATCCCTTCTTTCTTTTGGAGGGATAGAAGTTATGATTAAAGCAGTCATTCAAGCTATTCTTATTTTTCCTATGAATTTTTTTAGGTTCCCAATCAAATCCTGTAAGGAAATTCATAGTCTTATAGCTAACTTTTGGTGGGATAGTAATGCTTTCGGCAGTCAAACTCACTGGAAGGCTTGGGACTTCCTTACTTTGGGGAAGAACCAGGGTGGTATGGGTTTTCGGGACTTGGTGATAATGAATGAAGAGATGCTGGCCAAAACAGCTTGGAGACTGTTGTTGTGTCCTGATGATTTATAGGCCAAAGTTCTAAAAGTGTATATTTTCCCAATTAAGAGTTTATTGAAGCTAAAAAAGGCTATAGAGCCTCGTGGTGTTGGTCTAGTATCATCGATGGCCAAGATTTTCTTTAAAAAAAAATCTTCAATGGGATATGGGCTCAGGTAATGCAATTAGAATCTGGGGCGATAACTGGGTCCCTGGGTTTCCTTTTCCTGAGAGGCCTCAATTTTGTGATGATCCTTATGTTACACATGGAAGAGTTAGTGATCTTATTGTTAATGGTTCTTGGGATCTTGCTCTAATTGCTCAATATTTACCACTAGAAGTCCAGAATGCTATCCATGATATTCCTATACCATTTAATGGTTTGGATGACAAGCTGATTTAGACTAGCGCTGTGAATGGGGTCTATTCAATTCGAGGGGCCAATCATTGTACTTTAAACATTATTGTTATTTAAAGTATTTCTCCTTTTTGTTATCATATCATTTGCATGTTTATTATGATGACTGTATCCTTGGATGTATCATAAAAATTGTCCTAAATGTCCCTGGTTGGTCATCTATGTGGAAGCGAAGATGAAATAAGACCAGTATGACTTTGATGAGGTATGGAGATACAAATCAAAGTCTTAGGCACTTGTAAGAGTACAAGGTACTGGACCGACCATTATAAGAAAGCTTCATGGATTAAGTCATAAACTTATCTTATGTATAAACACGTCACAATGCCCTTTGACCTGAGATCATCATGGATTCCTACATGAGAATCACTAATCTTTGACCTAGTCAAAAGTCACCTTTGATCGGGTGATAATAAAGGCTTCGATTGGGATTAGTGGTTTTCATCAGAGAAATGTGAATGGTCAAGATGGGATTTGTCCCTCACATTTGTATAGAGATATTACTGGGCCCCTCGATGAGTAAGTATGAGAAAAGTATGGTCATACTACGATAGAAAGGAGTTTCCACTTCAATTGTTAGACTACTCAAGATTCGAGAAAGTAAGGGTCAAGAACAGGAGAATGACATTATCCATGTTTCATCCTTGACCAAATTATCGCATGACAAAAGGGACGTGGCATGGTTGTATGATAAGTTGCATCGTATCATCGATCCTCATATGAATTAGGTAGTCGTAATGTCTTGCTAGAGGCCGCGTTTGTGACTTGTGGGCTGGTGTTGGCTCTCTGGCCGCCAATTTCATGTGGGCCTACAGAGTCGCACACAAGAATAGCCCAACACGAGCTATAATGTCCAGATTCATTGAATCTAAGATATGTCTAAGATTTAATGAATACAACGTTTAATCTAGGGAGGATGGATATATATATATATATATATATATATATATATATATATTTGAAAATAATAATAGTATTATTTATATAGATATTATTATTATTATGTGGTATTTGTTTTGTATTTAATTTATTTGATAAATTAAATAACTAAAACTAATAGAGATATCGTATCTCGATTTAATTTGAATTGAGATATCGCATCTCGATTTAATTAAATAGATAGATATCATATCTCAAATTTAATTTATGAAGATAAATTAAATCAGCTGGCTTTTAATTTGAATTAAATAAATAGATTAGATTAGATCTGTTAGATGATTTAATTAATATTATTTTAGTCGAATTCAAATTTCAAAATTAATTAAGTTTAATTTTGAATATGTAATACGGCCCATTAGGGTTTGAAAACCCTATAAGATAATGAGCAAGTCGTATTAGATTGGCCGCAAGAGAAACCCTAGAAAGATAGAGAAAAACGTTGGAGGCGCTAGCACGCTACCGGTGTTGGAATTCTATTTGTGTGGATACTGATTGAGGGAGCTGGTTCATTCAGTTGGCTCCTAGCGATCGAACAAGACGCATACGACATAAAGGTACAATTCCGACTACTCTAATTTAAACGCCGTTGATAAATCCTCCATTGGGATTCACAATTTATTTTGATATCTTCCGCTGCATGTTCGAATCCTAACAAGTCCTTTTACTATTGTATCTCCAGCTTGTTGGAAAGTGACTTGGAAGACTAAAACGACCCCTCGGGTGCAACACTTCATTTGGCGCTTTCTCAACAACGCATTAGCGACCAATGCAGCCCTCCTTTAAAGAAGATCCCTTACGAATATTTACCCTATCTGTGAAGAGGCCGAGGAAACCCGGGAGCATCTCTTCTTTCACTGCCCTTGGACCCAAGGAGTATGGTTTGGTTGTGCGCTAGGAGGCCGGTTCTATATTGCTAATTTGGTTATTGTTACTGCTTGGTGGATATTGATAGTGTAACACCCCGATTTCTAATAATTATCTTAATTCAAAATTTAAATGATTTTATAAAGGAATACTAAAAATTCGAATTAAACAACCTCGGGAGAAATTCACGCCACACTTGTACCGGGACAAGTGCAAGGCTACTCATTACAATAATGAAAATTCAAACTCAATTAAATGTGATTTATTTAAGACAATAAAAATAAAGACAAAATAAAACTAGCTAGAGGCCTTGAACATTCTTCCTCACTACTCACCGCTAGCCCCAACTCTTGGTACTCGCTTCACCGAAACTCGCTCCCGAAGGATCATCGCACCCATGAACACAAACAAAAATCAGCAAAGCCGGTAACCCTAATAAAACAAAGGTAATATAGAGAAAAGAAATATAAATTATTTATAGATGATAAAAAAAAGTCATATACATATATATAATCAAAAATGTAATTTCGATGTTCTTTATGTAATTTAATTAGTGGGAAGAGAACCATGGTAGACCCGGAAACCGCTACTACCCCGTGACCCGAAACCCGCGATCACAATCATCAAGTTGGCCATATAAAATATCTTCCTAGTGTGCACACCTCTTCCCAAAGTTGCTACCAGTGTCCCGGAAACCTGCCAGACACCACTTTGGGAAGAACGGATACTATCTTTTCACATCGTATAAATATCGAAGGCATAAAGCCCAAAGGTTGTGTTCATCACCTTGGGAGGTACCATCCCAAAGCTATCCTCCCACTGTTAGATAATTTTAAATACATACAAAAAAAAAATGGGTTTCTTAATATATATAAATATATATCTATATATATTAGTTAATGAAAACATTTATAAGTTCAATCACAAATCAAGCGACCGTATAGTAGTGTATATTCAATGTAATTAATAAATAAATAAATATATATATATATATATATATATATATATTGAAAACCAAAACGATCCAAGCGACCACGTACAACAATGGTAAACGGTTTTTGTAGAAGAATTGATCAATGTAATTCATCAATAGATAAAAATATATATATATATATATATATATATATATATATATATATATATATATATATATTCCAATTTCGAAAGCCAACACGATAAAGGCAACCACGTACAAACATCTCACATTCATATATTTCAATCACCCATAACAAAAACGAGACCCAAGTATATTTAATGAAAAGGTATATAAATCCATGTAATTCAATCACGAAGCACTCCCTTGCAACTACGTACAGGAACATTGCTCAATGGTTAATTGGTTTTGCAAAAGCAAGTCGCGCAAATCGAGAAAAGAAGAAAAAGCATTTATGCAAGGAAGTGAGGCACGCTAACCAAAGAAGGAACCTCTATACACATATACAATTGCAGTGACACGCGACAAAACAATTAATTCCTATGGTTTTGGGATTAGGATTACATATAATATATTTCATGTATAAGAACCCTATCAAAATTTATATAAAATTAACCTAGGACTCATGGAGATTAGGATTACCTGGTCGCCATTTTGCTAACCTCCCAGGAGAATAATTGATGAAAGACGGAGAGAAAAGTAACGAGTGTTTTCTAGGTTCGATTTGCGGCTAAACCTAGGTTTATAATTAAATCCTAGGGTTTTAGCTATGGGTTGGGCCCTTTTAATTATTCCTAATTAATAAATTAACAATATAACCATTATAATTTTTTTTTTGATTTTGCTATATATTATTATATCATTATCATCATTATTATTATTATATAAATATATTACTTTTACTATTATATTTATTATTTAAATATATTATTATTCATAATAATCTGGGGTATTACGAGATAGTAAGTATGCCTCGCTCTTTCCTCTCATAATGTTTCTTTGATATGCTGGATTTTGTGGTTCATTTGGAAGCATAGAAATGAAAAGGTCTTTAACCACATAGATCCTAATCCTCTTGCGGTTATCAATTTAGCTAGGAGATATAACTGTGAATTCTGGTCATCTCTTGATAGTTTGCAGCCAAGGTCCAGTATGCCTACTGGATGTACGGATTCATTGGTTTTTTGGCATCCTTTGGCTCCAGGGTGCCTTAAGATCAATTCTGATGTGAGGCCTTTAAACCAGGTAATGAGTCGACTGCCATTGGCTTGGTCTGCCGAGATAGCTTTGGCCAATTTAAGTGGGGCTTTGTGGATAAAGTTAAATCTATATCTGCCTTCATCACTGAAGCATTGGCCCTTAAAAGAGCCTTGATGCTAGCCATGGACTTAGGCCATGATAACATTGTCTTTGAAACCGATTACCTTCCTCTCCTCTCCGCGTTGAAGCTAAATCTCCGATTTATTTGATTGGAAGTGTAGAAGTATTATCCTTGATATTAGTTGTCTTCTTTTTGATAAGGTTAGGTTCTCTTTTCTATTTACTCCAAGATGGGGTAATCGTGTTGATGATCTACTTACAGCAAATGCTTAAAAGGGGTGTGCCATGTTGGGTGGGTTCTACAACCGACACCCTCTTTGTTGTCTCTTCTAACCTTGCACATTCAAGAAGCTAATATAGTTGTGGATGATGTTTCTCCTCCTAATCTTGTAAGGGATGGGTGTTAATTGTTATCTTTCGGTTGTATTCCTCTCATTTGGTTTCGTAGGCCATTTATTTTTGTTGTTAGGTTCTCTTTGCACTCTTTTTAGATGTTCTCGTTTTCCTATCTTTCTTGTAACCGATTTTACCGTCTCTCGCTTTGGTAATACAAGTATTCATTCTTGAGAAAAAAAAAAAAAGACTTCATTCCAAAAACCAAGTCCTTCTGGGCATTCTCTCAAAAACCTTGCATGCTTCATTAATCTGTCTACAATTTGCATACAAATTCACAACCGTAGTCATGGCAAACAAATTCGATTCATACCCACTCAATGGCGGATTTAGGGGGGGCTAGGGGTGGCCCCGCCCCCCTAAAATTACAGAATTTGATCAAGAATTTCAGGAAATTATGTTTTTGCCTCACAAACATTTTAATATTTTCAGTTTAGTTTCTATTAAAAAGTCTCATAGAGGGACCTCAATGAAAATATTGAAACATTTATGAGGCTAAAACATAATTTCTTAAAATTTTGGGTCAAATTCTGTAATTTTCGCCCCCTAATTTCAAATACCAACTCCATTGGGTTCTATTCTATAATTTTCGCCCTCCTAATATCAAATCCTGGCTCCGCCCCTATACCCACTAACTATTAACTGCTCGTGAATCTCTTTACCCCTCTTGAGGTCCGATTCATCACCGCACAATTGAAACAAATAGGTAAAATCATATGGCAAAATCAAATGTCGACATAAATTGGTGGTTAAAATAGGGGCCATTGTAACAGGGAACTAAAAACAAAAAACAAAACAAACAAACAAAAAAACTTTCCATGCAACATTGATCTTGAACCTATACTTTCGCCAAATTTACCACTTAACTCATTATTAACTCTTGAAATTTAGCAATAAAATCTTTATAGTTGGCAAAAAAATTGTAAATTTTAATTTTATATCTAAATCTTGTTAAACAATTGTATAGTAACAATTATCTTAAACTTCAAATATAATTATGTGTATTTAACTATTTAATTTAAACTATCAATCAAGTTAAGCTAATTGGAACTAGAACGATTAACCAGGATAGAGGAAAGTATAGGTCATGAATAACATAGGAAAAAATGACACAAATGTCTCAATTAAGAAAAATAATGGGTTAAGGTGCATATTGGCTAACAAAGTTTTACTCCGTAAGACTCAAAGACAAAAAAGTTAAGTGGACCGAAAATACCAAAAAAACTTTTAAAAATGTAAAGTTAGCACAACGTCATTAGGAAAAAAAAAATCAACGTCAGTTAAAATGTAAACTTTTAAGGGTTAAAGTGCAGATTGGTTAACAAAGTTTTACTCAAGGAGCGCCAACACAAAAAAATTTTAAAGAGTGAATGCAATAAAAAAAATCACAAATGTAATGAGTAGATTTCATTTTGAGTAAGTGGTGGTAAGTTTTTGAACTTGCCCGGTCAAGTCCATGTGTAATCCACTCAAAATCCGACTGTTGCAAATCTTTGCCCTAACCCCCAACCATATGCATTGCGGTTAGGAGTAAAACTTAAAATTTTGTGTTAAAGCGCTCCGGAAAGTAAAACTTGGTTAGTCAATCTGTACCTTAACCTTTAAAATTTTACATTTTAACAGACGTTGATTTTTTTTCTAACGGTGTTGTACTAACTTTACATTTTTAAAAGTTTTTTTGTATTTTCGGTCCACTTAAAACTTTTTTATACTAAGCGTGCCCTCGAGTAAAACTCTATTGGTCAATTTGCACCTTAACCCAAAAATAATATCAAAAAAAGTCTCATAATTTATCAATGATAGCTCTTTCACTTGTAAATAGCTGATTTTTCGTTTGACATTGACAATTTATGGGACTTTTCTAATATCAATTTTTTTAATTGAGATTTTGATGTCATTTTCCCAATAACATGCTCTATTTGGAAGCGCTATTCCCATGCGATCCTTCATCTACAGAAAGCAGGCAATCTATTGGTGGTTTTTTGGATGACATTTGAGTATCGAAATATTTAATCGATTCAATATTAAGATCAAAGTATTCGAAAATACTAAAATTAGGACCAGATGTGTTTTTAATTATTTGATACTCTTATTTCTCAATTTGCAATTTCATAAGCACTGATTTGTAAGTCAAATTCATCTATTTATAAAAGAAAATGAAAAATGCAATTTGGTAAGCAATTTGATACTCATATTCCCTCATTTGCAATTATTACTACTAATTTACAAGTAAGATTTGTCTACATATATACATCCATAATTGTCAAAATCTCGAAGTTGACTTTCCCAAAGTCGCGTCAAGTCACTCACAAACTCATTATAGTTGTAGAACTGGCACAAACCTACGATTTCATACACCGAGTTTATCATTTTTACATTTCTAACTAACAAAATCGTGTTAACTCACTCTTAAACTCATGCTAACTTTTTGATTGATGATGCTTGATGACTTTGTATATGAATTTTATAAAAAAATTCTTTGTTGAGTATGATAAATTATGAATGATGATGGATTTAATTTTAGTTATTTAAATCAAATTGTTGTCATTTCTACATTTTAATTATTTAACTATACACTTTTCATACATATTTATTGATAAAAATAAATTCTTACGAATTTACGATTACAAGTTTGATAACCTTAGATGTGTGTTTTGTGTGTGTGAAGGAAGAAGAATAGTTGTCATGACTTTTAGTAGTTTGATACCCATCTTCCTTAAGTTAAACTCCACATATCCTTAATATAAGATATAATTAATGTTTTTTGTGAGATTAAAGAAGTTAAATAAATTACTTAAGATATATTTTATATCCTTATATTATATATCAGTTTATAAATCGAATAAATTAGTTTGAAAAAAACATGATTTATATAAATACTTTAAAGTAATTTATTTAACTTTCTTAATTATTATTTTTTTTTAAAAAAGTCAAAAGGATAGGTGGTAACAACTTTGTAATCATTAATCTGCAAGTGAGAAAAATAAATAATTTAACTTGTCAGAGATATTATGACTTCTGTTGGATTGATACTCTTATTTCCTAATTTGCATACCAGTATATCAATTTAGTTAAACCTCCATTATAAAAAATAGTTATATAATAATTGACTATGCCTTTTTATTATAAAAATTTTAAAACCTGAGTCATGAACTATAATATTGCTTATCAAATCATTGACTTCCACGTGAGAATTTATATTTGATGGCTCAATTTTTATAAATTTTAATAGACAGGCATATTCAGTTATCATAAATTGATATGTTTACATATAGAATAGCTCAAAGAAGAAAAACCAGCCAATCATTAGCTGAATGTCTTAGCTGCGCGTAGCCATTCCCAAGTCCAAAGTCCAAACCATAGAATCCCCACGTGAAGCCAGGCAGATTAAGATGAAATACATGTTAAGAAGGCACTTTCTAGGCAAAAGGTGTTGTTGAAAGTTCTATCCCTGGTAGGTGCATCTCTTTGTGGGTGTGTGGTGTGGGCATGGACTTTCTTCCACTGTAGAGGCGGGCTCTAATTAACGAGGTGTGTGTAATTGTCCCTTCAACAAAAAACCATCAAAAGGGTCGCTTCCCAAGTTGAGATCAATAGGCCATGATTTTATCATTAAGATTCAAAAAATAGCAAGGGTCGTGGAACAGGCGGAAGCTATTGTACAAGTCACTAAACAAAATGCAATTTGATGGGGGCTTTCCATCCGCAAAATCGCTTTCCAGGAGACTGAGGGAAATACATATATGGACAAATAGAATTACATAAAGAATCAAAGATTAAAAATATAACTGACAAAAGGGCCCCGAATTATTTTAAAGAAAATTTGTATATCACATCCGCTTCCCTATGCATTGAATAATTTCCGGAAAGGTCCGTCCTTCCGATCTTTGGCAGCTTCAGTTAGAGCAAGGAATCTCTTGAACCCTGTGGTGGCAGCTCCTCTTCCAAGTGCAGCAGCCCTTGTAAGCACATCCTCCCTAGAAGCCATGAGTCCGACAGAAATTGGATTAGGTACTGCAGGGGACGCCTGGGAAGCTGCCGGTGGAATCTGAGTTTGCTTTATTCCCGGCCCATGTTTGTTGAAGTCATCAAGAATAGTTTGTTGATCAGCCTTTTTAGACCCTGAAACCATGTAACACAAATTAGTTGGACACGAACAACTTACAGAACACACATTCTTGGACATCTGAAACTCATGTAATTTGCAGTCCAAGCAGTGAACCTTCAACCAGTCGCAATAGCGTCCTTGTTAAGGACTGGAATCTACTAACATACTATACCAAATTACCAAATAGTAATGTTTAATGCCACAGACTCTGAGCATTATGATACTTCCTCTTTTCAAGACTATTCTTCTCGTTGTACTTTTTGCAATGCAATAACATTGCTGGAATATGAAGAGCATAACTCATTTATCTTCAATCGTTAAACTAGGATTGAGGAAAAATCTAAGCAGTGGATTTGCTGTAATTTCATTTTATCCTACATTTAACCAAACCATATAAAATGCATTTCATGTACCCAATTGGAAGTGACTTATCCCAGGTCCTTGACCTTGACTTACTCAAAAATGACAGCCTCTTCTGTCTTTCATCTCAGACCAGGCCAAAGAAATAAAGCAATAGAATATATATTAGTAGAACAGCTAATTATACCTTGAGCTCCAGTATTCTCTGAAACTCCATGGGCGTACCCTCAGGTAGCAATGCACGGTATGTATCTGCTACAGAATCAACTGGCGAGAGAATAACCTGAACAAAGTGATTTACACAACCTTTGAATCAGGAGGAGGATCTAGACCTGTATGAGTTAGTAGTCTTCCAACCAACTAATAACAAACCTTCAATAAGGCTTCTGCTTTGCTCATCTCACGACTTACAAACTTTGAATAGCTAGCAGCACCTGATGTCTGTTGCAGAAAATCAAAAGTTTATTAGTACAATCAGTGAACAATTAACAAGCCCACAACTAAATCAATAAAAACTTTAGACATTTGTCAGTAGATATTACTCTGCTCTTAACCAGCGCAAGGAATGACACAAGGGGCACATGCGCCCAAACAGAATATAGTTGTTGTGACTACAAATTTGCATTTACATGAGCTAAATCACCTGTCTACCGAGGGAAGGAATTTCTAGAAGGATGGTCTTAACAGCTTGGGTATCCAATAGCATCTGCAAAAGCGTCAAGGCATAAGCACATCTCTATCATGAAATTCAAGACCTCATCAGACAGCCTAAATTATTGTAAAACAATATCCGATTGATTTTATTTCCATTGATGATACAGAATATAAAATACAGAACAAAGCAAAACAATTTCAAGTGAAATACAAGCTGGAAATAATGCATAGTTTTCAATGTTAATTTCAATAAACAATCTTCTGTTGACATCAAGAAAGGAAAAGAAAAGGTAGTAGAAGGTAAAACGGTCTGTGCTAGATAAGTGCTCAACCAAGTATATTATGCCACTAAAATCAGCGTCCGTCCTTCCATACATACATACATACATTACTTGAATATTACTATTATAATATAGATGTTAGGAGTCAACGTCCCTTACTAGTTTATTCTAGAAAGAAACTCTTGCAGCCCTTAGATATTAGGTTTATGTGTTTTAAATTTATGTTTGTGTTTGTGCTTATGAACATCAATTATCTGCTAAGGCAGGCAGTGGTACTCAGAATCTAATTGACATTCAACAGAAAAGGCAGTCCAAGGCTTGCTTAATGCCAAAAAAAAGGCCACGTTGAGGAAGTTTGTTGGAAAGTCCATAATAAAACAGCAAAATGCAGATCAAGACCAATGAGAATTGTCACACAAAAAATACCTGGAAAAAAGAATTAGAATGCCAAGAGAAAATCGTGGTTTCTAGGATAAGATAGTAGGGTGAAAATTACTTGGAAAAAATTGTGAGAAAAAATTGTATCAGTTGGTTACACTGTTAGGCTTTTATTTTAACCTTGCATTCAGGTCAAGATAATTTAGTTTTCAATTCAACTTTTGTATTAGCTATTTCCTTGAATTTACACCTTGAAACTCCAATCTATTAAAACTGAAACACCCAGCTTTGAAACACAAAGAATCAGCGCTTAGAGAAGCCATGTAAGGATCCATTGAGATACAGACAGCTTGATTTTGAAATTCAGCATTTAGCAGAGAAGCTAGATAAATATACTGAAGATATAAGGAGAAAACTTAGGAACTTAGACAGTGAAAGAAGCTAGTACCTGTTGAGCTCCTGTTTCTGATATTTGCTTGCATTTAAAGATATTAGAATAAAAGCGCGGGCCAAGAGAAGATGCGAGCTGCATATAAAAGCAGGAAAACAGATTTCATGTAGAAAACTGAATTCATTGATCCTGAGAACTTAGATGATGAGAACAAAATGAAAATGCTAGAGTATGGAGACAAATTGCTTAGACAAAACACAAATTTGCGGACTGGATTCCAAATGTAAGCTGATTACCACCACCCCTTTTTTTCTTTTTCCCCAAGCTAGAAGGATGAAATTGTTAAGGGTCTAGGTTCAGAGACTGTTAAATCTTTTCAATGAGCTTTGTTAGGAAAATGGAAATGACAAGTGCTGATGATGAAAGGAAGATAAAAGATTGAAAACTTTTGTGGGAGGATCTAGCTCCTCACAGGGCTAGAGTTTTTTTAAACTTTTCGACTGAACATTAATTGGAAACCCAAATTCCATCACACTGATTTCCAAATTAAGAATAAAATTATATCAGCTCACAATATAAAAGAATCAAATGAAATTTCAGTTTTTAAAAAATTGACAATTGAAACCAAAAACATTCCAGGATAGTCTAAGAATGACACGTATTATGCTAGAAAGGAATTCATCCCTAACTTTTAAGTTAATTTCGGTATGTCAAGTATAGGATAATATTTCCGTTGTTATTAAGTTATAACAGCTTTATGTTATGTAATCATTTCAGTTATGTATCTTAACCATAGGACTAACCATAGTTTGCTATATGGTTCATTGATGTATAAATACTAGTTACTACATGTTAGAATATTATGGATTATTTAGATTAATCATTATCTTATTATTATTAAGTTTGATATTTATTAGGATAAAGATATGGATATATTATATCTTATGATAATATATCTGTTGAATAAATTGAGAGAGAAATATTATTCTTAATCTCTTAATTAGAAAGAGTACATTAAAGGCCTTTATATAGGCAAACCTAAACCTAACCCTAGAATCTCATAAAATCTAATTAAATCAAAATCAATCAAACCGATTGAGATATAATAGGAAATATCCTAAACTAATGGAGAAAATCTAGGAGAGGAATAAGGAGATAATTGAGGAGAGAATAAAGTGGAATTATAATATAATATTTCCATATATTCCCACACTCCCCCTCAAGTTGGATCATGGATGTGAATCATGTCCAACTTGCTTATGCAACTTATTAAGGTCTTGACGATGTTGGGAGTTACTGCTGCGACAAGATGAATGGGCAGCAGATACACAACAACTATGAGAGTAACCGGCAGCGGCTGCGACAAGATCGACAGGCAGCGGCTGCGACAAGATCGACGGTGAAGGTCCCATAACTGCTTGAGTCTTCAAAATCATTAGGCTTGTACTTCTTGAGTCTCAGAGGTCCATTTATTTTGTCTGGACTTGTACTTCTTTTTGAGTCTCAGGGGCCCACAAATTTTTGAAATGACAATTTGGTCCATCAATTTGATAAATGACAGATTGGTCCTGCGAATTTCAGAAATGCCTGTTTGATCCTCAAATTTCTGAAATGACAGTTTAGTCTTCTATCAAAAAACTGGAGCATTTTTTTTTCTTTTCAGATCTCTCTCCTTGTTGGGCTCCACACACCTTTTTTTTAAAAAAAAAACAAATAATAATAATTTAGGTCAGATCCATTGAGCCTGTGCCTAATGTATCCTGCGTTTAGTGGTGGTCCTCGATTTTCTCTCCTGCCTCCAACTAATGTGCCGTGATTTTTTAAACTTCAGTGACGGCTTGAAGCCTTTTGACGGACTGGACGGAGGTTCGATTCTCTGGTTCAGATTGCGCTGAGCTTGCCAGTCTCTCGCTAGTCTTGAGTTGGGACCTGCGTTTCTGCTTCAGTTTCATCGGCTGATGAGGTAGATGGAGTGAGTGAGCGACTACCTCAACGAGTCTGTAGCTAGCCATGGATCTGTTTTGACTTGACGGAATGAGTGAGTGACTTCGACAGCAACGCTGAGATTGATTCAGAATTTGTTGGCGTCGGACGAGCTCTAGAGGACGGCGCCGGACGAGCTCTAGAGGAATCGTTGGACGGGCTCTGCTCTGAATGATAGAAGGGATGGTTAAAGACGATGACGGTGAAGATGGTGGTTGACGGTGGCTCATTTGAATCAAGCTCACGGTGATCTTTTCCTCACCTATGGCTTGTTCGAATCAAGCTTTCTCACACTCAACCACGTTTGTTTTTTCTTTTTCTTTTTCTGCGTTCTTCGCTCCACAGCCGTGGCCTTCAAACTCTGGCTCAAACTCCCTTTCGTGACACCTAAGGTTCCCTTCGACGACGGGAAAGAGGGAAGACGATGGTGGGAGTTGATGGTGGGAGTTGACTGTGGTGTTGAGAGCTCGCCCCTGTTCTGGAACTGACTGGAGCAAGATCTCAGGTGCACGCAGTTGTGTTATGCTTCTCTTTTGTTTGTGTTCTCTGATTCAACCAAAGAAGCTGTGTGTCTTGCTGGAAGGCAGCAAGTCACCAGCGTCGGAGAACCACAATGGATCTGCTAATTTGCTTCAGGAATTTAAACCTGCTCTGATACCATATTGAATAAATTGAGAGAGAAATATTATTCTTAATCTCTTAATTAGAAAGAGTACATAAAAGACCTTTATATAGGCAAACCTAAACCTAACCCTAGAATCTCATAAAATCTAATTAAATCAAAATCAATCAAACTGATTGAGATATAATAGGAAATACCCTAAACTAATAGAGAAAATCTAGGAGAGGAATAAGGAGATAATTGAGGAGAGAATAAAGTGGAATTATAATATAATATTTCCATATAGTCCCACAATATCTTAATCATTTAGATTTGATTTAATTTATTTTGATAAGATTAGATTCTAGGGTTAGCTCTAAGTTTGCCTATATAAAGGCCCCTATGTACTTTCTTTTATTTACAAACGAATAGAGTATGCTTTATCCCTCTAAATTCAACATGGTATCAGAACTAGGGCTTTCTATTTGAAGGCATAGAGGCAACAAAACGGGCAACTCTCTTCTGTTCGACACAGTGAGTGTGATCGTCAAAACCCTAACCATCTCATTGTTCCGTCAGAGCTATGTCTCTTTTAGACCTATAGTAAATAGTCCTCCCTCTGATCTTTGACCTTCCTTCATCATTGAGAAGAGGAAAAAAAACTCTTCACAAAAAGGAGACACGAGAGGACAAAGAGATCGAGAGCGAGACACAAGACAAACATGAACACAGTGACGAAGAGCGACGGAGAGCACAACAAACATGGATCGACCGTGACCTTCGACGCGGCCGGAGGAGACGAGAGGAATGACGACGGAGAACGAGATCTTCGATCTGAGCAGGAGAAGGCGCGTGTCGCATCACCACCACCACCACAGCGAGTCGAGCCTACCGATCGGCAAAACCAAGAGCAGTGCCAACCATTACCCGCGCGTGACCACCACAAGCCACCACTTTCCCGGCGCGTGACACCCACCCGCCGGCATGAACAGTGCCTCCGGCGACCTTTTCCTACTAGAATGATGGATCCTTCCGTTTTTCCTCCTTTATTTGGTTCAATACCTCAAAACTCTAGTACACCTAGAGTCTATCCCATGGCTTTTATGTCTGATGCTTTGCAGGACAATGTGAATCTAGTACAATCGGATTTAAAAACGAAGAGGACGATTGGGACTTCTAGAGAATGGGACTCGAGATTCTTCTTAGCAAGTTCTACTACTCAATATGGGACCTCTGAGACTCCAAAAATGAGTACAAGCCCAAATAAAATATGGGACCTCTGAGACTTAAAAAGGAGTACAAGCCCAAACAAAATAAATGAGATCTACGAGACTCAAGAAGAGTACAAGCCAAAAAAAAAAAATAAATGGGCCGTTGAGACTTAAAGAGAGTACAAGCCCAAACAAAAATAAATGGGCCGCTAAGACTCAAGAAGTACAAGCCTAAAAGATTTTGAAGATTGAAGTAGGCAGAACGAAGTTTGAAGAATTTCGAGGCAAGCTGGGAATGATCGACATATACTCTCCAGCTTGAGGGGGAGTGTTAGAATATTAGGGATTATTTAGATTAATCATTATCTTATTATTATTAAGTTTGATATTTATTAGGATAAAGATATGGATATATTATATCTTATGATAATATATCTTAATCATTTAGATTTGATTTAATTTATTTTGATAAGATTAGATTCTAGGGTTAGCTCTAGGTTTGCCTATATAAAGGCCCCTATGTACTCTCTTTTATTTACAGATAGATAGAGTATGTTTTATCCCTCTAAATTCAACACTACAATAATGAGAATTATTCACTTTTCCCAATCAGATTCAGTAACACCGTAAACCATAACATAAATCAGGAATCACCTTGTCTAGAAAGAACTGAAAGTAGACAGGTGAAAGAAGGCTTCCAAGTACAGGAATGCTAGAGGTAAGAATCATATTTATGCCATTAACATACCTACAAGAAAAATAAATATACATTAAAAGATAAAATTGATCTGAAATAGGAACAGGTTCAGGTTTATAAAGAAATTAGCTTACTCAGATTGATCACCAACACTTTCAAGGGTACCCCATGGAACACGTGTCATTGCAGCCATTTCAATGTCAAATTTGGTTTCCAGACCATGCACTAGGGTGACCAATGATTTTGTTATAACAGCTGAAAACTCATCCTGCATGATTGTTTGACTCCATCAGAATAAGAATTACAAGAAAATGTCCCACTCATTTAAGAAATTATGA
This sequence comes from Acacia melanoxylon, assembly GCA_019022615.1. Lineage (NCBI taxonomy): Eukaryota > Viridiplantae > Streptophyta > Magnoliopsida > Fabales > Fabaceae > Acacia > Acacia melanoxylon. The sequence goes on from JAFJYJ010000108.1 coordinate 1,173,317, forward strand.
CTACCTGCACTTCTGACATATCTATCCCATCTGCATATTGAGGATCAATTATTTTAGCAACACTTTCTGCCAGTTCACCAGCCTGTGAAGCATAATACGCTGTTACTTGAAACAGCAGCTATACAGCATAAACTAGATCAAGGGTGTTAAAGAAACTAACAGACCGTCTTGTGGCAATATTCAGCAGAATTGACAATATAGCAAATCACCCTTTCATCCCTATCAGATGTCTGTTCAACATTTTCAAAGATTAGAGAAGGAAAAAATCTTCCACAACAAGAATATCGAGTTGCCAAAAAATCATGGGAGAAGATGCCCTATTACATTATACCTTTATCTGTCCATCCATGCCTGTGGCTGCAGCAACAATTCCAAAGCCACCCTTGGGTAGTCTTGCAAAGAGTTTTGTAGCATATGCTTTAAGAATTCTTGAGAAAACCTAAGATTGAAAGGGAATAAACTCATAAAATACAAAAAGCTGGACCTTTAACATTCCAGTATTCGTCAGTGTCGCATGAGAATGATTCCCTTGCTACCAGAGATTTACAAAACCAATTGATGTAGGAAAAAGCAACCGCAAAAAGGGAGGGAATATCGAACTAAATACTGAATTTATGTTAATCAATGAATGAAAAAAAAATGCATATACTTAGGAAAATTACCTTGAACAAATTAAATAGTGTCTGGTTCTTTGTTAAAGCACTGCATCTCTTCAAGCTCCTCTTGATAATAAGAAACAACTATATAGCACAGTAAAAACTAATCAGGTAAAAATATCGCAAGATGCAAAACTGGTAAATGAGGGGGAAAGAAAATAAGACACTTTTAAGAATATTACTCATTTATTTAAATTTATTAAAACGCCTATACTTGTCTCAGAAGCCAGCATTAATGAATGGTTAGTATAATCAGGATTCTATATCATACTTAGATTCAACTAACTTCTAGAACTAAAGCCAGATTTGAGAGTTCTTTCAAGCAACATGAAAAAAATCATAGATAGAAGCTCCAACATTATCACATAAAGATCTAGTGACTTGACTTACCTGCATGCTACTGGATAAAACATTGTTCTGACTTCCCTCCTCAGTATCCCATGTCTCTTCCTGTTGATGAGAAAGGGTTATTCAATTGAGAAAGAGTCGAGCAAATAACAGAACACAAACCAGCAAATTAACACAAATCACCTGAACAAGCTTCTCTAGATTTTCCATCAGCGTCTTCTCTTCCAATTCTACATATACTGTCAAGTGAGGTTCAAAGCAAGATGAAATGATTCCACGGAAGTTGAACTGTCAAAATAGCCAGTTCAAGTGCTTATCAGGATTGCCTTGACGAACCAGACCAAAAAGGAATAAAAAGAAAAACTCAAAGAACATGAAAGATTATACTACAGATTACAGTAGAGACTAGAGAGGATACTGAGAGGTAAATGAAAAGAAACAGAAAAATAATACAAGGACAGGAGAAGAAATAAATTGAGGGAAATCCTAAGGTTTTGATATTCAATGCTGCAAAATACCGAATCAGATATTTCCCCTTTTACACCCAGGCATCGAAGAACAGAAACTGGTGCTCAAAACACAGAACAACTCACAAGAATATAACATAAGCCATTGGCATTTGAGAGGCCAGTCTCTCCTCACCACCCTCAAAATACAAAATATGACCTCCTTCTGCTAGGAGACTCCAATCACTGCTATAAGCCAAAAAGTAACAGAGTCTCCAATACTACCATCTCCTAGACCAGGCCTATGCCAACCCTAATTCTTTGTTTCTTTCTCCTTAATATTTGGAGTCTCAAGGTCAAAACCTTATCTGATAAAACAATAGGGGAAAAACTTTATCTGACTCCTACATAAAATAGGGGGAAAACTTTATCTGAATCCTATATTTGAGGAAAGAGAAATAAAATTATTACTGTAGAACCAGAGAGAGAGAGAAATATATTCTCAAATGTATGTCTATTCATGTTCGTAGTAGAGGTATTTATACACAAGAGGGGAGACAAGAGAGTTAATAACTCATTATGTAGATTAATTCCCTAATCTCCTAATCTCTATAATCCCCGATTGTATGCTTTACTAATTATAATATATATTTCCTAACACTCCCCCTCAAGTTGGAGCATAGATGTTAATCAAGCCCAACTTGTTACAAAGATAGTCAACTCGAGTCCCATTTAAGGCCTTAGTTAGAAGGTCAGCCAATTGGTCACTAGACCGCACATGCCCCGTAGAAATAAAATTCTACTTGATCTTATTGCGTACAAAGTGACAGTCAATCTCAATGTGTTTCGTACGTTCATGAAACACAGTTAGAGGCTATGTGTAGAGCAGCTTTATTATCACACCACAACTTCGCGAGGTAATGACGTGGCAAGACCAACCTCCTTCATTAACTAGTGAATCCACACAATTTCCTTACCGATTGAGCCATGGCTCTATACTCGCCTTCGCACTAGACTTAGAAACCACATCTTGCTTCTTACTCCTCCATGATACTAAATTTCCACCCACAAACACACAATATCCTGTGGTGGATCTTCTGGTAGCCTTTGACCCCGCATGATCTGCATCACAAAAACATTCAATCTTGTTGTGGCCATGATTCGTATAGAATACACCACGACCAGGTGAGCCCTTTAAGTAATGTAAGACATGCTCCAAAGCTTCCCACTGAGCAACGATTGGTCAGTCAAGAATTCACTAAGCACACTAACTGAAAAGTTCACATCGGGGCAAGTTACCGTGAGATAGTTCAATTTCCCAATTAATCTACGGTATCTCTCAGGATAGGCAAACGGCTTGATTTTCTCCGGATCAACTTTCTTTCTTACATCCTCAGGTAGCTCATCAAATGGTATGCTGTCATCAATGTCCAAGAAGGGATTAGGAATCATGGGAAAGTTACTCGGTGCTGCTCCGAGTTTCCCGGTTTCTCTTAACAGATCAAGAACATATTTCCTCTGTGTCAAAAGGATGCCTTTCTTACTTCTCATAACCTCTATCCCAAGAAAGTATTTTAATGGACCCAAATCCTTTGTTTGAAAATGAGAATTAAGAAAGGCCTTAAGTGATGAGATTCCCGAAGCATTGCTACCCGTAATAACAAAATCATCAACATATACCACTAACAGAATCATGTCAGCATCTGTCTGCTGATAAGACACAGAATGATCACACTTACTCTGACTCAGACCAAACTTCTTAACCACGGAGCTAAACCTGTCAAACCAAGTATGAGGGCTCTACTTCAAGCCATATAAAGACTTCTAAAGATGGCATACCTTCCCACGCTCCCCCTGAGCAACAAAACCAGGTGGTTGCTCCATGTATACTTTCTCAAGAAGATCACCATTCAAGAACGCATTCTTAACATCCAACTGAAGAAGATCCCAACCATAGTTGGATGCCATAGAAATGAAAAGGCGAACAGAAGACAAATTTGCCACAGGAAAGAAGGTTTCCAAATAGTCAACACCATAGGTCTGAGCATAACCCTTGGCAACCAATCGAGCTTTCAAACGTTCTAAGGTGCCATCAACTTTTGTTTTGACTGTGAACACCCACTTACACTCTATAGCCTTCTTGCCAAGAGGCAAATCAACAAGATTCCAAGTACCGGCCTTATCAAGGGCCACCATTTCTTCTTTGGTCGCAGCATGCCAATCGGGATGGGCCAAGGCTTGTTGAAGAGTAGTGGGAACGGTGAGAGAGTCTAAGGATGCTATGAAGGAACAGGATGGAGGAGACAAATGGTTATAGGAAACAAAGGAAGAAATAGGATAGGTGCAAGTACGCTTACCTTTGCGTAAGGCAATAGGCAAGTCATCAGAAGTATCAGACACTGTGTCTGGTTCAAAGGTAGAAGCGGAAGGATCAAGAGTATCAAGAATATCAGGCACTGGTGCTAGTTCAAAAGTAGGAGCGGAAGGAACTAATGTTGGATCAAACATCGAAGCAGTCATTGATGGGTCATGAACCTAGTCGACAACATTACTCGCCCTAGGGCGTTTTCGATAAACATGATAGATAGGTGGTTTAGCAGGTGCCGAGTCAAATGCTTGTACTGGTGGTAACTGAACCGTATAGACCAAGAGATCATCAAGACTGTCGGAGGTGTCATCAGTAGAAACAGGAGATGGAGGTGGAGTAGAGACAGGAAAAAACGAAGTTGACTCATGAAATGTGACATCTGTAGACACAAGATAACGCAAAAGTGTGGGAGAATAGCATCGATAACCCTTCTGAACCCTAAATACCCAAGGAAGACACACTTAAGAGACTTGGGATCAAGTTTGGTAACAATAGGACGAACATCGCAAACAAAGATTCTAAGGTCAACAGGAAATAGGGGTTTTGAAGGAAACAAGGTGGTGTATGGAGTGGTACCATTGAGGACAGGAAAGGACATACGATTAATAAGGAAGCACGCAGTAGACACGGCATCAGCCCAAAAAGGCTTAGGAACATTCATTTGAAACATGAGAGCCCAAGCAACTTCTAATAAGTGTCGGTTCTTACGTTCTGCAACGCCATTTTGAGCTGGTGTATCTGGACAGGAGGACGATGAAGCATGTCATCTTTGGAGCATATAGGTTTGAAATTGGGCAGAAAGATATTCTTTAGCATTGTCACTCCATAAGGTTTTTACAGATACACCAAACTGAGTTTTGATTTCAGCACAAAAATGGCAAAAGTGAGAAAACAACTCGGAACGATTTTTCATTAAATAGAGCCAGGTGGTACAAGAGAAATCATCAACAAAAGTAACAAAGTACCGAAAACCAGGCTTGGACTCGACATGACATGGACCCCAAACATCATAATAGACTAAATCAAAAGGAGACGCAGCTCGTTTATTAATGCGAGGTGCCAAATAAACACGATGATGTTTAGCAAACTGACATGACTCACATTCTAAAGACGACAAATGATGGAATTGAGGATACACTCTCTTCAAAGAAGACAAAGACACATGACCTAAACGACAATGAATGTCAAAAGGGGACGAACCACCAGAGCAAGCAACTGAACGTGGTACCTGATCCTCAAGGAAGTAATGGCCACCAGATTCATAGCCCCTACCAATAACTTGCTTCGTCGTGAGATCCTGAATCAAACAATGGTCAGGAAAGAGAGTAATGAAACAATTTGATTGTTGGGTGAGTTTGCTAGGAGACAAAAGATTAAATGCAAGGTCAGGGACATTAAGGACATGGGATAAGGAAACGGACGGGGTAGGTTGGGTAGTGTCAGAGCCAAGAACACGAGAATAAGAACCGTTGGCAATTGTTATACTAGAAGGATTGGCATAAGGCGCATACGAGGAAAACAAATGGTGGTTACCTGTCATATGATCAGTAGCACCGGAATCGATGATCCACTTCGAGGAAGAAGTAGCAAAACTAGAGGCAATATTACCTGTACCAAGAGCAATTGAAGTACTAGACGTAGATGCAGCCATCGAGCCTTACTAGGAGCAAGTTGAGCTCCACAACAAACAATGGAGGAAGTACCAAACAACAAATAATCAAGAGTGCAACCAGCACACACTCTCCGAGCAAGATCACAAGCCACTAAAGAGACCAATGAACCTTGTATTGGACTAAACAACGCAGAAGGAGCCAAATACTAACTCCACCACAAAGCAAATCTCACAGAACCAAGATACACTTACACCCTTGGAAACGTCTTGTGTTGAAGCCAAAGAAAACAGCAACTAGAGAACCAACAAACCACCTACTAGAGGCAAACTAGTGCAGAAGAATCACCAAGAAAATAACAAACCACCTACTAGAGGCAAATTAGTGCTGAAGAACCACCAAAGAATAAAAGCCAGCAGGAACTCCAACTACCAAACAGTAGAAACAATGCAAAACAGCAACGAGTGGTCACACAAGGACCAAAGAACCACCAAAAACAGGAAATGGCACCACTGCAAACCTAAAGCAAAACAACCAGCAAGCAAGCCGAACAGACCTGACAGTGAAAACACAAGATATGAGCACGAAACCACCTGGGTCCAACCGGAATTAGCGAGTCGATCCCGAAACAGCAAACGGCGATGAAAAACTCGCCGGAAAACTCCGTCACACGACGGAGCTCTGGGATGCGCGTGAGACACCACGCATGGTTAGAACGGCGATCGGCCAGCGGGGTTCCGCCGATCAGGACCTCCTGAGAACGATGAGGCGGCGCGTGGAGCTAGAAACGGCCAAGAACAGAGCCCTAACACACCCTCCCCCTCTCTCTCTGTGTCGCCAAACAAGAACAGTAGTAGCAGCGGAAAAAAAAAAAAAAAATGAACCTAAAGCTCTAGTACCATGTAGAACCAGAGAGAGAGAGAAATATATTCTCAAATGTATGTCTATTCATGTACGTAGTAGAGGTATTTATACACAAGAGGGGAGACAAGAGAGTTAATGACTCATTATGTAGATTGATTCCCTAATCTCCTAATCTCTATAATCCCTGATTGTATGCTATACTAATTATAATATATATTTCCTAACAATTACATACCCCAGCTCCAGGCACCACCAAATCTTTACTTCCATCTTTTCCCTGTCGATACAAAACCAAAACATAATAGTCATTTGATAACCATAAATATGAATAGTCATGTGGATATGCATTACCGACTCAGCATTTTAGAATATGTACCTCATTGCCACTTTCTTGATGTGCAGCAAGCTTCTTTTCATACTTCTTCCGGATATCTGAAGCACTACTGCTAGAATTACCCCCTCTTCCAATTTCTTCAATCTCATTCCCGATCTCCCTGCTTTGCGTGCCTCCCCCAAATTTCTCAGCAAGCTCATCCTCAAACTCTAAAGTTCGTTGTAATGCCTGCAATAATGAACAAAGAAACCCTGAAGTAACACATGAAATTCCAGGCTTTCAAAGAAGAAATAAATAAAAAGGTATAGCGGCATAGCATGATATCAAGCAAATAATAGTTATAACAACAAAGCCAGCAGTTAAATCATTCATTGTCTGATCAGAACCACTGCTTACCAGCAACAAGGTCCCTACATCTGGCGTTTCTTTCAGATTAGCAAGAATGTCCTCAAGTTGTTTCCTGTGATGAGATATACCATAAAACCAACAATATTTTCCAGCTAATGATGCTGAAAAATTAAAGGGAACACAAAAGGTGGCAAAATTCAACGAAGCCCAAAACCTGTTTTATTTTGGATAATATCATATCTGATAGAAATAACACACACACACACACACACACACACACACACACAATAAGCACACATCATAACATCTTATATTTGATAAATTCAACCAACATATATTAGCTCCAACAAGATGGGGGACATATTAATTTGTAAGCAGTAAAATATGATTATTCCTTGTTTAAATTATCTTAAGCAAATATTGGCCCTAGAGTTTGAGCATCAAACATATTTTATAATTTTACACCATCATGTTCAGAGCGCACTATATGGAACAACATTTCCGCCATAGCCATGGCTTCTTTTAAAGGAGAAAGGCAGAAAACATCATTGATAGGTTATATTAAGTCAATGCTATAGACAAAGATAGCATACCTCGTCTTCTTGCAGAACAGGATACAAAGACGATAAGAAACATGCCATGAAGAAGGAAAAATTTTCCATATGTCTTCATTTGATCTCATTCTGCGTTTAATCCATGCATATCTTCGTTCCGTTTTGTCTAACTTTGATAATTCTATGAAGATGTAATAAATCAAAGATTAGTGGCAATAAATATACATCAACATAAAAACATGTCAGCAATAATTAAACGCACCGGCAGCTTCAAAAATTTGTTCATATGATGTAAGCTCCCGGCTGCAGAAATTGTTTACCAACTCTTCTCTGACAGAGGGCTCCAATGCATCAACCACTAAACAGGCATCAGACAAGTGCTGGACCATAGTAGTTTCTTCTGTTTCCTTTCCAGTACCTAAGCTGAGATGAAAACAGGAAGTTGAAACCCCCATTAAACAAAGGCTTTCATAGAATAAAAGCATATCCATATCCATATTGAAGGAAATAAAATACATAAGTTATAACTACTAAAACAACCAAAGATGCAACTGAGCAATCAAAATGAAAAGTGTGTATCCGGATCATACTCTATAACCCAAAGGCTGAACAGAATTGGAAATTAGTAATAACATACCTTGAGAAATCAGAAAATACATGTGACTTGAGAATTTGCTTTATGTTCTTAAACTTCTCCCTGAGTTCAATGATCTTATGAATATCTCTATAGGCTTCAAAGTGACTACATAATTGGTTCACAGCCTGATAAACAAGACAGTAACATCACTAAATTAATATGTAAAACAAAAACAAAATGTGCGGTTACACCTAAAATTTTATCAAGAGTAAGTGATATGCTCATGCACATGATGCAAGAAAATCCGATGCATCCAGAAGAAAGCGTGGTCAGAACTCAGAAGTATAAGAGGGTTCCACCAGAGTTACAGAATTCAACAGCCAATTTTGTTACGCTTCCTAAGAACACTCACAAAGTGTTCAGATGAAATGAAGCAAGAGAGGAAACCCACTAAAATCTTGTGTGTTATCTACATTTTTTAGGGGAACTAAGGGAGTCTGGCTGGGGGCTGCCCTGCTTAAGATGGATCCCATTTGCTTGATTATGCCATAGAGATTATAAAAAGAGTCTACTTACAGCTAACCGAATGATTTTAGATTTCACGCTATATATATATATATAAGCCCAGGAACTCAGAAGTCAAAATAATATAAGAGAAAATCCAGAATAAGGATATCTAGGATTACAGCAATTCCTCCTTATTAACAAATATGAGATATGCCATCTAATTCAATCTAAGTGTACCATCAAAAAACTCTCAAGTTCCCTGATTAGTATGTACATCCAATTAAAACAAAATAAACGGATCAGATAAATCCTAAACTGCAATAGATTTTATGAATTTCAAAGGAATTAAATTCTATACACCAAAAATATTAACCAAGTGGTTCGAGAAGACCCAATGCAGTAGATAGATATTTAAATAGCAAGTCTCTGAAAAGTATGATCAGCAAAAAGATTGAATACCTCTAGCTGTGCAGCTGCCTCTTTATATTGACGTTTTGAAGCCATGACTTGAAGTTGTTCAACAGCAGATACTGCCATGAGATGGGTAGTGTTGTAAGTTTAAAAAATACATATATAAAAGCAACCGATTGGCTTCAATGTTTGGATCAGAAAATTGCAGTAATCTTTTATTATTTGAGTTGCAGTTAACAATACATTGATTGTTCGGTCTTGTTACAATAAGCTATGTGGACTTGTACTATAAATTATATTGTAAAATACTCTTCTATGTGCCGAAGCATTTTTACATTAGAACTTGCCTAATTCATAACAATTGGACCTATGAAAACAAATTAAATTAATAAACAGATCAGCTAATTTATTCATATTGTAAAGGAAGAGATTATAGAGAGAATCAGACTTCAACGATGGGAGAATCAAGAAACCTCCTAAAAACAAAAGAATGAAATAAAACTACTATTTTAACCTATTAACTCAAGAGATATGTAATCCTCTGGATATTTAATCAAAGACTCACTTCAACAAACCAAAGCAGAGACCCACATAAAGGAAAGACAAGAAAAACTATCATTTGATTCTGTCACTCTTTTCAACCATTCAATCATCTCATTTGGGTATAACTTCGGCTACTCAGCCCCATTTATACAAAATAAAACGTGGCATTCTACAGTGTTTGATGCTAATTTCAGATCATGGAATCTTGCACCTTATCATTGCAGAACCAAAATCTGAAAAAAATTATAACTCGTAAACTGATGATAACAACAACCCTTATCCCACTAGGCAGGGATATCCCTGAAAACTGACATGAGCAGTTAATTGTTAAACAAGCCAATATTGAGAAAATTTCTTCTTCATCACATCTAACTTCACTCGCAAATCACTCATCAAATTTTGCTCTGAGTCTAGGTATAAATCAAATTATCACAAAAATCATAGTTTTAGAATTAAAAAAGGACAAAAAATAAAAGGGGGAAGAACACAGGATGCTTGGATTAGACATGAAGGATAATTTTTATGAATTCACAAAATACCTAAATAAAATTCATGTTATCGGTTACTGTCATTTCTCAACCATGAGAGAGTTAACGGAATTACAGAATTCTCTGAAATTAAAATTAAAAATCCACAGATATGAGAATTAATCAGATAGACACCTTATGCCAAGAGCTTCTAGCTCACACCCCCCCCCCCCCCCCTCCCAAAAACAAAAAAAAACGGTTTATAGAGAAGATTGTGGGTTCTATACCTCAAGTAACAAAAATAGGGGTGGGTGGGTGTGGGCCCCCTCTCCTTGTCCAAAAAAAAAAAAAAAAAGATAGTCACCTTATAAATCAAATGAGGATCAATGATTCAAACGTATCAATTCTCTCTCTAGTCTTTAAACATAGCTCAATAGCCAACATCATCATAGCTTCAAGCCTAGGTATGCATTTTGATTTGATTACTATAGTCATCAAAGCGCAAGATTAAAAACAACAGATAGTCACCTTTATCTACCTTACAGTTATAAAATTAAATGCAAACTTACCAATTAGCACTTCTAACCCAATCAATATCAAATAACCCAGAAATAACAAAGAATACCAACCTTATACCAGTCTAATTAACAGATATTAAGTTACCAAGTTCAACTTCTGCTATTGCATAAGTAGTCAGCAAGCTTTTTTTTGGGGGGGGGGGGGGCCATAATAGGTCACTTTCAACAGACCCAAGATTTACCAAGCATGGTAAGACGGTGAAGAGCAGTGATTGTTGTGGTTATATGCTTCTTGGCGAAATCCAGTTTCTTAATGTCACGGCATATTTCTTGAACCATTGTTTCACTTTGTACAGCTTTAGTTTTTATTTCTCGGACCTTATACATAAGTTCCTGCATTAAAACAATCAAAACAGTTAAACACATAAAATGACACTCGAGCTCACAGAGATGCTGGAAGGAGGAAGAGAGACAAAAGAAAGCATCATGGATAAATGCAAGGAAGAGATAGGATCAAAATACCTGACAGTTGAAAAACAGAAACACATCACATTCAAACAGGAAACCGCTTTTCATATGCATGCATTCAAAAATACAGAGAAAGAGGGAGGAGAGGGTAATCAGAAAACTATGGAGAGTGCAAGGGAGGGAGGAAGAGATACAACCTCCACAGCAGTTGTAGCGGCAGCAAGATCTTCTTTGGCTTTAGTCCTTGAATTACTCTGAAATTACAGAATCAGTACCATCAAACGGTAGTCGCCAAAAAGGTGTATATGATTACAGTTTTAATGGTTAATACCTCATTACACCATATTTAGCCCACGCAATTCAGTAATGCAATCACGGATAACTCCTACACTCCCCCCCCCCCCCCCCCCCCGGCAAAAAAAAAAAAGAATCCACATTTTAAAGAAGTTCCTGAGTTTTTATTCACAGTATTAACCTTAACGTTTGCTTCACTCGAATCAGGCTAGAATCCATATTGCTTACGGAAGTTTTCAATAAATGCCAATATCAATCTGATTTAGCTCCTGGAATATTGTTATGTTTTTCAGTCGGCTGAGGTTATGTGAGAACAATTCAGAATGAAAGTCACAACAAGTCATGCTAGTTTGAAAACTTAAGACTAGAAAGCAGTTAACCGTCAGAGGCATGGATCAAGACCTGTTGGCGAACAGCTGCTAAAATTCCAGCATCAACTGTGCGAATCTCATTCTGTATCTTTTGCATAAGTGGCTCGACACCGGATAGAGATGACTCTGGATAATATGGAAAATAAATGAGCATAAAACTGAGCATGAGCAAGAAGAAACGAATTTCCTTGTAACGTTCATGAACGTGAAGGTACAAAAGAACATAAAAGATCAGATGTTAGATGTACAATACAGTGTCAACGGTTTCACGCAAACCCAACATAGTTACATAGCCTGGATTAAAAATTATACCCTGTACAATTGATGATTTGGATCGCTAAAATGATCATGTAATTTTCACACTACAGTGATCTACACACTAGAATACGCTGTGGCACGTCAAGACAACAACTAAACCCATTGAAGCACATTGCTGCTGCATGTCAATAAATGGAGGGGGAAGACGTTGCTACAGGGGAGTTACAGAGTTTGCAAGTATGAAATGTAATCGAAACGACTGACCACATGGATTAGAACTAGGCCTGCGAGTAGGGCATGATTACCATTGGGAAACATCTGATTGATATACTCCAAAGCGCTTGACTTGTCCATTGCTGATAGTAGATGAAAATTGAAAACCCACCTCGAAATTCTTGTCCCACGTTCTATCCAGCACCAACAACGAAGATTCAATATCCAGATCTCATATATTGCATCAACCTCTCGGTGAAAAGAGAAAGGATGCCAAGTTCGAAGGCAAAGAGGAGAATTTGGAAGACACAGAAAGTAAACACCCACCAAAGTGGCAGCAACAGTTATAAACTCAGAATATCAGAGCTCCAAATCTACCGTTTATTCAAGTCCTTCTTCCTGCAGATCGAATTGCAGAGCTACGTTAGCAGCATGAATTTGGATCCCCTCTCGCATGCACCCTCATCCGTAATCCCAGAGCCAGTCCACTAGCCCGGTACAGGGGTCATGAAGAGAAAAAGAATAAAGAACCCTGTAAAATACAATTAAAAAAGTGTTATGAATATCTTAATTATGTGGATGTCCATTTGTTCGTGATCATGATGTTACGTTATTTGTATACAGATTTATTGTTCATATATACGTATTTACTATTTACGTATACGTATTCACTATTCATATATGGTACTATTCATGTGGGGCCCACAGTTACTGTTCAAGCGTTTTCAGCATTCGGCGCAGCTGTCAGACGTGTTGAAATATTTGATAAAAAGGGGAAAATTACAACTAATAACCCAAGGAGGAAATTACACTTAAGGACCTATTTCCTTTTCTATATATGTGTGTGTGTCTGCGCCTGGCCGAGAAGAAGAAGAAGTGATGACGAGAGAGATGAGAGGAGTGAAAAAGAGAGAAGCTGTATGAGAGATTTATTGTTCTCAATTGATATGATGAGAAAAATTTCTTTATTTTCTCTCCAATCTTTTCTTCTTTATCCTATATTTTCTTTAGTTTTATAACACGTTATCAAGAGAGGCTCAAAGAGAGCTTTGATTTTCTCATCTTCTTCTAAATGTTCTTTATATCAATCTATGATAATCTTAACCATTTATATGGAATTATAGATATCTTTTACCGATTGTTTTGAACATCGGGTTATAGTTAAAGATTGGAGATTATTTATTTGAATTATATTTTACTATTCATCTTTGATTTAATTATTTTCATATGATTACATAATGCTTTATTCTTGTGCACAATATATATTGTTGTTACCTCCTACGTGAGATGGTTTACTAACATAGTTTAATTTTATTGCTAACATTTTATTATTGTTTTAATTTGACTTCTACGTACATGGATGGTTCTACCTCCTACGTATATGTTTAAGTATTTACTCTTACGCCTTGACATTTATTTATTATTATTTAATATTTAATTTATTTGTCATTTTATAATTTGTTAATTTAACTCTTACATGGATGGTTCTACCTCCTGGAAATCTTGGTTACTAACTTTAACATAACATTTATATTGTTATTATTGCTAACTATGATGTTATGTTATTCTATTCAAATTTTTATTAATATTTATGTAAAGCCATACATTGTTTTTCTATTCTAAAATTATATGGACAAGGAAGTTATTATCATTTTAATTTTATGGCTAGAAGCCATATAAATTTAAATTCTCATTATGAGAATTAAATGGCACGAAGCCATGAAGTTTTAATTTTTATTATATTTTATTATCTCGGTATATATATATATATACATACATACATGTGTGTATTTATTTCATTCACCTGTTCTTCTAATTTTAATTCAATAATAAAATGTCACCAGGAGCATTATTATTACTCTTTTGACTTTGGGGTTGATATGTTCTTCACGGGATGCTTTTTATAATGCATCAATTCATGGATATATGTGTGTTATAATATTATATTGATTTAACTGTATGTTAAAAGGAAAAGATGGAAGCTTTTGGGTTCATTTGGCTCTTAAATTCAAACGAGTTTGGTACGCTTCTTTCCTTTCTATGTTTGTATCTTGACTATGTGATGGAGCAAATTTATGCAGTGTTGAGCGAGAGAATATGACATTTATTTTGAAGCCAAAATGAGAGAAAAATTAGCTGAAGCTATGAGATGATACAAATTGACTTAGTCTTATAAGAAGACACAAATTTGCTGAAGCAAGGTGATAATTTGGCTTTGAAGCCATAAGACAAATTCGAGTAAAGTCGATCCATGAAGTTAAATATTTTGCTTGAAGTCATAAGGCAAATTACCACCAGAAGATGGTTGTTCTTCTAAAAGTTTATTATAAATTGGTGTATTTAATTTTGCTCTGTGAGCAATATTATGAAAGAGGTTTTAAGAACTATTATGTAGTGTAGCCAAACAAAATAATAAGTTACAATAATTATGAATATTGTACTGGCTTAACTTCATTCCCAGAAGTGAATGAATTTAATTATAGTTATGGATACATATATAAATATGACTGACTATTGTCATTTTTGTGATCATAATTGATCTAAGTTCCCACCGGAAGTGGAGAAATATTTTGTTATAAATTACGAACCAACGATATCCTTGTTTATGAAAAAAAAATTGTCCGGTTACTATTTGCACAAGTAACTATCGGGGACCACGTCAAATTTTTCTTCACCCCGGACACGTATTCACGTGGAGATTTTGAAAAAATTCATGTGGGCCCCACGTATTAATATTATATTATTATTACTATTTACAAGCACTATTTCATAAATAGTGTCGTATGACACTATTCATATATACGATACTATTCATGAATACAGTATTTTTATGAATACTTTTTATCCGTGCTAGGTATTTCAAAACCAAAATTTTCATGGTAAAATTAGTATTTATTCCTTAATATTAAGGCCCCGAAGGCTTATGTTTGAATATTATATGATATATATTTTAATAGTTTTGGAAAAGTATTGTCCATAAGACAATAAATTGCAGAGATTTATGTTATAATATGTATACAGGCTAATAGTCCTGCAAACTAATTAGCATATTTTGAGGAACTAATGTTTAGACTATATATCTATAAGGCAAGTATAAAATGCATTTTACTATAAAGTATATGTTTTATTATTAGCTTAGTTTCAATGATATTTTCTTGATGTTATAGAAGTAGATATCATATATAAAATACATGTTCTTGTAAACCGAAGTTTACAAATAATAATGTAAATTGGAAGTTTACGATAAACTAGAAAGTTTAGATAATCAAGAGATTGGAATTGTAAACAGAAGTTTACAAATGTAGCAAATCAAAAAGTTGCTAATACAAATCAAATTTTTACCAATGTAAACTAGAAGTTTACTACCAATGAGATATTCAAGAGGAAATGAGCTCTGAGAGATTTATTGAAGCCAAGGCTCAACATAAAGAATAAACCTACAAGGTAATACGACGTTTAAATTTGTTGTTATTATTATTTAAATTTATTATGATTACGTATCATAAATTTATTGTCATGAAAATTTTTCGCTAGAAAATTATCATATGTGTGACTCTAAATCTGTGTAATTCTAAGTTATTTTAACATGAATATCTTCACATGTGATAGACCGCATATATTTTATGCATATATAAATTAATTGAAGCATATTAGACTAGTGATACAATATTATATGTTTATTCGAAGAATTAATATAAATTTTTCCTTTCAAAGTTTAAAGAATTTGAAAGTGATTTTGAAATACAAATATTTTATATAACTCACACTTGAGGGAGAGATTGAGAAAAACAAGTGTGAGTTAGAATACAAGTGTGATCCAATATTTGAAAAGTTATATAGTTCTCACATAAAGTTTGATCTCCCAAAATGCATGTCGGATTTTGATCGATATGTTATTGAAATTGAAAAATTTATGATTATTTGAAATATTATGTTAGAGTAAACCAGGAAGTTTACTGATCCAAATAAATGTATTATTGGCATGACTTGTTTGATCATCGAGTCATATAAGAACCGGAAGATTCTTCAATAACCAACATATTGTTCAAGAATAATTATGTCTTTGTTTGTTCTCAAATAAAAATGACTATGTGAATATCATAGATCATGATTGGTAATAGATCTACGGAAATATATCAAACAAATTTATATGGGCCCATTACAACCGAGAAGTTTGTAATAACGCAACCTGAAGTTGCAATAATGTTTGAATTAATCAAGCGCTATTTCAGTTATATGATCCGAAATCATGAATGCTTATGAGAACAAAGTTTTCTATATTGGTATATTTGATTATTGCGGCATTTATATAAGCCAACAAAATTCTCCCTATAAAATGGCTTTTGGTGGGAGCGAGACAATTCCATCTGGAAAGTTTTTGAATGTGCAATGCTTATAAATCTACCACAATGCATATAAATGGATATAGAAAGAAAGTTGGGATAAATGTTGTGTAAGGACCTCCTTCTTCTTGTTTGTTTCTAAATAGAACAGAATGATGTTTCTAAAGGTAACAAATGGATTTAGGAAACTTACACTTTTGCATGATTAGTCAATTGTGATTTGACATTATTTTCCCGATATGAGGGGGAGAAAATAGGCGGTTGGGTAAAGAGATTAAGCTATAATGAATTATCATTGGCTCATTTTGATCCTCGTATAAAACAAATGTGGCGGAAGTTCAAAAGATAATTCATTACATAATTTAGCTAATTAAATGCCAGGAAGCATTCTTGACCCAAAAAGAAAGTGACAAAGTCATATGTCCCATTTTGCTAATGCTCCTATTGATGTCCCGAAGGACAACCTATTATAAATGAAGTGATAACATGCACGAGCGTGGTAGGTCCATCGGTTCCAAAGAAAATTCTCGAAAGAGAAAAGGAGCTAAGAATATAGATGATCAAGTTGAATAATCAAGATAAATTAGTAGCTCCGGAAGAGCCATCTCCGAAGAGATATTATCTCCGAAGAGAATGTTGTAAGTCCCGAGAAGAGACCAAGGTACACGAAATATGTGAAAATTATGAGATCTCAATAAATTGTTATGAATAGAATCCGATGGGACGAAATGAAGTCAACGTTGATGACATCTTTGCTTATAATATAGCATATGATGTAATGAATGATATGAGGATCACGAGCCACAATCCATTAGTGAGTGCCAACAGTGAAAGTATTGGCCCCTATGGAAAGATGTCATTGTTGTAGAATTAAAATATTGGCAAAACGAAAAGTATTTGGACCATGGTCCATACAACGATGATGAAAGACCGGTGATGCAAAACCGAGTTGGATACAAATAAGTTTTTGTACGAGAAGAAATGAAAAGGGTGAAATCACAAGATATAAGGTACGTCATGTAGTTCAAGGTTTTAAATAAAGACGACATTGTTTTTGAAGAAACACATGTAGATGCAAATACTTTTGTTATTTGATAAGCCTAGCGATAAATGAAGGGCTTGGTTTGCATCTAGTAGATGTTGTAAATTGTAACCATCTATTTGTATAATTCACTTGATAGTGATATTTATATGAAAGTTCCTGAAGGACTCATGGTGCCGGAAGCACACGTGTCCCCGAAGGACTTAAGGTGCGAAGCACATATCTACGAAAGACTTAAGGTGCCGAAGCACAAATCCCGAAAGATTCAAGATGTTAGAAGCATCGATTCAAGTTCTCAAGAACAATACTCAATTAAGTTAAATACGTCTCTTAGCCTGAAGCTATTAGGGCGCATGTGGCATAATTGTTTCAAAGAATATCGATGAAAAGAAGGGTACAAAAATAACCCAATATACCCATGCATCTTTATGAAAAAGATCTAGAAATGAATTTGCTTTAATTGCTTAGTTTATGTTAATGACATCAACCTCATTGTAACTCTGAAGAGCTTCAAAAGATAATTAATTGTTGAAGAACTACTTGGCCCGTAAAAGTACCATATATTGGAGTATTAATGTATCATGCTTATTAGCAAGATCTGGTTGTTCTTCAACACAAAGACATTGGAAGCAATATTGGCATCGAGAGAGAAAGATTGATATGGTCATCGTGGGGAGTAAAGCGATGTTATCAAGAGGGAGTCGATACATCTTTGTACTTTTTTCCCTTATCTAGGTTTTGTCCCCTGGATTTTCCTAGAAAGGTTTTTAATGGGCAAATTTGAAAAGTGTATCAATGAATGATATACTCTTTTCTTTGCTTAGGTTTAGGTCTCATTGGTTTTTTCTAGTTAAAGTTTTTAACGAGGCACATTCATAATGGGCATCCAATGGGGAGTGTTATGAATATATTAAGTATGTGGATGTCTATTGACTCATGATCCTCAATGTTATTTGTATCTGATTCTTGTTCATATATACGTATTTACTATTCACGTATACGTATTCACTATTCATATATGGTACTATTCATGTGGGGCCCACGATTCTTGTTCAAGCGTTTTGACATTCGGCGTGAAATTGTCGGACGTGTTGAAATATTTGATAAAAAGGGGAAAATTACAACTAATAACCCAAGGAGGAAATTACACTTAAGGACCTATTTCCTTTTCTATATATATGTGTGTGTGCTGCGCCTGGCCAAGGAGAAGAAGAAGAAGTGATGACGAGAGAGAGATGAGAGGAGTGAAAAGAGAGAAGCGTATGAGAGATTTATTGTTACTCAATTGATATGATGAGAAAGGCTCTTTATTTTCTCTCCAATCTTTTCTTCTTTATCCTATATTTTCTTTAGTTTTATAACAAAAAGGAAAAAGATAAATAAATACCATCTAAATTTGCAAAACCCCCGAAGCCCGCCGAATTTGTAAAAAGACTAAGAAGTGACAAAGACTTTTGAGGGTTATGCAAAATGACCATAATGCCCTTCCTCTCTTCCTCTTCCTCTTCATCTTCCTCTTCCAGGCCCTTCCTCTCTGAACCAAGACCAGGACCAATTCATTCATTTCGCCGACGTTCGCCGCCGTCTACCTCTGTTATCGACGCCAACGCCGCACTTCGCCACATTGGACGCCGCACCCGTTGGCACCATCGGTGAAAAAGAAAAAAAAAACTAAAACACGAAATAGAAACACACGAAACAAAACAGTAAAAAAAAAATGATCGATCGAACCGAAAGAAATTGGAAGAAAAAGACATGAAGGAAGGAGGAAGAAGAGGGGAAAAAAAGTGCGAAAAGAGTGCACAACCCATTATGGAACTTTTACAAAAGTCATAACGCAATTTACAACTTTTTTTTTGAATTTACACTTTTCAACCCTGAATGAAAAAAAAAAAACTTTTACAAAATTCATAATGCAATTTACAAATCTCATAACGCAATTTACAATTTTTTTTTTTGAGTTTACACTTTTCAACCCTGAATGAAAAACAAAAAAAGAACTTTTACAAAATTCATAATGCAATTTACAAATCTCATAACGCAATTTACAACTTTTTTTTTGAGTTTACAATTTTCAACCTTGAATGAAAAAAAAAACTTTTACAAAATTCATAACGTAATTTACAAATCTCATAACGCAATTTACAAATCTCATAACGTAATCTACAACTTTTTTTTTTTTTTTTTTTTGAGTTTACACTTTTCAACCTTGAATGAAAAACAAAAAAAAAAAACTTTTACAAAATTGATAACGCAATTTATAACTTTTTTTTTTAGGTTTACACTTTTCAACCATGAATGAAAAACCAAAAAAAAAAAAAAAAACTTTTACAAAATTCATAACGCAATGTTGTAAATTGCGTTATGAATTTTGTAAAAGTTCATTTTTTTTTGTTTTTCATTCGGGGAGTTGAAAAGTGTAAACCTAAAAAAAAAAGTTGTCAATTGCGTAATAGGATTTATAAATTGCGTTATGAATTTTGTAAAAGTTCTTTTTTTTCATTCGAGTTGAAAAGTGTAATCTCAAAAACAAAGTTGTAAATTGTGTTATGAGATTTGTAAATTGCATTATGAATTTTTGTAAAAATTCTTTTTTTCATTCGGGGGTTGAAAAGTGTAAACTCAAAAAAAAAAAGTTGTAAATTACGTTATAAGATTTGTAAATTGCGTTATAACTTTTGTAAAAGTTCCATTACTTTTTTTTTCCTCTTCTTCCTTCTTCCTCCTTCCTCCTTCCTCCTTCCTTCCTTCCTTTTCTTCTTCCTTCCTTCCTTCCTTCACGTCTTTTTCTTCCAATTTCTTTCGGATCGACTAATCAAAAAAAAATTATTGTTTTGTTGCTTTGTTTCTATTTCATGTTTCAGTTTTTTTTTCTTTTTTACCAGTGGTACCAGCCGGTGCGGCGTTCAAGGTGGCGGGTGCGGCGTTGGCGTCGACGGCGGCGGCGAACGTGCGGCGAGCTGAATGAATTGATCCTGGTTCTGGTTTAGAGAGGAAGGGCCTGGAAGAGGAAGAGGAAGAAAGGAAGGGCATTATGGTCATTTTGCATAAATTTGCATAACCCTCAAAAGTCTTTGTCACCTCTTAGTCTTTTTACAAATTCGGCGGGCTTCTGGAGGTTTTGCAAATTCATATGGTATTTATTTATCTTTTTCCCATTATAAAATGGAAAAATATAGAAATGTTATGAAATAAATGAGAGATGAGAAGAACCGAGAGAGAGAACAATTGTATCCTTTGTTCGGATGTGTATACACTTGCATAATATATGTCTATTATTTATAAGCATAACTCTATAACTTAGAATAAATGAGATTATATAATTATAAGAAAATAATGGGGAAATAATAGAAAGATAGATATCTATATTGATATATTTTAATATATTATTCATAATACTTCCCTAGATGTCCATGACTAAACATGTGCTTAATAAAAGAAATTCAACTAAGAAAAATCTAGTAGGACAAAAACTTAGTAGAAGAAAAGAGTACATTGTTTAGTGATACACTTAATAGTGATATTTCATTAAAAACCTTGTTAGGAAATAGGGGTAGGGGAGTAAACCCGGGCTACCGAGATCCGGATATGGTTGTCCGGGGTTATTTTTCCAGAATAGGGGCAAAATGTCAGATGCGTAATCGTGGTGTAAAACGCGCGATTGTACATGTCGGCTTTGATCGGGACTGCGTGACAATTCACTTCCCTATTTAGGAGCATTTTTCGATGCATCTATTTTATAAGAGATAGTGTTTGTACCATCTCGCGACCGGGGCGTGGCAGCCCGGGTGTATTCCCTTCTGCTGGGATTTTTGTTTGACCGCGGCTTCTTATGCCTCGGTGATAACTTATTTAACTGAACGTATTTGACCGCGGCTTCTATGTCTCGGTGATAATTTATTAACCAAAAGTATAGCATAATTGGTGCATCCAGTTTGGGGAGTCTTAAATAAGAATGCTTGAAAGAAACATTGTGTCTTGTCTTTCGGCGAAATATGAAGCGAAATTGAAAATACTAAATCAATTGAAAAGGCATAAAAACGAATGCGCCGTCGGTCTATCTTAGCGGGTGGGACCGAGGTCTAAGCTGTAATAGATTCTCGGTTGTCGGCATTCCAAGTCCTTTTGACCGCTCTCGCCCGGGGTCTCCCGAACGTAGGCGCCCTTTTCCGGTTTTTCCTTTATGCGGTAAGGACCCTCCCGGTTGCCGCTAGCTTGCCATCGTCTCGCGTTCTTGTTCCGATGTCGGCGCGTCGGAGCATCGAGTTTCCCGGTTGAAGGAGCGAGGTTCACCTTTCGGTTGTACTTTGCGATGAGCTAGCAGCGATTAGGTCTCGACAGTGCGCCAGGATTCGTGCCTCATCAATGAGGTCTAACTATGTCATCAAGGCGTCACTGCTCGAGTCTTCTCCTTTCCTGCTAGATTTCATTTTCCTCCATGTCGGTTGGCCTATCTCAACCGGGATCATAGCCTCGCATCCGTATGTTAAACGAAATGGAGTTTCCTGAGTGGAGATTTGGACGCTAGTCCTGTATCCCCACAAAACACCGTAAAGTTGCTCGACCCAAGAAGAGAAGAATCGGCGTCCTCCATACGTCTTCTCAATCCGTCGACAATGACTTTGTTGGCGGCCTCGGCCTTCCCGTTGGATTGAGGGTGTTCGACGAGATGCAAAGTGATGGATGATGTCGAGGTCCGACATCATACTACGAAACCCTTTATCAATGAAGCGAGTCCCATTATCGGTAATTATCTCGTAGGGATCCGAACCGAGAGACGATGCTATCTTTGAAAGAATCGTTGAATGCGGGCCGAGGTGATCGTGGTCAACGGCTCGGCTTTTATCCATTTGGTAAAGTAGTCGACGGCGACAATGAGATACCTTAACTGTCCTGGGGCTGTTTTGAATGGTCCGAGAAAATCCATCCCCCATTTGTAGAAAGGCCGGGGGCCGTAATGCTTTCGGCTACGACGGGGAGCGCCAAAGGATGTTGGCATGTTTCGACAACCGTCACACCTTCTTACTTGTTTCCATGGAGTCGGCCGCCATCGTCGGCCGAAGTACCCGACTCTAAGTGCTTTCCGAGCTAAGGATTTTCCCCCATATGCGACCGTTGATGCCTTCGTGTATCTCGGCGAGAACGTACCTGGCCTCGGTCGCATTCAAGCATCTCATCATGGGAGAGTGTAATCCTTTCCTATATAATTGATCGTCCACTATAGTGTACATGGTGGCTTGTCGGATCAATTTTCTAGCTTCCGTCTTGTCGACGGGTATAATTCCTCTTTCCAGATAGTCCTCGATTAGTTTTCTCTAGTCCGAGGCTGATGATATGGACATGACACAACTCGGTTCATCCAGATTTTGTTGGACGACGGTTCGGTAATTTCCCAGACCTTTGGTGCTAGCCAGCTTTGATAGTATGTCGGCCCTGGTATTTTCCTCCCAAGGGATGTGAGTGACTGTTACCTCTTCAAACTCGACTATCATGCCCTTGGCTTTGTTCAAGTACTTTGCCAACAACAGGCCTTTGGCTTGATATGAGCCATGTATCTGCGCCGCTACGAGCTGGGAGTCGGTCAGGATTCTGACTTTCTGTGCCCCGTGCTCCTTTGCTTGTTCGAGGCCGGCCAGTACTGCCTCGTACTCTACCTGGTTGTTGGATGTCGGAAACTTGAGGTGGAGAGAGTGTTCGACGGCAATTCCGTCCGGATTTTCAATTATTATTCCAGCTCCACTCCCCTTTGCATTTGAGGATCCGTCAACGTACACCGTCCATTCTTTGAGGCCGACCTCCCTTTCAGAGTGGGTTGGGGTAAGTTCCCTTACGAAGTTGGCTAAGGCTTGCAACTTTATCGCATGCCGGGCTTCGTAGGAAATGTCAAATTCAGATAATTCTATGGTCCGGCTTGTCATTCGCCCGGCCAAGTCGGCTTGTGTAGAACTTGCCGGATTGGCCGGGTACGTACCACGACTTTGTGCCCCCGAAAATATGGGCGTAGGCGTGTCTTGCCGCCATCAACAAAGCGAATGCTACCTTCTCCAACTTTTGATATCGAGTTCCGAGGTGCAATGCCTTGCTTACAAAGTAGATCGGTACCTGTCCGGCTTGGGTTTCACGAACCAGAGCGGCGCTTATGGCCTCTTTGCCTACGGACAAGTACAGGAAAACCGTCTCTCCTGAGTCGGGCTTGGATAGGACCGGCGGGGTTGTCAGGCATTGCTTGATCTTTGCAAATGCGGACTCACATTCCGGGTTCCATCCGCCTCGTGTCTCCTTCTTCAGTAGTTTGAAGAAGGGTAACGCGTTTTCGGCCGACTTAGGCAGGAACCTTGTCATTGCCGCCAATCTCCGGTTAGTTGTTGTACTTCCTTTTTGTTGGTCGGTGCTTTCATCTCCAACACCGCTTTGCACTTGTCGGGGTTTGCTTCAATTCCTCGGTGTGTAAGCATAAACCCGAGGAACTTTCTGCCCGGGACTCCAAAGGCACATTTTGCGGATTTAGCCTTATTCGGTGCTTCCGCAACTTTTCGAACGTCTGTTCGAGGTCTCGGATGTGGTCTCCCGGCTTGATCGACTTGACGATCATATCGTCAATGTACACTTCTATATTTCGACCGAGCTGGTCTTCAAAGACTTTGTTCATCATCCGTTGATAGGTGGCCCAGGCGTTTTTCAATCCGAACGGCATGACATTATAGTAATAATTAGCCTTGTCGGTTATGAAGGTCGTCCGTTCTTGATCTTCCGGATGCATCGCTATTTGATTGTATCCGGAGTAAGCATCCATGAAGGATAGTAGTTGAAATCTGGATGAGTTGTCGACCAACTAATCGATGCTCGGCATCGGGTAAAAGTCTTTAGGGCAGGCTCTGTTTAAATTGGTGTAGTCTATACATACTCTCCAATTCCCATTAGGCTTTATGACCATGACCGTATTAGATAGCCATGTGGTATATTGTATTTCCGGATGAATCCGGCCTCTAATAATTCCTTCACATGCTTTTCTAAGGCGTTACTTTGTCGGTACCTGTTTTCGTCTCTTACGTGATACCGGGGTTGATCCGGTTTAATTGCCAACCTGTGATGGCGAGAAGGTGGGGTCTATTCCGGTACTTCCGAGGCCTTCCATGCGAATAAGTCTCAGTTCACTTTTAGGAACTCGCTTAATGTCTCTTTGAGCTCGGGATCATTGCGCCTCCTATCTTCGTGACTTGGGTCGGATCTTCCCCCAAGATTAAATCTTCCAACTCCCCTTCTGGCTCAGGTCTTGGATGTTCAGGTTCCTCGTCTCTTATATCCAGTTCCACCACACTAACGGGTCGGCCCTGTAGTTTGCCTTTTTCCTCGCCCGAGGTTCTTGCAACATCTTGACCCTGGGATGATGATGCCTTCTCGGTCTTGTTCTCACGCATAGTTTCATAGTAACATTGCCGAGATTCTTTTTGGTCCCCGGTTATTGGTATTACCTGGTTTTTGGAGCTAACCATCTTTAACATTTGATGCTTGGTGGAAACGATCATATCCCGGTGTGGATGGTTGGTGCGCCCAATATCATATTGTACGGAGAGGGAAGTCGGCCACGATGAATCTTACCCTCTCGGCTTTGAAGGCTTCTTTAGTTCCCAATGTAAGCTTTAGGTCGATGTACCCCTTTGGCTGGATTGCTCCTGTTAAAGCCCACAAGTGTTGTCTTGCATGGACTTGAGTCTTCTTTATCCAAGTTCATCCTTTTAAAGGCGTCCCACATGATAATATCCATTTGAACTCCCGAGTCAACGAAAATCCTTTTCACAAGGCAGTTTGCCAGGATCCCGGTAATTACCAACCCATCTTGGTGTCCCGGCACAACGTCTTTTAGGTCTTCGGAGGTGAACTGTAATGATGGAGGCGTCGGCCGGCCATGGTCATCTTTAAACTTGGGGGTTCTTGCGATAGTACCTCCCTCAAGTATTTCTTTCTTTGACTTGCGGTGTCTCCTCCTCCGCCCAAGCCTCCACCGATTACATTGCACACCTGTGGTTCATGTCTATTTAGGGAAGTGCTCGTCATCGAAAGATGACTTTCGTCTATTCCATCGACCTTCCGGTCGTGTGGGGTCAGACTCGGACTTCGACCTCCTTGTTTCCTTTTGTTGTTCTTCCGACCCTGTGTTTTTATCAGGTATTGGCGCAACTTACCCTCTCGGATGAATTTTTCAATTGCGTCCCTGAGTTCGTAGCATTGATCTGTAGTGTGTCCCGGTCCATCATGGAAGTCACAGAACTTTGAATGATTCGTGGTGGGCCGAAACCGTGTGGGCCGAGGTCTGTCAACTTTTTTCATCTCTGTGAAGGCCACTTCTTTACATAACTGGCCGCGCGAAACATTGAGTGGAGTGTATCTCTCATACCTCGGCTTCTTTTCTGACTTGTCGGTTTTTGGCCTGCTATCCCGATTCTGACTGCGGGAGTCTTCCCTACGACCACTCGACTGATTCTTATTCCGGGGTGGTGTACTTCTTCGTTTATCGTCGCCATTAGTATTGGCGATCTCCAACCGCTCTACTTCCAAATGCGCTTCGCTCGAGTGTTAAACTCGGTGAGAGTGTATACCCGGTTCTTGAAGATGGAATTTGCTAGCGGGAAGAAGGATCAGCCGTCGACGAGGCAATGTACGTGAACACTTTTCGGGAGGGATCTTAAGCTGGAGGGCCACCTCCTTAAATCTGTCCAAGTATTTTTGTAGCGTCTCCCCGTCGTTGCTTTATCTTACTTAGGGTATCCGAGATTTGGGTTGTTTAGGCTAGTTGCGAAATTCAATTCGAATTTTCGCCCGAGGTCTTGAAAATCATGGATGGACCTTCTCGACAGCGTGTGGAGCCAGATTTGAGCTGGTCCGATCAATGTGGCCGCGAAGAGTCGACTAATGACCGAGAGCCTTTGATTTGCCTCACGAACATGAGTAGCTCGAAGGCGTCGAGATGGGCCCTTGGGTCGGACACGCCATCATATTTTGGTAACGAGGCCAGCTCAAATTTGCTAGGGTATGGAGCATTCTCGATTTCTTCCGAGAAAGGGCTGCTGTTGTGGCCCGCTATATATTTCACGTGATATTCCCGGGGCGAGCCCTTTGGTCGGAGCGGCCTCTCTCTGTCTCGGTCCTCGTCATCCAAGGTCTTTCCTAGAAAACGTTTCTTCCGAGCCGACATGTGGTCTCGGGTCTCATCATGCTCAGAGTCCGTTTCTGGAGAGGTCGTTTTCTATGCATACCGGTCATGCTTTGAGTTTTTGGTGGCCGAGGGCTTCCGTGTTTCCGGGATATCCTTTCTTTCTTTCTCTTTATACCCGGAGTCTGCTCGTGTTCCGACGCTTTAGCTGCTGGGAAGTGGTCTTTCACGATCTCGTTGCATTACTCTCAAATCTTCTTGGCTATTTGGAGGTCATGTCAGCTTCTACATATTCTCCATCCTCCTCGCATTGATTCTGTGTGTTCTGGAGGAGGAGGAAGTCGGGTTTGGTGTGTCGTTGCATTTATCTCCTGCGGAGGAGGCAGGCGTGTCGACACACTTGTTCCCATCCTTGCTATGATTGTTATTGGGAATACCCTTAGGCCGAGGGGAGGTCCTTGAGTCTTGGCGCCAACTTGACTCGGCTCGGCTGCGCACGCGATGGACTTTCCGGTGAGGGTTCCGACTGCAGCTTCTAGTAGTAGCCATTGTTGGTCACAGGGATCGAAGTTTACGGTCCCCACGGTCGATGCCAATGTTCCAGTGTGGAACCAGATGTCCAGCCCAGATGGATGGTGGTTTGATCTTGGATTGGGTTGCTTACGCCGGAATATCTAAGGGTAGAGATATCCCGGTAAGTGATGAATCACTGGATACAAGGCCTTTCGCCAGAGGGGGAGGGGGTATGTGTTCAGTGGGGTTGTGCGGTGTGAGGCAGAAAGTAAATAGCTAGAGTTAGAACGTGTGCACCTTGGTGTTCTCCCCTTGTATTTATAGGGTGTTCCACGGTATCTTAACTGCACAATCTATCATATCCCTGGATTATGGATATGATAGATTGCCCCATGATTGTAGGGGACCCTGTGATACTCGTCATCCCTCTACTGGGCCGTCCCCTGACTGGGCCGATGTTCGGGCGTGCCTCCGCTGGGCCGCCCCCTAATTGGGCCGAGGGTCAGGTCCATAACAGTATCACAAATCTGATTCATTTCATTTGAAGATGACTGATTCATTTCAATTGAAGATTCCTCAGCAGAATCAGTCGAGGAAGACTCTTCATCTACACTAATATTCCCATTTTCAGCATCCATGAAAGTAGCATCTGATCGAGAATTGCTCCTAATAAAATTATGTATGGCCATTGTTGCACAAACTATGTGGATTTGTGTTTTGTACCTATATTTGCACATTTTTTGTAGGATTTCAAATCTATTCTTTCACACCACAAAAGTCCTTTCTATAGTGGACCACAAACTTGAGTGATAAAAATTGAAGGCCTATTTTTCATTTCCAAATCCATATTGACGCCTTTGAATTTCGCGGTGATAATTTGACCTTTATAGGGACCAAGATACCCAAAATGGTGTTCCATATCGAGAATCGACCAAATAATATTTACCTAATAAATGGTGAAAACATTTTGAAGGTGTGAGATAAATTCAAATGTGAAATGCAGACATAGTTATTTAGTTGAAGTATATGAAAAGATACCTTGAGGTGGATAAGGGAAATTCATAGATGAATATAAGGTAGCAACTTGAAACACACGAGCATCATGCGCACTACCTTTCCATCCCACCAACACGAAACGTAAAGCACATATCCCAATCACATACCACCATGACATTCTGTGTTGGAATTCCCTTTCTCCCGATATATTTATCTCTCGTCCGATTGCTGACCACACACTTTATATGTGTTCCATCTATTGCTCCAATGACATCCTTGAAATAAGGGTAATATCGACGATCATTCTTTATATGTGGGTGGCAGCCACGGAATTCGGGATCAGATGGTTTGACATTTTCCTTACCTAGACTAAGGCAAGCTCCTAATACCTTATGCAACAGCCTACTTACAGTTTCCCCTGAATGTTGAAAAAATTCTTGAACAACCCTATTGCCTACTCCGTGTCCAATAGTGAACAAAAACATGGCTACCATTTCTTCAACTCCGACACCCCTAGAATTCCGTAACCCAAGCCTGGCTAAATTGTTGCATTAGTTGTAGAACATATGTGGCTCTACTCTAAACATTTCATGACATCGTGGACCGTGACTTGCCAATATTTCTTGAACTTGAATGCCCTGTGTGCACACTAGTATGACGCGGTTCTTTGCACACATAAGGAGAAAGATATTGACACATATACGCACATAATTGTTCAGCCTCTGTTTGGTCTGCATCCATATCAGATAATTCTTGAGACTCATCATCTTCCTCTTGTTCCTCTGACATAATTTGTTTCCTCTAATTTGACATTGCTTATGTATCTTGTGAGTGTAATTAAATTCATATGTAAGCACCATATGTGTAAAAAAACCTACTGCACTAAGCATTCTACAATTGTGTGGATAAAAATAAAAGGGTGAAGGGTCAATTTTACACACGACCTTTGCCTCAGGGAGCGCCCAGCACCACGACCTTTTTTCTGGATAAAAAATACACACGACGTTACGTTTTGGGAGCGCCAAAGACCACGGCCCGTTAGTTGACCGTCAACTTGGATGGAGCGCGACGTGGCGATTTGGACCGACACGGCGCGTGGAATAAAAAAATTCAAAAAATTAGGAAAAATTCAAATAATTCGAAAAAAAAAGTAAAATAATTAGAAAAAAATTCAAAAAATTAGGAAAAAATTAAAATAATTAGAAAAAAAATTCAAAAAATTAAAACAATTCAAATAATTAGAAAAAATTCAAATAATTAAGGAAAAATTAAAATACATTCGCCAGTGGGCCCCACCACCTAAGCAACCTTCGCCGGCTGCGGCGGCGGATAACAATCTTGGTGGAGGAGGAGTTATATATACGGTAGGTGCAGTTGTTGAAGATGCATTAGAGTAAGCTATTCATTGAAAAAATATTAATTAATTAATTAAGATAATCTTCTTGTCAATTCTCCCTACGAGATAAATCTAATCGACGTGTAAAGTCGACTAAGGCGAGTGGGGCCCCGGCGAGGGGTATTTTATTTATTTTTCTAATTATTTTAATTTTTCCCTAATTTTTTGATTTTTTCCTAATTTTTTGATTTTTTTTTCTAATTATTTTAATTTTTTTCGAATTATTTGAATTATTTCCTAATTTTCCTAATTTTTTTTTAAAAAATTTCGAATTTGTTTGATAATATTTAAAACTAAGGGGAAAAAGGGTAATTTCACCTAAAACTAAGGGCAAAAGTGTAATTTCACCGCGTTCTTGTTCACTTTCATCCAAGTTGACGATCAACTAATGACCATAGTCTTTAGCGCTCCCAAAACGTAACGTTGTGTGTATTTTTTTATCCAGAAAAAAGGTCGTGGTCTTTGCTCCCCTCGATAAGAAAGGTCGTGTGTAAAATTGATCTTTCACCCAAAATAAAACCATATCAATAACAATAAAATAATTCTACAGTCGTAGTTCAATAAAACATATCATATTACAACCCTAAAACCCTTACATATCATATCATATTACAACCATTCAGTAACCATAACAATAACCATATTAAGAATACAAACAGCAAAGTCATAGGTTTTAATAATTAAAAATACAACCATATCAATAACAAATAAAACCATTCTACAACTCTTACAATAAAACCCTTATCATTGTTCAAAAAAATCTAGGGAAGGCGAACCATAAAGCGCAGCCAGCTTAGCAAGTACTCTTTGTTCTCCAAGAATGAAACAAACATTTCCCGATTAACCTTATCGCGCAGAAGGGTGGCACATTGGTTCCGAAAATTTTCATCACATTGGACTTCTTCAAGGGCAAGCAATTCGGACATCACATTTTTTAAGTTGTGACCATGGATATCATTACATCTTTCGCCTTGTCTTGGGATGTTGCTATGATGCTCATGGCATCAGCAATTTGTTTAGAAGCTGGAATTTTCTGTTTTTTCTTATGAATTGACCCTTCTCCTCTCTTCCTCTTAGAATGGCTTCTTGAATAGTAGGAACTGTTGGTGGACTGTGTCCCGATAAGTTCATGCTTCCTAAATCAGCTGACACTCCTATACTTGGTCTTGGGTCAACACCAACCCGTTTGTCCTCTTGTCCACGAGCCCTCCGCATCATCCTTGGTTGGTCGGTAACAATCTTCCTCTTGTGCCTGAGGTTGTTTGGCAGATAGTGAATACATATCCTCTCCAGTTGCAACCACATCCTTGAATATCATCTTTATCTTATTTTCAAACATTAAGGCATTGTACCTAAATTTTCTATAACCCTTATTCGCCTGCATACAAACAAGTAAGCAAAGTCAAAAAATATCCACAAGTAAGCTGAAAATGTTAACAAATAACAGAACCGGAAACAGCAAAGTCATAGGTTTTTATACCTTTATTTTCTCTTGCCTCCACTCATTAGAAGCAAAAACAACATTTGTTATTGGGTCCGCCCCCCACAGGTCTCTTTGAGTAATGTATCCCACGTCCTCAACTCTTTCTTTAAGATTTCTAAAATATTCTTCAATTGTTTATATCCATATCCTTTCCCAGTTTTCTGAACAAAAGTTGTCACAATGTTCATCCAACCCACCTTTGTAAATGCTAGACCATTGCGCTCTTTTTTGAAAATTTGGTCAACGCAAGCGTTGACAAGGACCTCGATTGACAAATCACCCCATACTACTTTGTCCATAATTATATAGCTAATAAGTGCATTAAAAAAAATACCATTATGTATGCACAAGCATAACATAAAAGAACAAACAAAGAAGCTGGACCACATCAGAAAAATATTCACATTTCTCATCAAAGTTCCTCATACACCCAGTAAAGTAGTAAAGCGAGAATTAGACACGATCATCTAAAAGATTTAATGAAGTGATTAACACATTAGAAGGTTCTAGTTTTCCTTTTTTCTAAAAAGTGACAAAATTTTACTCGTTCAAAGTAAACCTTCTTGATAAGAATAGGGTAGACATATTAATCTGTCCAACACTAGAACCACCGAGAACTGATTTTCCAAAGTAGTTGACAAGATTACACGCTCAGAGAATATTAGAGAGTGAGGAGTACATATTTCTTACAGTAAATATTGCAGAAAGGTTGTCCTGTCATGATCATTTAGAGTGAGGAGTACATATTTCTTGTAGTAAAGACTACCAATTCATTGAAAGGAACAAATAAGGTTCTAGATTTCCTAACTCGTGCAACATAAACACCGTAGATGAGATCAATAACTTAAAGTCATGTCCTAACTAAAATTTTTAAAAAGAAATGCTTCAGAAAGCATCAAACTAACAAGATTCTTCAATTCCTAGTATTGTAATTTGGATGATGAGAAAACAAATGTTTATCCTCATAAGCATTCATTGCCTACAACGAGCTATAAAAAGAAAGAAACCACTTGTTATACATAAGTCCAAGATCAGATGGGAGATCACAACTCCTCTCATATGTCTTTCTTTTATATAATATGAGAGGAGTGGGACTTCACACTCCACCCTCCCTCGCAGGGCCCGTCGTCCCGCCTAAGACAACGACTCGAGCCGGGCTCGATACCATTAGTGTGAAGTCCACATCGACCTGGAAAGCGAACGAAACATGCCTTATAAGGGTGCGGAGACCTTTCCTGTGGGACGCGTTTTGATATTTAGGCGTAGAAAACAAAATCGTGAGGCCTTGTGTGTGTCAAAGCGGAATGATATCCACAGCCGAGCGCTTGGGATGTTACACAAATAGTTGGCAAAATTAAATGAGCTCAAACCAAGTAGTTGGCGAAATAAATGAGCACCTTCAAGCTGAAGCTCAGGCAGGCGAGTTGACACACAACGAATATTTTTTTTTGCAGAAAGTGGGCATTTGTGGAGAGAGATGAGGAGCTGTTGATAAGCTACAAAACCCAGCTTTTGAAATAAGCCAATTTAAGCCCATAAGTCCAATTGGGCAAGTTTTGTATCCAAACAAAAAAATAACAAAAATACTCATAAGTACTTTTCAAACAATTAATAAACTCAAAAGCCGCTCAAAAAAGCTCTTCCAAACACCCTCATTACATTCATATACATTACTTCCAATTTGGTTAACCAGGCACTAACAAAATACAGATACCTTGTGAATATAATTTGTTTTGTTGGTCAAATGCCAGATTTTTTTTTTTTTTTTTTTTTTTTTTTTTTATAAATTTAGTTAACACTTAATTAATAGTTACTCCTCCGATCCTAAATATAAGGCAAAGTTAACTTTTTTGGAGAGATTAAGGTTTAATTAAATTATTTTAGAGTGTTTATATTTTTTCAAACTAATTAGTTTTTGGTAATAAATTGATGTATAATTTAAATATATATAACATATGATATAATTAAATAACTTATTTAATTTTCTTAATTAAAAAAAAGTTCAACGAATACGGATAATTTCACGGGATCGGCGCCTCTCCTCTTCCTTATACGGGCCGTCGGATGAAGATCTGGAAGGTCCAAATTTTTTTTAATAATTTACCGCATACGGTAACAATTATTTTTTTAAAAAAAAACTGGACCGTCCAAATCTTCATTCGACAGTCCAGATAAGGAAGAGGATGGAAGAGGAAGGTTGGGGAAGAGGAGGGGAGCCGGTTCCAATTTCACATGGGGTCTCCTACGATATTATCTTTTATTTCTTTCCGTGATTACGGAGGCAAAAAGTCCCACCCTGAAAACAGAGAAAGACCCAAAGCTAGGGAGAAGAACTGGTGGGTGGGGTCTGGAAGACGATCATCACATTTGATTCGCGCGAAACAGACGTTGGGGGAAGCAACTACTTCCAGCGAAGTTTCTTGAATGGGCGTGGAGAATGAGATTTCTCCGGCCGATGCTCATGGGGCTCCCGGCAAGGAGCAGCAAGCTGCCGGAGTGGGAATTCTTCTTCAGATCATGATGTTGGTTTTGTCTTTCGTTCTGGGCCACGTTCTTCGTCGCAAGCGGATATATGTTATTCCTGAAGCAAGTGCTTCTCTTCTCATAGGTACTCTCACGGTGATCGCTGTTCGTTTAATTGGTATTTTGGTTTTTCTTCTCTCTCAGGGGTCATTGTTATTTTTCTTTTTCTTTTTTGAAAATTGCCTTGCTTTTGCAGGTTTAATTGTTGGTGGACTTGCTAACGTTTCAGACACAGAAACTAGTATCAGGTCATTGCAATGCCTATCGGTTACACTAATCTGTTTACAAGATTTCGAAGGACGATGCTTTTGTATTGGATCTTGTGTGTTTCATGAGCTGACTTGTGCGTTTTTATTTTCATTCTCTTTTGCAGGGCGTGGTTCAATTTTCACGAGGAATTTTTCTTCCTATTCCTGTTACCTCCCATTATATTATATCCTCAGTGAAGTTTATTATATAGGTCTCCTTTTTTATTATCATATGGCTAATGTTATCTACTTATATGGGTGCGCTATATTGCCTTTTCTTTTCCTTGACTGTTGAGTTTACTCAGTCTGGTTTCAGTCTCTCACCTGTGAGTGCCTCCATTTTCCTGGTCTTGAGCTTGCGCTTTAATTTTCTCTGGATAGCTTTACTCAGGTCTTGATTTTTTCTGGACAGAAACCTTTCTTCTCAAATTTTGGAGCAATTGTGACATTTGCTATATTTGGTACCTTTATTGCTTCAGTAGTCACGGGCGTTTTAGTGTGAGTTATCTTCCCCTAATTTATGTTTTTCCATTATGTTTAGCTATTTTTGCTCTTTTGGTTCATTAGAGTTTATTGATTTCATGCTAGCATTTTTCTCCTATCTGCTGCAGTTATCTTGGTGGTTTACTCTTCCTCATGTATAGACTTCCTTTTGTGGAATGCCTAATGTTTGGTTCTTTGATATCAGCAACTGATCCTGTTACTGTTCTATCCATATTTCAGGTGATGCTACTTATTCCT
Organism: Acacia melanoxylon; assembly: GCA_019022615.1. Classification (NCBI taxonomy): domain Eukaryota; kingdom Viridiplantae; phylum Streptophyta; class Magnoliopsida; order Fabales; family Fabaceae; genus Acacia; species Acacia melanoxylon. Next base: position 1,207,908 of record JAFJYJ010000108.1, read on the forward strand.
TTTTTTTTTTGGTATATATTTTATTGCCTCCAATACTGCAGTTACTTGTTCTGACTTCTAATATTTAATTCATAACTTCTTTTAATCAAATATGGATAAGCGTCAAAATGCCTTGGAGTGTTGATAGGTGGGACTCATTAGCATTCTTCTTCACTAGCTTATTTGTTTGTTGCTCAAGTTGCTGCTACTTTTGCTTAGATGATACTTGATTTAATGACACATGTTACTGATTGATTTTGCCAACCCCATTCAGTGGGATAAGTCTTCTTCTTGTTGTTGTTGATTGATTGATTATGATATTTGTCTATAAAATAACTCTCTTGGCACTATGTAGCAGGAAAATGTAAGGGCTAGAAATAAGTCTAGTGAATCACTCTTCAAAGACCTTGCCTTTTTAGGACTACACTTTATTTATCTCTTTTCATTTTGATGCTATACTTTTGATTGAAGATGAAATTTTATTGGAAAAGGAGAATGATGCAACAGAGATGTGCTTGGTAGTCCATTTTGCTGTTCAGGTCCAATGCACACGATCCTTAATTATAGATATGATAATTTTTGAACATTTTGAACTAGGGGTTTTCATACTTTTCTCATTTTCTACCCAACTAGCTGGATAGAATTCTGTTTCCTTTTCTATTCATAGTACTTGGAGGATTATCCAACATACTTAATGTAACTATGTGTTGGTGTCTGACTCTTTGTTCCTAATATGTGCGTCCTTTTGCCTTATTTGCAGGAGCTTGGCACAGATGTCAACCTCTATGCCCTGGTGTTTGGAGAATCAGTCTTGAATGATGCAGTAAGTATTCATTACTATTTTCCTTAATTTTATCTTTTTTTTTGTAGTACATTATCTGTCAAGATATGGATTGTGCTAACTGACTAATTTGTTTACCTTTTTGTTTGTTCACCCCCCTACCTACTCATCCTCATGTGCTATGAATAGATAGCAATTTCCTTGTACAGGTATTTGACATTCTACACTGTCTTATTGTTATTTATAGTAAGTATGAATAAGGGTGTGTTTGGTTTGAGAGGAGGGGATGGGAGGGGAGGAAAAATGAACCCCTCCCCTCATATGGTTTGAAATTTTGGAGGGGAGGGGAGCAAAAAATTGCTTCTCTCTCCCCTTTCCTCCCCTTTTTTGGTTCCCTCCAAATTGGGTGGTTTTGGAGGGAAGCCAAAAATCTTGACTAATTTACCCCCGTCAAATTTGTGAAATTCCTTTGAATACACTCATTGAAAAAATAAACCTAGGCCGCCAATCGGCTTCTTCTCATTCATCACACGCATCTACATCAATAGCAAACTAATTACTCTTCATATTATTTTTTGACATTGAGTTTTCACTGAACCGCCAAATGGAGAAACTCAGTTGTTACGTGAGGATGGTCCTTCGGCTTTGCCCCAAGATGACTAGTTTTGGTTTGATTCCATGTATTATCAAATATATATATATATTCAAAATGGGATTTTGAGTGTTCAGAATTTTGGGAAAAGATTAAAACTGAACAATTTTACTAATGTCACCCAAAAAATAATATATGAATTTGATTTTTGAAATTATATTATCATATCAATAAGAGATAAAAATATAATTATATAAGTTTTTATATACATATTAATTTAGTATTTTTAAAATATTTATTATATTAGCTATTGATAAAAATATCATTTTTATACACATATTACAATATTAATGTAATAATTTAATTTAAATCCAAGTGTAAATTAATTTAAACAATCTATATTATAAAAGCATAAAGTAATGTGCAAGGGTAAAATGGTCAATTAGTTATTACCACCCTCCCCCTCCCCCCTTGAACCAAACAAAGGATCTTTTCCATTCCCCTTCCCTCTAAGTCTCTAACAAACCAAACAAGGTAACATACGCCTTCCATCCCCTCCCCTCAAACCAAACACACCCTAAAGGTTCACCTCTATCTAAAATCCTTCATGCAGGACGATGTCATCAGTCAAATCTAACCATTCTGGACAAAATTTCTTCATGGTGGTTGTGAGATTTTTGGAGACTTTTGTTGGTTCGATGTCTTCAGGTTAGTCATAAAGATCATATCTTGTGTTTTCTTTATCCAGTGTTAAAAACTAGTCAAATTTTCTCCATGAACTGCAGAGTTTGCTATATATTCATACCTGGTATTGTTTGGGACTTGTACATGTTCTGAGGAGGACTTAAATGAACAGAGTTAACTGCCATATTCCATGTTGTTCCATCTGGATGACATGTCTCGTACTTATGATATCGCTCTTGGTTGCTTACCTTGATATAATTCTTGACGATGATGAATCCTTGCCTCTTGGTTTTCTCGTGCATGTGGATTGGAAAGAGAGATGGAGAGCCTTGCTATAGAAATGTGCTCTTTTTTTTCTTGTAATATGTTATGGAACTGATTGTTAATTAACTAACTTCACATACACAACCCTTCACCTAGCCCTTTGTACATATAGCTAAAGGCATGAACTGCTACAACTGATCCCAAGCCTCTTACAAGTTACAACCTATTAATACATGACATGACACAAAGTGTTTCTATGTTTTGTTTATAAATTGCTTTATTCTCAATGTTCCTAAGTTGCTTGCTTTTGGTGGTTATGCAGGTGTTGGAGTTGGATTTACTTCTGCTTTGATATCCTTTTTAAGTCCACTCTTCTCCTAATTATATGCAGCATAGCACAATGGTTACTTGCAGCACATTGTGAATACCTTAACTGTTATCACCTTTTTAAGTATGCAGGATTGGATATTGACAAGTGAGTATGAGGTGTTTATTTTCTTTGACATAACCTTTGATGATAGTCATCATAACTGAAAAATATTGATATGAACAATTTTATTGTTCCATCCAGTCTTCAGAACTTGGAGAGCTGTCTTTTTGTTCTTTTCCCGTATTTCTCGTAAGTTGTCTCTTGGACCATTTTGTCATTAGTTTTCCTTAGAAGTTTATAGCATTCTTTCCTGCATACATGGTATAAATCAGTATATACATATCTATTTTTTAGGTACATGCTTGCAGAAGGTCTTGGCTTATCTGGTATTGTATCAATACTGTTTACGGGAATAGTAAGTGCACATTTTGTATCCATTCTTTATCTTTTTTTTTTTGGCTATTTCTCATCCGTGTTAAAGAAATCTTATGAGCATTCTGGTACTCTGTTTTAGGTCATGAAGCATTACACATATTCCAATTTGTCAGAAAGTTCTCAAAGATTTGTCTCTGCATTTTTTCATCTAATATCATCATTGGCAGAAACATTCATGTGAGGATTTTTCCTCAATTTGTTCTTTAATTAAAAAAAGTACTTTTGCGTTGAATGTTGTCTCATCAAGCGCAAAAGTGATTATTTTAAGACGTCCCAAACCCTAAACGATGATTTTCACTGATATGCAGATTCATATACATGGGGTTCGATATTGCTATGGAACAACATAGCTGGTCTCATGTTGGATTTATATTCTTTTCCATTGTATCCTTTCTTTCTTCTTTATTTTGTTCTAAAAACCTGAACGGTAGGGACTCATAATGGCTAAGCATTTTATTTCTCTGCTATTTTTTTCCCCTTAACTAGAACTACTCTAGATATTTATTGGGGTGGCAAGGTACTATTTCCATAACTGCTATCGAGATAAGACCTATATCATAACAACACGTGTTCATTTTATGATTTTTGCCTAGTTTTTTATGCTTCAATGATTTTCTGGTTCATTTTATTGCCCTTCAATCATTTTTATGCTCTTTGTTCTTAATTCTCTAGGAAGGCTTTAACTAAATTGTTGGTCACTTAATTCAGGGCAGCAAATGTCTTTTCTTGTGCTTATTTGGTCAATTTGGTCAGACCTGCAAACCGAAAGATACCCCCAAAACATCAGAAAGCACTTTGGTACAGTGGTAAGGAAAGGAACACTGTTGTTATTACTGACAATGCTGTGGAAAGTTTGACTCAAAAGAATGCCTTCTGCTTTTGATTTGTTCTTTGCTGATTTGCCTAAATTTGGATACCATGAAATAGGACTTCGAGGGGCAATGGCGTTTGCCCTTGCTCTGCAATCAGTTCATGATCTTCCAGAAGGACATGGGCAGACCATATTCACTGCAACTACAGCTATAGTTGTTTTAACGGTAGGCATGTTCTCTGTTGTCCCTTTGTTAAACCAGTCATTAATCATTAAATATTTAATATTAAATTATTAAACAAATACTGTAGAAATGATGTAAAATATTCCCTAATTAGACATAATGTATTTAATAAAAACTGTTCTTACTCTTGAATGAGAATATATTATAATTGAACTGCATAAATGTTAAATCCAAGATCCTTGAGATTGGGAGAAGATCATCTTATGATCAGACTTTTTTAGTTAAATTGCGTCCTATTTGTTTTCTTATCTGTGTTTGGCTAATGTATTGTGCTTTTTAACTCCATGCTCATTAAAGATAGGAACTATATGAACGAGCAAAATTACACTTTTAGTCTTTTTATTTTACATCAAGTTTTATTTTGGTCAGAAGTATATAAGTTTATTTTATCCTTTATCTCTTAAAATAAAGTAAATAGTTTCCTCTTTCTTAACACCATTAATTAGTTTAATGGAGAATGCTGATGTGTAATTTTTCAAGCCCATTAAGAAAATTTAATTTACTATTGTAATTTTTTATTAATGAATGTTATCTTATTTCTAAAGTTTTTTTAAAATATTAAAAATAATTATCATTATCATCAAACCATCATTCTCTCTATATATAGAAAAACTCTAAATTTAAACTCTTTTAGGTTGTCTGTACAGCACAAGCTGTTATCTATGTATATTTATATATTTTATGTCTTTTTTTAAAGTAAGATAAAATTAATTAATAAATAAATAATGACAATAGTGAGCTGAATTCCTTGTTTTTGGGCTTGGCTTGAAAAATTGCACATAAGCCTTTTCCATTAAGTAATTGATGATGTTAAGAAAGAAAATAACTTTTGACTATCTTTTAATAAGGATAAAAAAGAAACTTTATAAAGGACCAAAATGAAACATGACATAAGCTCAAGGGACCAAAAGTATCCTCTGCCACATGAATTTTATGGAGTGGGAGCGTTAGTATGAAAATTACAAGATTGCTTTAGATTTTGATCAGTCCTTAGTAGATGACGAGTATAACAATATTTCTGTCTCTATTCCTGTTCATATGAGGCTATAAGGTATATAAGTAAGCTGCCAAATATTTTTCCTTATCTTTTAAAATTTTGAAGCCCCATCCTTGATCATAACAAACCCTTTTTGAATATTCTAAACATTAAAATTCGTCTTTGTTTCAGGTGTTACTGATTGGTGGTTCAACGGGGACTATGCTGGAAGCCCTAGAAGTTGTTGGTGACAGCCATAACATTGACAATGCTTTGGGTCCGGTAGGCAACACCAATGTAAGTTTCACCACAGATGACTTAGTTTTATGTCTAGTATAATATCTGTATGGAGCTCATTGTATATCATTTTTATCTTGAAATATGCTAGACCCTTCATTAGTCTATGAGATCGATGGCCACTTGAGATGTGAGCTTAAATTATATTTTTGGTAGCTTTGTTCCAACATTATGGATGCTTTTTACGTACTTATCATTGAAGAGATATTGATGCATACTATGCACGTCATGGTTTAATGGTCGTTAACTATAAGAAGCGTGCGAATTACTTATACTAACAAGTGTCATAGGTGATTGAAAAGTATTTACTCATTTTCAAGGTTATTTAATTTATTCCCTTATTCATTCATTTGATAATCATGTAAAACTTTTCATAACTCAGAAATCAAAATCATTTGTACCAACAAATCCTTAGAAGTTCAAATGTTTCTTTTGGTCCTCATTTTCTGAGAGCTCATTGAAATGATACCCACAATCTTTTGAAAATGTTTTCCTCTTAAATTGAGCTTTTTGAATGTAGCATGACTCTAACTCTTAGTTGACTAAAATGTGGGAAGGTGGGGCTAATTTGTTCAGTAGAATATTCAATTTTTTGGGGGTATTTGTTTACATACACATATGTTGGAGACATTCGTATCTGAAAGAAGAAATATACAATGGGTCTTTTAATTATGTTCATAAATTATAACCAATTCAATTTCATCATGGGTCAAGTATTGTCTCCATTTCAATGTGTGTGTTTGTGTGTATATAACGGCATTGGAGAAGGTGTTTTGTTGGCACTAAACCATCCTGGGTGGACATATCTAATCTGGTGGTTCTAGATTAATGATCTTGCGTGAGGAAAGATTGTGGGTATCATTTTAATGAGCTCTCAGACCAATTTAATGATATATAGTTTTTACTTGTGTGGAGTCTCCTTTCAACTAGTTCTATTTCAAAAATACTTGGTTAGAGGTTAGGACGCATAGGCATACTGATAGGAAAGTTGTAGAAGAAGAAGATTTAGGGAAAGGAGAGGAGAGACGCAGAACTACTGCATGTTTTTCATTCATTATTCAACATATTCAACAACATCCCTTTCATTAGCCTAAGCCTCATATATATAGGTAGAGACTTAGACTCGCAAGGCAATCTAACGGTCATAACAGATATGCAATAGGTACAACTAATTACTAACAGCAATGTCTAACTACTAACTAACTCCTAACGTCCTAACTGATTAACTAACTCTAATACTTTCTACACCTTAAATATCAATACCCCCTTCCCAAAAGCATCCTTGCCCTCAAGGATGACAACAACAAAATACAAAACTGGACTTCAAAAATACAATCTGATAGAGTGAAACCACATTGCAAACATAAGCTTCATAAGCTTTTATTCAGGAAGCTTTTGCTGATCTTTTAAAACTGTTGCTTGAAATCTGGTAATAATCTGTCTTGAGTACTGCTGCGCACTGCACAGTGCACACAGGTACAATTCACCTGTTGAATTCTGGGCCAAATGGATATAATGGGTGTAATGCTGATCCAAAATGCATTTTAATAAGCTCTCCCCTGAACCAACTGAACCAAGCATCTTGCAGCAAAAACAACCAGAAAAACCCAATTAGAAAATGATCTTATAGGCCTGTTGGGTAAAACCCATGACAGCAACAACTTTGGGCCTAATTCTTGAAAAACAAAGCCCATACACTCATCTGAAAAGAAGAAAATGGGAACCAGCTGGCCACTGATTTTTTCAAACTGAACCTCTGCTGTGACAACTCCTGAATCCTTGAATTAATAATGGACCCCAGCTGTGCAGCAATATTTGCCCTTTCAAATTGCCCTTAGTCACCCAAGAGAAAGCCAAGTCAATTTCTGAATCCCTTGCTTTCTCCGTTCTCGCTGAAATGCAACTATTCCCATCGGCTTGCAAGACATCACGTGCTGGAGCGATAAGCTCGGACTCAAACAGCGATGAGGCTAAAGGACTCGACGACGCCCAAACTGAAGTCATCTTCTTTGCTGAATCGCAGACTGAAGTCGTCGTCTTCGCTGAATTGCAGCTCTCTCTCTACTTGCAAGGACAGTGACGACGCACCAAAAGAACTACCAAGAGTGTCAAAACGCGATGATTCATCAATTCCATCCCCTGATTTTGGACACTTCCAAGTCTTTGGGTTGCAACAATTAGAAACAAGATCAGATGTTGGAAACTTACTTCTATCAAAATTCATCTTCGTCTCTTTATTCTTTTCGGTTGCATCTTCCATTGTGTCCACTTTGTAATCAACTCGTTTTGGGTAGACCCAAGGAGATTCGACTCGGTTTGCCTTGAGATTCCAAGACCCAATAACACCGAGATGTAATGCTCAAACTCTTTGTTGTTACTTGCAACAACATTTCCGTTGGTGCTGATTTCCCTTTGTCCCATTTGCAAGCCTCGGGATGGAGCTACCATTGTTCCATGTTGACGTTCTTGGTAGGCGACGCCGTTTAGAGGCCCAAAATGGACTGTAGTGCTTGTTTGTACTTTTGCCAAGAAATCCGCTTTGCCCCTTTTTCTTCCTCAAAGGCCGGAGTGCCATATGTAGGCCCTTTCATCAAGGTTCTCTTTAGCCAACCGGACCTTCCAACTTTCTAGTGTATTATCACTTTTTCAAAATACCGTTCACACTGGTAATCCAACCAAGAATGTCAGTTCTTTTTTTTTTTGGATAAAATGGGCAAGCCGAAGCTTGAAAGTGAGAAATAGGAGCTAGATTATAAGACTCTAGCCCCGATACAACGGGGAAGAAGGAAACTATGAATGGCAGGATTGCTGATCCTTCAAAACCATATCTAGGCAACCTCTCGGGATAGTTGGAATCATGGCCATATCGGAACCAATGGCAACACTGTGGCCTTGCTTGGCCATATAATCAGCACAATAGATGTTTTCTCTTGGAGTATGATGAAGCACCACGTCCCAGTCTCGGAACAAAAGGTCTCGAGTCTCCCCAATAATGTCTTTCAAAGGATGATCAGCGCAATCTCTCATAAGGATATTGACGGCATCAAGAGAGTCGGAGTAAATGACGATGCTCGTAATCCCATCCGAAGACCAATCGCAACCCTATCATGATAGCATAAATTTCAGCTTCAATGACCGAAAGTAGGCCAAGGGGTTTATAGAAGCCCATCAACCATTCCCCTTTGGAATTTCTTAGTACTCCCCACATGCAGCTTTATGTTGTTGAAGCACCGATCCGTCCACATCGATGCGAACCGTATTCTCGGGAGGGGGTGTCCAAGATTCCTCGTCTATCTTGTCCGGTTGGAAAATCTTGTGGTTTAGCTTTTGATTCGCTCCATTCTCCATGAGTAGATATTTGCACCGGTGTAACATCTCCCTTGTTTCGTGGTCGTTCCTCGAAAAAGAAATTTACATCTGGACGTCCAAAGAATCCAGCATCCAGGCTAAAGGTTCTCGCCCAAGAGAAGTTCATAAATCTCCCTTTGCCTGGGTTATGCTTGGTATTCCAGTTGAGCCAAACCTGCAAGTTTCCAGAGAAAAACTGAGAGAAAAAGTTAGGTTTTAAAATAAGTTTCCATAAATTTCTGGCACGCTCACAATCACGAATTATGTGGATCACACTTTCCTCACTATTGCATTGAAAAGGGCAACCATTGTCGTTGGTGAGGCCCCTCCTAGCTCGAAGAGAGTTGGTGACAAGTCTCTCGTGACCAACTTGCCACATAAAATATTTAATTTTTTCAGGAACTTGCCATTTCCACACTTGGGCCCAGAAGTTATTAGTACTTGCTTCAACGTTGTCAGAGAGAAAATGATAGGCTGATTTTACAGAGAAATCCCCATCCTTAGCTGCTCTCCAGGTATAACAATCCGGGGAGTTGTTGGAGGGAGGATTCGATTGTAAAATGAAATTAGTAATATCTTTGAGGTAAAACTCCAAACCATCTCGTGATAGTCCCACCGTCCATTAGACGGTAGGTGATCCCTAACCGTCTCCTCTACGTTGATAGAGGAAGGATCTTTGAATAAAGGAGATGATGGGTTGGTCAAGAGGGAGCCAAAGGTCAGTCCGAACTTGGTACCCGCCCGTTATTGACCTTTTTACCACTTTTGAGAGAAAAGTATCCCAAACTTCGACAATCGCTTTCCAAGCGAGAGGAAGAGTTTTTCTTTTTGGAGATAATAGGCGGAGTACGGGTTGCCACAATTATATTTGGACCACAAGCATTGAACCCGAGAGGGCATCTTTTTTTGTTAAAAGACTCAAAGCAAAGTTTCATAATAAAAGCTTTATTCGACGGCAAAGATTTTTGAAACCCAGGCCCCCTTGTTTCTTTGCTTGTGTAATTTTATCCCAAGCAATAAGATGCATTTTCTCACGTCATCTTCTGCGACCAAAGGAAATTTGGAAATTCGCTCAATTTCTCTAATAGTACAAATTGGGAGGAGAGATGATTGCATGCGGTGGCTAGCGCGAGAAGATAATACGAGACTTGATAAGAACGAACGTCTGCCATAGTCAAAAATTTGCTTTTCCACGAGGACGGCTTTTTCCGGCTCTTAGCACAATAGGGTTATAGGTAGCATGAGAAGCTCTTTTATGGATGATTGGAACACCCAAGTATTTACCTAGGTCAGCAGCAATCCCAATCCCAAGGAGTTGACTTAGCTCGAGAGCCCTATTGAAGTTGATTTTTTTGGAGCAGAACATTCGTGATTTGTCAATGTTGATTCTGTGCCCCGAGACTTCGCAGAAGCTTTGTATGACTCTTCGGACTTCAATCATTTGATCACTAGAAGCACGTGAAGAGAATGAGGTCATCGGCAAAGAAGAGGTGGGAGATGTGTGGGCTACCTCGCTTGAAAAGAAAGGGTTTCCACCTACGCCCTTCACATTCGGCTTTAATTAAGTGGCCCAGACGCTCCATGCAAAGAACAAATATATATGGGCTCAGGGGATCACCCTGTCTGACTCCTCTAGAAGGGTTAAAGCTCGGGGTTTCATCCCCATTCCAAAGGATAGACATAGATGTAGTAGAGATACAGGCCATGATGAGATCAATGAGGTTGTTCTCCAATTTAATACATTCTAGGGTATTTTCGATAAACCCCCAATCTAACTTTGTCGAAAGCTTTCTCCATGTCAATTTTGATTGCCACAAAACCTTTCTTCCTCCCGCTCATCCTCATGGAATGTATAATTTCTTGAGCAATAAGGATATTATCACAGCTAGATCTATTAGCAATAAAACTACACTGCTCTTGACTAATAAGATGGGGCATGATTCCCTTTAACCTATTAGCCGGGAGCTTAGTAATGATTTTGAAGCTCACATTGCAAAGGGAGATAGGACGAAATTCCTTCAACGTATTTGGATTATCAACCTTGGGAATAAGAACAACTTTGGAATGATTTATGCTAGACAGCTTAGAGGGATTGATAAAACAATCTTCAATGAAGTCACAAATTTTATCACCTATAACAGTCCACTGAGAATGGAAAAAGTGAGCTTGGAGACCATCGGGACCGGGAGCTTTAAAAGCTCCAATGGCAAAGGCTGCATTTTTTATCTCGACTTTGCAAACATTTTTAGACAGAAAGTGAAGCATATTCTCGTCAATGGAAGGAAAGTTAGAACACCAACCCACAGGATCTCTCACTGTTGCATCCCTAGTATATAAATTTTTGAAGAAATCATGGGTTATCAATTTCAAAGTGTCGTGATCATCAATCCATACCCCTTCATCATTTTTGACAGCTTCAATTCTCTGCTTCTTCCGTTTAACCATGGTTGAGGCATGGAAAAACCTAGTATTTACGTCACCACCCCGAAGCCATTTACTTGGATTTTTGGAACCGAGACAATTTCTTCCGAGTTGCCACCTTATGGTATTCTTCCCAAAGCTTTCTTTCTAAGCGAAATAAACCAGTTTGGAGATTCATTTTCCCGCTTTTGTCAATGCCCTCTAAGCGCCTCAACAACTTTTTTTTTTCTTCTTGGTGAAGTTTCCCACACGATTCTCATTCCATTCGAGCTGATTCTTTAAAGTTGTGAAGACCATCTAACCAATTATTATCCCGCGGGCTTGGCGGTGATATCTTTGAAATCGTTCTCGAGGACCAAGCAATCGATAAGAGAATGATTTAAAGCGGTAGCAACGGGGAGAGAAGTTGGAATTGACAACCACAATCCTATGATCAGATTTAAATTTTAGCTCATGACGGACGGTGGAGTTTGGTAGCGGGAAAGCCAAGAGAAGTTGGTGAAGACCCAATCCAATCTTTCCTTCAGCCCTCTTTTTCCCAGGTAAACTTCTCCCTTGAAACCTAGCTTCAATAAGTCGTATCATCAATACAATCTACGAATCATTGCATTGAGGTCCATGAAGGGACCGCCCCTCCCAATTTGTCCGATGGGGATAGATATGCATTAAAATCGCCAAGGACTAACCAAGGAAGGGTAGAGCTATTGGCTAAGTGACGGAGGGAGTCCCATAATATATGTCTGCCAATAGAGTTAGTTTCACCATAAACCAAAGTGATAAAGCACGAAAAGTTACTTACCTGATTGTAAACTTGACAGTGGAGCATTTGGGTGGTAGATGATATATATGTAATATCAAAATTTTCCTTGACCCACAATAGCCAGATACCCCCAGAAAACCCACTAGATTCCACACGAATCCAATTGCTAAAACCAAGCTTACGACAAACAATATCAGCTCTAGTGCCACTAATACGAGGCTCCAACAGGCAAAGAATATCAATGTTATATTTTCTGACAATATCTTTAACATCAATAGGGAATGTCCGTTTACCGGCTCCCCTACAATTCCATGAGGCTATGATCATTAAATAGATATACTTCAAATGCAAGGAAGCAAGGACTTACGGCACGCCCGACGTCCGGCTCCGTCAAGCTCATTTGGGTTTTACGCAACCAAGGATACTTGTCCCTCCATAAAATCTGCATCATCTGCAATCGAACAAACGCCTCGGCGGGGAGATAAGGATGACGACACAACCGCTTTGAGTCTTCAATTCTTTTATCAACATCATCAATCTTCCCGTTTTGGTTGAAGAATCTGCGATGTCAAGGTTGCATGGCACTATTTCCTTTTCTTCATTAGTCTTCTTTTTTCCCCGGCATGCTCCTTCGTTTCCCGGTTTTCGAAATTTCAAGTGGCTTGGTGGATCCAAAGACAACATTGTGTGCCCTTGCTTGCTTTCTTCTTATTTCGTACAGAGGATAAACCGTTGGGCCTTAGATTGTAATCGTGAGTAGAATGACTCGATTGTCCCACGAGAACATTGGATGGCTTACCCTCTTTTTCTTTCACTTTCGTCACCTTCTCTTTCTTTTCTCCCTTCGCAGCAGGCTCTAATTGAGGTTCCTCAATCACCAAAGGACATTTTCCATCTGTGTCGAGATTCAAATTTTCCTTTTCAATATGGCCGACCACATCTTCCTTATTTCCGCTCTCCTTAGATGACTCTATTCTCCCTTTAAACACAAAGCCTCCTTCCTTAGTGGAAGGTAGGGGTTCACCCTCTTTCCTTCTCCATGTAGTCGTAGCTACTTCTGTCTTTTTAAGTCGATCCACACCTTTCAGAAAGATAGGATCTTTCACCTCTTGCAGCACATCAAACCTTGAACCTGAAACAGATGTCTTCTCCTTCCCAGCTGACTTATTATTCTCAGGTATTTTCCCCAACTTCCTCTCTGGCTCAAGCTTGTGGATTCTTTTCCTGGAGTATCTCTTTGCTATCATCCATGAGCCAAATTCTTCATCGAGTTAATTCTGGTACGCTTACAAGAGGCTTAAGGTGAGCAAGGCGGTTCATTGAGTTTTTTGAAGTGTGACATATGTTCATTTGTGGAAGAGGTTTCTCTGGCAAATCCTCCCCTGTGATCCGAGAGAGCGGGCACTTCTCTTGAGAATGTCCATACTTACCACATTTAAAACAGATCAGGTCGAGCCCCTCGTATTCCACAGTGTAGATAGTAGATCTAATAACAAACCTAGATTTCAGGGCTTGCTTCAAGTCTACTTCAACACTAACCCTGGCAAACTTCCCTCTTTCCACCATCATGCTTTGATTATTACATTGTGCTAATGTATTAACATCAACCTTGAAATTTGGACTCCATCTCTGCACCGCTAGGTAATGCCCTTGTATCACCCAAGGACCATCAAACAATAATCTCAATCGTAAATCTCTGTTTCCTGTTTTAAACACAGTAATTGTTTGGTAGATCAATGAGCTCAAAGCTTTTTGATCTAAGGATCCAAGCAATCCTGTCTTTCATCATTTCTAAGTTTGCCGACTTTCCTAGCGAGTGAGAATTAAGGCATCCTTCCAAGGGCGACAAAGACCCATCAACCTTTCATCTGACATGCTTAGCTTTGGTAAGGAAGCAAGAAGAGTTTTCTGCTCTTCAGTAAGAGGTGGAGAAATCTCCTTCTCCTCACAAAGCCAATCTTTCATTTGGTCCTCTAATTCCTGAGAAAACACCTCTTCCTCCTTCTCCAAAAGTTTGCTTCTTAATCTGGTCAGGGGCGTGTATTCACTTTGTCCACGTTCTGGGTTGATAGTAGAATATGAAATCATTGCGGTGCGGTCCCGCATTTTCTTGCATCTCTTCTCCCCGCTGGCGAGCATCATGATCGGCTATTAACGTTGCTAACTGGGCGGAGATGGCCTGAAGAGTGTTCTCGATCGTCTGAAATTGAATTTCTGCAGAATCAGTCATGGCAGCGGTTGCATAATGAGAACTGGTTGCTGATGGACGCTCTTGACTGTTTTTGGGTGTCTGTTTTTAAGTTTCTTGAGGTTTCTTTTTGGGGAGTTTCTCAATTACTCCTTGAATACAGAACTTAGCCGAGAAGAGAGTGCCTCCGGACTGATTCAAGACTTGCAGAGATGACAGTGGGGGAGCCGAGAATGACTCGCTCTGATACCACTAAAAGGAAAGTTGTAGAAGAAGAAGATTTAGGGAAAGGAGAGGAGAGATGCAGAACTACTGCATATTTTCATTCATTATTCAACACATTCAACAACATCCCTTTCATTAGCCTAAGCCTCATATATATAGGTAGAGACTTAGACTCGCAAGGCAATCTAACGGTCATAACAGAGATGCAATAGGTATAACTAATTACTAATTAACTTCTAACTGATTAACTAACTCCAATACTTTCTACACCTTACATATCACATACATACTACCAAGTCAATTAAAATCAAATATTTTAGAATCTTTATTTTCAAACATGCTAACTCATGTTCTGGGAATAATTAATTGATTTATTCTAGGATGAACGTGACTCTACAACTTTTGTAAACCTATTTACTTTTATTATGATTTGAATTCCAAGGATGTAGAGTACATGTTCAGTTGTTGATCTTTCTTGTACAATTGTTTTTAATTGTAAACTTCTCAATTAAACTAAATGACTTTTGAAATGCATAAAATTTTCTTTTAATAATACATTTACACCCACTTTTTTCTCATAATATTTTGTTTTCTTTCACTAGAATTTTGAAGGAGACCATGGTTATATTGCTCCTTCGTATGAAGAAGAATCTTCGTCAGGCAACAAGATCAAAATGAAATTGAAAGAGTTTCGTAAGAGGTATCATCTGAATCTTGAAATTTAAAATATAGTAAAATATATTTAATCTGAAAGATCTTGCCATTTTCTTATCTGGTTGCTTCTCCTTTGCAGTGCTCGTCTTTTACAGCTTTAGATAAAAATTACCTGACCCCATTCTTTACAAGTCAAAATGGAGATGAAGATGATGAAGGTAAGTTTAGCAATTTTATCAAATCTGATTTGAGTTTTATCCAGACGTGATTTCTTGTCCATTGTTAGCTTGCAATTTTTAGGGAATATTGATTAGAGTTGGGTGAGTGCTTGAGTGGGTGAGTAAATGTGGGTGTGTAGTGAGAGGAACGGTTTGTGGAGAGGTGGGATTGTGGGGGGAGTAATTAATCATTGTTGGATCATAAAACTATGGTTACAGGTATTGCAAAATAGCATTTGAAAGACGAAGAAGGTATTTTACGCATCTAGGAAGATTTTGGCATTAACGTCAATAATATATTTTGATATAAATGTGCTTATGACCTTCTCTTGCCTATACACATACATATGGCTATCTTTTATGCTACATTATCCATGATGTTGATGTTTGCCTTTTGGATTGATTTTGTTTGAATTTTGCATTTTCTGCAACCTGCTGTGCTTCATTTTGACAGAGGAACCTTTTACTACAAGAAGAAGCTTCCAGGGCAATGATCATTACTACAGTAATTCTCGCTAATGAACGTTCTTCAAACTATGTCATGCCTACTTTGTACATAAGTCGAACTCTGCAGTGTTAGAGCTAAGCTTGGAGGAATATAGAGGGAAATTAGGATGGTGGGATACGGGGATACGTATGCTTATTGCTTCCCAAGTTTTTATAAGTTGAGAAATGTTATGTCAACTATGCATTATCAGAGGACATTTCTGAAACGGAGAAGCATGATAGGTATACCGTTCAAGCTGATGATTGTATGTCTTTCTTGAGATAGGTGGCTGAGAAATTCAATTTTACCAATTGTAACACTTAAGTTTACTCTATAATCTTACTCATTTGGGTGTTGCATTTCTGTATTTTATAATTCTTTTAGCTTTTTACGATAATTCTAGATTACTCGGACATTGTAATGATGGGTTTATGACCAAAATGAATTAGTAAATAGAGAGGAGAGTAGTGTTTTAGCCCATGTTTTGGATGAAAGAAAGTTGGATTATGATGATTGGGGCTCTCTAACCTATTTTAAATGCGTTTTACAATCTTAAGACTTACGATAATCAGAATCGGGGTATCTTTGCGGGTGGCGGTGGATGCACGCCCTTTTAAAGTTTTTTTTTTTTTTTTTGTTATAAAAATTTTAGTTAAGGGTTGAAATTTCCTTTCAATCCAAATCCAGTCAGGCTTGGGCGTCAATCCACATTGTTTTCCGCTTCATGACTTTACAGGATCTTCTTCAAACGTGTCTTGACCAACACAAAGATCGAACTCCCTCCCTTAAGGTGAGGAAGTTCGGCCACTCTTGGGTTAAGCGAGGATGAAAGACGCCCTTTTAAAGTTGATGAAAGTATCAAATAACTCACCCAAAAAAAAAAAGGTATCAAATGAAATATTGAAAGATTTAAATGATAAGGCATATGACTCCTGTTAGACTGCTTTCTTGAGATTCTTTGCTGCTTTAGCACATAGTGCAACGGCAACGCTCTTGTAACTAACTCCACATGATGTTGAGTTCACTAAGCGTGCATGTCAAGTATGCGGAATTTCTTAACCCCTTCCTCATAGAGCTCTATATATTACCCTTCAACTTCAAGCAAGTTCTTTTTATTCTTTTGATAGCCACGAGTATTCTCCTATTGGAGTTAATCTTGTTCAAGAAATTGTCAGGTGCTAAATATGCGAGCTCATCTTGCAACGGGGATTCAAATCTTAAGTGGTTATGTTATTAGGGACTAACTCTTTCAGTTAAATCTTACCTCGTTGGTTGAAGTAAGGGCCCATTTGGTACGGGGAAGATTTAACTATTTAAAAAGGGAAAAGAATTTAAAGGAGGGAAAAAAATAGAAAGGAAGATTGAGAGAGAACTTAAAAACTTGAGCTGTTTGGTAGACATGGGAAGGGAACTTAAATTAAGGGAAAATAAAATGTTTGGTAGAATTGGGTTTTGGTTAAGTGCGAAGGTGAAGTAAAATTCCCACAATGCCCCTTGCTTGGTTCGCACGAAAAACGTAAGTTCGAACATAACATGCAACTAAGCGCTTGCGTTTGAATGTAAAAATTGACAGTGCTTAAGCTATCTGTGCCTGTGTCCTGAGGTGAAAGAAACAGGCATTGGCGATTTTACCACACAAAGTGCTCAAACAATAAAAACCCATTACCTCTTACCCCAATTCGATCAACTCTTTCATCCACCATCGTCGGCACCCTCTCTTTCGTCCACCATCGTCGGCGGCCTCTTGCATCATACCACCATCACCGTCGAGCAGATCGAACCTCGATTTGACCTTCCTTGCCAAGTCCTTCGATTCAAGCTTCCACTGTCGTTTCAAGCTTCTTCGGCTCCTTCTTCTAGATCCTCACTCGCATCTGGTTTATAAGACGTGTACTTTTTAGAAGGGGCTTTTTTGTCCCAATTATTCACTCTACCAAAAAGATTTGAGGATCCCACCAATTTTAGAGGGGTTTCAATTTCACATGTTTATGGGAAGATGGCGCCAAGCGGGAACTCGTTTGATGGGAAGCTCCGCGCGCCAAACGTGTTTTGTCGTGGGAAACGTTATGTTCCTAGGAACTCGTTAGTTCCCTATACCAAATGGGTCCTAAGTTGATTTTAAGAAAAAACTGTACGAGTGTTATTTCTTGGGCCAATTCACAAAATAATACTACCACCTAATAGCTGTTAGTTTTAGTTAGGCGGCGTAGTGGAGGGACCTTCCAAATTCTTAGTAGGCCTTTTTGTCAAACAGTCGCCATGGCGAGTGTTGGCATCCCATCCTTTACTTTCCTTCCAAATGCCCACTCAGGGCCATTTTGGTAGTTAATATGATTCATATTTTCTAAAACGCTCTAATCACATTCTTTAATTGTCTCATTCTCCCTCCTCCTTGATTCTTGTTGATAGAGCATCAAAGGGGTAAAATTAAGAAAATATTGACAAATATGAAAAATATATCTTATACTTAAGACTAATATCAACTCATAAAATATGTCTTATATTAATGACAGGAAGAGTATTTCAATATTTGGTTGTTGACATATCAAATGACATCGTGCAATCTATATCCCACTGAATAAGATAAGGATTATTGTTCATGATAATTGATGGAAAAATTCACAAGTTAAAAATCTTAAAATGTAAGTCCGCAGTTTTGAAATTTAAACTAAATATTATGGAAGATAAGTCAGAGATTAAAGATTGAACATGAAAACTTATTTAATTTTTTTTACCTGAGAAAACTTATTTAATTGAAAATGATTCAAACTAAGCTTTTTTGGATTTTTGACTTATCTTCTAAGATCTGTTAACTTAACTTTTCCGAATTTCCATCTGACATGCGAAATGCTTAATTGGAAATAATTTCAATTGAATTTCTTAGGATATCCAACTAATTTGTAATACGTTTTAACTTCTGTGTGAATAGAATGGTATTTTGGTTTTATTTTATTTTTGCTTCTAAAAGCACGCAAATCAAAGTCAAAGGGTTTGGCGCGTCAGTGGCGTTCTTCTTCCCTTGCATTTGGTTTTTTTTTTTTAGCATCAAATATGTCCCCCCCCCCCCAAAAAAAAAAAAAAAAAAAAAGTGGGATCAGGGTTTTCAATGTTTGAATAAAAAGACCAAACTACCCACACTCATTCTTTTTTTCTTTTTTCTTTTTTTTGGATATCAAAGAAAGCTAAAAGCTTGAATTACATGGAAAATTTAAAACTAGGGGAAATTAATCTCAAACCTCTTGATCTATCCATGTTCTCACAAACAAAGGACAGTCATTATAAATAATAGAACCTGCAATACTCCTCTTCGCCATAGCGTCAGCAATTCTGTTCAATTCCTTAGGAATATATATAGCAAAATTGGACTTGCCAATTCCTTAACTTCATTTCCTTGATTTGAACCAATAAAAGGCTTCCTTCCTGGTACCGATCATCAATAACCCGTTGGATAATATCCCTAGCATCAGACTCGAGAGTAATTTTCCTATAGCCCAGATCCCAAGCTAATATCAAACCTTTCAGAATGGCCCATTCCTCCGCAGTATTAGCATCACACATTCCACTTTTTTTAGATAAACCAGCAACCCAATCCCCTACATAATTCCTCAGAATCAACCCACAACCAGCATTGGAAGAGAGCCTAGAGCATGCCCCATCTACATTGCATTTAACTAGAGCCAAAAGATTGATCCAGTGGCCCATTTCAGTTCTGGCTTTAAAGTCGGGTTTGAAAAATGGACGAGATATTTGAAATTAGCCCTTTAAGGCCGGCCCATCTACATTGCATTTCACTGTAGCTTTTTCTTTTTTTCCTTTTTAAATTTATTAATTATATATATTTTGTATTTGTTATAGAGTTATTTATCCATTTAACTACAAATACATAATAACTATATTCTAATTTTATGATTTGATTTATTATTTGTTGCAAATAAAGATTATGGATGTGTTAATGATGCGGGAGAAGAATTTCATGATATTCTTACGTGAGCGGATCTACTACTCAAAGTGAAAACAATCAAATGTCGTTAAAATCGATGATAGTGACGAAGATGACGACAATAATAGTCATCGTCTTAATGTCGCTTTGTGATATCTTTTTTATATTTTATGTGAGTTATTTGTGAACATAGTTTCTTTTGATTATGAATTAGTATTTGTCTTATTTATTGGATGATTAGTGTTGTAATTTGCTAATTATATTTTTTAAAAAAAAAAAGTGGAGGAAAAATAGTTAAAATGTGCCCTTTTAGTCCCGAAAAGGACGAATAAGGGTCGATTAAGTGAACATTTTAGTCTCGCAAATTTCCAAAAACCCTTTTTAGTCCATAAAAAAGTCTCATTTTAGTCCCTATGGACTAAAATGAGGTTCATATTTTTTTCCAGGGACCCAAAAGGGTATTTACTCTTAAAGATATTTGAAGGGGTGGGGTTATAAATTTTTAATAAAGATAAAATGTAATATAAAATAGTGTAAAAATTTAATTAAAAACATTTAACCTGACTTTTCTTAAAAAAAAAAACACAACTCAATTTTTTTCCCTCCAAAACCCTCGTAACAAAGAGAAATCTTAGCAAGCCCCGACTTTTTTTTTTTAGGGTTAAGGAGCGTCCAGCACAATAAACTATTAGCTCAGGAGCGTCCAGCACGATTAACTATTAAGTGGACCACCCAAAGACAATAAACTTTTAAAAATGAGCGCCCAACACAATGCGAGTTAAAAAAAGTTAACGCCGTTAGTAAAAAGTTAACGTCAGTTATCTAAGGAGCGTCAAAAGACAACAAACTATTATTCCAAGAGCACCCAGCACAAAATTCTAAATTTTACTAAATTAAATAATTTTTTTCTCAATTATCATTATTCAAAACTACTTGTATAAATATCTATGGACAAAAATTATTCATTCTTCAATTTTGTCAAAATTATAATTTGCTAAAATAAACAAAAGTTTTGATTAAAAATATAATTATATGATTTAAATAAAACTCAAGGTGTTTTATAGTTTATTATATATGTTAAAAAATATATATGATTTATTTTTATTTTAGAAGAAATTTATGTGAGTTAAAAAATTAATTTAATGTTAATAAAATTTAAAAAATCTAAAAAATATGTTGACAAAATTGAAAAATGAGTAATTTTTATCCATAGATATTTATACAAATAGTTTTGAATAATGACAATTGAGAAAAAAATTATTTAATTTAGTAAAAACCCAAGGTGTTTTATAGTTTATTATATATGTTAAACAAAAAAAAATATGATTTATTTTTATTTTAGAAGAAATTTATGTGAGTTAAAAAATTCATTTAATGTTAATAAAATTTAAAAAAATCTAAAAAATTTGTTGACAAAATTGAAAAATGAGTAATTTTTGTCTATAGATATTTATACAAGTAGTTTTGAATAATGACAATTGAGAAAAAAATTATTTAATTTAGTAAAATTTAGAATTTTGTCTTTGCAAGCTATTTCTTGGAATAATAACTTGTTGTCTTTAGTTTCTCTTAGATAATAGGACGTTAACTTTTCTAAGCGGCGTTAACTTTTTTAACGGCATTGTCTTTCAAGTGCTCATTTTTAAAAGTTTATTGTCTTTGGGTGGTCACGTAATAGTTAATTGTCTTTGACGCATTTCCTGAAATTTAATAGTTTATTGTGTTTGGCTTCCTTAACTTTTTTTTTTTTTTTTATCAATATATAAAGATAACAATTATGGTATGGACTGTCTGACTTGTGAGTATCTTGGAGGTTGGAGGAAAGCAGTTATCAAAAACCATAATTTTATAAATGAAGCAATAGACTTGAGATTAGAAGAAAAAAACATCGAATTTCAAGGCCCTGCAATTGTCTTCTCTAAGTAAGTAGGTGGGGATGAACTTCTTGTAACAGACAATGTTGAGATGAGTGGAGGAAAGCAGGTGCGAGAACAAGTTAACAATTCAGCAAAGCATAGCCCGTAAACATTTCTTTTTTGTTTTTGTTTTTGTTATTTTTCCCGTGGTAGCAACTAGTAAGTGAATTTTTGTTTTTTTTTTTTGGCCCAAACTAGTAAGTGATTTGTTCCATCTATTTACCTGCATCTTTCTATTATTATTATTATTATTATATACCATTAAACTTAAGTAGAATGTGCTTCTATGGTGTATGGAGCTTATCTTCTTTATCCAAATTGACTAATGATCCAAAATTATTATCAAATGCTACATTGTTTAATGATTTTTTTTTAATATTGTTATATGATTTTGTTGGTCCAAAATTTATTGCATTCTGATTTTTTATATTCTTCAGGATTTAATATTTCTTATAATTTTTTTCAATCCTATTCAATACATTAAAACATACATTTTGGTATAT